>JAAGEH010000226.1:18429314-18539350 GCA_011751065.1 Lasiurus cinereus | reverse complement strand
TCTCTCTCTCCCTCTTTCTTTCTCTCTCTCAACTCAATTAGCAAGAGGTGGAGAAAGAATTCTAACACAGGAATGTTTGACCTCAAACTCTGTGCTCTTAGCCATTATTCTGTACTGGCATCAAAGTGACCTGTTCTTCCAGCCTTCATGGACCAGCCTAAGCTAATGGACACCTCCGGTAACCTGATGCATACAATTCAGGGTCCTTGCTCAAATGCACCATAACCTAGGACTCTCTTTGATGCTATGCCTGTCATGCATGTGGGAAACACAGAAAGCTGCTTGCCATGCATGTTCAACATTTTGTTAGCCTTTAAGATTATTTTCCCCTTGGATGAAAGTCTTCTGGAATCAAATTTTCCTAGTCACCAGCACCTCTGTTCCCCTAGAACAGTGGTTGGCAAAGTCATTAGTCAACAGAGCCAAATATCAACAGTACAAAGATTGAAATTTTAATTGAGAGCCGAAAACCAACTTCTGCTCATAGGCCATGAAGTTTCAATCGTGCTGTATGTGCGCTCCCATACATGGTATTTTGTGGAAGAGCCACACTCAAGGGGCCAAAGAGCCGCATGTGACTTGCGAGCCGCGGTTTGCTGACCACTGCTCTAGAATATGTTCTTTCATGATAAAAAGTGCTCTTTACCACTTAGACCTGTTCTTCCCATGCATACTGAATGCAAAGCAACCCAATTTAATGAGAACCTGGCTAGATGACCACAGGCCATAAATGAATAAGTCTTTATTCTGGATACATTGGACATAATAGAAATTATTCTCAGAGGAGAGTTATCTATTTAAGATATACAATTTGTGGAGATAGACCACTGATTCTTCTGCTGAGCTGTTTTTTCTGACATGGTCAACTGTGTCTTTACAAAGAGCAGGCTTCACATTGCAGTCAGCGTGTGGACATGGGAGGTCTTGGAATAATCAGGAAGCCACCCAGTTGTACAGCCTTTCATTTTCTCATTAGGTCATTGTCTTCCCCTTTCAGCCTTTCAGAAAAAGAAAAATATTATTCCCCATGGTAACATCTAAAACATTACACTGGGCCCATTTAGAAAGGAACTCCAAAATAAAAGCAGTATCTTTTATGTAGTGGAATGATAATTCTGAAGTATGATGTCATAGAAAATATTTAAGGGTAGAAAGAGTTGGAGGCTTAGGTTTTGCAAGAGACAAATTATCATTTACCACTTCTTCCCACCCAGCTCCTCTCCTGATCCCCTTTTCTTTCTACTTTTTATTCTTATCACCCAGTGTTTCCTCCTTCTTTCCATCCTTTTGCAGACTTGTATTGTGTATCTCCTATATTCTAGGAAGACTTAATAATAGTTCCTCAAAATGAAGATAGGGTGTAAACTAGAAGGCAAAAAAGCATGATTTTGGACTCAAAGGAGCAGAAGCATCTAAAAAAAAAGAAAGAAAAAGGAAACAAAGGGAGAAAGGAAAAAGAAAAGGAGGGGGGAGGAATAGGAGGTAATTTTATGACTGTCAAACACCTCAAGGTATTATTGTGGATCCTTAGTGATTGCAAAATTGACTACATTTGCAAATGAAGCACAAATAGAGACAAGGACACACGAGATGTTAATTGGGAAATTATGTACTTCATTTGGTGATACAAATCATTGGGTATGGCTGAGCTAGAGTCAAGACTATGAAATGCCCTTACTATTTGGGGTCAAAGGAGAGGATGTGACAAGGAAAAGGAAAGGAGGAGATGTAATAAGGAGTGGCTTGTATGCAGAGCCATCTCTTGGCTCTCTTATAAATTTATAGTGCTAATTGTTGTGAAGTTAGTTTTGTTCTTGGCTTAGCAGATAATTATAGAAGATGAGAGAGGTAAGTGCTAGAGGAAGATGCTACTGATGTGATTTTTATATCCTGCTTGGAGGGCTGACTGTTTAAAGGACCTGACTCCTTCCAGTCTGGATGGGGTTGCTCCTGTGGTATTCAAAATTAAATAATCCAGAAGAATTTGGTGTTGAACTTCGTTGGTCTCTGTAAATGTCTTAGTGGAGCTATAAAGCAAGACTACATTTCAATTGGCACCGGTGGAATTTTACATCATGAGAATGGCTATTCCTACTGTTGATCAATTTGCAATAGATTATTACTGGGCCAGGAATATGGCCTCAAATAAATCTTTATCTTTGAGAAAAATGCTCCTCTCCTCCCTGAATCATGCCATGAATGGTCTTGAACCCCAAAGCCTAGGTACTTATATTCCTGGTGAAATGGGTCAACTGACCTCTACACGGTGGGAAATATTTATAGGCTAGAAAGGAAGTAAACCTTTGGATAAACAAGAATATGTCCTTCCCATCATTTTTGTTGTTTAATTAAATCACTTAAAATATTACAATCTTGTCTTAAAGACACTGGGGAGAATTAGGAAAAGAGCTTGTTTCATACATGGAATAACAAAGTTAAATGGAGGTGTGCACACCCACCTCTCCCTGCCAAAGTAGAGTGATAATAGCAGAAACAGACACTCTGAAAGGATGTCTCTACCCAGCAGAGTTGTGGACCTATCACAGGACCTTTGGAATTGCAGTTTACAGAGTCCTGGAGACAGTGAGGATAGAAACAGAGAATATGAGCCAAACAAAGGACATGAAGGCCCTGGTTTTGAATATCAAGAAAGCATCAATGGGATTCTCAGAAAGAACTGGTAGGCAGTGAACAAGTTCTTAAAGCAATTAAATTTGAGTATAAATGGGGAAAAAAACTTCAATTAGAGCCAAATCAGTGAAGTTTGTAATCTGATGGCAAATATCCTCCTGACATGATCCAGGAATCAAGCAAGTATTCTAAATACCCCACCAAATATTATCATCTGTTGTTCTTACAAGCCAGCTCTGATGATGAAAATTGCCAACAAACCTGTGTTACATGTTTTTCGTGTTCCACATACAGTGCTAACACTTTAAATTTCTTAGGATAACATTTTGAATTTCATAACATAGGCCTCCTTTTGTCAATGAGGAACCTTCAGCTCTAAAAGGTTAAATAAATTGCCCAACATCAACAGCTAATAAGTGGTGGAGCAGGGACTCAAACAGAGATCACTTGTTCTAAAGCCTGAGCTCTTGACCAAGGTGCTGTGCTGTCCATTAAGAACCAACACTAAAGGCAAGGGAGAGGGGAGGAATCGAGAAAGAGGGTGGAACTAATACAATATAATTATTCCATTTTAGGACATATCTATGATATAATCACTTTTTAAGGAAAAGAAATAAAATACTTAAAGTATATAAATTGTAAGATAACCCCTGCTTTCAGAAATTTTAAAGTAAGATGGGTATCATAGGTTATGGGAAATATAGCATATTAAGTGCTTCCAAGGTTACAAGGCCTTTGCATATCATCTTGCTTAATATTCATAATGATCCTCATTGAAGAAAATGACTTGCTCAAAGTTATGTAACTGGTCAGTGATAGCACCAGAATTAAAACCCATAGCTGCCTGAGTATTAGCTCAATATTGAGAGCTAATACAGGATCCCATGACTTGACACTTGAGAGAGTGTTCTTAAATGTTGTTTCCGTAATAGTGCTCCTGAAAGCAATGCAGGTGAGAGTTTTACAATCACATTCAGACTTTTTGGATGCATTTGAGAAAATGATCATGTCTTCTGCAATTCAGCTAGTAACCATCACTTTCAAGAGGTTTCCTTTAGAGCCAAGTTACTTATGTGATTTTTTTAACCAGTTTACTTTGGAACCTAACACTGAGTTTGTTCAAGGCATCATATGTGAAGGGTTATTATTATTTCTCATCTAGAAAAAGATATAAATATATATATTTCAATGTGCCAGCTTCTTGCAATATGTAATATTCTTTTTGGTGTATAGACATTTGGGAAACTATAATAAATGTTCTTGGAAAATTAATTTAAACTGATATGTATTACTCTTATGGTTAAAAAAGTTAAATGTAACTTTCTAAAAGTGTCCTGCTTATCATGAAGGCATAGCTTAACTACAGGGAGTGTATGCGTCAATGAGTAACAGAATTCTGAAAAATGTAATTGCCTTGAAAGAGACTTATAATGGAAAGTCCAAATAATTGTTGAAAACTGACCATATCATAATATATATAGGCACACAAATGTGTGAATATATGTATTTATTTGTATGCACATACCCACATTCATGTATGCACTTGGAGGAGTCATTTGAACTCAAAAAAAGTAATAGGTATGAAATATCCCCAGATAAATATATTCATACATTATCACAGGCATAAACCCATGCATATGTAAGTATATACATATATATGTATACACCTTTTATCAAAGAGGATTTCTGAAAAATTTACTGTAAACTATATTTTATTAAGATTCATTTTAATTAACTTCAGCCAATATTAATTAAAGTGCTTTTTTCTTTCCTTAATTTATTTTTGTGCTCTCTTTTGTTCCACTTACATTTTTAAAAATGTTATTTGTTATATTTTTTAACATTGAGACATAATTGACAAGTCACTTTTTAAGTTAAAGGTTCTTGAGCAATTTATATGATTTACAAAATAGAAGTGTATGTTTACTCTTCTCAAATCATCCATATTTTAAACGTGTACATATATGACATTCATGTTAGTCACTCAATGAATATTTAGCACCTACTGTCCACTTAGTACTCTGCCAGGTACTGGAGAAGTGTGTGTGTGTGTGTGTGTGTGTGTGTGTGTAGATAGATAGATACACATAGAATTAAGGTGTATATGTGTATATTTAGAACTCAAAACTTATTGAAATAATAAAAAATTTTTGTCTTCCAGCAGTCTGTTGGTCCTTGGGAAGGAATTAACTACACATGGAACTGAGCTCTCCTGAGCACAATAAGCAACACAATCTATCCTTAATCTCAATCTTTTCGCGGAGAGCAGACATTTACACTTGATTCCCATAAGCAAATTCAGTCCTGTAGCCAGATAATCCTATATATTAATTTTAAGGTCCACTCTGCAACTTCAAAGTTAAGAACAGATTGAAAACATTATCCCAAGCAGAAAAATGCACATTTGGATCTTTAAACTACACTACTGGTAGGCTGCATTAAAACTCTCTCTCTCTCTCTCTCTCTCTCTCTCTCTCTCTCTCTCTCTCTCTCACACACACACGAAGGATAGATGAACTAAAGGTACCTGATGAGCATTTCAATGTAGTTTAGCAATCACTTCTCCATGAGTCCAGAACTGTATGCTTTTGAAAGTCCTTCAACAGTTAAGTAATACCAAGAAATTGGCAACCTCGGGCAATAAATTACTTTGATATTCACCACAACACAACAACAAACTGGCTGTCAAGTTTGGCAACCCTTTGAAAAGAGGAGGGCCTGCTTTCTGAACTCTGAATGGAAACATTATTTTCCCTCCACTAGAAGCCATCATCACTCTTTCACCATAAGGAAGGTCACACCATCTTTCACAAAAGATTTGCCTGCTTGTAATTACTGCCTGCAGCGTACAGACAAACGCAATCTTTTAAAATGCTAACTGTGTTATACTTATACCCAAGGGATCCTGGGTAGAAATGTAGGAAGGCGGCCTCACCAGTTTGTCTTAGCGAGACCTTCCAGTGCTGATTGAAAACAGCTGAGCTAAATCAACAGTTACCTTGAGCCAGGGGCCTTTGGAGAGCAATTAGAGTCAAGGCTTGGGTTTTGAACCCAATATGCTCTGTCAGTCTCAATGATTTGTGTTTGTTGTACTCAGTCTCATTTCCTGCATGAAATATGAGGCTGTATAAAGAGGGAAAATTCCCAAGATTAAAAAATATTTGACCTCAGTGCGTTTGTGAGCATAGCAGTACACATGTCTAAATGACCATTTGGGTTTGTAGTACAAAGTTCTATTGATGTTGGCAGCCGGAGCTTCCCAGTCTCAAAGCCACATGAATGGTTTTGAGTTTCAGTCAAAAAATGTTTTCCACATGCTTTAGTGTGGGCCAATTTACACAGTAGATTTCGCGGAGACTGCGGCCAAGTGCTTCATAAAGGGCTGCCTTCTCTGGGATCAGGGAAACCACAACAGACACATTGCTAATGCAATCTAATTATCTGCTTGAATATTTTTCCAGATGTATCCAATGTCTAAAAATAATGCAATAAAAAAAAGGTATTATTTGGCTCCCTCTCCTGAAACAGTGGCATAAAGAACCTGTTTGTCTAGAGGGAAAGTTATGACATTGTACTTCTATGACTGCATTTACATCACTCAATCAAAACGGTATCCACAGTGTGGGCCCTGCTTTCTGTATGAATGAGTCTTCCAAACCGAGACCTTGGTCTAAGAGATCATTTCTTTACATAAAGGGGGGACCCTCTCAGATATAAGTTAATTCCTCTCATTTGTGGTTTCCTAACTAGATTGAGGTTGGTTAGTGTAATTCATCACTGAGAGCCCATGCTTTTTCCACTATGCTCATTGTAAGCTTCACACAAAGGGACAGCAGACCATTTCCTTCCTGTCAGGGGGGTAAAAGTCTTTTAAATAGTAAGTGTGATTTTACCCTGTCCTCATAGAAATCCTGGCTGTTCCTAAGATTTTAATGTCCCTCTTTTGTTTTCATCTGGCAGAATTTGCTTTTGTATAGCAAAGCCCATACTTCAGCCGAGTTTCCTTTGTGTCATTTGGATCTCAGCTAGTCCAGCAGATACACAATGTTATGCCAGGTTATTGTTCAAGTTGCTGGCAGTGATGTTTATTCCTAACATATCCAGCTGCCTAGAATGCAAGCACATTCAGGAGGAATTTGTTAACTAAATTGAGAGGTCAGTCTCCCCAACCTACATCCCTACCTACACTTAACAAAGACTTTAGAATGAACCATAAAAGTCCAACAAACCACCAAAGCTAAATGTACACACACACACACACACACACACACACACACACACACACACATTTTCCCAAGAAGCTAAAAAACTTACAAAAAGTTTTATTTTTCTCTTTTCTTTTCCAAATTCTCCTTCTGGCAGCAAAGGGGCAAAGGGGAAGATAGAAGGGAGGGCATTCTGCAGTACACCTCTCAGGAAGTAATAAATCTGAGGCAAGACATTACCTGTTTTAGCTGGTCTCAGTCACAACCACAAAACCACTGTGCCAGCTTCTCTAATTCCCATACTGCACCCCTGACGTGAGCATAGATGCCTAGTATGCGCTGAATTTGTGGTTGAAATTAAAGAAACAGAAAATGAGTGCCAAAAACTTCTGTGAGCTAATGATGAGCAAACAAGTCCTCCCAGACTGGTTCATTCCATTCTCCTTAATTGAGCTATTCTCCTTGATTTATTTGACTATTGTTTCTTGTGAAATCTTGAAACCGTATCCTAATTCACTCCACTGGTTGGTGGTGGTTTTATTCCCTTGACTGGGATACAGTTTCAAAATCTGTTCATAGTTCCCTAAAAAGATGTCCCTAGGGAATGAAGTCACTAGGGTTTTTCCAATTAGAAAAAAATAAACAGCTTCATTCTTTTGGTAATCTTTTTCCATTATATGACCCCCACCCCCAAGCAATGTATGATTACCCTATTTCCATGTATCATCCAGATGTTCTCAGGGAAGAGAGGAAAGACATGTGATGCCCATCACTTTGGCAAATAGAGAATATTTTATTTAAAAGAGGATTGCGTTTCAAATGTGTATTTATAATTTCGTTGTTTGAAATTCAGTCTGTGCTTTCTTGTAGAAGGAATGTTATTGATGGGAAATAGGTTCTCACAAAGTCCTTCTAACCCATAATGAAACCTGTAATTTATGTAAAAGTATTATATTGGGATAAAAAGTCTTCTAGTTCCAAGGTGCAGAGCAATCTCCCATTTAGATAAGAGCCTTGAGACAAGAGTTAAGGAATAAGGAGGAGAAGAATTTGTTATTGCACTACTGGTAGGGTTGTCCAAGCAACATTTTGGAAGAGACAAAATTTATTCAGCACCCTCTCCAGAAACTCATCTATACTTTTTCTCTCACAATCATCTTTCAGGTCCTAATAGTTTCATGTTTCTCTAATTTTTTTTATTATGAAGCCCTCCCTTCCCATTGTCATAAATGTAGAAACAATTATATGCAGCCCTTCACAGGTCTTAATCCAAATCCTTTGGTATCATTAGAAGGAATGCCTAGTGATCAAAATGATTTGCTCTGAGGTATGAGTAACATCAAAGTCATCTCAGGTTATTTGCATTTTCAAAAAACATGCAAATTAATCCCACATAATCTTTAATTTGTTCACTTCAGGCAATGTGATAAAGTTGAAAAATAAAATTCCAGCACTTGGGGGAAAACAAGATTTAGTGTCTGGATCTCAACCCATAGGCAGGTCTTCTAGCTTTGCTCTTGAAGTAAGTGCTCCGACTTTGCACATATGGTTTCTCCCTATGGCTCTGCCTTGTGGAGAAGGGATCCTTAAGGCAAGGTGATTCACTTCACTAACTCCCTTTGCTAACATCATTTGTTCAATTGTAAATGCAAGACTGCAGTAGAAAAGGTGGAGCTCTGCGATCTAAATTTCAGTCTTAAAAAATGCTACTATAACCTTCATAATTGTTTTTGGCAAACAGTCTCACAATACTTTTTTTTAAGAGTCTCATGCTCTACCGACTGAGCTAGCCAGGCACTTCCATTTTTAATTTGTTACAGAACCAACTATAAAAGGAAGCACTTTGAATTGAATTGTTAGGCATTAGACTTCCAATGTCCTAAAATTGGCTATTTTGGTTTTAGAAGTCTGGGTTTTGGTTTGGAAGATCAGAGCATAGCATGGAACAGTGTTTCTCTTAAGTGTACTCCATATATAATTTGTGTCCCTTTCCAGCAAATAGTTTATAAATCTTAGAGGAAAAGAGATTAAGAAAATTTTCTTCACAAATATTTAACACATTTAAAATATAAGATAGAATGTGGTTCTCATTGTCTGCTGTGCTCTTAATAGTCATTAGCATCCTAAAGTGCAAGCACTCTGATGATCAGGACTCAGGTCCGAGTCAAAGAATTAGATCTAATGCATTGAGGTTAATTGATATTTATATCATTAGCATGTCACCGTTTGCACTAGTTACATTTGCTTTTTAAAAACAAATGTTTCTTACTAGAATTTTAATTTATTAAAGAAATATCACATATAGAAGTAGTTTACATAAACATAAGGATAGTTATAAAAATAGTGACAGAGATGTATCTAAAAGCAGATATAGAAAGTGAAAATCCAAAATCCAAAAACAAACAATGGAAAATTGTACTTAAGAAGACTATCAATTATTTTAACCTTGATGTGCAGTAAATTGCTTTTTATAAAGCTTGGTTAAGTCATGGAATGAAGGCATCAAAGTATTACATTACATACCTCTCTGGTTTTAGAAATGATTTTTTTCCTATAGAAATATTTTCCAGTTTTAAATTGCTGGATTTTATTGCCAAATCAAGTGGGGATATCGCAACTACAGAGGCATAACTCAGAAGTTACATTCCTTGTAGCAAAAACAGGTGGAAGTGCAAGTCAGACTTTTCCAAGGTAGTTGGTAATACTAGCTGTAAAGTTAATAACAAATAATAAGCTCAAAATGAAAGCTTAATAAGTATTGGCAAAATTTCCCCATCACTCGACAATGGTATATCACGGAGCATGAATGACCTATAACGTGTGTGGTCTAGGACAGTGGTTGGTAAACCGCGGCTTGGGAGCCACATGAGGCTTGGGAGCTGCGGTTTGCCGCTCTGTTGACTAATGAGTTTGCCCACCACTGGTTTAGGAGATATTTTGCTTTTCTCTTGGCAAAACCACTGTTGAGTAAGGTATGAAAAAGGTTTTGGCTGACATGTGGCATGTGGATGGAGGAGATGGACTTCTGATTTCTTTGTTCTATTAACCCTTCAAAATCTATGCTAGAAAAAATTACCAGTCTGTCCCTGTTTTTCTGAAGATTCCTAATATATAAAAACCGTGGATCTGTCACATTCACAACAGCTAGAGGCTTGACCTAACATCCAGGCTGTGCTCACAGCAGGCTCTGGTGGGTGGGGAGGCAGGGCTGGCACTGACACTCACTCACAATTGCACACATGCGCACACACACAGCACCCAACAGCTCACAGCCTTTTCTCCCTTTCTTTTCCTCCCTCCCAGCTTGCTCTCAGAACCTCTCTCAGAATGAGGGAAAAAAAGAGACTGGGTCTGGAGTGGCCTGAATGAATGGAGCAGCCCCAACTGGACCTGCCTCTTCCCAGCCTGGAAAAAGGAAGAGGGAGCCAGGGGGAACTGGAGGACTGCTGAGAAAAACAGAGAGAGACAGAGACTGGGAGAGACTGGGGTAGAGAGATAATAGACTGGGCCTGAAGAGGCCTAGGCAGAGGGGTTAGAGCCAATCAGGCAGGCAGGCAAGAGGCAGTTAGCAGTGATCAGGCAGACAGGCAGGTGAGCAGTTAGCATCCTAAAGTGTAAACACACTGTGGGATGGGGCCTAACCCGGCAGTTGGACATCTCCAAGGGGTCCCCAGTTGGAGAATTTCATGCACCGGGCCACTAGAGTATATATTGGGAAAAGAGTATTGGTATTGTTACTAACAAGGCCTCAGGTATGTACCCAGTAAGGAAAAGGATTGCTACACAAGAAAAGATAGTGACAGACCATCAGTGTATACACAATTTGCTATTTGTAAAGAATGACTGGCAATAAACAATATGCCTCTGAATCTTGGTTCTGTGTAAAAAAAAAACCAAAAACATAGAAATTTGTGGATATAATCACACAGCAATACATGTCTTTTGTGCATAATCTGGGAAATAAGATTATTCTTTTTCACACTGAAGTATGTTGGCTTTCAAGAGGAAGTTTTTCTAGCGTTTAAAATCTTGAAATATAACACACATACAGAAAGATGCATAGCACTAAAATGTACAATATAATGAAGCAATAGAAACTGAGCACACTTTAACCATTACTTAAGTAAAGAAATAGACTTTTGTCTACACTGTAAAAGCAGCCTCAACCCTGGGTATCCCTTCTCAATTACATTTCCTTTATTCCTTTAAGATTAAAAAATGCTATATTAATATGTATGACCTTTTCTTTCTTGATATTCTCTGTACTTTTATTGCTTTTTATATAGCCCTAAATAAGATGGCTAATATTGACTGGTTTTAAACTTTGTATAAATGCATAATTAATTTTTTTCAATAAACAATGGTTGTAAAATTTAATTAATTTGCTGTACATAGCTCTAGTTTAATTGTAGTACAAAATCCCACAGTTAAACTAGATGTATAATGTTCATTGTACATAATTTAAAAAATGATATGTAATCAGACATAACTTCCATGATACTAACAACCACAATTTATTAATCTATTTTAAGATCTTGCTTCCTGATGAGTGTTAGGGTTGTTTTCAACTATTGCAAAAATTATTGCCATGAACTTGCTCAAACATATTTTCTGACACACATGTGAATGCATTTCTCTAGGTGTATACCCAGGAATGCAATTGTTTGATAATGTTTGATCACAAGATATTGTTTTGTCACTGATAAAGACAATACATGTATAAAGGAGATGAACCAATTTTTAGGCACATCAGCACTATATGAGAGTTCTCCATATCTTCAACAACACTTGGTATTGTTAGACTTTTATACTTTCCCAAGCTGTAAACTGGTAGAATAACATAATTTGCTTTAATTTACATTTCAGTGTGGAAATTATGTAGATGAATCTTTGAAATTATAAATGAAATAAAAATATCTTCGTAAAATTGATAATAATAGTAAAAATGTTTTCTATTATTTGAAATGATTCATTCAAGTGATATGATTCAATACATTGTCACATAGCTTGAAACTATTACTTTAAAGCTGGAATGTCATAACTTTTAATATTAATTATTATGACATTCTAATGTTTATCACAAAAACTGATCTGTTACACAGACAACGACTGCTGTTTTGATATTTTCTCAATACTTGATATTTTGCTTCATTTGTTAGAGAAATAATTTAAGATTAATGGACTTCATTTGAAAATTACACTCAAATATCAAACGGAATATAAACAAATATTTTCCAGATGTTACTATTACTAAAGAGTAATGGTAGTAATTTATTTACTGTGTCTTCTGACTTGAAACTTTAAAACCTTCAGCTTCTATTTATATTCTTCTCGCTGACCTCATTGGTGTAAGACATGCATATCAAACTCACGGCCAGCGGGCTGCATACCTAGTTTATTAAAAGAGGCATATGGCCCACCGGCTAAGAGTAAGAGAACTGAATGCTACTTCCAGACAATTCTCTCCATTATTTTTGGTTCAAAGTACAACAAATTTTCTGAGAATCTCCAAACAAATGCTAACATTTCAATGATGTATAATGTTGCAAAAGGATAGGTTAGTATTAGAGGGACAAGTTAATAATGTGGATTTTTTTCAATAGATGGAGTTACACTTATGTTGATATATATGCTATTTTGTTGTATTGATAGCAGGCTTCAAAATATCATATATTAAATATACATAAAAATATTGAATTTCATGCCCCCACCCCCCAAAAAAAGAGAGATTTGCAGGAAGTTTTAATTCATTACTTCATTTTGAAGAAAAGTACTGCTGCAAGTTATATACTTTGGGAAGCTTATGGTGAACATGCTCTATCTCAAGATACTTGTGAGTGCTGGTTTAAATACGTTAAAAGTGATGATTTCTATGTAAAAGACAAAGAACATCCAGGTCAACCAAAAAAGTTTGAAGGCCAATAGCTACAAGCATTATTGGATAAAGATACGTGTTAAACTCAAAACAACTTGCAGAAAGATTAAATATTACTCAGCAAACAATTTCCATTTTTTTACAAGCAATGGGAAAGATTTTAAAGGAAGGAAAATGGGTGCCACATCCACTGAACGAAAGACAAATGGAAAACCCAAAAGTCATCAGTAAAATGTTGCTTCAACGACATGAAAGAAAGTCTTTTTTGCATCGAATTGTGACTGGTGATGAAATGTGCATTTATTTTAAGAATTCGAAATGCACAAAATCATGGGTTGATCAAAGTCAACCATCAACATTGACTATACTAGGTATACTAGTTAATAATGGCGGATTTTGTAATCAAAGAAAATATAATTTCAAGAGAAATATCAAAAGTGCTTTAAAAATTGGGGTGGGGAAGGGTAATTTCACAACAAATTAAGAAACTATAAAAATAGTGCAATATAAATTATTGTAATTAATGCATTCAATAGCATACTAGACAGATAAATAGGATTAATAAACTAGAAGGCAGGTTAGTAGAAATATCTAGATTGAACCAAAGAGAGAAGAAAGCATGCTTTAAAACCCATAGGGACATAGTGAAAAGACTGGACTTATATGTAATTGGAATCCAGAAAGAGAAGTGAGACAAAGTAAAAGACCAGCTTTTTTAAAAGATCAGAGCCTAGAATTATCCAAAACTGTTGAAAGGCCTACTGATTCAAGAATATCCATAAATCAAAAGCAGGGAAAAATCAAAGAACATCACACCTAGACACATCATACTAAATCTGCTGAAAGACAAAGACAAAAAGCAAATCCTAAAAGTATCTGAAGGATAAAAAGGCATGTTACCTTCAAAAGAACATTAAAATGATGGTTAAATTTTCAATAGTCTGATTTTTTCTCCTAAATGTTTGCAAAAATTCACTAAAGGATCTATCAAGGCAGGAAATACTTTTTGTGAGATACTTTTGAATATATATTTAATTCATTATAGATATTAGAAAACTTACATTTTCTTTCTGTCAATTTGTTAATTTTTAAAAAGAATTTGTCATTTCTTTTAAATTTTAAAATTATTAGAATAAATTTAAAATCATACACTCAGTGTTTTTTAAAGTCTACTTTAAATGAATATCCTCTTTTATTTGCATGCTATTGATAATTTATGAATTTTTTTTTCTATTTTTTTCTAACATTTTTTCTAGATGGTTTTCAATTTTTATGAATACTTTTAAAGACTAAACTTGGGGCTTTGGTTATTTTTCTTTATTGTATTTTATTTTTTATTTCATTGGCTAAATCTCTTAAATATTTTATTTCTTCTATTTATTCAACTTTAAATTGCTGTCTATTTTATAGCTTCTTAGGTTATTGCTTATGACTTTGGTTCTCAGGTTTTTCCCTAATGTATTCATTTTTACCTATAAATTTTCCTCAATAATTACTTTAAATCATTTTATGTAGCCCACATAACTTTAACACCAGAAGACATTATAAGAATTTCTGTGTTCTAATGGTGTATTCTCTCATTAAAATAGGTGCTTTTTCTTTCCAAAAAAAACTTAGTAAATTCTACCCAGAAATATAAAAAAAGAGTAATACTACATGCAAAGAGGCTTATTCCAGTAATTCAAAATTGGTTTCACAAAAGACAAATAAATCAATATTATTCACCACACTAAGAATAAAAAGAAAAACTTCAAGGTGACCATCACAACACATTAGAAAAAATTTTAGTAAAATTTAACAACCTTTCATGATTAAAAAAAAAAACACTTTGGTTTTTTTAACCTGAAACAGAATATGTACCCCAAAATCTACAACAAAAATAATATTTAATGATGAAATAACTAAAGCTTTCCTAATGGAAATCACATAGCATGTCCCACTTTTACGCCTTCCTTTTAGTATATACTTCTATTCAGTATTTACCCAGTGCAATAAAAAAAGCAACAAAAAGCTATAACAAACAGAATTGTATAAATAAAATTGTCATTATTTGTAGATAATATAATAGTGCTTAAAGAAAATTCTCAAAAAAATCATATATAAAGACAGATACCATATGATTTCACTTACATGTGGAATCTAATGAACAAAATGAACTATCAAGCAAAATAGAGACAAACCCATAGACCGAGAGCAGGCTGATAACTATGGTGTAGAAGGGAGTGGGTGGAAGGTTTGAGAATAAAGAAAGAAAGGAAAAAAATTCATGGCAGCAACAGTAAATTATTCATTTCAACACATCCATGAGTGTAGCACAATGCCTGGAACTTAGTAATAATTTATGATGTAAGTTTACTCTGTGCCAGGCACTGTGCTAGGTTTCTTACATGTATGATCTAAATTTCACAAAAACCTATGAGGTAGTGATTTTTGTCCCCATTTTATAGTACATAAAATTGAAGTTCACAGAAACCACCTATGATGTCAAATCACCCAGTTTGTGAATAGGAGTCCAATTAATTGTTAACCATGAAACTCTGCTCATAACCATATCAGACTTCTAAGAAAGAGTTGATAATAGGAGTCAGAAGCCTTCTCTATATCTCCAGTGTAGAATTGAAAACAATCCATTTATTTATTGAGCTTAAACTCTAGAATTTCTTCTCATTAGGCTGTGAGATCCTTGAGGCAAGGAAGATATTTTATTCATTCACTGGTCCCCATGACCTAGCACAGAGCCTGGCTCATAATAGATAGCAAGTTTAGTAAAGATTTGTTCAGTGAGGTAGCTTGAATTGCCATGGTTCCAGGGTTACTATTGAGTCCATCCATTCTGAACTCTTGTTTGTAACTACTAAATGGCCTCTCATAGAAAGCTTCACAAGGTGATAAGAATATTCATTAAAGAGTCAGATGTAAATTGTGGAAGCTCAGTGTTATCTACTGGATCAGAAATGAACAGGGGGCACATAAAATATCAAAAAAGCTAAAAGAAATGTTCTAGTGGTTCCTTGACAACTTAATTTAAAATGTTTTCAGTCTGTGGAGTAAGAGCAAACTTCAAGATTCTGAACAAACTTCCTTCATTCTGTTACCACATTTTCCACTTTCTCATTGGAGTGATGGTTTCTTAAAGCTCTATGTTTGTGTTCCTGGACACTTTCTTTGTGTTCTGAAGATAAGCTGTCAACACAATCCCAGAGAGTGTTTTGGAAGGAAAAGAATGTTCATGGATACTACCTCTGTCTAGAGCCCTGCAGGAGACACATGCCCTAAAAATGTCCCTTTTCCACCAACTCTTTGTCCTTGGAGAGAAACAATTTCCTTTGCTTTTGGAATGTGTAAGATATACAGAATCCTGGATGAGAAACTTAGCATATCAGTCCAGGAATACCTTGGTCTTTGTTTTGGCAAAACAGCATCACTGGAGGTGGTAACAGCTGTGCAACAATTTGTGGGCGTGGCATGCTGTCTGGCAGCTGCTTTTATGTTTCCCCCTTCTGGAAACTTGTTTCCTTTGAGTCACCTTTTGACTGTAATGGATTTATTTTATGGCGTAGATTCATTTCAAAGACCTTAAGCAATCTTCTTTTCAAAATTCATGGAAACAAAAATTCATGGTTCTGGTGAAAAAGGGCATTCTAAAAAAAGTTGTGTAATTTAGAAACCTCTAAATTATCAGTGCTTATTGACTGGTCCATTCAAAAGTAAAATTTAAATGTACCAGAAGATTGAAATTAACTTCTGCCCTATAGGTATAATTATTTTAAATGATGCCAATGTTACTTCTTTAATATGAGGCTGTTGCAAAAAAGGGAAATTATAACTCGAAGTAATAATAGGGTTTGTTTTTTTTCTAATTCCAACAAAGATGGAGCATGATTTCAGGTGACATTCACAATCTTTCTCATCTCAAGCAGGAAACAGGACTTCAAGATAGGACATGTCCTGTCCATGTCTAGCTGTGGGGTATTATAGGATAGTCACTTATTTTTAAAATAATAGTCTAAGTAGATAACTGAAATTTCCTTTTTCTGAATTCTGTATACAAATTCAGAAAATTTTAATCTCATATCTATTCATTACTAACAATTAAAAAATTTATAGAATTTCTCTCCCTTTTTCATGTCAAATGTAGATTGAATGTGATACAGAGCCTAATAAAACATAGCTAACAACCTCCTCCTCCCACTGCATTGTGAGTTTGGTCAAGGCACCCTCTCATTTCCATTTTGACTCCCTCACTAACAGCTTGAATTTTTTTGCTTACAAGCAGTAGAAAACACCCTAACTTTAATAAAAATTACTGATTAGAATATAAACAAAAAGAATAGCAAAAAGGAAATCATAATAAGAAAACCCCATTAAAAGGATATGAAAAACTGGCAAAACATGAGGGAAGTCTGGTGAACCAACCAGGAAAGGAGAGGTACCAGGGAAGATCTGTGCATCAGAAACTAATAAAGAGTGTTTAGAGAACAGCTGATTGCTGTGGCTCGTGCCATTCTAACACTTCTTCAGTGGTTTGTGGTCCTGAGGAGGAGATTAGATTGATCTAGATTGGGTTACATGTCAGCCATTGACTAGAGTAAGGCAAGACATCTTGAATGACATACTGAATTAGTCAAATATTGCAGTGTAGCAAATCACTCAAAAACTGTGGCTTGAAATCATATTCCTTTATTTCTTCAGGCATCTGTACACAGGCTGAAGATCAGCTGATCTAAGCTGGGCCCAAATGTGTGGCTTTGTGGGTCAGGTGGCAAAGGTGGGCCCTACCTGTTTCTTCTGGGGCTTAGGTAAGGGAGAGGCAATAGCTACATGGCTGTTGGATTTTCCCACAGCAAAAGTATAGCAAGCCCTTCCATGAAAGCAGAGTGTATTTTCTCACCACTGGACTTTGAGTCACATGACTTGCTTTGGTCAATAGGATGTACTTGCCCCTCTAAGGCATCTTCTAGTGGGTAGCAGTGGGAAGTGCTGATAGAATTTGGAAGTAAGACTTTAATGAATCAAAGGGTCACCTAATACTGGCCCTCAAATCTAGGCTGGAGCCAAAACCGGTTTGGCTCAGTGTATAGAGCGTCGCTCTATGGACTGGAAGGTCCCAGGTTCAATTCTGGTCAAGGGCATGTACCTTGGTTGCGGGCACATCCCCAGTGGGGGCTGTGCAGGAGGCAGCTGATCGATGTCTTTCTCTCATCGATGTTTCTGACACTCTATCTCTCTCTCTCTCTCTCTTCCTCTCTGTAAAAAATAAATAAAATATATATTTTTTAAAAATCTAGGCTGGAGTGGCAACATTAAATCATCTATTCCAGGGCTGCCCTCCTGAGGATTCTAATTAAGCATCTCTGTGTGGAAGCCCTTATATCTACTTTTCTTCTGAAAATTTCCAAGTGATTCCAACGTTTATACAGAATTACAATCTATTTAGTCCTAAGAGCTTTAAGTATGAAAAAACTGATACCCGGAGTAGTGATTTTCCAGTTTCCCACTGTTGGTTTGTCTTATGTAAGAACGTGGACTATTACCTGACATACTCTATTGCCTCCCAGTCCAGTGCTCATCCCTCTACACCAGTGGTTTTCAACCTTTCTAATACCACAACCCTTTAATACAGTTCCTCATGTGGTGACCCCCAACCATAAAATTATTTTCATTGCTACTTCATAACTGTAATTTTGCTACTGTTATGTATCATAATGTAAATATTTGTGTTTTCAGATGGTCTTAGGTGACCCTGCTAGTGATCCACAGGTTGAGGACCACTGCTGTAGAGCTTAAGACCATCGGAAAACACGGATATTTACAATTCATTAACAAAATTACAGTTATGAAGTAGCAATGAAAATCATTTTATAGTTGGGGGTCACCACAACATGAGGAACTGTATTAAAGGGTGGTGGCATTAGAAAGGTTGAGAACCATTGCTCTACACCCTGCCATCTCCCTCATGTGAACACCCAGAAAATCTGGATTTCTGGAGAATGAACACCACCCCCTCCCCACTCCCAGGCAACATCCATTCCTTTCACACTGATGCACATGTAGATTGAGATATGTTTGCATATTTATATAGACTTAATTGCTCATGGGTTGACCTACTCCATTAGTCTTGGGTTACTAGAAAAATGAACTAAAACAAATTTTAAATAAACCTCTGAATCCTTTTGCCCCATAGGAACAAAGTATAAGCCAAGGATCATTGTGATAAGGGACACAGCCGCAGGTCCACGGAAAAAACCTCCAAGCAAAATCATCAACTTTCAGTGGAATGAGACTTGAAAGCCAAGAACTGTTAGTAAAAAGAAGAAGATGAAAGTAGAGGAAAGGACAAAGGGGCATGATTAGAAGGTGAGAATGCGGCGGGCTTGCAATAGGCCCGCAGCCTCTCTCTCAACAGGTTGGCATGAAGGATAAGAGACAGTCACCCCTAAGGAAGAAAGATGGTCTTCAGGAAGGGAAGATATGCTTAAAATTAAACACAGGGGAGGAAAAGGGTGTTTACAGTTTTTTGAGATGAGATTCAAGGCTGAAGTCATAGTTTGGCAGCCAAACCAAAGAAATTCAGTTTCGCTCTGAAAGATTTATGTCTTTTAGGGTTGAGAAATACGTCTGGCTGCCCATATTTCACAAAGCAACAGAGAAAGAATTACTACCTACTTTAGTGTTTGGCTTGGGACTTTTCACCTTTATTTGGCAAAATATTTTTCATTTTGAAAGAGAGAAAACAATTCATGTCAGCTTCCTATGAGATTCTCAAAGCACTTTGCCTAAATTATTCGGTGGTTCATAATGTTTTATTTACCTATAGACAAATATTTTAAATGGTGAATTAAATTTGTTGATGAACATTAATAGAACCTGTAAAACTCATAATCTTTCTGTTCCAAAACCCTTTGAGATAACATCATCACCTTCAAAAAGAACAAAAAGAAATGTAATCAAACCCTTTGGGAATTTCAAATAGTAGCTGGGAGCAACAAAGCTCAGAGCCAGTTCTGCCCTTTGCTATTTGTGTGACCTTGAGAAGTTACTCAACCCCACTGTGCTGTATCTGTGAAGTGGAGATAATAAGAAAATCTACTTCATACCCTTGTTGAGAGGATTAAATGACTTAAGCCCTTAGAACAATGCTTGGCACTCAAAAAGGATTCACTTTTATTACTACATATTCTGGAATTTCTGAGATATCCCAATTTCAAATATTCTCTCTTACTGAAGTCATCCATCATACAAAAGTCTTAAAAATGCCAAATAATTACATTTTTTAGACTATTTTTTTTTATTTGGGAGTGGCAGAAAATTCCTGTATCAGGTTATGTGTCTATAAGGACAGAGATATCAAAACAATTGGGAGAGAAAATTTCTTCCATTTTTTTCTATCTCCAAACCACATTCTTTCATTCACGGGGAACATGTTCCCCTGGCATAGTCATCTGCACACTCTAGCCACAATTTCCCCCACAGTCTGTTTTCCAGCTTATCTTTCCTTCTCCTTCTGGCTTCCTCTTCTTTGCCTCTCCTGCTCCTCCTTTCTCTTTTTTTATTTCTCTGCCACCCTTCCTCCCTCCCTTTTTTTCTTACTTCCAAAAGTCTTTGAATCCCTGCTTTCCTCCAGACATTATGTCATTTTCTTCTGGATTCCCCAACAGTTAATCTATATTCAGGTCCAGGTAGATATTAATTTTTCTGCTCCACCTTCTCTTTAAATCTTCCCTCATGCTCTCCATTCCTTATTACCCAACTCTTCTGCTATGCTTTGCCTCTGGTTCTTTCTCAACAACCTTCACTATTACACAGACCACATAGACAAGTAATGTAGTTGATAGATGAAACTTGAACCAAAGGTAAACAATCTAGGTTCTTCTCCTAGTACTTCAATTTGCCATCTGAGTAACCTTTGGCAAGGCACTTAACCCAGCTGAGCTTCCATCTCTACATATGTGCACTCTATGCTTTGAATACTCACAGTGCTATAAGGCTCATAGACGGCAGTATAGGGGAAGCAATACATTTAAGTGTCATGTATTGCTATTAATGTCATCAATGCCCCATCCTTCCTGGGAATCCAGATATATATATAGCTCACTTCAAATGTATGAAAGTTGTGGTTTCCACTTTCAATCCTATTGTCATTGCATCTCTGGCCCATTTTTGACCAATCTCAATTCCTCTTTCTTTCCCACATATTGTTTACTCAATAATTTGAAATCACTCAGTATACCACACACGACAAGCTGCATCTCATTCTGTGACCCTCAGATGCTGTTCTTGCTGCTTTCCATTGTCTGGTGATAATTTACTGTACCTCAAAATCCAACTTAGCTATATTATGTGAGACCCTCTCTGTGAGTGATACATATTTGATGTTGTAAATGTCATTTTAGTTCAAAATTGTCTATGTTCTTCTCTGTCACTCCTACTAAGCTTTAAGCTTCTTGGAAGGGGCATTGCTATTCTCAAGTCCTAGCACAGTACCTGGCACATGATATGAAATATTTATTGAAATATTTATTGAATTGAAATATAAGTTCAAGTTGTCTTTTTTCTGACCATGTGGATATAGACTTACACTGGTTTGGGAATTCTAAAACTTCATTTAAGCTCAGGACAGTCATGTATATTGGTAGTCTGACCATGACCAAGTCATTTAACCTCTAAAAGAGACAGTTTTTTAGTATGCAAATGGAGAACAATGGCAATCCCTATTTATTGAATGCTCCTTTTGAGTTTTCTCACTTAATTCTTAAAATTACTCCATAATGCAACTGTATTATCCCATTTTACAAATAAAAATATGAGGCTAGACAACTAAATAATCTCATAACTAGAATCCATGTTTTCACTTTCACTATTCTTCAATCCTCTTAGAGTATTAAGGTTGATCTTCAAATAATGGTATACCCCTTGCAAAAACAAACAAACAAACAAACAAAGTAAGTAACTAACAACCCTCCAGTAGCTTAACTGCATGTACAAAATAAACCTCAATATCTTGTTATGTCCTGTCAGCCTCACATGCAATCGGGCATCTAATTGCCTCTTTAATGTTGATATATGTCATCATGCATGGCTTTTTCCCTCTTTTAGAACAACCAGGGACACTGATTAAATTGCTTTCCTTAGAACAGATGAGCTCTATCCACCACAGGGACTTTGCATCTGCTGTTTCTTCTGTTGGGAGCACTCTTTCTCCAGATCTTTACATAGCTGCCTTCTTCATTTCAAGTCTTTGCTCAAATGCCACTTCCTTGGAGTACTTTTTCGTAAAACTCAATCCCATTTAGCTTCAGACCCACTGTTGTCTATTTTAGTGTCCTGTTTTATTTTTCTCAGAGTACTACCACAATCTAAAAAATCATTTATTTTATTGCTTGTCTCCTATATTCTCAATTCCCAGCCTAACAGATTCCATACATATTTGTTAAAACAATGAACTGTCCTAAGACAACATTCAATAAGGTTGGAAGCCAGGGACTGCTGACTCTAAAGCCTATATGCTTAACCACTGTATTCTTTCCATGCCATATGGTTATTGGGAAGAAACAGGAGGCTGATATGGGAGACATGCTTTGTAGACTGCAAGGGTTATGTCAGTAGGAAGTAGCAGAATTATAAAATTCTGTCTCTCATTGTCCTCTGCTAAATGTCACACACATCCAGACTATACTATACACTCTCAAGAGGCAATAAGTCATCACCAATGTTAGAAAAGAAAGGCCATTGCTACAAGGAGTCTTTCTTCTGATATTCCTTTAAGAATCATTGGTGATATTTGTGAGAAATGGTTCCCCTTTTAACTCCACTCTTGGTTAGATCCTTGCTTATCCTACTCTTATCTTCCACTAAAAGGCCCAGTGCACAGAGTTCAGCACTTGGAGGAAGGTAGGTCTCCTCAGTCTGGCCTGTGCCCTCTCATAGTCCAGGAGCCCTCATGGGATGTCCAACTGATGCCAGGGAGCGGGCCTAAGCTGTCAGTCTGACATCCTTAGTGCTGCTGTGGAAATAGGGCTCCTGCCACTGCAGCTGCACTAGTCAATCATGAGCCCAGCTTCTGGCTGAGCAGTGCTCCTGCATTAAGCATCTGCCCTCTGGTGGTCAGTGCTTTTCATAGCAACCTGTCATTCCACCATTTGGTCGAATTGCGTATTAGCCTTTTATTATATAGGAGACTGATATCTTGCCTTCCTTGCTGCTATTAAGGGCAAATTTTTAAAATTTTCCATTTATTTATTTATTTATTTTTATTGTATTACATGTTTACATATCTTCCCATTGTCCCCCGCCCCTCCCAGGCATACCCCACGCCCCAGTGTCTTGTGTCCATTGGTCATGCTTATGTGCATGCATACAAGTCCTTTGGTTGATCTCTTAATTACCCCACCTATCCTTAATCTTCCTGCTGTAATTTGACAGTCTGTTTGATGCTTTACTGCCTCCGTATCTATCCTTTTGTTCATCAGTTTATAATGTTCTTTATTATCCACAAATGAGTGAGATCATGTGGTGTTTCTCCTTCATTGACTGGCTTATTTCACTTAGCATAAGGCTCTCCAGTTCCATCTAGGTTGCTGCAAATGGTAAGAATTCCTTCTTTTTAATGGCAGCATAGAATTCCATTGTGTAGATGTACCATAGTTTTCTGATCCACTCATCTGCTGACGGGCACCTAGGCTGTTTCCAAATGGTAGCTATTGTAAATTGTGCTGCTATGAACATAGGGGTGCATAAATCCTTTCTGATTGGTATTTCTACTTTCTTAGGATATATTCCTAAGAGTGGGATTGCTGGGTCAAATGGGAGATCCATTTTTAGTTTCTTGAGGAAACTCCATACTGTTCTCCACAGTGGCTGCACCAGTCTGCATTCCCACCAACAGTGCACAAGGGTTCCTTTTTCTCCGCATCCTCGCCAGTACTTATCGTTTGTTGATTTGTTGATGATTGCCATTCTGACAGGTGTGAGATGGTATCGCATTGTCATTTTGATTTGCATCTCTCAGATAATTAGTGACTTTGAACATGTTTTCATGTGTCTCTTGGCCTTCCTTCTGTCATCTTTCAAAAAGGTTCTATTTAGGTTAGGTCTCTTGCCCATTTTTTTATTGGATCATTTATCTTTCTTTTATTAAGTTGTATAAGTTGGCTGTAGATGTTAGAGATTAAACCTTTATCAGTGATAACATTTGCAAATATGTTCGCCCATACAGTTGTTTTGTTGATGGTTTCTTTTGCTGTGCAAAAGCTTTTTATTTTGATGTAGTCCGTTTGTTTATTTTTTCTTTAGCTTCCATTGCCCTTGGAGCAGTATCAGTGAAGAAGTTCTTTAGGCATATGTCTGAGATTGTGCTGCCTGTGGATTCCTCTAGTATTTTTATGGTTTCCCGTCTAATGTTTAAGTCCTGTATCCATTTTGAGTTTATTTTTGTATTTGGTGTAAGTTGGTGTCCAGTTTCATTTTTTTGCATGTATCTGTCCAATTTTCCCAACACCATTTATTGAAGAGGCTATCTTGGCTCCATTGTATGTTCATGCCTCCTTTGTCATATATTAATTGAGCATAGTGGTTTGGGTGGATATCTGGATTCTCTATTCTATTCCATTGGTCTATATGTCTGTTCTTGTGCCAGTACCAGGCTGTTTTGAGAACAGTTGCTTTGTAATATAGCTTGAAATCTGGTATTGAGATTCTACCTACTTTATTCTTCTTTCTCAAGATTGTTGTGGCTATTTGCAGTCTTTTTTTGTTCCAGATGAATCTTAGAAGAGTTCTTTCTAGGTCTGTGAAATTTGTCATTGGTATTTTAATGGGCAATGAATTGAATCTAAAAATTGCTTTGGGTAGTATGGACATTTTAATGATGTTGATTCTCCCAATCCATGAGCATGGTATGCTCTTCCATCTCTTTATGTCTTCCTCTATCTCTTTTTTCAGGGTCCTGTAGTTTTCTACATATAGGTCTTTTACCTCCTTAGTTAGGTTTATTCCTAGATATCTTACTTTTTTAGGTGCGATGGTAAATGGAATTGCTTTTATAGTCTCTCTGTAATTTCACTATTAGTGTACAGAAATGCCACAGATTTCTTGGCATTAATTGTGTTTCCTGCTACATTGCTGAATTCACTTATTAAGTCAATTAGTTTTTGGATGGAGTCCTTTGGGTTTTTTATATACAGTATCATGTCATCTGCAAATAAAGACAGCTTTACTTCTTCTTTTCCAATTTGGATGCCTTTTATTTCTTCTTGTCTAATTGCAATGGTTAATACTTCCAGAACTATGTCGAACAGGAGAGGTGAGAGTGGGCATCCCTATCTTGTTCCTATTTTGGGGGGAAATGGTTTTAGTTTTTGCCCATTGAGTATGATGTTAGCTGTGGGTTTATCATATATGGTTTTTATGATGTTGAGGAATGATCCTTCTATTCCCCCCTTGCTGAGAGTTTTTATCAAGAAAGGGTGTTGGATTTTGTCAAATGCTTTTTCTGCATCAATTGATATGACTATGTGATTTTTATCTCTCAATTTGTTTATGTGATGTATCATGTTTATTGATTTGCAGATATTGTATCATCCCTGCATTCCTGGGATGAATCCTACTTGGTCATGGTGTATGATCTTTCTGATGTACTGCTGGATCCGATTTGCTAGTATTTTGTTGAGGATTTTGGCATCTATGTTCATGAGAGATATTGGCCTATAATTCTCTTTCCTTGTGTTGTCTTTTCCATTTATTTTTATTTAAGCAATCTAACACATTCTATTTTCATGGAGATTTTAAGCCTCTGTTCAAACATTAACAATGCAATATTCCTACAAAAGGCTTAGAGTGACAACATTCAAATTAGTGCTAAAATGAACAATGGGAGGTCTTAATTTTAAGCATCTCCCCCTGCCCACTTTCCATTATAATGGGAAGGAAAACTAAAGCACATAAGTTAGTTTACCTGAAATCAACAAGCTAATGGCAAGGTTAGTTAATGCTAAAGCCAAAATAAAAACCTGGTCCCCAAGTGCTTTTTTTCATAAAACCTGGGCTTGTGTGTTTGTTTACTTAGTTACTTAGTTAGTTAGTTAGTTAGTTAGTTTGATTTTTTTAGTAGAAAATCATCATGTAAATTTCCAGTGTGATTATGGTTAAATGAAGAAAAATATACTTTTATATCTAACTGAAAGTAAATATTTATCCCATGGTATACAAATAAAGTAGCAACCCATATATTTTATCTTTGTATTTATAAAAGCCCCCAAATTTAACAGGGAAATAATTTGTTGCAATATCAGTGTTACAATTTAATGTCCCTTCACTATGTGACTTTTATCTCATAACCTATAATCTGTACTATTTTAGTATTTGCTAAGATCAAAAGTCACTAGAATAACCTAATACTTAGTATTTGATTATTTTATTTTCCCAGCAAAACATTGATTATAAATTTAAAACTTAGTAATTGAAAGAGTTAATTTTTTAAATTTTTACATTGTGAATATTCTTGGAAATAGGCTATAACTTCTTTATGCTCTGAATCTTTCAGCTCTGCTGATGTCTTCTCTTATAAAGGTGAAAAACTGAAATGAGGACAATATAGAAAAAAGACAGGGTATTATGAAGTTGGTGAAGCAGTTAGTTCATAATAATTAAAAATAAGATTTGTGAGTGTTTCTTATTTAAATTTCTAAGTTGTTTTTCCTCTTTCAAAGAAAACAAGTTCTTGTTTATACTGCAAATACATATAATGGATAGTAGGGGCTGAAAAGGAATAAGACAATGTTTCTGGCCTTTTAAACACCTTCCCAGGTGTTTCTTTCTGGCACAGGTAAACCATATTAACCTACACACCCATCATACTTTTCACAAGAAAGTTTTGAACTTCACTCTTTCTATATATTTAAAAAATATTGGTTTTACTTTTTTTTCTCCATAATTTTTAGTCTATAAAGCTAGTTTCTCCTCTCTGTAGGAAGTGGATTATTATTATGTTTGAGTCATAGATCATTGCTGTTGCTAATACAGAATGCCATTTGGAGCATACTCATGTCCTAGAAAGTTTCCAAGTTTACAATGTCTACTTGAATTTTTCAAGAGAACATTTGTCATTTCATTCAAGAGCAGGCCTATGGGTAATCATTTAATCAAAACTACTGCAATGACTGCCACTTATTCAGAAAATTATAAAGCTGCAGCAGGAGTGTACCAGAATTGCCAAGTCTAATACCAAGCCTAAATTGGGCACTGCTTCTCTCTTATGTGTTGGGTAAGGATGAATACCACATCCTTAAATTTGGAGGAAATTGAAGAAAGAGAACCATTCTTTGGTTAGAACCCCATTTCCTAATCTTCATTTCCTCTAATTTATTTACATAAATGTACTTCATGAAAATCATAGGAGTCACATACAAAGAACATCTAATTATTTCATGCATTTAAAGAAAAGTTTTATTTTAGCTTTGGGGCCTCTGATGTGTCATTTTTTTAAGAGGCAAGAGTTTTAAAAAGGCCACTGAAAAACATTAAATAGGATATTTTTATGCTTCATTATGATTTCATATATAACAACCATCAAATTAAAAAAAAATGTGTTGAGGAGATAGTTTCTAAGATATCCAGTCCTAACATGTGAATAAAAGCTCATTGGGAGGCAAGTTAGTTTGGAAATAACTGCTCCTCAGGAAAGAAGTTTTGTTTTGAGTTTGAAACTCTAAATGATGCTTTTAGAACATAATTCTGTCTTACTCTCATTGCCTCAAAAGGATGTGAGGTTTAGTGTATTGCTAACTATAGAGATGACCCCTCAGGGAACAGTTGGTTCTGTATACTAGAGAAAGTAAACATGGTTCCTTAAAGGATACTGAAGTGAGGTCATATTCTGAAGAGAGATGATGACAAAGACAGTTTTAGCCTACTGTTTATTTTCTTTTTCAATAGCATCCTTTAATAAAATTAACTCAATTTTTAAGTTAGAAAATTATTTTCTCAAACACTGATATAAAAAGCAGGCCCGGCCCTAACTGGTTTGGCTCAATAGATAGAGCATCGGCCTGCGGACTGAATGGTCCCAGGTTCAATTCCAGTCAAGGGCATGTACCCTGGTTGTGAGCACATCCCTAGTGGGAGTTGTGCAAGATGCAGCTGGTCGATGTTTTTCTCTCATCAATGTTTCTAGTTCTCTATCCCTCTCCCTTCCACTCTGTAAAAAATCAATAAAATACATTAAAAATAAAAATAAAAAAGCAGGCCCAAATTAGTACCAACAAAAGAAGAATTCAGCCCTCATTTTTGGTTAAATAAAAGATGAGTGAAAAGTGATTGACACTGGATCTAGTAATGGCAAATACATTTTTTTCTGTTTGAAAATAAAGCATGTAAGTTTCCACGGCTATTCACATTGACAAAAGAGAGGCTAACTCCATGGCCTTGCTTTATGAGTAGTGAAAGATGATATGAGTGGATAGGATTTGGAGGGACTACCTCAAAAAGATCTGAGTGTGTTGACAGAATTTCACTAACTCACTGCCCTGACACCGGCAATAAACTAAGACTTCCCATGGAGCATGTTTAACCACCATAAGAATGGACATTTTTTTCTAACAGGAAATCATCCTAAAATGTTTCTTTTTCAAGTTTATTATAGTTCTTTAGGTGTTAAGGCCATGATGCTACTAAAATTTTTCGGTCCCTATGAATTTTCTTACAGCAATAAGAAAGTTGTCTATATCCACCATATCGAATTTGGGAGTGCCTGTATTTGGTCTGTGGAGTTAAAAGCTAGAGAAACAGACTCAAATATGTTCTGATCTTGGGCATCAGAAGAACCAAGTTGATTAGAGGGCAGGAACCTGTAGTTCAGCTAAATTGAAGACCTATTTTACTTAGACTAGAAATTATATCCAGAGAGAACAGCACACTCAGGGAGGGACAGGCAAGAACTGTGGAGCCAGACAAGCAAGAGATGAAATATTTGAAAACAGCAAAAGAGAAAGGAAAATGGAAGAGCGATTGCTCAATGGCTGAGAGTCAAACACAGCAGGATTCAGACCCCAGCTCTGCCTTTTTCTGCCTCTGTGACTTCAGCCAACTATAGTTATATCATTTGCTTAAAATATTAGCTGCCCCTCTCAACTGGGTCCTCCCTTCAGAGCCCTTCTTATAGAAGGAGTCCCCCCTACATTGATATTAAGGTTGGCTATGTGACTCACTTGGATAATAAAATATAAGCAGACATAATGAAAATCATGTTCAAATGGAGGATTTAAGATTCATTACATTTTTAATAATTCTTCTTTTTACTCCGCCATGAGGAGGGTGTTTTGTAGATGGGGTCTGTTCCTTCAGACTGGATTCCAGAGTAAAGACGACTTGTAGGAAAAGCCAGAGCCAAATCACAGACCTCAGCTGATGTTTTTCATGAATCTGTGCTATTGGCTACTAAAATTTGTCACCACCGCATAACCAGGCCAAAACTGACTAATAGAACAAGTTACATAAATCTCTATGTCTCAGGTTCTTCATCGTAACATCAAGATAATGCTATTATAAAGAAAAGATGGGATGATGTTTGAACGTTTGATGTTTTCTTAGCAAGTAGTAATCTTTGTTACTCCAGGGACCCAGGCTATGAATCTGTGGAACAAAGGCTCAAGAATCCAGAAGGAGGACTAGGCAGGAATTGATGAAGATTGCAAGGCCAAAACTAGATGTTGGCATTTAGCAGGAGGCATGAGTAACAGACTCTGGAGGATTGAGTACAGGGAGGCAGGAGCAGTGAGTATGACACTTGGTGGTGACCCAACTGTTCTTGGGGACACATTTTATATAGACTTCCAATGAAAACCAAAGTCAGCTGAGAGCATAGGCAGATCCACTCCATCTGGTGGGGACAAATATATAAATGGGATGGTAGGCAGCTATTGACATGAGATTTGAATGAGGCAAATCTTTCCAAAATGAACGTTATTTGTTCCCAAGCAGTTGTGTTTTTCCCCCCATTATGGTTATGTCTGAAATTCCACAATGACAAAACTTTCTCCTTTTGGATTGAGTTGCAGTTTTTATGAAAGCTTCATCATTTATGTCTCTAAAATTATTTTAAAAATAAGAAATAGGCCAGTAGCTCTAGATAAATTTTAAATTTGTTAATACAAACCGATATACTCATAATGGTAGCTATGGTTGATTTTGATGGTATTGAAAAAAAGGTGTCATATTGCTGCTGATGCTGCATCCATCATGGGGGTTTTCTTCCTTAGGTTGTTTATAGGGGAAAACTGATCAGCTACATTCCCTTGATGCAAGACAACTGATACATAGGACAAGGAGGCTCAACCGAACCTGCTGTGTTTTATTGGACAGGACATACCTTACCACTAGAATGATTTTTGTGAAGCTGGAAGGCCAAAGCCAAGCCAATCATCCACTGAAAGTGTTTCAGGGGTTTTCAATATTAGCTGCACATTAGAATCATCTAGGGCAATTAAAACAGATACTCAGACACTAGTCCCAATAAATTAGAAATTAACCCCAAAACCTTTGGAGCTGGAACTAGAAATCACAAATACATAATAAATAAAACTCCCAAGATGATCTAGTGTGCATGCAGGGCTGAGAACCATTGGGTTAAGAGGTGGAGAAGTCCAAGGGTGAGGAAGACTCTGGGGTTGGGGTAGATGAGAAACCAAGATGAACAGAAGAAGAGAGCATACTGACCGGTGCTTCTCCAACTTCAACATATGCAAGCATCACCTGGGTGTCTTGTTAAAATGCATATTCTGACTCAGTATGACTAAGGTGACTGAGCATCTATCTGCAGTTTCTAACAAGGTCCTGGGTGATGCTGCCAGTTCCTGGACCACACTTGGAATAACAAGGAACTAGAGTAGGTAAGCAGGACTTGTTCCCAGTGACTCCTAGACTACTAAAGCCTGAGTGATTCCTTCGAGGCTGTATGGGCAGGCCCACTTGGCTAAAACAATGACAATAGCTGCCAATGGAAAGAACATAGTGATTTCTTATAAATAAGGCGATACTTTTCATAGTTTGACTTTATTCTAGAAGTTTCATCAGAAGAAAAAGAACCAGATTCAAATTACCTTATAGCAGATGACACACACAGAACTAGAAACTGAATGTAGTGGGAACTTTGCATATTAGTCAGGGTAATTGCTGAATAAAGACAATGAACTCTAAGATGAAGTTGAGGCAGCCTAGGGTATTGACACACAACCATGACAGGAATAAATTTAGAAAGCAAAGTTAAATGCTCTCAAATGACATTTTTAAAACACTGATATTACTGAGGTCATTTAAGTTGGCACCCAGACATGATAATAAAGTATATTAACTCACATAATAATAACATTATTTTCTTCTTAATTTATTTACAATTCTGATTAGCTTCAGGAAAAAATAGTATTAGTTTGAGATTATATGTCTTTATTAATTATCTAATATCTGCTAATTACACATTTTAACAAAAAGAAAGCAGTCTAATGTTCAAAATTCTAGCACACAAAACATATTCTTGATTTATTTTTATTACAATTATATGTGTGGTTAATTTTTTTTAATCCTCACCCAAGGAGTGAGGATATTTTTTTCATATTTTTAAAAAGAGAAAGTGGAAGGGAGGGAGAGGGGGAAATGTAAAAAGGAGGAAGAGGAGAATGAGGAAGAGGAGGAGGAAGGGGAGGACGAGGGGGGAGAGAGCGAGAGAGAGAGAGAGATTGGTTGCCTCCCGCATCCCCCAACCAGGACCAGGATTGAACCTGCAACCAAGGTACTTGCCCTTGACCAAGAATTGAAACTGTGACCCTTCAGTCAGTGGGCTCAGGCTCTAACCACTGAGCAACTGTCCAGGGCAACTTCTTACTTTTAGTAAGTGAATTTTTGTTTTTTCCATTTCTGGTATAGGACAAAAATCATGAAGGTGGTATTTGATTAGCCAAAGTTTTGAAAGTCTGACATGGAACAAACATGAAACTACTTTGAAACCTGTGCTGTTAACAAACTTAAGTCCTAACAAATATTTGCAGTGATTTATTTAGCATTTAGAATGGGCTTATAAAGACAAACCAAATTTAATCAACAAATACTTGCTTAAATAAAAAGGCAATTTTTAAATAAAAATTCTGATGTGGGAAGAAATTGATGATCATAAGGAAGACTCAACTATTGATCTTGGCTGTGCTTCCTGTAACCTCATGGAATAATGCTAATACCCCATCCAAAGAATTCCTCCAGCTATCCTATATAATAAAAGCCTCATATGCTAAATGTACGGTCATCCAGTCATCTGTTCAACCAATCACATAGTAGTATGCTAATGACATGCTAAGGTCCTCCAACTGCTTGCTATGACATGCACTGACCTACCAGGGGACAGACAGTCGCTATGATGTGCACTGACTACCAGGGAGCAGATGCTCTGACTGGTAGGTTAGCTTGCTGCTGGAGTCCAACAGATCTCTATCAGGACTGAGGGAGATGGGCCTGACAAGCCTTGAAGCCCTGCTGCAGTCCCTCCCTCACTGGCTAACCTCCCACGTTCCTCCCTGGCCTGGATTGTGCGCCAGTGGTGTCCCTCGGCCTCTATTTTGAAATAAGTTATTAAGATCCTTTAAGTCATCTCTTTAAAATATATGACATTTTTACTTCCTTAACCTGCACATGTGACATAATATTGAGCCCTATTACCATGGTGTTAGAACTCCCCAGCATGCCTTTGGCTTCCATTATCCTTTTTGTAAACCCAGTGCTATCTTGTTATTAATTTATTGTCCAGAGCCCCTCTTCTATACATATGCAGCCTCTGACATCCCCAGCTTAGTGTCGTTCCAAACAACAGACACATGTCTCTTGCTCCCCTTTATCAGAGCTGGTTTGTATCATTTTGCTTCCTTTGACATCCAAAGTATTTACACATATAGACAAATTTATAAATATTTGCATCTTGACAATCTTCAATTTCTTACTTAAGGGAATGAGTTATCTAGGAATTTTAGGGACAGTGAGAAAGTCAGTAAGGGAGGGCAATGATACTTCTTGGTATCTACATTTTATTTTATTTTGTTAATCCTCACCTGAATATATTTTTTCCCATTGATTTTTAGAGAGAATGGAAGGGAGGGAGAAAGAGAGAGAAACAGAGAGACAAAGCAGTGAGAGAGACATGTCAATTGGCTGCCTCTCTCATGTGCCCAACCAAGGCTGGGGATTGAATCTGTGACCCCTCAGTGCATAGGCTGATGCTCTAACCACTGTGCGTGCTGGCTAGAGTCTGGCATGTATATCTTGATATTTACTGCTATACAGTATGTTCAATTTTAATAACCTGACCTTGGATAATAACTATTTCCATGAGCATATCTGTGTCTATGTTGGAGCACAAGCAGGCAACAGTGTGTGCTAAAGAAAGAATTAGATATGATGGTTACTGTTGATTAACAAGATTTCAAATATGACTATCCCAGGAAGTTACTAAGACAGGAAGCCAACAAATATACTAATACCTTTATCCTAAAAGCCTATAAACAGGCATTAGCATTAAAATAACTTCCTAACTTGATCTAGTGATTTTCATCAACATTTTTTCTAAGGATCAAACTAACATAATGTGGGTTAAATAGCATTGACCTTTAATACTATTTAATCCCATTGATTTCCCTCATTCTTGCTTCTGAGTTTACATTTTTAAGTGACATTTAAAGGTGCATATACGCAACAGTACTTGATCTTTTTTTTTTTAATATCAGGGGACATCTGTATAATAAAATGTTGTCAAAAGCAAAGAATGAAAGGAAAAGGGTGTTTGGTATTTTAAAAGTGAGGGACAATATCTAACAGAGAGATGCAGGGGATGGTAAGAGTAGTCTGAGTCAACTTAGGCTAGGAAGGAAGAGCGCAGACTCAGGTAACGAGTTGCAGGAACCCAGTGCATTGGAACTACTTGGTCAGCCTATACACAGTCTTTAGGGGCTGGAATACACTGTTGTTCCAATGCTGTCTGCACTGGGTCCACATCACAAGACCAGTATCCATGCTCAGCTATGCACAAGGCAGATCAGGACTTAACTTTGTGCTCCATGTTTCAGCACACTTTCACCCCAGACCTCCAAGCAGCTTGGAAACATTGCTTCATTCGTCTCTACAACATTCCATTGGGGGAGTTAAGTTACAAATATTACGAGGCCTGTTCTACAGTTGAGAAAGCTGAATTACAGAAAGGTTAAGTGGCTTGCTCAAGGTCAGAAATTGGTAATAGAGATCAAGTGCAGACTGAAGGGGACCCAGCAGTAATTCCCAGGATACTTAGGCAGTCTCACTCCAAAATCCTTTCAGTGATTTCTCTGTGTTATTCCCCAGGGCAGCAAATGCGCAAGTGCCAATAGAAAGCTTCTATGAGACAATTGTACAGGCAGGGTTCTTTCTCTAGGGGACATATATGATGCTGTTACTTTAGACTTCTCCTGCATTTCAAAGGGGCAGAATTAATGACGAAATCCATCCAACACTGGATACACTCCGCATTTAAAGTCAGAGGCACCACCTTGCAATACAGACAGCCACGGCTCAGACGTGCTTCTTGGAGAAGGTTTTGCAATGCAAGAAAACTCTTGGGCTTTCTGAAGCCACAGCCTAGATATAGTTTCTTTTCCTTCAAAGTGGAAACTTGAGAGGGGACGTTTAGAATACCTTCACAATCAGTCCTTTCTGTGGACAGTTTTGGCTTGAGAAACCTGAAAATGTTGTCCTCATTCTGTGGTTATCTTCATCTCCAAGTAAATCTCGAGAGCTTTATGTGAAGGGATTTGAGCCATTTTTTGTGGATTCTTATACTTGAGCTTTCTTACTAACTGGCAGTCCAATGGGTTCACAAGGAGGGGAGGAAATGGAAAGGAAAATTGGAAGTGTGCAGTTACTCTCATAAGGGAGTCTCATATTTCTGATGGGACCACGCTTGCCTCACCAGGAGTAGAAGTTGAGGCTTTTTTAATCTGTTTTCCAGGATGAAAATATGACTAAAATTATCTCCAGATTTCTGATTAAATTGCTTGCAATGTAGATGACACTATTTTCTAAGAGTGTTAACTTTTTTAAAAAATATATATATTTTTTATTGATTTCAGAGGAAGGGAGAGAGAGACAGAGATAAAAATATCAATGATGAGAAAGAATCATCAATTGGTTGGCTCCTGCATACCCCACACTGGGGTAAGCCTGCAACCTGGCCATGTGCCTAATTGGAAATCAAACCATGACCTCTTGGTTCATAGGTCGACACTCAACCATTGAGTTATGCCAGCTGGGCTAAGAGTTCTACCTTTTGATGTATCCTTATAACTACAACTTTTCTGAATAATATATAGTAAGTCATAAACTTCTTTCCAAAGATAAGAAATATTTTATTTCCTGAACCATTAAAGAACATGTATTTTCTTTAAACACATTGCTACCTTGAATGTTTATAATATTATTCATATAACTAAATTAGCAATAGTTACTATTCATTAATCACATAGTGCCTAGCTGTATAAAGTATAATGTTTGTGTGTGTGTGAGTGTATATATATATATATATATATATATATATAATATAGATATAAAGAGAAAACCTTATTTAATGATTCTAACAACCCTTTAATATAATTACTATTATTCTTGTTTTACTTATGAGGAAAAGGAGATTCTAAGAGATTCAGTGTCTCACAGTTATACATTGCTGACAGAATTATCTGACATCAAAGCACATGGTTAAATTTCAAACAAACAAAAACAATTATCTAATTTCACTGTCAGCATAATCTATGTGATATGGTGGGCTAGAGCTATTAGGCCCAAATTTTTTATAAGGACTGTGAGGTTCAAAAGATTGCAAACTGTTGCTAGTGAATTGTTTAATATTAATGGTATGTTCAATAGCAGAGTCAGAACTGCGGGAACCTGCCTTTCTTAATTATTCCAATTCACTAAGAGAAAATCATGCCATTCTGGACATAGTTCCTAAAATTAGGGCAGAATTGTCCTTGATTGTGCTCTAGTGCTCCAACAGGAAGATGGTACGAACTTTCCATGTTGATGTGCACAGGTGGTGGGTCTGGAAAGTGCACAAATATCCATGGAAAACCAAGGAATGGAATCACACTTGATGAGTCAGAAGTATCAAAACCTGTAAATAGTAGCATTTGAGATCAACCAAAGAACTTGAATGTTTATATGCATAACCCATGGACACAGACAATAGGGTGATAAAGGCCTGGGTTGGGGAATGAGGGTGGGCTAGAGGAGGTCAATGGGTAAAAAAAGGAAATATATGTAATACTTTCAACAATAAAGATTAAAAAAAATACTTTGCACAGAATTCAGAAAACATTTGTTGCATCATCAATCCTTAGGGTTTTGGAAATTCAGAGTTTGGATGACTTCTTGAGTCAAATTATGACTATTAAATTCTTCCAGGTTCCATTACAGTTTTAGAATCACCTCATGCTGGAATTCTCCATTTCCTTGACAGGTCAGTTTTTCTCCCCTGTGTCCTCTCAGTCATAGTTGCCACAAAGATTTACAGCTTTATAAATGTATTCCTACAATTTAACTGCTATTACTTACCCAAAACTCATTATTGTGCAACAATGTGAGTTGTTAGCTGGTAGATGTAGAGCCATTAAATATTTCCCTATTATTAAAACTGTGGGTAGGTAGATAGGTAGGTCAGGTAAATAGGTAGCTAGGTGATGATAGAAAGATAGATATAGATAGATAGATAGATAGATAGATAGATAGATAGATAGATAGATCACAGTACTTCTGGATCTGATACTGAATTGTGTAACATTGTTTTTATTACTCCAATGACTCTGACCAATGGATGCATTTCCTCACTCTGTATTGGTCCTCTCACAGCAAGCCTTCCATAGCAAAAAGGTTGCAAAAGTCCTAATTTACCACTATTTGAATTATCTACATTTCATCTTGCTTTTCCATTCAAATGCATTTTTAGTCCAAGAGCCCAGCAGTGTTATTCTTTTAGTTTTATATGCTCACGGAGCTGAAACATTTGAAGTGCAAGCATGGGACCGAATAGTTTTCAATTAGATGTTGGCACATGCAAATACTCCCAGACACTAACTGGCACAGACCAACTACCATTCACTGAGCTTAATGGATATACTCTAATGGCATGGCCAATGGTGGAGCAATTTTGGAACCTCAAGAAATGTAGCAGCAGTGGAAATTATAGTCCACAGCATGACAAGAAGTCCTTCAGAAAGGTTTTGCACAATTAGCTTATTGCAGAAATGAAAAAAGCCAATTGGACTAATTTGCCAGATCTTGGCAGGACATTGATACCAATTGCTTTTTGTCACTATTTACTTCCCTCTCTGTTTCCTTAGGTGTGGAGAACAAAAAACAAACAAACAAACAACAACAATAACAACAACAAAGGATTGCTTTTTATCAGAGTCAATGAGTATTTGTATTAAAGCCTTTTTATTTGAGAAAGCACAGAGTGGTGAGTCCTTCTTTTCTTTTTTTCCTTCTGAACCCTGTGAATTTTCAAGCTTCAAGTTATTTTTTTAAATATATAAAGTGTCTCATTAAATATTCTAGGTCTATGCTTGGACTGAAATATCTTCATTTGAGCCTTATAACTACAAGTAAAAAATTTTCTCTATTGTTGTTATTATTTGCAAATTTCTAGTAGTCATTTTTATAGTCCCCATCCATGTTATAATTTCAAGTAAATTGAGCAATGAAAATTTTATAGTGCATCCCTAATTGTGCACCAGACTGGAACTGTTCATACAAATTCCAAGCAATTATAAGGCTTTCTGGGAAACATTGGCAGCAAACACTGGATTAAATGTTTATAACAGCAAGCCAGATGGGAAACAGAGATAAGGAAAATCTCATGGAAACTTTTTCCCCCCCCAAACCACAACACTATTTTAAATTAACCTGGCTAAGGGGAAGCATTTTCACATTGTTGCACAATAATGAGTTTTTGGTAAGTAATAGCAGTTAAACTGTGAGAATAATTTTATAAAGCTGTAACCCTTGGTGGCAAGTATGACTGATGTTATAGATATTTGAGGAATGAGACTCTAAGGATGTATTAGAGAATCCAAATTTTAAAGTGACTGCTGAAAAGATGCTAACATCACTAATCATCAGAGAAATGCAAATTAAAACCACAATGAGATATCACCTCATACCTGTCAGAATGGCTACCATCAATAAATCCACAAATGGCAAGTGTTGGCATGGATGTGGAGGAAAGGGAAACCTTGTGCACTGTTGGTGGGAATGCAGACTGGTGTAGCCACTGTGAAGAGTATTATGGAGTTACCTCAAAAAATTACAAAAGGAACTGCCTTATGACCAAGTGATCCCTCTTCTATGTATATATCTAAAGAAACTCAAAATAATATTTACATCCCAATGTTCATTGCAGTGTTAGTTATAATAGTCAAGATGTGGAAGCAACCTAAGTGCCCATTAATAGACGATTTGAGCCCAGCTGACATGGCTCAGTGGTTGAGCATCAACCTATGAACCAGGAGGTCATGGTTTTATTCCTGGTCAGGTTTCAGGCTTGATCCCCAGTGTGGGGCATGCAGGAGGCAGTCCATTAATTATTCTTCCTCATCACTGATCTTTCAGTCTCTCTCTCCCTCTCCCTTCCTCTCTGAAATCAAATAAAAACATATTTTAAAAAATAGGTTATTTTATAAAAAAGATGTGGAACTTATATACAATGGAATATTACCCATAAAAAGAGCAAAATCTTACCATTTGCAACAGCATAGATTGACCTAGAGTGTATTATGCTCTGTAAAATACATCACTAGGTAAAACACAAATACTGAATGATCTCATTTATATGTAGAATCTAAAGAATAATATAAATGAATAAACAAAATTAAAATAGGCTCATAGAGACAGAGAGTGGACACGTGGTTGTCATAAGGGAGACGGGCTGGGGGAGTGAGTGTAAAAGATGAAAGGATTAAAAAATACAAATTGGCAGTTATAAAATAGTCATAGTGATGTAAAGTACGGCATAGAGATTATAGTTAATAATATTGTAATAACTCTGCATGGTGCCTGGTGGGTACTAGAAATATCAAGGGGAATGCTGTGTAAAGTATATGATTGTCTAACATCTATGTTTTACACTTGAAACTAATACAAAATAATATTGAAAATGAATAGTAACTGAAAAACAAATAAAAAAGTGAATGCTTTAAAATTAAAAATGTGGTTCGTCATGTATTAAAGGTGGAAATTACCTGGAGATAGTAAGCTGTACTTGAAAATCTTTGGCATAGAGACTGTTGTGCACAAATAGTCAACTTATACTAAAAATATTTTAACTGCTTGAGAATTTAGGGTAAAGACTGTCTCTTTTATAGATGAAATCTCTCAATGGACATAGTTACCCACCACTTGAGCTCATGTTTATAACACTGAAGTGTCAAGACCCCTCACTTGCATGGGCGCCTTCCCTAAAAAAATTCATAGCAATATGTTCACACTCATATATATATATATATATATATATATATTTATATATAATTTGAGAGGAAAGATATTTTAACTGTAATTGGTTAAGACAATTGTCTCATTCTATTCTGATTTTCTCCTTTGTTGGATGGGTTTGGAGTGGCCACAAGAATTTTTAGATTCCGAGTAAGTGAAATTTCAATCTGGAGACATTTATTGTATTTAGTCAATATATGTATGTGAGATGCAGTCAACTCCAGGTATGATTGGGTTAGTGCTATGGTCTGAGCCTAGAAATGGTCCACTGCCCACTATACCTTACCAATTGTCATGGACCATGAGTGACCAGGCCAGAAGCACTATTGATATGCCTTACCCTTTCCTAGTAGTGGAGAAACACAGTTTAAAATGCATGCAGTAAAATAGAGACAGATTCATAGATAGAGTACAGGCAGATAGCTCTGGTGTGTGTGTATGGGGGTGGGAGTGTTAAGTCGGGGAGAGTGATTGAGGAAAAAAAGAGAGAGAAAGAAACCATGGACATGGACAACAGTGTGAAGATGACAGGGGTGTGTGTGTGGTGGAGGTAGAAGAAGTCAAAGAAGGGATAAATGGTGATAAAAAGTAAAATAAAAAAATTAAAAATAAATAAAATGCATGCAGCAAGGAGTTAGTCTATGGAACATGTTTCTAATCAACAAATGTGTAAAAGGTATTCGGACTTGAAAAAACAAATGCAATGACTCTTTAAGAACTCCAATTTATATTTTTCAGAAATTGGAAAAATAGCACAAACATAAACAAATTGCAGAAATGTATTCAAAAAGTTCGTCAGGCTCACAGAAAATCTTTTTTTTTAATATACATTTATTGATTTCAGAGAGGAAGGAAGAGGAAGGGAGAGATAGAAAATCAATGAGAGAAAATGGTTGATCAGCTGCCTCCTACATGCCCCTTACTGGGGATCAAGTCCGCAACCAGGGCACGTGCCCTGATCAGGAATCAAGCTGTAACCTCCTGGTTCATAAGTCGACGCTCAATCACCATGCTGGCTGGGCCAGATACAACATATTAACTGCTGGTTGGAAATATGTTTAGAGTATTTAAGTGAAAAAGATGAGAAATTACAGACTTCTGATTTGGATGCACATACACGAATAGTGTTTTCTTTTGCCACTTTTAATTTTATTTCTCATGGGAGTTAAAATAGTAATATAAAATTAACATGAAATATAGGAGACAAATGAGAGCAATGTAATCAATGGAAATCATTCTTAAGAAGGGGATTTGACAAAGATTGTTATACCATACCAAAAGTTGGAATTTGTTAAATTGAAGAAATACATTTTTTAAAATAAATCTTTATTGTTCAGATTATTACAATTGTTCTTCTTTCCCCCGCCCCCAAAGCTCCCCTCCACCTGGCTCCTACCCCACCCTATACCCTTACCTCCTCCCCATTGTCCTCATCCATAGATGTTTGATTTTTGTTCAGTTTCTCCCTGCACTCTCCCACCTCTTTTCCCCCTGAGAATCATCAGTCCACTTTCTTTCTATGCCCCTAATTCTATTATATTCACCAGTTTATTCTGTTCATCAGATTTTCAATTCACTTGATTTTTAGATTCACTTGTTGATAGATATGTATTTGTTTTTCATAATTTTTCCCTTTACCATTTTCTTCTTCTTCCTCTTCTTAAAGAATACCTTTCAGCATTTCATATAATACTGGTTTGATGCTAATGAACTCCTTTAGTTTTTCTTATCTATGAAGCTCTTTATCTGCCCTTCAATTCTGAATGATAGCTTTTCTGGGTAGAGTAATCTTGGTTGTAGGTTCATGCTATTCATCACTTTGAATATTTCTTGCCACTCCCGTCTGGCCTGCATAGTTTCTGTTGAGAAATCAGCTGATAATCATATGGGTGCTACCTTGTAGGTAATTAACTGTTTTTCTCTTGCTGCTTTTAATATTCTCTCTTTGTCTTTTGCTCTTGGTATTTTAATTATGATGTGTCTTGGTGTATTCTTCTTTGGATTCCTTTTATTTGGGGTTCTATGCACTTCCTGGATTTACAAGTCTATTTCTTTCACTAGGTGGGGGAAGTTTTCAGTCATTATTTCTTCAAATAGGTTTTCAGTATGTTGCTCTCTCTCTTTTTCTGGCACCCCCATAATTCTGATGTTGGTATGCTTGAAGTTGTCCCAGAGGCTTCTTACACTATCTTCACATTTTTGGATTATTTTTCTTTTTGCTTTTCCAGTGGAGTGTTTTCTGCTTCTTTGTATTTCAAATCTTTGACTTTATTTTTGCAATCTTATGTTCCTCTAGTCTGCTGTTAGGTCTCTGTATAATATTTTTTATTTCAGTCAGAGTATGTTTAATTTCTAGTTGGTCCTTTTTCATCTCCTCTTGGGTCTTGCTAAATTTATCCATTTTTTCTAGGAAATTCTTAAAAAACTTTATAACCATGGTTTTGAACTCTATATCCAGTAGTTTGTTTTCCTCTATTTCTTCCATTTGTGATCTGTTTTTTTTTTTTTTGTTTTGTTTTGTTTTTGTCTCTGCATATTTTGCTGCTTCCCTGAGTTGGTAGAGTAGCTTTGTGTGCTAGGTGTCCTATATGGCCCAGTAGCTCTGCCTCTCCAGTTACCTGAGGTGGATACTCTTGGTGCACCCCTTTGTGGACTGTGTGTACAGTCTTGTTGTAGTTAATTCTTGATTGTTGTTATCACTGTGGGGAATTGACTTGTGAGGCCAATTGGTTGTGAGGATCAGCTGTGTCTGCACCTGGAGAACTTCTGTGCTAGACTCAGACTTAAGACTTGCAATATTGCAACAGCCTCTGTGCTGGACTTTGATGTGGTGGAGTCTGAGGGCTGAGCAGACAGCCTTGACTTCCCATCAGTCTTGCCCTACACAGCAATCCCTTGGTCTCAGTGCCTCTGGGTAATCGCTGCAGCTCTTTCTGTGTGCACATGCATAAGCCTCCAGACCTCTGCCCCTGAGTTTCTGTGCACTTTAGGACCCATATGAGTCTGGGTCTCCAGAGTCTCACCTGAAACTGGGGTTCAGTGCAGTCGGACCTGAATTCAGTGCTATTGGGAGGTTCTGTTTTCCTCCCATTCAGTTGTTTACAGCTCCTCTGAGTCTTCATGAGTCCCTCTCTTTACTTCTAGTTGTAGAATTTTCATTCATCCAGCTTTTCTGTGGTTCTGGATGGTATCCATTCTGTCTTTTAGTTGCAATTTTGAAATTGTTGTGTGAGGCAGCAGTTTAGGTGTTCACCTATACCGCCATCTTGGTTTCTCCAAGAGATACATTTTGAGCAGAAAAAATGTCAGGCCCTGAAATTATTGTGAATATATTTGAAACTTAATATTTATTTGATAGGAAGCATAATGGGATCTCTAGCCAGTGATTCCACACTGCCTTAGAACTCCTAGTTATCATTATTCTTTTATGCCCAAAAGACTAGATTTTGATTCTGGGTGTATAAAAGTGAGATTGAGATAAGCTGTTTCCAAATGGTTCAAAGGACAGTTCCTAATGCTACTAGGAAGAAAGGTAATGTAAATAGGTTCAACATGTATAGCTATTTAATTTTATGTATTTTAAAAATTATCTCAAATAATCATTTTAAGAACTCAATGAAAATAAGTAGAATAGTTATTATTACCATATTATAGTTGAAGGAATTAAGATACAAAGACATCAAATGATGAGTTTAAGGTTATAGAGCATAATGAGGACACAATTGGGATAAAACCCCAGATGTTGCCCTGGGTCCAATGTTTTCCCCCCTCCTTATACCATTCATCTTTCCCAAACTATTATCACCATCCCAATGCCTTCTCCAACATCTATCTTATATAATCTTATATAATAAAAGGCTAATATGCAAATAGAACAAATAGTGGAACTACCGGTCACTATGATGCACACTAACCACCAGGGGGCAGATACTCCATGCAGGAGCTGCTCTCTGGTGGTCAGTCTGCTCCCACACGGGCAGTGCCGCTCAGCTAGAAGTGGGGCTCACAGCTGGCAAGAGCAGCTGTGGTGATGGGAGTCTCGCCCTCCCCCATGGCAGCACTAAGGATGTCCAACTGTAGGGAGTGGGCCTAAGCCATTAGTCAGACATCCCGGGGGGCTCCTGAAATCAAGATGGCACAGGCTGGGTTGAGGGACCCCCCAAGTACATGAATGTTGTGCATTGGGCCTCTAGTTCTAAATAAAAAGAAATAATATCCCTGATTTCCAATATTGTTTAGAATATTTTATGTTGTTGATTGATGAGTAGCTTAGTGCCTCTTTACAATAACTCTAGACAATTACAACAAAGTTCACTACAACATAAAAAATATTTTTGAGTAAATTACACATAGTTTTGAAAAATCTATAAATCAGCCTAAGCATTTCTCCAAGACTCGAAGGACAAAATGGACAAGAGTTATTCCACAGGCCTGCAACCATTTTCTTTGATCATGAACTCCACTTGGAAGTAAAGGCAGTTGTCTATAGATTCAAGACATAGCCCATAATTGCAATGATTAAAAAAAAAAGTTTCCAAAAAAGTAAAGCCTAACTATTCATCTATTATATTTATTAGCTTCTTGGTTAACATGTCCAGAGGCTAATGCCACATCTTCTCCCACATCTATCCCATATAATAAAAGGTTACTCAAAGCTAGCACACAATAATTTATTTTATTTTAACATTTCCATATAAAAAGCAAAATCATACTTATTAAAAACACTACATCACTTCAACTTTCAGTTACCTCTCACAACTAGTTTTCCCAGAGTCCTTATGTCTTCTGATATGAGTCCCAGGCCTCTGAAAAGAAAGCCACTGCATGGAGGCTTCGAGCAAATCTGGGATGACTGTGTAAACAGGTCTTAATGAATGACTTTTGGCCTAGTTAACAAAGTCTTCTTCATACACTTTAAAATTCAGATGTTTCAGACACAAAATTAAAATAAATGCCACAACCAAATCATGAATATAAGTCCAAATGCTATGCAATTGCTTCATAACCCCTAGGAGATGTTCTGATTAAAATGAGTCACATTGACCTTGGATGACACAGCCTAAGGGCAATTATTTCCCAAGGGACTTAATTAAATGCAATTAGACCAGTGTGAGTACATTTAACGAGGCCCCTTGTGATACCTATGTTTCTAATTTATTTTCCAGCAACTTTCACTAATGATTTGATTCACTCAACATCTATCAATGGATAATGATTGTACAGTCACAGCTACAAGGTGATGGTGAGATCTCTGGATCCCATGATTCAAGATTTAAAAAGAAAAGAGACACATGACAAGTTAGACAGTTATACAAGGATGTGTGTGTTTATGAGCTAAATGGATAGTGGGAGAAAGGGCAAAATAGAGTCAGGTGCTCACTCTGGGTTTGAAGCAGACACAGATGGCCCTAGTGACAACTTGGAGGACTTGGAGGGTGTGAATGAGAAGTAGAATGATAGAATGATACCTCAGAATCGTGGAATTCTAAGCTGGAAAGGATTTTAGTATTCATCTTATCTCATAACCTCATTTTACAGTGAACACTCTACTACAGCTCTTACTGGGTTATTTAGCTTACCCAAAGGCATTTTATTTTGGAAAGGACAGCAGTATGAACCGAGTAGTACAGATGTATGAAGTATATTTTGGGGGTGGCATGTTGACCAACTGAGTAAGGTAAATAGGACAGGTAAAATATTGGTTTAAAAGACAGGTGTGGGCTATTTATAAAATCCTGTTTGGAGTTTGGAATTTATTTTGTCAACAAAAGGAATAAAGACATGCATTTGAATTGTAAAGTCTTACAATTAAACTGGTATTTTCTAAAAGATTAATCTGGTAATTGTGTCCCAAGTGTACAGAAAACAGTAGAGACTAACACAGGCTTGGACTAAGCCAAAATTAATTAAAACAAGAGCCTCAGATGGGAACTGTGATCTCTAGCAATTATATCAGAAGCCCAAATATTGTGCAAATTATTCTGGATAGGGAAGGAACAATATCAAATGTGACTCTGAGGTGTAAAGCAAGGATGCCAGCATACGACAGGCAGCAAAGGTTGTTAGAGATGAGAATCACTGTTGAATCCAGGAAAATCAGGGAGAGACTGGGAAGAAAAGCAGTGGTCCAGGACCAGAGAATTCTGGGAAGACTGAGGAACTCATTGTTAGGAATGAGCCAGGGTCCAGATGAACAACCTGGACCTGAAGTGAACTTGAGCATTTCAAATATGAGTAAATCTGTGTCTTGAAAAAAGCATCCCATTTAGGGGCCAAGAAGGCTCAGTCACTATAGGGAAAGGCAGAGCCTGCCCAGACAAATGGTCAAGGTCAGGACATTCAGAATGGACTCTAAGATCATAAACCAGACCAGCAGCCTAAGCAGCATCAAACAAGGGAGAACCTGGTGAGCAGAGAAGATAAGGATAAGCAAGAGATCATAGTTAGATGTGGATGAGCAGCTGTGGATCTAGAGGAGCAGTAAGAGTGAAAAAAATAAGAGGAAGAAACAAGTATGGAAATTAAATTTTTAAAAATATATGAATCCTCATAGGAAAAAACAGAACACTGTAAGATTCCTTACAAACAGTACTCTTTATTTTTAATTATACGGGTGCAGGGATTGTGTATGGAAACACAACATGACATTGTCAGAGAGGCTACCTGTATGTAGCTGGTTCTGTGGAATACCAAGAAAACCTTTGCTCCAACCAGGAGATGTTTCATTCTGTGATATTTAGGGGCTATCTTACCCTAGAATTGCAGGCAGAAGTAGTATCATGCACACTCCTGTGTAGAGAGCAGACTGGAAAGGGGATTCAGTCAGATCTGATTTTGTTCTTGAAAGAAATAAAGGAAGGAGATAGAGCTGGTTTCCAGGAGCAATAATGAGTTTGCATTTTGTTGTGTTAATGTGAAGCTGAGAGCAGAACACTGAAGGAAAATTCTCTACTATTTCACTGAAGGAGGATAACAGCTGGAATTCTAGATTTTGGAGTCATACATAAGCTGATAAATGAAAGTGAGTAGGGGAGGCATTGTTGCTTATCAGCAGGAGTTACAACAACTGATATGTACATGAAATTGTTTCTATTACCTCCTCTTTGAAGGTGCTGACTCATTTAACTCAAAGGAGAGCGTGATGGCTATGGTAGACTTTGGCCTCTGCTGGACTTGAGCATAATTAGATGGACAGCTATGGAAGTTTGTGAATTGCAAACCCATCTGGAGGTGTCTCGTGGATTTAAAAAGAGACCTGTTGCAAAGAGGTGGTAGACCAGAGCTTAGTGGCTGACTGGTCATCAGCAACCACTAGTCATATGCTTAATAAAGCAGAATTTATTGTTCCATCATTCACTTGAATTAAGACTGACTCATGTCAGCTTTTGAACAATCAGGGGAGATTTGGCTGAAAAAGCTTTTCTCTTGAGGTTCACTTATTTTCTGGTTGGAATCATAGTATCCTTATCCTGGCCTTTCACATCATATCCTGGAAACTTCTATCCTTATTTCAGCCTAAACTACAGAGCTGCCCTCTCCCCCGACACCCCACCCCCCAAAAAAAGATAAAACCAATCCAAATATTCTGTGGGGAAACTGCTTTTAGAATAAAGATTTTCCTTATTTATATGCATTGATTCATAAAACGTTTGAATTTAGAATACAGTGGCCATACTCTTGAAGTACTGATTTTTTTTTTCCACTGAGCCAGCTCTACTGCCATTGACCATGGGTGAACGATGGGGTGGGTATGACATGGAAATGCAGAGACAACTCTGGGTCCATTGGCTTGGTGATAGCAAGAATGAGTGTATTCCATGCCAGCCCTATTGAAACGCACCCAAGTTTGGAATGACAATTTAATATAAGCAGCCAAACATGGACTTAGTCCAACCTCTAATGTCCTACTAAAGCTGTGTGATGGCTCATAAAGATAGCTCTGTCTCTAGGAATTTTATGAACTAAAGCAGTGTGTTGAAGTGATAAATAGCACCCCCAATACCTCCATTAAGAGCTATGTCTATATTGCTTTGGACCACCATGCAGCAGAAAGAAAAGTCCAGCAAAGGGGAATTAAGTATGAAGTCTTTATGCTTCTTCTCTTTCTCATTCTGCACGAGCCCATTTTTTTTCTTTTTTTAATTTTCAAAATGGAAAGAAAAAGTTCCAATAAGCAAATGAAAGAATATTATGGCATTCAATTGTTTTGAGTAGGGATTTTCAACTGTTGTTAATGTCCCTTCTGTAACATTTCACGATTCCTGACATGTTTCTTTCAGAATTTACTGCCATATACCCATAATTCCTAAACATCTTTAAATGTAAATTCAAGTATTTAGTAATATATGACATACTGAGTTTCCTTGTAGCACTAGTTTCTGGGGAGCTCAGAGCTAAATTCTGTGCTAAATTTCTTATCCCAAGTGTTAGATACATTATGTTCTGCTTTCTTTATCTATGTTTGCCCTATTTTTATTTTTTAAATCTCTATTATAATTGTCAAGTTGTTAACCTCTCAATATAGGGTTAAATTAAATTAAATCAAGAAATATCATCAGCTCATTATTCCCATTTAAGTATTTTTCCCAGTGCAGCCTGGTTTCATTGAGTGGGTCACAATAATGCTCAATATATTATCTTTCAACTATGGGATCTTCTTCCTATTTATTCCAAACTAGAAGGCAGTAGACAGAAAATGGGAAGATAGAGAAGGTGAGGTAAAGAAAGAACAAGGAAAAAAAATCCATAGTTTTATGAATAGGTAAATAAAAATAAAAGTATGTTTAATTTTATCAAATACTTTGAAGTTCTTTATCTCTCTGGAATTTTACACACTTCCTCACATTAGTATTAGTGAGAAGCTAATGGCAGAGATTTATGGGGTCATGGAAAGAATGATGCCATATAGAATTTTGACTCTTTATTTAGTCTTACATACTGATGTGTTTTACTTTTATCCAGATCCTTTTGCTTTTTGAAATTTGGGGACCATTTTAATATGTTTTAGGTATCATAAGTTACCATCAACTGTAAGATTTATAACTGCTAATGAAATCATAGGATACCCAATCAAATGAACTTCTGGATTAGGATTTGGAATGGAAACTGCTCAGTGAAATTATGTATGCATTTGTTCAATGGGAGAAAAAAATTACAAAATGTGCTGATTTCTCTGAATAGCTTATGACTAAAATTTTATTCATAATCTCCCTGAGGTAGAAGAACCCATATTCTTTTGTTGAAATTTTAAAGTAGAAATTGCAGACATATTGGGATTGGTTAGTGAGATGTCTTCCATAGAATGAAAAAGATGATGGTCAAGCCCTAACCAATTTGGCTCAGGAGATAAAGTGTTGGCCTTCGGACTGAAAGATCCCAGGTTCGATTCCCTGTCAAGGTCATGTACTTTGGTTGTGGGCACATCCCCAGGGGAAGGTGTGTAGGAGGAAGCTGGTGTTTCTCTCTCATCCATATTTCTAGCTCTCTATCCCTTCCTCTTCCTCTTTGTAAAAAAATCAATAAAATATATTTTTAAAAGAAAAAATTTTAAATATCTGTGTCCTAAGGAATAGCAAAGCACCCACATCCTTAGTTTCAATTTTCATTTGTCCTGGCTGATAGGAAAAATCTAATGAAAAAGGACTGATGGAATACTGATGCTTATCAATAGTTGCTTTTCTTCTTTATTCATTTTCCTATTTCATTCCTAAAACACTATAATTCCTTCTGAGGTCTAACACCAACTGAACCTAGTACCTTTTCATTCTGAATGAAGAAACCTTTCAAATTCATCAATAAGGAGGGTCAGTTTCCAATAATTGGCCATTTTCTTATTAGTTGATTGACTTAGTATTCCTTTTAGGGTCATTTTTAAAGAGCATAGCTGTGGTACTCACAATCTCTGTATATTTAACAGATCTTATTGAAATCTAATGCTTGAAGACAAAAATGGTCATCTCTAAGGAGCATGGGAAACTATACAAAGCCATTTTTTCATTTACTTATTCAACAAATACTTTTTAAATACCTACTGAGCTTACAACTATGAGCTTACAACTATGGTCTTACAACTATAAGTTAGTCAGAATATTATCTCTTTTGTCCCTTATGCTTATGGCTAGGGACTGGTGGAGACTACCATGTTACAGTGTCCTCAGGCAAGGTGAGGAGGTGCCATGGGAGAACATGAGCAGGACATCTTAATTCACATTGGAGTGTGCTTGAAGGCAGAGAACAGACCAAGCTTCCCAGAATGACCAAAGCAGCCAGGAGGAGACAGGGAGAGACTGATGCAACAAATACATGACCAATTTTCCACTGTATCAAAAAATGAAAATGAAAAAGAAGAAGAAGAGGAGGAGGAGGAGAAAAGAAGAGAAAAGAAAGAGGAGGGGGAGGAGGAGCAGGAGGGAAAAATCTATGATTTCCATGGCAAAAATCTGAAAGAAGTCTCATCCAATGGTTGTGTGTGTGTGTGTGTGTGTGTGTGTGTGTGTGTGTGTGTGGCAGGAAACAGTGGTACAATCACATCCTAAGAGTGATAAAGAAATATGAGGTGGGGAAATCCCAGCAGGGAAGGCTGCATGAGGGAGATAGAAGGTTTGAGAAAAGTAAAGCAAATTTGAAACAGCTGCTAGAAAGAACCAGGGAGAGAGAGCACCTTAGAAAATGTAATAGGGTTGCCAACAGCACTGAGGGGCCAGTTAAGACTAGTGATTGCGACCTTTTAGAGGCATCATTTCCCATGGTTCTGTGATGCTGACCAGCAGGACACCCCTGCCCAGTGTTGATACAGAGGAAATGGAGAGATAGATGGCTGAGTGAGGGTTTTGTTAGGCTGGCATGTTAAAATAATCACAAAGAGTGTGTTCAGAGATGTAAACAAGGCAGTCTCACCTGGACAAGAAAAACTGAAGTCTGAGTGAGACTGGTGAAGGGGTACAGGGTACTGTGAGTCTCAGCAGGGTCTTCAGATCTAAAAAGTGACTCATTAAGAGGGCTGACAGGTAAGAATTGGTGGAGGTCAGCATGTGAATTTACACTTGGTAAAAAAGCAATTCTTGATGATGACACAGCATGGTGTGTCTAAGGGAACAGATGGCTAAAGTGAAGTCCAGGTAAAGGTCTGTGGAGGAGGAGCCCGGGGTATCAGGAGAGATATCCATGCAGGTGTGGGAGTCGCATGGGAGGATGTTAGGATGTGAGGTGTGATAGAAGACTATGAACCCTGTGTTAGGCTCGCTAATGAACTGACAACAGGATCAGATCGTATGTCTCTCACAGAAGCAGGGTTTTAAAAAGACACTGGAGGCATGACAGTATGGAAAGCTGGGTGAATACCAACCCCACCTGCTGCCCCATGCTGGGAAATGAGCAGCTTCCCCTAAAGAAGGTATCAGTGACTCACTGTCCTCAGTGGAGAGCCTCTGAAGAAAGGTAAAGAGTTGAAGATTTAGCCTTGGACCATGTGACTCAGGTGGGTGAGCATTGTCCTGTGCACTGAAAGGTGGCTGGTTTGATTCACATTCAGGGCACATGCCCGTGTTACAGGATCAATACCTAGTAGGGGGCATGCAGGAGGTAGTCAATTGATATTTCTCATCAATGTTTCTCTCTTCCTTCCTCTTTCTAAAATCAATATTAATAATAATAAAAGAGTTGAATATTTAGACATGAAGAAATGCCATGACTTGCCCAGAGTCACCAAGTCAGGGACTGCCCATGTTCCTTGGTACTGAAGATTCTAGTAGTTGCCCAGGGATTCCTACTGCTAGTACGTGCACCTCTCTGCTAAGGGCTTTATGTGACTGCAGGGAGGTGCTCTCCACACCATTATGCAGGGCACATGGAAGGGGTGGGAGGATTTATGCCCCCAGGGTCAACCCTTAACAAATAATGGAAGGAAGTAGTAGATACATGCCCTAGGTTGCTTTGTACCCAGATAGGACAACTCTGAAGTACGTATGCTCTATATAATTTACCAAAGTCCTCAGAGGGAATGAGTTACAGTTGTCCACACTTGCTCTTTAGTGCAGCCTGGTTTCCTTCCCTTGCCTATCTCCTGCCCCCACACTCTTAGCTTCCTGGGGTTGGGATTGGGGTTGTGGATGAAGCACTGGATGCCCAACTACATTTGAATTTCATGTAAACAATAACTTATTTTTTTGTGTAAGTATGTACCAAATACTACATGAGGCATAACTTACACTAAAACTTTTTTTTTTGATTACTTGAAATTCAAATGTAGCTCTTGAATCTTTATAGCAGTTCCCTTTATCCTCAGGTGTTTTTTTGTTTTGTTTGTTTGTTTGTTTTTTAATATATTTTATTGATTTTACAGAGAGGAAGGGATAGGCGTAGAGAGTTAAAAACATAGATGAGAAACACTGATCAGCTTCCTCCTGCACATCCCCTACTGGGGATGGAGCCTGAAACCAAGGTACAAGCCCTTGACTGGAATTGAACCTGGGACCCTTCAGTCTGAGGGCCAAAGCTCTATCCACTGAGCCAAACTGGTTAGGGCCTCAGTTTTGTTTTTCACAGTTTTAGTTACCCTTAGTAAACCAAGGTCTGAAAATATTAAATGGAGAATTCCAGAAATAACTCGTAGGTTTTAAATTGTGTGCCATGCTGAGCAGTGTGATAAAATCTCATGCCACCTGGAATGTGAAATCATCCCTTTGTCCAGCATCACTACACTGTATACAACACCCACCTGTTGGTCATTTACTAATCCTCTTGGTTATCAGATCAGCTGTCATTTTATCTCAGTGCTTGTGTTCAAGTAAACCTTATTTTACTTAATAATGACTCAAAGTGGAAGAGTAGTGATAATGGCAATTTGAATATTCCAAAGAAAAGCTGTAAAGTGCTTCCTTTAAGTGAAAAGTTGAAAGCTTCCTACTTAAGCAAAGAAAAAGTATTGTATGCTGAGCTTGCTAAGATCTATGGAAAAACAAATCTTCTACTAGTGAAATTGTGAAGAAGGAAAAAGAAATCTGTGCTAGTCTTATTGTCAGAACTTAAGCTATAAATCATCTGGCCACAGCACATGCTATGGACTTTATTAAGATGGAAATGGCACTAAATTTCTGGGTGGAATATATGAACAGAAAAGGTATTCCCATGGATGATAACATGTTGCCCCAAAAAGCATTGAGCCTATATAAAGACTTCAGCAAGGGATCCTCTGAAATGAGTGAAACCAACCCATTTACTACAAGTAAAGGATGCCTATACAGATTTAGGAATAGGCTGGGACAAAAAAAAAATAAAAATTAGTGGAGGAGAGAAAGAGAGAAGGAAGAAGGGAGAGAGAGAAAGAGGGCAGTAGAGAGAGAAAAGATTCACATGACTTTTATTACAGTATATTGTGATGATTGTTCTATTTTATTTTTAGTAATTGTTATTAATATATTTTGTGCCTAATTTATAAATTAAACTTTATCATATAGGAAAAAAACTATATATATATATATATATATATATATATATATATATATATATATGCATCAACTGAGGTCTTGCAGGGTGGTCCCTGAGGATAAGGGAGGACTGATGAGTTTGCTAATCTGGAAATCCATCTGGGATTGCTTTCCAAAAAATCTACTATATTTGTATCCTTGCCTCAGGGTCTTCTTCTGATGGGGCCCAAACACAGACAGTCAAAAACTATCCTGGAGCAATATACTTTGAAGAAGAAAAGAACAAACTTCAGAAGCAAGATTCAAATCAGATTGAAATGATCAAGGGCTGGTGCTCTGATACCAGCTATAAATGAGGTACTGGGAACAGGCCCCACACCAGCTTCAGCACATTGAGTCTAATGAGTAGAAGCCATCATCTCATCAGGAAAGCACCTGTTTCCGCTCACCTTTATCAAGCTCAGTGCCATGTGTCATTAGTATAGCAGTGCTGTGATGATACTCTGTGGATTCCATCACCAAATGTCCTAGCTGTCTATCACTGAAGAGCCTTTGTTTCAATAAAAGAATATAACTGAGTAGGGAAATGGGTAGCCGAGCATACCTGGTGCTTCCCTTGACCCACTACTTCCCGGCAATAGGTTGGGTTAGATTACATCAGCATTGAGGCTCTCAGATGCATTATTATTAATGAGCTTTCCAACTGAGGCTTGTTTGTTAATAATTTAATTAAAACCCCAAGTGTTTACTTGTTGCTGTTCCTCCTGAGAGATCCCTCTGCAAATTCTGGGTAGGAACTAATTCACCCATTTACCCCAATAACCGCCAACATTTTCCAAGCTGATATTTACTGAGCCCTGATTCCTTATTTCCAGGAAACCCTCCAAGCCTTAATGGAGGTGTGGTTTCATTTCTCATCACTGTAAAAATAAGCCTTTCAGAACATCTGCTTCTCCTAGGCATGCCTGGTGATTTCTTTGTCTTGAATTTCAATAGCAGTTCAGTTTGTTTATTACTCTTGTTCATATGCAGTGAATACAAATCATTGGTGCTAATGCAAGGTTGCGTTCAATTCAGGTAGAAAACTTGTTCAAGTATTGAACAAAACCGCTGGTTTATGAATATGAGGTAACTTCTCTGGATATTTTAAATGATATATCATCGATGCTATCTAATTTGTACATTCACACTATTATTATTTTAATGTAATTCTGGGCTCTTTCATCTCAGCAATAGATTGCGCCAATCTGTGGCAGTATCAGCAAACCTGAAGGCTGCCAACAGCACTCGAGTCACTGGGGAATGCAGTGAAGTTCACTTTAAAGAAAATGATTCTCACTTTTCCATGCAATCCGCACAGTTCCTTTTGATTTCCATGTTGAGCCTATTGACTTCAAAGTGTCCTTTCAGGATCACTCAGAAAGCCAGACAGGCATTGTGTCCCAATTCCTTGACTTTGCTCCATGCCCGGCACTTGTTTGAAATCTGTGGGATGCTGGCTAGAAGAAGCTCAATAGGCGGCAGAGAGAGACAAGTGTCTAGTCTCAAACCTCCTTTCTGGAATGATTACAAAGCCAAGTAGAGACTGGGGAACTGGGTCTCATCTTGCCAATGAGGCATATTCTGAAATGAGTCCTCAGATCCAGCATGGCAGGAAAATGGCTACAAAGGAAGGTACTTCATATAGGGTGCTCACATCTCTCTCCCCTGCCTGTGCTAGCTTCACCATTTTAAAAATTAGACCTGTTTGGGGAAAATAATCTCCTGATGTACACGTGCTTGAATATAGATGAGAGATCAAGGTGGATGAAGATAGCTTTCAGAATTGCTTTCATCTCACTCCTGATGGGAATGGGTGAATGGCAGAAAGCCTGCAGAGAGTTCTAAGGGTCCCAAAAGAATGCAGGAAATACACTGAGCTTCCTCCTATCTGCTTCTTTCCTAGGCCAGAATTGTTCTGATAATAAGGACCAGATGATTTTACTATTAATGAACAACTCAGGCCAGTATGTAACTTCCTGGGGCCAGCCTCAAGAACCCTCGTGCTGCTGTCCCTTTTTCTTGGTCCAAGTGGTAAATCCTACAAGATATTTGGCCATGACTCAGTAACAACACAGGTTGATAGGAGGGAGGCCTCAGTGACAGGCATCCCATGTGCACCACCCGGTCAGCTGTCTAAAATTTAGCTTTGAAATTAATATGACTTAATTATTCAACACATTCTGAGCCATTTTTATGTCAACTAGTGATGCTTAGATGACAGAAGAGTAAATGATTGAAACATGAAAACATTCAGATAAGGCAGAAATTTATCATTTTGTTTCATGGAATTCAAAAATCCATTTAAAAAATTAATTTTTCTTTATCACTTGAAGTGATAAACATCTTACCACTGTTTGCCAAGATGAAAGCTTTGTCACAATGCTAAAATCTTCAGACCCCATATTTGTATCCTTCATGCTGTCCTGCCTTTGTAAGATTTGGGGAAGACCTAAGTTGAAAAATAAGAATTCACAGGCAGCTCTCACAAGGCTTTCTGGACTCCACTTGCCACTGTTTGTAGAGCATGCTGGGAGCTTGTTGTTGCTGCATAGTTTTTTTTTCCAAAGACCCCGGGCAAGGGTCACATCATTTTAATCTGGGCAATGACTCTTTTGAGCAAGTCCCAGATAACGTTAGTGATTTACAAAACCTTTTATCAGCCTCCTGATGGCTTTTACAGAGTGGAACACTACATGACCCATGCGGTTTGTTTTCATTTACAAAGGTGCAGGGGCTTTGAATTTAAAAATGGAACGTTTTCTTCTCGTGCCAAATGTAAACAATTTAACATCCATTTCCCATCCAGCTATTTTGCCAGTTCAAAAGAGTTTATATGAATCTTATCTGTATTATATTTCCTGCTGATTGGCAATGCCTCCTACTTCAGCTAGGAAGCCAAAAATGTGCTGGCTCAGATTTGAACAGGAAAGGAATAACAAAGAAAACTGGGAAATAAATGTAATGAGTGGTTACAGGGTGCTGAAAACTATACTTATCGTTTCTTATTCTCGCAGAGTTGGTGCTGCCATATTGATTTATGCCTGGGAAGTCTTTCATGGAAACACACAACAAAAGCTTCAGATTATTTTGTCAACAAGAAAACACAGTTTACCTTATCTTCAAAGTCCCCATCTAGTCCTGATTTGAGTGGTTCCATATTCCTTGCTTGCAGAGATCTCTCTGAGCCCTGGAGGAGATATTTTTTTGCTGGATACAGCAATTCACTATGAAAGATAAAAGCCCCCAGAATGTCACCACGCTGCTTCCCAAGGCCAGCTGAATGATTCTGTGGGGACCAAGAGGAGTCCAGAGAGTGAAAAAGTACTGCAGCTCTTCCAGGCTGACTTACAGTCAGTTTATTGAACCCTTGAGAGCCATTCTCCGCACCCCCACCCCTGCCCTGCACCTCCTTCCAGAATGTAAAAGTCATTTATTTGGCCTATTGTTTGAAGGCTTTAGTCTCTTTCTCACATTCAAGGTCTGGGCAATTGGAAAGGAGAGGAGGGAAAGAACAAAATCAGCCGTCTAGACATTTCCTAGTGGAGTATCAGGTTCATAAGCCATTTTCCTGGCCTTGTCCTAATCACACATTATGAACTGAGATAAAATGCTAGATCATAAACTTGGGCCCTATTGTAAGGAAGACAGGCAAGAGTTATGGTTTTCTTTCAAAAAATCACACATTGCATTTTTCTTCAAGGTCACATTAATTTCTATTAATGGCCCTCCTCTAGCCGCCCTTTCCAGAAATGTTCTCATTTGCTCTTGGCTTCCCACCCTCACACTCCCCTACACTCCTCAAGCTATACTGCACCCTTCCCCCAATGTCCTTTCCACTCACAAGTCCAATTTAATTGGACTTATAAAGTATGTGGGATGTGAGTCAGTTTTCAATAAATTACCCTGATTTTCCTATCAATTGACATCATGACTGTCTCCATCATTTAACATTTGGATGCTTATATTAATGATGAGATATAATGTAAGGTAACTTTAGTACTGATTAGATGCACTTCCTGAGGCTCTCTAGGCAAAAATGGGTGCAGTAGAAAGGAATCCCAGATTCTAGTCCTTGAGTAACCTTTCTGAGCCTCCATATTGCTCATCAATAAAATGAGCCTGATAACCTAGAAGGAATCGGATTCTTGAAAGGTTTTTTTAAACTTTTAAGCTTTGCATTTCCAGGAAGCTGACTACATCCCTGAAAATTACTTTCTGGCATTAGATGCCCTTGCTATGAGAACCATAAAGTGTTTTACCAGAATCCACATATACTAATCTTCATACTACTCTCTTAAGTTTGTCTATTATTATTTGGTTCACCAAGTGTTTGACCACCAACTAACTTCTAACTCATCATCCAACACAACAGTGCACTGCGTGACAGCACCAGCTGCCATGTGTGGCATAGCAACATTCTGAAGAGCAAATGGGATGTTGAAATAACTAGTAAACTAAACCTCAGCAGTCAGGAATAATGGACATTTGATAGAAATTTCTTAGTCTCCAATTCTTTTCTTTATACCATGATACATGTGAGCGCTCTCTCTCTCTCTCTCTCTCTCTCTCTCTCTCTCTCTCTCTCTCCCTCTCCCTCTCCCTCTCTGTCTCTTTCTCCTTTTGTTCATACAAAAAAAAAAAACTACTAACTTCCTGTCCCTGTATTTACATATGGTTTCCATTGGAAAGGTCATCAGTTATTTGGACAATGATAACAAGGTATTTCATTTAAAAGTAATCTCCAAATATTGACCAACTCCAGAGTTGGAATACTTTCATTAAATTCATTTGATGATATGCAGTGTATGTAGTTAAAATTAAAGGAGGAGGCATACTGTTTCCTTAGCCTCAATAACCCAACCTAAAAACATCTCGAGATAAGATTATGTTTTAAGAAGGTGCAAGTTTATTTACAGGATATACATAAATATATACATTTTACTTGTTACCAAGACTCTAATGCTAGAGCAGTATTGCCTGGCTCAAATTAGATGTTCAAAGAATACCTATTAAAGCAATGAGTTGATAAATGAACAAGTCATCTTTATATTAACATATATTGCACTAGTAATCGAGTGATAAATGGTGGTTATTGTGGAACCTACTTCACCAAAGATGGAGAAATGCTATCATTGGGTCTCATATAATATTTTTCTTTACATGCTTGTTTACTTACTTAAGAGCAAACCATTAGACAATTAGGCTTTTCACTACTTGGGCATCTTCAAGATTTGAAACTATATAGAGCTCTGTCCTATAGTGAAGCCTATTAAATAGATAATTTGATGCCTCATTTGCATCTGATAGAGACAACTATTAGGTTCTTTGAGGCTGGACATTGGCTGGACCAGTGCTCTAGAGATAAGTATGTATTGAATTTTCCTTGGTATAAATGAGGGAGTGGGGCCCACATGATCTCCAGGGTTCCTTCGTGGTGTAAACATCGTATGGTTCTGTGAAATCAGCAACTGTGTTCACAGAATAGCTTTGTCCAAGATAATATTCAGTGGATAAAATGATAGCCTTATCAATGGTTTTCTTTGGATCATGGGATTACTTACATTGTAATTTTTAACTTATGGTTTAAACTTTTCTTTATCAGAACATTTTTATAATAAATATACATGATTTTATAATAATACTGGAGGCCTGGTGCACAAAATTTGTGCATAGGGGGAGGGGTATCCCTCAGCCAGCCTACACCCTCTCCAATCTGGAACCCCTCTAGGGATGTCCGACTGCCCATTTAGGCCCAGACCTGGTGAGATTGGGCCTAAACGGCAGTCAGACATGCCCCTCACAATCCAGGATTACTGGCTTCCAACTGCTCGCCTGCCTGCCTTCCTGATTATCCCTAACCACTTCTGCCTGCCATCCTGATCACTCCCTAACTACTCCCCTGCCATCCTGATCACTCCCTAACCACTCCCCTGCCAGCCTGATTGATGCCTAACTACTCCCCTGCCAGCCTGTTTACACCTAACTGCCCTCCCCTGAAGGCTTGGTCACCCCTGACTGCTCTCCCCTGCAGGCTTGATCTCCCCCAACTGCCCTCCCTTGCAGGTCTGGTCCCTCCCAAATGCCCTCCCCTGCTGACCAGATCATCCACAATTTCCCTCCCTTGCAAGCCTGGTCCCTGCCTACTGACATCCTCTGCTGGCCATCTTGTGGTGGCCACCTTGTGTCCACATGGAGGCAGGACCTATAACTACATGGAGACAGCCATCTTGTGTGTTGGAGTGATGATAAATTTGCATATTACTCTTTTATTAGATAGGATAGAGGCCTGGTACATGGGTGGGGGCCAGCTAGTTTTCCCTGAAGGGTATCCCGGATCAGGGTGGAGGTTCCCTTGGGGCATGGGACAGCCTGGGAGAAGAGCCTGTGGTGGTTTGCATGCCAGCTATGTGCCACCCCCCCTTGCTGGGCAACCCAAGTGTAGGCCCTGGTATCTGGGATTTATTTATCTTCTACAATTGAAACTTTGTAGCCTGGAGTAGAGCCAAGCCTCCAGGTCGCTCCTCCAGACAGCCATTTCTTTTGAGATTTATTGATCTTCTATAATTGAAATTTTGTAGCCTTAAGTGGAGGCCAAGACAGGCCAAGGCTGCAGAAGCTTGGATTCCTCTATCACTGGGGGCAACCCTAGCCTCCTGCTCTCTCCAACTCTGTGGCTGCTGCCATTTTTTGTTGGGATTTATTTATCTTCTATAAGTGAAACTTTGTAGCCTTGAGTGGAGGCCTGGGCCCACCAGGGTGTGTGGAAAGCTTGGCTGCCTCCATAGCTGAGGAAATCCAAGCCTCCCTCCTGTTCACTTTGTGGCTGCAGCAATCTTGGTTGGGGTTAATTTGCATACTTGCTCCTGATTGGCTGTTGGGCATGGCTTGTGAGTGTAGCAGAGTGATGGTTAATTTGCATATTGTTCTTTTATTAGATAGGATACAACAATATAAAGTCCTTTCAATTTTGAGAAGAAAAGAAGCCCTTATTCTAGGAAAGTAACAAGGACAGTAAGGTCTAGAGCCTTGTTGTTCAGACTTTAGCCCATAGATTTATGGACCCCCATCCAGAGATTCTGATTCATTAACTCTGTATGGTGCCTGAGAACTTGTGTTTTTAACAAGTTCCAGGATCACACTTTGAGGAACCTGAGTCTAACAGTTAAACATCATATAGATAGCAATCCTATCCTTTCAGAGTTATGAGGGAAAATTTCTGTATCAAAATCTGTGTAACCTAAGAAGCATGTAGGGCTAAAGAATTATCAAAAAGCTCAGCTCCACTGGAAAAATGTGCTTCCACATGAGACAAATGAACCTGGAATTATGAATCCACCATCTCAGAATTTAATATACTTGGACCTGGGCCTCCTGGACCTTCTCAAATTGTGCCTGACATCACTGTTATCTAACATTAGGTGCGAATCAAGGGGCACTGCAGTTTTGGTAGTAGACCATGCTCTCAGTAACAAAATTATGAGTCATCCCTTGGCAATGGACTAGCTGGTCAATCAACTTAATTAACTGTTTTATCACCAGGTTTCATTTTAAATGTTAAGAAAGAAAAACCCACAGAGAAAGAGAGAGAGAAAGACATGGCTCCTAAGAGCTCTCAATATTAACTTATCAAAAGTTAAATCTTTTGTAAATTACATGCCTTTTAATTAAAAGAATAACATCTGAAAATACCTAGTTAATTATGATTTTATTGTTTTGACCATATTGCTGAGATCTAAACGACAGAAGAAAAGCAAAATGGATCTTCCAACCACACAATGCCTTTAATTTCTAAGTCTTCTATCTAAAATCAGCACTTACATTAATATTTATGAAGTGTTTACTCAGTGCCTGTTATGAACCAATTGTTTGTGACCCCACCACAGTTCATATTTTAAAGCCTTAACTCCCAAAGTTGATGGTTTTTTGAGAAGGGACTTTAGTAAGTAATTGGAGTTAGGTTAGGTCATGAGGACAGAGCCCTCATGAAGGGTTTCATGGTCTTTATAAGAAGAGAAAGCTCAGGCTCTTTGAGCAGAAACTGAGGAAAGGTCATGTGAGAACACAGAGGGGACTTGACCTTCTGCAAGTCAGGAGAGCACTGTCATCAGGAGCCATAGTGGACAGTACTTTGATCTTAGACTCCCCAGACTCCAGAATGTTGAGAAACATATTTCTGCTCTTTAAGCCCCCCAGCCTCTGGTGTTTCATAATGGTAGTCAAAGAAGACCAAGACCATGCCTTAATGCATTACCTGACTTAGTCAGATCCACGCAGTCACTTTAAATAAGAGACCTTGAAACCTTTAAATGTTTTCAGGGCCAGTGTCACTTTGGCAAAGTGTTCTTTCATAATTTGCCATAGGCTGACAGCTAAAGAGCCATGTACGTATTTCAGATGCTGTATGTGCGTACACACCTATGCAGACTTGCCTAGGATAGGCAAAGGTATCTTTGTAAGTACAGGTTCCTGAGGTAGGGCAGATATGTGGACCCAATTTATTTAGTGGCTAATTACTCCCTTTTTCCTTTTAAGAGATTCTGTCTCTACATTTTCCCAGAAGGGAAAAAAGGAGGGAGAAAGGAAGCGGAAAAGAAAATAACCAAGAATGAAAAGAGAAGAGGAGAAAAAATGATGTGAATAAATGAGCAAGATTTAGAAAGGAAGAAATGGATGAGAGTCATCGGGAAACCCTGCTTTCCCTGCCCTTCACTCTGCTCTTTCTCCAGATCCCCAGGCTGCCGCCAAACCCCCCCCCTCTTTCCCCCAGGCCTCATCTACTCACTCCCTAGCCCTATGCATGTGGAGGCTTTCAATTCATTCTCCCAGCTCCACCCCAACACTCCAGCTAGAATCAGAAATCAAAGAAAAATTTCTGTCCCCATCATTAGTATTTCACCAAGAGGGTAATTAAAGAAAACACAAAAACTCACAAGGAATTTCCAACATTTACCAATGTGGGTGATGAGTGCACAGCTCCTTCTAGCCCTTCTTCCTCCCTCCAAGCTCTGGAGCCTGAGCCCTATTTGAGTGTATGCAGGATGGATACCAGCAGCCCCCTTCAAACTGAATTCAAAACTGCCCATTACAAGTCACCCCATTATGCATTCCGTTCTTTCCAGGGTTTGATGTGAGGATGCACATTGCTAAGGAAACAGAGGCTTTAGGGTACAGTAGATTTCAAGACACAATTAAAATAAACCCTTCAAGTGGAAATATAAAAGGCACTTGTATTCTATGAAAGCCTTTGGCCTTATCAACTGCAGAGGGTTCCATTACAAGGTCATTAGCAACCAGACTTCCACAATGGGCAGCAGGCGTCAGGTGCACAAAACAAACAGGGGCCCCAAACACCACAATAACTCCCTGTACCTGTTTCTGTTTGCTTGCTGAGCCCTCCAACATTGGGAGTTGCTGAAATATATAAAAGCGTAACAGCTTGAGTCAATATTTGCCAGCCTACGCGAGTGATTTTATTTAGCGAGAAACTGAACCCCTTTGAATAAATACATCTCCTTGCAGGCAGGCACTGAGGGAAGGGCTAAGGGCAGAACTGGTTCTGGGGCTGGGGCTCTGAGACTTCAGAGGTTCCGGCAATCTTCTACCTCCTGGAGTAAGGCACATGGTGTCTGGTCCAGAAGCATTGGCATCTAGTCAAGGGGCAAGTTGGGAAAATTCCACCCATAGGCTGTACTCTATTCTAGACTAATACTTCTCATCAAAATCACCTGCAGGGCTTGATAAACCACTGGCCACTGGACCCAGAAGTGGATCCAATAAAGCCTAAGAATTTGCATTCCTAACAAGTTCCCAGAAGACTTTGCTGCTGCTGGTTCTGGGATCTCACTTTGAGAACCACTTTGAGAATCAATGCCAGCAGCAGAAATGTAATGCAAGCTACATATGCAACTTTCAATTTTCTGGTAGCATGTTAAAAAATACACGTGAACTAAAGTTTCATAACATATCCAAAAGGTAATGGATAAAAAATGTAATCAATGTAAAACTTACTAGTACTAATGAGGTACTTCACATTCTTCTTATTTTTTTTTTGTACTAAGTCTTCAAATTTCATTATGTATTTTATACTTTACTAGAGGCCTGGTGCATGAAATTTATGAATGGCAGGGAGGTCCCTCAGCCCATGACTGCACCATCTCCAATCCATGACCCCTCAGGGGATGTCTGACTGCTGGTTTAGGCCCAATCCCTGGGGCATTCCTCTCACAATCCTGGACCTCTGGATCCTAACCACTCACTGGCCTGCCTGCCTGATCACTTCTCACTGATCCCCCTGTCAGCCTGGTTGCCCCACACAGTGTGTTCCATTGTCTATTCGGTTGTGACAGTCACTTAGCTTCATAGATAGATAACACATATTATTTTGGACTAGCCACAATTCAAGAGCTCAATAGCCACATGGGGTGAGTGGTTGCTGTATACACAGCATAGTACGCTATCCTCTAGGGATACAGGATCTATCTCTGTTTCTTCCATGCCTAGACTCATTGCAGGTAAATGCACCTCACAATTCCAAGATACAACCATATGCCTACCATTAGGGCCTAAGTGTCCCCACAAGCATGCATGTTGCTTTTGGAATAGAGTCCATATTCCCAGACTCAACGGTGAAACTGATGATGAGCATCATGGGTGAAGGGTATTAAAATAAACCAAGACATAAGAACTGGGGAATCTATACCCATGAACACCAGGCCCTTTGAAGTGTGGGATAGAGTGGCAGAGCGGGGCTGGGGAGAATGGGACAAGCTGGATTGTGACTGTGTGTGTGTGTGTGTGTGTGTGTGTGTGTGTGTGAAGAAAGATGACTGATTCTGTTCTAGACTCTATTCAGTTACAAAAGAGCTCATTCCCCATGGCACACTCTTAGTGTCACACAGTTCTGGCTACTGCATTTGCACTTGCACTCTCTCTCTCTGGTGTTCAGGACTCTTAGCTTCTGGGGCTGACCCAGGGCACTGCTCATAAAAGGAGATACCTCCTCTATCTTCTGCAGCAGGCCCCCCCTGCCCAGCCTTTGTCTCTTTCTTTTACAAGTGGCATGGGCTCTGACTTGAAGAAGCAATCATAAAGAGAATGATTACTTTTACACCAGCTGCAAGAAGGGGAGGACTCTGCAAGGAAGGATTTATACAGGGAAATCAATACCAGCATTGGAAAGTATCCCCTTAGCCCATGTAAGTGCTGCCCACAGGGTCAATAGCTGGAATTAACCTGGATCTTTTTTTTTAATTATTATTCTTTTTAATAAAGCTGTTTTACTATACGATAGACTCTGAAGTGAGCTCCCACTCTAAAACTGCACCAATATGAAGGGAAAGAACAAATAATTTCATTTAAGAATTATCTGTTGTCCCAGGGGGGACCTCTCCCACTCCCCTTATCCTCACTCTCTAAGTCTCCAGAGAATCAGAGATAGGAGAGTGAAATTAAGCCTTTTGTGAGCATAAACTGATACCGGCATGAAAGCGAATGATATCATTGCCCTGATTTCATAGGTTTAATTTGTGATATACATGGGAAAAGTTAGCTGTTGCAGGCACAGCTGTACTGAATGCTTACTGTGGGCATTCATATGACTGTATGACTCCATGCTTACTGCTTGATTTCCCTCATTTAATTATTCCAACAATTCTACTCCTGTCTTTCCTTCTGTCACACTGTACAAAAATGGGGCAGTATGAAATGGCTTCTGTGATAACCTTAGATTCAGTCCTCAAGTCCTCTGTCTTTCTCATACCTCATAACTGTACTTTTAAACTACACCTAAGAACAATGTCACCTCTGCAAGTCATCCACTTTCATTCTTACCCTGATACAGACCCCAATCTACACAGTAGCCAGAGTGAAACTTAAGTAAGTTAGGTCATTGACAGGTCTATGTTTAAGACCTTCCAGTACTTCTGATCTCATTCAGAGTAAAGGCCAAATTCCCTGCAATGGCCTATTAGTCCCTACATTTGTTTCACACACACACACACACACACACACACACACACACACACACACACCCCTCTGATTTTATCTTCTTCCACGTTCCTCCTCGCTCACACCTCTGCAGCTACATTGTCTCATCTCAGTTCTTCACAATCAACAAGGACCCTTTTCCTTCTGGGCCTTTGCACTGATTGTTCCCCTGGCCTGGAACACTTTTCCCTCAGTTCATAAAATGGCTCACTTTCTCACTTCCATCTGGTGTCTACCCAAATATTTTATTACTAAAGAGAATCCTGCCATGACGACCTTATAAAAAAAAATAGCAACTTCTCCTTCCTTATCACCTCTGAGCTGCATTTCTCTACCCAACATGTTAAATATTTATTTACCTGCTGCCTGTCTCTGTCTCTTCCATGCCTAGTCTCATTGCAGGTAAGTGCACCTCACAAGCCTGAAACAACAGCCTGTGCCAGAACAGCCCGGGAGGAAGGCTGCAGCCTCCCAGCAATATTTTAGCATGCCTTTGGCTGCCATCTCGGAAGAATAGTTCACAAGGGTAATGTATTCTGGGAGTCTGCTGGAATGCTCAACTGACAAGAGCCCTATTGAGATGATGGTCATCCCCCTGGGAGCTTTTCTGTTTACATGTGCCTTTACTCATCTTTCAGCTGAATCAGAAAGCTGAATAACAACTTCAATGTTTGAAAACACAAAATGGATTTTGATGCTTAAAAGGACTTTATTCAGAGGAACTGAGAGTTAACAATCTTCGCATGCGGGCTGCTTCTAAGACCCTAGAATTGGGGAGTTGTCTGTGACTATAGAGACTGCTCCCAGTGCCATCCATGTGACTATTTCCATTAAAATGTAAAATGATTTAAATCACGTGAAGTTGAAAATTCAGAGAAAAAGTTTCTCAGTCACAATAGCTAGTCACAAGCCACATGTTGCTGGTGCCTGCCACATTGGACTGCACAGTTACCGAATATTTCCATCACTGTAGATCATTGTTTTGGATACCACTGGCTAGAATTTTTCCATCATTTTTTAAAATATATTTTTATTGATTTCAGAGAGGGAGAAAAAAAGGAAAGAAGAGAGAGAAAGAAAATCAATGATGAGAGAGAATCATTGATTGGCTACCTCCTGCACATACCCCTGCCCCCCAAACACACACACACACTGGAAATTGAGCCCACAATCAGGACATGTGCTCTGACTGGGAATTGAACTGTGAACTGACCTTCTGGTTCATAGATCAACACTCAACCACTAAGCCACACCAGCTGGGCCTCCCCTCATTTATAGAAAAGAAAGCAAAGGCTTATTGAGGTCAAGTGTCTTGCCCTCATGTTTTACAGACAGTAGCTTGTCTGTAAAGATCCAGTTTATCTTACTCTGTCCTTTCATACTATCATGCCATCTCCCATCTCTAGTGATAGCATCAAATATAATAAAAGGCTAATACGCAAATAGACAGAACAGTGAAACAACCAAACAATTGAACAACGAAACAACCGATCGCTAGATGTGCGCTGACCACCAGAAGGTGCGCGCAGAACATGGTGGGCATTGGCCACAGGGGATTGTGGAATAGGTGAGCGAGGGCACCAGACCAAGGTGGGGCACCGGTCACTGTCATTGGAGCAATCCTCTGATGCTTACTGAAAATTCTTTGCCCCCACACATTACATGATCCTGCCTGGCACTTACACCTGCTGCTGGCACTGGTCTGCTTGGACTGCTGCCAGCGCCAGAGCCATGGCTTGCACCCACTGATGGCACCTGGAGCCACTGGGACAGCAGCCACTGCTTGTACCCACTGATGGTGCTAGCACCAATTGCTCCATGCCATCAGTAATAATGTCTACTATTAGCTTGTATGTGGAAGAAACTATTTTCAATTGCCCTGTGAGGGGGTCCGGCGCCAACAGTGCATGGGAGTGGTGGTGGTGGGAGCAGAGCTGCTGGCAGATAGGGGACCAGGGGCCATGGTGGGAGAGGCAGGGTGGGGGCATGGAAAATGGGCTGAAACCCACCCCTGTGTCCACCTCAGCCTAATGATCCACAGTGCCTTTCAAGGTGCAAGAATTCATGCACTGGACCCCTAGTCCTCTATACTAAAAGACAAATATACAACTTGAATGCATGGCAGGACAACCAGTTTCTATGACATGCACTGACCACAGGGGGCAGATGATCAATGCAGGAGCTGGTCCTTGGTGATCAGTGTGCTCCCACTGGGGGAGCACTACTCAGCCAGAAGCCAAGCCAATGGCTGATGAGCACAGTGGTTGTGGTGGCAGCCTCTTTTCATCTCTGCAGCAGCTCTAAAGATGTCTGACTGCTGGCTTAGGCCCGTTGCAGGCCTAAGCCATCAGTCAGACATCCCCTAAGAGCTCTTGGACTGCAAAAGGGTGCATGTCAGGCTGAGGAGAACTTCTTCCCCACCCAGAGTGCACAGATTTCATGCACCAGGCCTTTCATTCTAATATATTTGTATTTTTTTTCCAACAGAAATACAAATGAAAAAAAAAGCAAGTTGGTGGCAGAATTAGTCATTAATTGTCCCAGTATGAGTAATTATAAAATAAAATTAAGATAGAGTCAGAAAACTCTGTCTCCTTCATGAAAACTCATCAAGACTAATATGAAGAGAAGAGACAGTTTTTCCTACCAGCATTGTGCTTTTGCCTGCAGCTCACAGGGCTGCCTCAGTTATTAGGGGACTGCATTGCTTATATAACTAATGAATGCATTGGTTTTGTATAATGAATGTCATGAGGGATTGCAATTGCCTAAATAACTCCAGGAAAGCTTCCCTTGTGAAACAGACATTTTTAGGGGTGAAAAAAAACAGGTTTAGGAAATTTTAGAAATGAAGAAACACGGGGCTACAGAGCACAGTATATTTCCATAGAATAGGGGAGATGGAAAGTTGCAACATGTACATTTCTATAGAATGAGGGAGCTGGAAACAGCAGATCTATATTTACAAACTAAAGGAAAGAAGGCCCCTTATCTAGAAGGAGAAGAAAGTCCAAAGAATATAAAATCAATAAAGAAGGAGGGGAGAAAAATCTCACATGTCCATGTGAGGTTCCACCTTTGAGCTCAGAGGTTACTATAGTAACCAGTTCATGGAAGTAGTGACCAATCAGAGGAGATATCAAGACATAAGAATCTGAAGCCCTATAAGCTGTAGGGAAAAGGATCTCAGTGGGACATTTTCCCCCCTTCCCACATGGGAGTCTATATTTGTTCTTTAATAAATTTCCACCTTTGCTATACCATCTTCCAACTGTGGATTCATTCTTCAACTCCCATGGACAAAGAGCCTGGGAACCATTCTGCCCAGGGGAATATCACCTGTTCCACCCCAAAAATCCCGCTTCACTTGTATTATTTACAGAGAGTACATTTAGTAACATTTGGCCTTAGCACCGAATTAGTAATAATGGCTACTATTAGCTTGTATGTGGAAGAAACTATTTTCAATTGCCCTGTGATTCAACATTTGCACTACAGCCTAAGGTATTAGATTTGAGCAAGCTATGGTTCTATGGCTCTCTAGTCTCCGCATAAGGAAAGCTAGAAAATCCCTAGGAAGCCTAGAACATGTCTACAAACAAGAATTTCTTGCTAGTCATTTGACTAAAATTCTCTAAGCACTGTCAAAATCTCCCATTTAGACCAAAGGATGGTTGAGTGTTGTCATGTGCATGATAATGTTATCAGTTCGATTGCTGGTCAGGGCACATACCTGGGCTGTAGGTTCAATCCTGGTTAGGGCACATATAGAGGGCAAAAGATCAATGTTTCTCTCACATCAATGTTTCTCTCCCTCTTTCTCTCTCTGTCTCTCCCTTCCTCTCTCTAAGCATCTTCTTAGGTAAAGATTAAATAAATTAATTAATTAATCTTATCTAATAAAGAGGGTAAATGCTAATAGACCCTCATGCCATCCCAAAGATGGCAGTGCCCACTGCCAATATCGAAGGAATATGCTAATTGACTGCCACATTCTCAAATATGGTGGTGCCCCTAGCCACAAGATGGTGGGGCCCAGTCCCCTCAACCTCACTGGGGTGGCAGGCACAGCCGCTTGCCTCCAGAGTTCCCCAGTCTCCTCAGCCCCCAGCTGCCCAGGGCCAGCCCAGGGTATAGGCAAGCTTTGGATGAGGCTGCCCAGCCACCCAGGGCTGTCTGAGGCTCAGGTAATCATGACTGGCCAAGACCTGCACTGCTGGCAGTGGCAACAGCAGAGGTGTGATGGGTCATTGCCTTCCCCTGATCTCCAGGTTGCCTCCACCCCTGAGGGCTCCCAGACTGTGAGAGGAGGCAGGCTGCACTGAGGGACTCCACTTCCAGTGCATGAATTTTCATGCACTGAGCCTCTAGTTAATTAATACAATCTGTGAGAAGACATTGGTCCTACCTATTTATAATAGTTTGCAGTCATTGATGTATACCAAAATAATTTAAAATTTTTGAATGGGCAAACTGGCTTAAATCAAATCTGCAATATCCTCACCCCACTTTTTAATCCTATATACCAGCTCTACAGTTTACTAGTCCTGTGATTACGATCAAGTCACTTAACACTATCTGAACCCATTTGTAATCTCACTTATTTGTATCCATTTAGCTTCTCTTTATTTACCAACAATTTATTGAGAACCTATTATATACTAGTAACTGCATTAGGTGCTATAAAAGGGCTGTTAATAGCCAGTTCACAGAGTAATTGCATATAATAACTGAGATAATTTAGAAAAATCTCCTAGCATAGATGGGTAGCTGACAAATTTCTACTGTATATGAATTTGGAAGAAAAACAAACATAGGAGATAGTTGGGAAGAGAAAAACCCATTTCAACTAGGTGCTGAAATCTTGTATATTATTGCTAAAAAGGTTTAGAGGCATATATATTTTTCTCAACGATAGAAAGGAGGTATCCATCTTAGTAATTGCCCCAAAGCAAGGTAAAATGAAGTTTAAAATCAGCATTTACCTATATGCCAATATATCCCAACATTCCATATTTAAATAGAGACTTTTACAAGGAAAGACACCTTCCAGGGAGCATGCTGGGAGGTGCTGGAACCTCTGGTTAACAGGAGGGCTTCACTGGCCTCCTCTCTGGAACATTCTGAGTGAAGTGCACACACAGTCCTCTGTGCATGCTCTGAGCCACAAAGGCTCCCCCTTCCCTACTTCTCTCCAGTCTCTCCAATAGGGAGCTGCTCAATTTTCTCCGCATAGATGGTCAAACAGTGCTGCTGGGTGACCTGGTGAAATTTATTTCTGTACTCCCTCTACTCTGATGATTTAGAGTGAAACTGGCACAACATTTTTCAAAATACCAAGAAGTGGGTGGATATCCTAGGGCCTCAGTGAAAAGCCAAAAAAAAAAAATCTTATTGGCTGCTTTGGTTGCTGAATCAGTGGGGTTTAATTAAATGTCCTACTGAGAACGGGGAATCTGATGTGTTTTATAAGGCTGAATAATCCTTCAGTGAGGCAAGGGAAGGCTTTTCTCTTAGGAACCTGCTGACTAATGCGAGGTAGGAGAACTCCTTGGAAGAGCCCTGAGCAAATGCAGCTGGTATGCAATTGAGAAGCCATTTATTAACCAGCACCCTGGGGGCCCTGGTGAGGGGAGATACATAGAGGGCAACTGTGCATTTTTCTTCCTCTGCTTCCCCAAGAGTCAGGCCTTGCAGCGTTGTTAAAAATAGCAAGAAGTATTAGAGAATTCTGAATAGTAATCAGTTTCCATACAATCCCACACCATGCAAAAGTAGGGACCATGCTCTTGAACTAAAAGGCTTTGTATTCTTTTGTTGACCTCACAGCAAATCTTTAGAAATATATCCCTTGCTCTGCTTTTGTGTCACCTGGTCTGGTTTGGTGCTCCTTTGAATGCAGGTAGCTTCAGATCTTTGTCTTCTCTTAGAGGGAACTTGGCCCCCTAAGAAGTTAAGAAGGATGCTTCCAGGACATGTGATTTTCCTTATCATTTCTTTTTGTCTTTGAAAAACAGCTTGAAAGATACCTTATTAAATGCAAAGTGAAGAAAAAATGTCTTGATCAAATTCCTCAGGTGTTGTTTTTTTTTTCTTTTTGGAAGTCTACATATATAAAATTCTGCTAAAGATCTTTGGAAGACATTTTTAAGAGGAGCAAATTATGGAAACGTTTGACTTTATAATTGATTTTAGAAAGGTTAAAGAGATGTTAGCTCCATTCAGAAAGAATTTGGTAGGGACGAATTAAAGTCATCTTCATTCATTTACAAAAATATCTTATCTAATAAAAGAGTAATATACAAATTGACCTTACCCTCACTACACCCACAAACCACACCCATCAGCCAATCAGGAGTGAGTATGCAAATTAACCCAACCAAGATGGCTACAGCCACAGAGAGAGCAGAAGGGAGGCTTGGGTTGCCCGGGCAATGGAAGAAGCCAAGCTTTCCACACACTCTGGCCAGCCCAGGCCTCTGCTTAAGGCTACAAAGTTTCAATTATAGAAGATAAATAAATTCCAACAGAAATGGCTGCCACCCTGATGTGAACAGACGACTTAGCTCTGCTCTAGGCTACAGAGTTTCAATTGTAGAACATAAATAAATCCCAGATACCATGGCCTCTGCTTGGTTCACTGGAGGGCATGGCTGGCCTACAAACCACCACAGCTCCTTGCCCAAGCCAACCCACACCCCAAGGAAACCCCCACCCTGATCTGGGACACCCTTCAGGGCAAACTAGCTGGCCCTCACCTATGCACCAGGCCTCTATCCTATCTAATAAAAGAGTAATATGAAGATTGACCATCACTCTAACACACAAGATGACTGCCCCCATGTGGACACAAGATGGCCACCACAAGATGGCCAGCAGGGGAGGGCAGTTGGCAGGGACCAGGCCTGCAAGGAAGGGCAGTTGGGGGTGATCAAGCCTTTAGGAGATGGCAGTTAGTAGTAACCAGGCCTGCAAGGGAGGGCAGTTAAGGGAAAACAGGCTGGCAAGGGATCAGTTAGGCATCAATCAGGCTGGCAGGGGAGTGGTTAGGGGGCGATCAGGAAGGCAGGCGGGTGAACAGTTGGGAGCCAGTAATCCTGGATTGTGAGAGGGATATCCGACTGCCCTCTAGGGGGTCCCAAATTTGAGAGGGTACAAGCTGGGCTGAAGGACACCCCTCACCCATGCACAAATTTTATGCATCGTGCCTCTAGTAATAAATGAGAGTGAAACAATAATAGAATGAAAGGTCAACATTCACCAATTTTAAATCAGTAGGATATATAAGGCAGTCTCCAGGGATAATAGAACGGGGCAAAGGTCTATACCTAAGTAATTAGTAGCAGGTTAAATACAAAGAATGCTGGTGAGAATGTTATGTTTGCTTTTAAAGCAGAAGTATTAGCAAATCCAAACAAAATGTGTCATTCAAACACATTAGTTTTTCTTAAAATAGTTGAAGCCATTTTTTAGCCAGTTTCAAAATTCTAAATGTTTGAAATTTACCTTTGGAAGGAAGGTAATTCAATGGGCAAGATCAGTTTCAAAAGTGACTTCTTTAAATAGAGCTGCAAACTTCTCAAACAATAAGGGATTAATATCAAAATATGCAAAGAACTACCAAAGCAAACACCCCATTCAAAAATGTTCAGAGGACATAAAGAGACATTTTTCCACAGAAAATAAGCAAATGGCCAAAAGCACATGAAAGCAGATATAAGATAGCAGGACATTAAGAAAATGCAATTCAAAAGTAGAATGAAACAAAATTTCATACACTTTAGAATGGCAGTTAACAAAAAATTACACACACACACACACACACACACACACACACACAAATGCCCTAGCTAGTTTAGTTCAGTAGGTAGAGCATCATGTTGGCCTGTAGACTGAAGGGTTCCTGGTTTGATTCTGGTCAAGGGCAGCACATGCTGGGTTGCAGACTCAATCCCCAGTACAGGACGTGCAGAATGATTCTCTCTCATCATTGATTCTCTCTCATCATTGGTGTTTCTATCTCTCCCTCTCCATTTCTGTCTGAAATCAATAAAAATATATTTTTTAATTGAAAAAACAAGAGTTGGCCAGAATGAGAAAAAGTATAACCCTGTGCATTGCTGGTAGAAAGGTAAATGATGCAGCCACTGTGAAAAATAGTAGGGCAAGTCCTCCAAAAGTTTAACATGGAGTTATATGATCACACAATTCCATTTCTAGGTATAAATTCAAAGGAATTGTAAGCAAAAACTCCAACAGACACTCATTCCTCTGCTCATGGTAATATTATTTACAATAGCAAAAATGTGGAAACCTAAATGTCCATATCCATTAACAGATGAATCAATAAATAAAACATCAGGCGCGCACGCACGCGCACAGACACGTACACACACAAATATTATCTATACTAAAAAAAGAGTAATATGCTAATGGTCGGATGTCTTCTGGATGGACATACATCTGGACAAAGCCACAGTGGCTGCGAGGCCTGGGGCTCAGGCCTCATAGCCACTGTAGCAGCAGCGGCATGATGGAGGTGGCACCTTCCCCTGATCAGTCTGGTTGCCTCCCATAGGGAGCAGGCCTAAGATGTCAGAAAAACATCCCCTGAGGGCTCCCAGACTGTGAGAGGGGGCAGGCCAGGATGAGGGACCCCCCCTTCAGTGTGTGAATTTTTGTGCACCAGGCCTCTAGTTCAGTCATAAAATGAAAAGACATTTTGATGCATGCTACAACATAGATGAGCCTTCAAAATATTCTGCTAAGTGAAATAAGTCTGACATAAAGGGAACATGTTGAATGATCTCACTTTTATGAGGGACCTAGAATAGAAAAATTTATAGAGACAGGGGGTAGAATAGAAATTACTAAGGATGATGAAAATGTTTTTGGAAATGGATAGTGGTGATAGTTGCACAATATTGTGATTATACTTAGTATCACTTAATTGCACACTTAAAAGTTGTTAAAATGCTACATTTTATGTCATGTATATTTACCACATTTAAAAAAAAATTCTTTCTCTGATCTGTATTATATTTTCTGACACCAACTGAGCTACAGTTCCCTTCTTTGTATTCTGACACTCTCTGAACCTGTCTAGTCATAAAACATGTAACTTTATATTTTAACTGTTTGTTTTGTTCTCTTCACTAGATTATAAGTCTTGTGAGGGCAGAGACCATGTCTGACTTGCTCTCTGGTGTGTGTGATACCTGGTACTGTGCCTAACATCTAGTAGATGCTCAATAAATACCAGTTGTAGCAAACTGAATGTCATGAGTTCTACTAGGATTCTAATCCTCTCTTCAAAATTTAATTTACTTTGAAATGACAGACTGCACTATATTCCATAGTATACTTTCAAATATGAAATACAAACTTTGAAGAAAAGACACTCAAATTGTCCTTCTTTTACTATATGTTGCTTTTATAATTTAATATAGAAATAACTTATTCTAAAAAGAAAAAAAAAATGTTGTCACTTGGAAAGAAGCCAGTGCTGCATTTGCTTCATTCCTCAGTCTCTTCTGCAATTTCTATGGTCCTCAGGACCAATTTAAATAGGTTTATCTTTTGTTTTCATTTGTGTGTGTGTGTGTGTGTGTGTGTTTGTCTTATGGATTCAGACCTACCATCTAGTGATGAAAAGGGGCAGTTGCAAGTCTAAATAACAGCCTTTCTGACTTAGTTGCCTAAGAGATCTGTTTTTTTGACATTCTTCATACTTTTTCCAGAACACATCTTTAAACAAAGACATGGGGATTGCCTAAATCTAGATGATTTTGGATAAGATTTTAAATAAAATAAATGTGCAGCTAATTTTCAAAAATGTCTCTGATGAACCATATTACCCCTATTCAGACCTTTGGTTAGTCCATTCCCACGCTCTGCTCTTCTGGTCACATGTAACCAAGAGAAGGTGATAGAAGTGATTCTGCATGACCTCTGAGTCTAGGTCATACAGCTCTGTCTTGGCGGCTTAGACCACTGGCTTCAAGGGAAAGCAGCCCCATAAGGAATGTGGCTTTCCTAAGAGCTCCACACTGTGACAGAGCCCTAGGTGAAGGCCCAACATGGAAAGACGGCATAGGGATTGAGGGGGAAGATTAGTCCCAGCTGTGCTAGCCATCCTTGCCTCAATGGCAGACACATGCTAATGAGAGAACTGCCCTTGACATTCCAGGGTGAGGAGATGCGGTGTGGAAAAGGACTGAGGCCCAAGACATACAGTCTCAAGAATGGAATCCATGCAGGGGAGGCTTAGGCATCATGGCCCTGGGACAGGCCATTTCTCCTGTGCTCTGTCCAAATTCCTGACCAGAGCATTGGGAACAAGCAAAAATGGTTGCATTTTATGCCACTAAAATTTGGAGAGGTTTATTATATAATCAGAACAGCACTTTTAAGTGTTTGCTTGAAAGCAGTCTCATGCTCACAAATACATGGAGATAGGTATTTATGGAGCACCTAAAAAGATTTTGATTTGCGATTTTGCCATATGGGAAAGTCACTTGATCCCCTTTGTCCTCCATTTTGTCATCTGTATAATGGGATCATAAACAATATCCCTCACACAGGCTGTAAATATAAAGTAAGGTACTGCATGTGAAGCACTTAGTAGACTCTGAACTGTTGTACAGCATTTCTAGCTGCAGTGGTGATTCAGGGTGGCAAAAGTAGGGTTGTGCACAGAGATGATGGCAGTGGTTGTGATGGAAGATTAGCCAGGTGACAGTCATTGCTAACTGTAAACATGTGAGCCATGCATCTGCAAGGATATATCTGAGTTCAAGGATTTAAAAATGCTCCGTAAGGTGCAGATGCATGAGACAGTCCTCCTTAAAAAGCCTCGCAATACCATTTGAAAAATAATACTTGACTGCTAAAACATTAGCATATGTTCATATGTTTATAGATGAATAAAATAAATTAGACCCCCTAGTGTGGACTCCAAGTTGCTGTGGGAGCTCAGAGTTGAGACAAATCCCTATAGCTTTATAGAAGAGGTAGGGTTTTCCCTGGTAATGGGTGATGGATATCCCCACTATTTCCCTTGGTTTGGAGAAGAAGGGGACTTTCAGAACAAATAGGAGGGCACAAATAGGGAGACACAAAGGTGAGACTGTTGGAGCAGATATGCTTCAGTTTGTCCAACTGAAAGCCCTGGGAATATTCCCAAGACACTGTGTGTTCCAGGGTCATGGCCTGCTCTGTGCAGCACTCACGTGGAGCCTCTTTGATCTGGTTCCAAGGACTCAATTGGTTTTGTGCCTGAAAGAAAACAGCCAGTCCAGTCGTCTTTTCCTACTCAGGTGGGCAGCATTAACCATCGCCTTTCTGGGCAGAGTATGCATTCCAGAAATTCATTCCCTCCTTTTTTTTTCTTTTTTAAATTCAAATATTATATTAGTTTCAGGTGCACATCCCAGTGTTAGACATTCTATAACCTACTAAGTAATCATCCCAATAAATCTTGTACCATACATTGTTATTAGAATACTAGAAGCCAGGTGCCTGAAATTCATGCATGGGGGGAGGGGAGCCCCTCAGCCCAGCCTGTATCCTCTCCAATCTGGATCCCTTTCACAATCCAGGACTGCTGGCTCCCAATCACTCTCCTGCCTCCTGATTGCCCCTAACTGCTTCTGCCTGCCAACCTGATCACCCCCTAATCATTCCCCTGCCAGCCTGATTGATGTCTGACTGCTCCCCTGCTGGCCTGATTGCTCCCTAATGCCCTTCCCCGCAGTTCTGGTCACCCTTAACTGCCCTCCCCTGCAGGCCTTGTCTATCCCACTGCCCTCCCTTGCAGGTCTGGTCCCTCCCAATTGCCCTCTCCTGCCAGGCATTTGTGTCCACATGGGGGTGGCCATCTTGTGTGTTGGAGTGATGGTCAATTTGCATATTACCTCTTTATTATGTAGAATTATTGACTATATTTTCTGAACTGTACTTTATATCCCCGTGACTTTTCCATTACTGCCAATTCAGAAATCTGTGTCTTGATCAGTGGGGAAATGAGAAAATGAAGGAGTCAGAAAACATTTCTCCCACAGAAACAGTATTAAAATAGTGGTTAAATCCTCAGGTTTCCTTTATAGAAAGTGCATAGAATCTAGCCAGGATGGCTTGCACTGGTGGCCTGGGAGAAATGATTCACAAATTCTACTTGGGATGTACCTGTCATTTCTCTTCCAAGGGAACGAGAGAATGCTGATGGCAGTAAGACTCTCCAGCTTCCCCTCAATCATCCTGGCCTCCCCATTACTCCTGCTCTGATTTTTGTTTAATGATACTTGAGACCCTTAGCAGTCGCTAGTCCAAGTTCTTCTCATGAGACCTTCCTCAGGCAAGAGCCGCTTCCAAGTCACCCCTGTCCTTTTCCACTTCCAGGGAGTTGTCCTGCTGGCCTCTCTTCTCCCACTATTTATGACTTCAAATCATAACCTTTCCCCCAGACCACAGCAGGGCCTGCTTCTCCCTCCCTTAGATCTCTGTGCCATCTTCCATGGCTTCCTAAGAGCTTCAATTCCTAACACAAGGGAAAGCAGCTTCATCTCTTTTTCCTATAAGGAAATGGCTCCACTCATGCTGAAATGCTCTGTCTCTTCTTTGCCTCTGACTCACTCTTCTTTGCATTTCTTTGTCCTTTGAGTGACACGGAGAAGGACTGTGCCTTAGAGCCACCTCTGAGGAAGAGCTGGCAATAATCCTACTTGGAGCTGCCACTGTCTGATTGAATGTCGCCTATGTGAGGAACCATACAGAGCCCAAACTTATCAGGTAAAATTGATGAGCTCATGTGCCACATGCTGGGCAAGGCATTGTCTCATTTACTAGCCCAGCAATGTCACTATAGGGGTCCTTCATTTTACTCACATTATGAGTAGAACCACTGAGACGTAGAGGGAAGTGGCTTGTCCAAAACTGCATGGCATCCATGTGTCCCAGTCCAAGGCCAGGTCCAAGAATACTAGAAGCCAGGTGCCTGAAATTCATGCATGGGGGGAGGGGAGCCCCTCAGCCCAGCCTGTATCCTCTCCAATCTGGATCCCTTTCACAATCCAGGACTGCTGGCTCCCAATCACTCTCCTGCCTCCTGATTGCCCCTTACTCCTCCAGGCACAGCAGGGATTCTTGGTTCTCCCTTTCAAGACTGCTGCTCTTCACCCAGGAAGTCATCTAAAAGAAGGCATGGATGGCATTACAGCTCTGTCCCCATGGTAACAGCTCATTCCTTCTTCCTTTCTCCCTACCCCAGACCTATCCAGTTACCTGGTAGACCCCACCAATGACACCTTACCTGCCAAACACAGAAACAAAGATGGGGAGAAGTGCAGGTCCAGACAATGTGGGTAGTGGGACTTCTCAGGTCACAGATGGATCTTAATAACTGGGGTGAAGGGAAGAGAAGAGTGGGATCTCTGGTGCCAATGGGTTGGAAGGAGATGGGCATATCCTGGTGCTTCAGCTATCACTGCAAGAATCATCATGAGGATCAAATGAGATAGAAGGTGCAAAAAACTTTGAAACTCAAGTGACATAGTGATATGATAATAGTATACATGCCATATTTCCTCAACTTTGAATATTTTTTATGTTTTAGGTTTTCTAAAAATACAATGCAGCTTATAATTAATAAATGTGTTAACTTTAGTAAGATATTTCTTCCTCTGCCACAAAAAGGTGCTAATAATTCAGAGAGAGATTTCATGATGGATGTTTCTTAGTATTGGGGACATTCTATATAGTTAATTTGATATCCCCAAGTCAAGAGCTAAAGTTAATACTGGAATTGTTACTTGCTCAAGAAAGAATATATTCATGGCCCTACCTGAGCCATACAGTTTGGGGAAGTCTCTAGCTATTGAGATGCCAATGATGAGAAAAGAAGCTGAAGGTGGAGATAAGCCTTACATTGCATGATAGGGAGAGACGGGCCAGAAAGAGGCCCCCTCAGTTCCTAACACTTACTGGGACAAGGGTAAAAGTATATATTGGGAGTCTGTACAGTCCTTCCTTATCTTTTCTCAATCCAGTTCAGTCCTGTGAAGGAAGAATCTTCACATATATGTGTCTGGACACATAGGACTGTACATAAAACTACAGCCATTTGACCCTCCAGAGTAAGTGTGCTGCATTGGTGCCTTGGTCCACTGTTGGCTAGGCCTGGAGAGGAGGCTCACACAGGCTCTGGAAGCATGCTCAGGGCCTTTTGATTAGGGAATTCTAGAATCCAAATACAGTGGTACCTCGAGATACGAGTTTAATTTGTTCTGTAACCTTGAGGCGTGGGAAACTATGAGACGCTCGAGTCGAGGTAAACTGGTGGGTTGTGTGCAGCTGGCCGATCCGCGTGATTACTCCTATCTCAAATGTTGCTCGTATTTCAAAGCAAAAATTGCTCTCTCGATGGCTCGTATCTCAAAAATCTCGTATGTTAGGGCACTCGTATCTCAAGGTACCACTGTACTCATAGTTTAGATTCTAGACTCTAGAAAAAGGGTAAGGTAGCCCCTACCAGATCATGAGAATTTTTAGAGAGAACATCCCAGAAGCCTGCCTTTACTTCTAATACCAACTGAAAGTTCTTGGGTTTCCAACACCACCCTCAGTTTTGATCATTTAAAAGAACTCATAGAACTCACTGAAAGCTATTATAGTCATGGATTTTGACTTATTATAGAGAAAGGACACATAAAATCAACCAAGGGAAGAGAGACATGGGGCATGGCCCAGGAAAACTTTACATGCAAAACTTCCGGTTGTCCTGAGTTGAGGCTGTACTGATATCTTTAGTCTCCATTCTATTTGGAGATAGAAGACATACAATATGGTCCAAATCCCTCTTCATAATGTGGCCCATGGCCCCCAGATAAACAAAGACATTCTCCCAAAAACCACCTCTTAGGATATCATGCCAAAGACCAAAGATTTCTTTGATTGAGATAAATTCTTATTACATAGGCCAGGGTAACCAGAAAATATATAGGACACCCATATAAATTTGTATATTTAAAAATAATTTTATAAATTTGAATATTATTTAATGGGCAATATTTTAGTATAATTATATCAGATATACTAAAGGATTATTTGTTGTTTATCTCAAATTAGAACTTAACTGAGTATTTTATAGTTTTAGTGGCCTGATTTATGGAAAAGACTAGAAATTTGCCTTCTAATACATGAATATATAAGTCAGAGTCTACTTGTCTGGGCCTAAGGATGAGACTGAGCAGCATTCCCATCTTTCCTGCAAATCTAAAGCAGAGTTGAGGGCAGATTTGAGGTCCATTTAAAGGTCTCTAGCCATAAATGACCATTCAGAGCAGGAAGAGTTAAAAACACAAGTCTATCTAAAATTAGTACCTTGACAAGGAGGAAAGGACCAGAGGACCAGAGTGGGGTTGATCACTGCAGACACAGGCAGCTGCCAGAGTCTGTTCCCATGAGTCAGTTTTGAATATCCCAGGCTCAACCCTGCCGACAAATCTCTGAGTCTGGCTCCATGGACTGAGACATGCCTGGTTTCCATCCCAGTTTTACAACTGATTAGCTGCTGTCCTTGGGGAACTTACTTTATTCCTTTGAATTTGTAGTTTCCTCTTCTATAAATTGAGAATACGTTTTCACAAATTTGTTGGAGAGAAAGTGAGCTGATTTATATAAATCACCTTGTATGTGATAGCTGCTTAAGAAAATTTACTTCCTTCTCGTCTCTTTTTAAAAATGAACAATTTATTTTATTAGGAAGATATCTAATTTTAAGACACCAGCAAGAGAAACTAAACTAAATGGCAAAATAGACTAATTTTCTTCTTCTTTCTTCTAAGAAAGTCAAATACTATTTGATTATATTCTCCATCCCTCTTCTAAGTCCACTGATTTACAGCCTTAAAGAGAATAGTCACAACCACAGAGAAAACCATATTCATATGAAAAGGGTTACCAACATCCCTGTCATAATTGTGTTTCATAGAAACCATTCCCCAAAACATCAGCCATTTAATATTGTTTGTGCTGTGGTCTATGTTCCCAAGCAAGAGATGAATTCTAAAAGTTCACATGTTCTTCATCAAGAGTAATCTTCAGCCCCCAAAGGAAAGATCTCCAAAGCATTGAGTTAATACATTCCTCTCACTAATGTAACCAAAATATTCCAATGTTTTCCCTTAATACTCTCAATTTACAACTAGCAGACAGATGCTTCTTCTCAAAGGCCTTCATAAATCTTCCCATATGAGATGAAAATGAAGGATTTATTCTTGCCCATCTCTTAATTTTACTCAACATTCAATGAGTTATTCTTACAGCTGGCATTTCAAATGTATTAGTAGAATTTATCACTCGAAAGGCTTATGCAAGGACTAAATTACACTAATGAATTGACTATGAATTTGAAGCCTAACATGAGGCCAAATATTTTCTGGCTTCATTTCTGTATCTCAGCAAACGGCTTAATTTGTTCCCTACTTATCCATTACTGCTAAATTGTCTTGCTATTATTATAGTAAATGGCTGCAAACTCTGGCTTGCCCTAAGGCTCAAGCTGATCTGAGTGGAATGAAGACATTTACTGCTATCCACTCTTTTTTTTTTTCTGAGCTAGAGGAGACAGGAGAGGATCATAATCCACTCACCTTTTTCAGTATCTCTCACAGTCACAGGCTATTCTTAACAGCTGGCATTTCCAATGCATTAATGGAATTTATCATCCAAGCTTATGAAAAGATTAAATTACATTAATGAAATGACTTTGCATTTGATGTTGAACATGAGGCTACATATGTCTTCCCTTTGGACACATGGGCTGACTTTCTGTCTTTTTTTCTGCCAAAGAATGCTCCGTCAAAAATCTCCCTGATATGGACTGAAAACCAAGTTCTGCATGGCTCCCAGGGAAGAGGCCGAGAGGTGGAGGTTTTCTGCATTTGGAATCCTAAGCTTGGATCCAACTGCTCATCTCCATGATTCAACTCTTACAGAAGTTACATTTTAGTGTGGTGGTTTGAAAGTATTCCCTAAACCTTTAAAGTCAAGCATATACTTTTAAACTTTTTACCACATGCCACAGGACACATTCAAGTTCATCTGCCTCCTGCTAATTGCCCCTAATTCAACCATCTGGCCATTCACCCCCTCACATAAACAACACCTTGCTCTCTTGTAATATATCCTCTGTGTTAAACATTTCTGAGGAGGAATGAAAAAAAAACAATTATCCTATGACAAACAGAAGCTGTCTTCACATAATGCCAAGGGTGAAGTTGTGCTGGATGGGAAACAAAGTACTCACTGCATTGTCAGACCATTCTTTAGTTGATGCTCTTAGCTTCCATTAATTTCTCTCTGAAAATGCCCCCATGCTTCCATGAATACTGCACATTATTATGTTTAGGATTCAGCGCCAGGAAGACACCTATGAATCTACTGAACCAATTAGTTTTCCTTTTGATAACATTGACTCTCAGAAAAGCCTCATAGTTCCAATTACTTCAGCATCACAACATAGGGCATGTTTATCATTTAGACACCCAGATATCAGGTGCTGTTTCACCTTCACCTTTAGCTGCGAGTTATTCCAGGCATTTATAGTAACTTCACCTTTGCATCTGAGGGTGGTCAAAGATCTCACCAGGCACTCTGATTACACATTCACATCTTTTGTTATGCTTTTTAAAAATATATACAATGGAAAAGAACTTCCTTTGATTAGGTTAAATTAAAGATGGCATGGTGTGCCAACCTCAAGGACAAAATGACTCCACATATACCTGCACAAAAATGAAAAGCAGAGTACAACCATGTTATGGGAGTCCTCTGGATCAAGGAGAGAGCTCCCAAACTCATTTCTCAGAGGTGCAGGCTGGGTAGAGGCATTTGGAATAAAACTAGTAGGCCAGTGGTCAGCAAAATGCAGCTCGTGAGCTACAAGTGACTCTTTGGCCCCTTGAGTGTGGCTTTTCCACAAAATACCACTCCCTGGGAGAGTCTATTTTGAAGAAGTGGCGTTAGAAGAAGTTTAAGTTTAAAAAATTTGACTCTCAAAAGAAATTTCAATCATTGTGCTGTTGATATTTGGCTCTGTTGTTTAATGAGTTTGCTGACCACTGAGGTAGGCTAAGGAAGCCCCATTTGCCCACTTAAAAAATGTTTTTATTAATTCTAGAGATGAAGGAGGAGGGAAGGAGAGAGAAAAACATCAACCTGCTGCCTCCAGCACACCTCCTACTAGGGATAGAACCAGAGCTCTGGACATGTAGCCTGACTGGGAATTGAAGCAATATCTTTTGGTGCATGGAAAAATGCTTAACCAATTGAGCCATACAGGCCAGAGCCGCACTGCCCACTTTTAAAAAAATTCTAAGTACATTTAAAAATTTTAATTCCTTGCAAAATTCTACTTATTCCCTGTGATATTTCCAGAGTAGAGAACTGTTTTCTTGGGGCCAATTTAATTCTCATAATTTGGCTCCTTACCTTTATGGGAAATTGAATCATATCATCTCTGATTCTGTAAAAAGAAAATTGGAGAAAACTGTAAAGGTATAGGAAGCAGAGAAAAGCTAGAGGGTCAGATGTGATAAGCTTTAACCAGTGAATGCTCCTTTAAAGTCTAACTGGAATTCTCTTGAAGGCAAGTTCACTCTGTATTTTGGAGATGTCTTAGATGAAAATGCTACCAATTGTCCATTTGAAACCAATATTTTTACAATGATAACCAAGTATGAAACACCATAGTTAGAATAGCCAGCAATGCCAAGAAAAACAAGATACTGAGTCATACACACACACACACACTTTATGCCACAGCAGGCTAATGTAAAACATACATTTCATGTGCCCATGATTCAAAAGGGAAGCTAATATTTAAACTTTGCTTCTTCCTTCAATGAACTTGAGGTCATTCTCTGGGAAATTATGGCCACATTGCAGATGTACTGATGGACTATATGTCAGTTAAAGTGAACTCTCCTACTTCAGTTCTTCTCCAGGCAAATGACTTATCATCTAGAGAGAGCATGCAGGTGTGCGTGTGTGAACGTGCATTCACACACACACATAAACACACAGACACACATACACACACAAGCGTAGTTACCAGTATGACTGAGCAACCAAGAGGTATTGCATGATGGATGATTGGCTAATAGTGCAGGATGCTGCAATCAAATGAATTAGAAGATAGAGGAAGCATTCCTTTAGAAATACCCATATTCTGATTTCCAGTAAAAGAACATAAAAATTCCTGACCCTGTCTTTGCTCTGATTCTTTATTTTTTGTAGATTTCTCTTCCTTTCTTCTTCCATTGTACCAATTTTTTTTATTTAATAAATCTTTATTGTGCAGATTATTACATTTGTTTCTCTTTTTTCCCACCATAGCTCCCCTCCATCTGGCTCCCACCCCTCGCTCTACCCTTATCTCCCACCAATTGACCTCATCCATAGATATATGATTTTTGACCAATCTCTCCCTGTACCACCCTCACCGCTTTCCCCTGAGTATTGTTAGACCACTCCCTTTCTATGACTCTGATTCTATTATATTCACCAGTTGATTCTGTTCATCATATGTTAAATTCACTTAATTTTTAGATTCACTTGTTGATAGATATGTATTTGTTGTTCATTATTTTTATCTTAACTTTTTTCTTCTTCCTCTTCTTAAAGAGTACCCTTCAGCATTTCATATAATACTGGTTTGGAGTTGATGAACTCCTTTAGCTTTTTCTTATCTGTGAAGCTCTTTATCTGCCCTTCAATTCTGAATGATAGCTTCGCTGGGTAGAGTAATCTTGGTTGTAGGTTTTTGCTATTCATCACTTTGAATATTTCTTGTCACTCCCGTTTGGCTTGCATAGTTTCTGTGGAGATATCAGCTGAAAATTGTATGAGTGCTCTCTTATAGGTAATTAACTGTATTTTTTTTTTGCTGCTTTTAATATTCTCTCTTTGTCTTTTGCTCTTGGTATTTTAATTATGCTGTGTCTTGGTGTGGTCCTTTTTGGATTCCATTTATTTGGGGTTCTGTGTGCTTCTTGGACTTGTAAGTCTATTTGTTTCACCAGATGTGGGAAGTTTTTAGTCTTTTATTTTTTCAAATAGGTTTTCAGTATCTTGCTCTCTCTCTTCTTCTGGCACCCCCATAATTCTGATGTTGGTATGCTTGAAGTTGTCCCAGAGGCTCCTTACACTATCTTCACATTTTTGTATTCTTTTTGCTTTTCCAGTGGAGTGTTTTCTGCTTCTTTGTATTTCAAATATTTGACTTTATTTTTGCAATCCTCTAGTCTGTTGTTAAGTCTCTGTATAATATTTTTTATTTCAGTCAGTGTATGTTTAATTTCTAGTTGTTCCTTTTTCATCTCCTCTTGAATCTTGCTAAATTTATCCATATTTTCTAGGAAATTCTTGAAAAGCCTTATAACTGTGGTCTTAAACTCTATATCCAGTCTTTGGTTTTCCTCCATTTCTTTTGTTTGTGATCTGTTCCTTTGTCTCCACATTTTCACTATGCCAGGGGAACTTCTGTGTTGGAATCAGCCTTATGATACAAGACTTGCAAAACTGCAAAAGCCTCTCTGTTGAACTTGGATGAGGTGGAGTCTCAGGGCTTAGCAGACTGCCTTGGCTTCCAGTCAGCCCTGCCCTACATGGCCCCTGGGTCTTAAGTGTCTCTCAGTAATTCCTGCAGCCTTCTCTGTGCACATGCATGCACGTGCCTCTAGACCTCTGCCTTTTCGGTTTGCTTGCACTCTGGGACCCGTATGAGTCTGGGTCCCCAGGGTCTTGCCCGAAACTGGGGTTCAGTGCAATTAGAAGTGGCACAGTTGGGAGGCTCTGTCCTTGCCCACTAGAGAAAGCCAGCGGCAGAATAAGGAGTCTGTCTTCTGCACGCAGTGGTGTGTGTGCCCCCAGACCTCTGCCCTTTCACCGCTCCCCTAAATTTCCATGCACTCCTCCCTTTTCACAGTCCAGACTTCCTTCATATGAGTCTTGCCTGGAACAGGATTCAGTGCCATAGGATAAGAGGTTCAGTGAAGTTGGGAGTCTCCATCTCCCTCTTGCCAGAGGAAGCCAGCCAGGCACTCTGCCGCCTGCTCTCTCTATACATGCATCTCTGTACCTCACCTTTTTGCAGCTCCTCTGAGTCTCCATGAGCCCCTCTCTTTCCTTCTAGTTGTAGAATTTCCACTCAGCCAACTTTCCTGTGGTTGTGTATGATGTCTGTTCTGTGTTTTAGTTGTAGTTTTGAAATTGTTGTGCGACACAGAAGTTTAGGTGTTCACCTATGCCGCCATCTTGGTTTCTCTCCATTGTACCGATCTTGAAGAACCTAGACCTAATGCCGTTGTTTAGTCTCCCAGTGTTTCTCAAGCCTGAAGCACTTGCTGCCTCCACTGAATATTGGTAGCAGGTACACCTATAAAGAGACATTGGGGACAAAACTATGTTGCTTATGAGCAGAGGCTTCTAAGATGGAATTTAAGTCTTAGTTATATGTCAGACTACTACTGTTGTGTGGCACCTGGAAATTTTCTAATCTCTCTAACACCTGGTTTTCTCCTCTATGAAACAAGAAAAAAATCAACTTCATAGTGTTGTTGATCTAATCAAATGAGATTATATATATATATATATATATATATATATGGAATTTAGTCAAGTGTCTAGTCTGTACAGAATATGTAATAAATGCTGGCTATTGGTATTATATTAAAGCACCTACCACTTCTTCTTAAATTCTATATATAGCTCTCTATCCACAGTGCTTTGTGCTGGTTACATGTGCTAAATAGTGAAATGGTAGAAATTTAGAGCTAACAGTTTGTGTTTGGCCTTTGAAAGCCATGATCTCCTCAGACTACCCTAGTGTGGCAGATAGGAAATAGGCACCATGTTTCAAAATGCCAGTGAGGAGACCAAAGAACCCCAATGATCAGGTGATGAGACTGAACAATTTCCAGAGAACAATGACATCCATTTCTTTATTGAACTGTGAACCCTCAACCCATAAATATAAAACAAGATAGAACCTCAATAGAAAAGGCCATACTGAGTCTGTGAAAGGCAAACCGTCAGTCAATATGGTTGACTCCATAGAACTCTTTCAGAAATGTCAATAGTTTGTATGAAACGACTAGCTGTTGACAAGATTAGTCATTATAAAAGTTAGTTGTTGGCAATATTTTAAGCCTTTGAGTAATTGTTAAAGTGAAATCCCTAGGCAAAGACTTCTCATTATTTCACATTCTGAGCATAAACAAAAATGCAATTTACAAAAAATAATAATAAGCACACACTGGAGCTATTTTATTTACAGATCAAATTAGGAGATGGCCATTTCATAGTTTTTATGATAGAAAGTGGTATAGTATTCTACCTTACTAGATCTCTAGGCTTCAGAGAATTCTCACCTCAGGACTATGTGGAAACTTAGTTTTCCTTAATAGTTAACATCCATAGGACTAGTAAGAAATACACCATTGTATCATGACTTTTAATTTCCTCATGGTTTATGTAAATATGAGGCTGTCTACAGCTGAGTATGTGTTTTTTGTTTCACTCTCTAAGAAAGTTGTTTTTGAAAAATCATCTTTAATTTAGAGAAGCATTGTACATAAAAGAATTGTATACAGTGCCATCTGCTAAAAAGTGTCAGACAGATCCCCATGGCAGTGGCAAAGCTGGCAGCATCCTGTGGTTTTCAACTCATTACTTGAGGGATTCAGTGAGGTTTCTCCTAAATACTGTGAAGGGGCTGCTGAACATTTGGCAGCTATGAGATTACTTTAAGGGTTTCATTTTGGTTATAGCCTGAAAAGACTTCCTGTTTGAATAAGGTAGTCCTCTTTCTAAGGGGTTGAGTTGGGGAAGGGGGCTGCCACTCTGAAGAGGGGAAGGAGCCCTCATCTCAGACATACTTGAGTTCTGGAATGTGAGAGATCCTGTTCTAAAGGACATTACTCAGGAGTCAGACAGGTTTGAGGAGTCAACTAGGTAAGGGATCTCTAACTCAAAAGAAAGGTGAGTTACCAATTTCATTTCCTGAATTTTTAAAGAAATATGTTTTTATTGGATTTTAGAGAGGAAAGGAGAGTGAGAAAGAAAAACATCAATGATGAGAGAGAATCATTGATCAGCTGCCTCCTGCACACCCCTACCTGGGCATGTGATCTTGACTGAAATTGAACCTGGGACCCCCAGGCTGATGCTCTATCCACTGAGTCAAACCAGCTAGGGTAATTTCCTTACTTTTACCATTAACATCTGTTTGACTGGAGAGATTATAGAGTGAGTTTCCACCTTAACCTATATGCATGCACACATACATATACATACAAATACATTCAGATACACATAGGTCATGCACAGCTAGAATAAACCTTTCTTGAATATTAATTTTTTTAAAAACATATTTTTATTGATTTCAGAGTGGAAGAGAGAGGGAGAGAGAAGTAGAAACATGTGATGAGAGAAAATCATTGATTGGCTGCCTCCTGTACCCTACTGGGGATCAAGCCCACAACCCAGGCATGTAGTCTGACCTGGAACTGAACTTATGACCTCCTGGTTCATAGGTTGACATTCAACCACTGAGCCATGCCAGCTGGGCTTAAACATTATTTTTGACATATTTTGTTCAAAACCCTTCAGTGGCATAAGTTTTCAAATAAAACCTCATTCAAGTCTTTCTCAGTTGACTCCATCCCTCCCCACACACATCCATTTATCTCCCCCAACTCTCCCTCTCTCTCTCTCTCTCTCTCTCTCTCTCTCTCTCTCTCTCTCTCTCTCTCTCTCTCTCATCTTATCATCTCATTATTCCCAAACATGGTAGTTTGGCTCAATATCCAACTAATCCATTTGTACATATGTCCTTTGCCATGCATCTCATGCCTATTTCAGAATTCAGTCATTTTCACATTGTTAAACCTGTAAATCCTTTCAGAAAATGTAATTGTAGATGAAAATTGATTATGTAAAACTCATGGAAGCAGAGCTGTCCTGAGTAATAAGAATGGGGGGAGTCTTCATCTCTGCCTCCCGAAGACTCCCTTACCCTCCTTGCCATTTTGAAGTGATACCTGAGTCGCCTCTGTAAAGGTTTAAACTCACTTTCTCCGTGAGTGAGATGAGTCCTACTAATCCACACCGATGGATTCAGCCTGACTCTGCATTTCCTCAGCATTGATTACTTTGCTTTGCAGAATAGCACACTGTGTGGAGAATGGGTGACTTGATTCAAGCTCTCCAAAAACAATATGATTTACTTCACTTGATCCCTCCTCACCCATCTCTAACCCCTGCAACATGCCCAGTAGCTGGCAAAACAGTAGTGCTCCATTGAAAATGAAGTATAGAAGTTCCTTTTTCTATAAAGTTTTACTCTACACACTTTCATGGATATGGACAATTCTATGTACCAAAGTCATAACTCTTCCTACCATCATAAGATTGTGATGCCAGTTGTGTTTGAACATTTAACTTGTGACCACTATTTTGATCCTGAAGAAGAGTCTAATAGATGAATGTAAAACATGTTGAATTGCACTTTTCAATTACCTTAGACTTGACATCTTGAGTCCAAAGGTGAAGACAAAGAAGAGTGCTAATTTTACTTAAAATCAGCTTAAAAATATTGGGTGCCACAGTCCTACCCTTTACCTCAGCTCTTCTATACACAGTGTAAACAGAAGGCTGGGGAAAGAGATAGAGAGAGAAAGTTCTGAGAATCTAAGTGATGGCAATAGCCTTGTGCCATACAATAAGAGTGTATTAAATTTTTTTGTACTTCCGTAAAGCCAAACGAAGGGCCCTCCAAGAAAAGCATGGAGGCATCTGCAAGAATGAGACCCGATATGTCATTCTACTTTTTGACATATTTCAGGTTGAGCTTGCTGCTTGGCATTTTTTCCCCTATGAGCTAGTGGAAAGTGAATTGAGGGGTAGCAGGATGAAGAGAAGAGGATGTTGAGGAGTAGCCTGATTTCTCACTACTGGGCACTGAGTAAGGTACTGGACTGGGAAGTCCACCAGCCAGGCAGTGAAATACCAGAAGCAAGCAGCTGTGAGTGTATTGTCAAAAACAGAAGCTTGGTGGTGGTGGTGGAAGATGGAGGAAGACATGGTGACGAAGGTGGAGCTGGATCCCTCACTCCATCAGGAAACTGCAGTGGGAAGCCACAAAGGGCCTTATTAAAACTCACAGGGAGGCTTTCCACAACCTGCTGGGATTGGCCAAAGAAACAATAATAATCCACAGAGAAAGGACCCAACCAAAGATGTTTACTACTTTTTCTCCCCTCGTGTCCTTCCTACACTTCATTCCATAGGAATCAGAGTTAGATAATGGAATGGCATGTTTGATTTCAAATTAGGGTATGTTTAGTGGTAGAGGTGGCACTAGAGTTAGAGAGGGAAATAAGACAAAAGTGAAATTTGAGAATTGTAAGCTGGATTTAGGTGAAAGGGCCTGGAAAGTCACTGATATTCCCAAAGTGTGGTTAAAAGAAGTTCAGTGACATTTGACCAGAACATGGTCAAGCAGTGGTTGGAAAAGTTATACAGTTTATTAACCCCACTGAATCAGAGCTGCTTGGTAACAAGTTACTTCTATTCATTTACAGTAAAAAGAAGGAAGCCACACTGTAAATATCTTTATCTAAAAGTCTTAAGAGAACTCTAAAGAAACAAGAACCTATATTTAGAGTTTATCCAGACTGTTTGCTTAACAATCTGTTTGTACATTTTAATCACCTGTATAATGTCACTTTGGATTCATGTACAAATGACCATGAAACTTAACTTGTCTTTAAAGAGAAACACACACTTCAGTATACAAAGTAAATGCTTATTGATGATTTTGAACTATTTTTTAATTTATAAAAATTTAAATGTAGTTATTTATTATATGTTTGAACTATTATTAATTCATAAAAATGTAAGTGTAAGTATATATTTTAAAATCATTTTATGAGTTGTGTTTTATGAGTGATAAATTACAAGTCCAACAGTTCCAATAGCATACAGCAAAAAGTTAAAGTCCCATCCTGCCACATGCTCACTCTCTCCATCTAATCATTGTTAACAGTGTCTTATTTCTCTTTTCAGAAATTCCCCAGGCCTCAGTGAGCATGTAAACATATGGGTGAGTGTCTTCTTTTTAGCAAAAGTGGCATTTACCAGACACAGTCTTTCACAACTTGCTTTATTTTTCATTAAAATTGTGTGTTAGACATGCATTTGTGTTGTACACATTGGTCCACGTATTCCTTCTAAGCACAGCATAATATTTCACTGTATTTTTCCCTCATTTTACCATTTATCCATTAATGAGATTCTAGCTCAATTACAGTTTTTCATGTGCTATCACATAATAAATCAGTGGTTATCCTGATATGCATTTGTCTGCTTCTAAAGGGGGGCTCGTTTAATTGTAAATTTACAAACCTATGTTATAGTAATATTATTCAGAATTCAGAGTATAAAATGTTACTATATTGAAATAGCAATGAGTCATCAGAGATTAAATTATGCTCCATATAGCTGATAACATTAAGTAATTATTTTAGTGATAAAATTTTATTTTAGTTTCTATTGAATTTATTGGGGTGACATTGGTTAGTAAAATTATGTAGGTTTCAGGTGAATACATCATCTGTATATTTTACTGTGTTTTCTCCACCCAAAGTCAAGTCTCCTTCCATCCCCCTTATACCCTTTTCTACGTCCTTTTCCTTCTGGTAATTATCTCACTGTGTCCATGGGTGTGTTCTTTTCTTTAATCCCTTCACTTTTTGCACCCAGCCTGCAATCCCCTCCACTCCCACCTCCACCTCCCAACAGCTTTCAGATAAGTGATGTGAAAATCTTCCATTCTAACTCGTAAAGTTGGCAGTTTATATATGGTTAAAACAACTAGCTGTCTTACTTAACCTGCACACTGCACAGCACCATGTTCCATAACAGAATGTACTGAATGTATACACATACCGTCTTAACCCAAGATATGGTGAAAATTCATACAGCCTCTGGGGGGAGATTGCAGAAGCTAACATAAACAGTGGGACTACTTCCTTTCTGGTTCACTCAGGCTTCATAGAAGACAAAGCAAAGGCACTGCTTCAAGATTTATCTTCCATCTGTTTGTCATTCTTCCAAGTTATCACAACCTTGCCCCATTTATCTGAGGTCAAAATATCTTCTGTTTTAACAAGCCAGGGTAAAGGACAGAGAGTGCTATACTGAGGTGTGTCTGAGCTGTCTTTAATACCTGAAACCATGTACTTACTCCCCCCTAAGATAAATGTTTCTGTAGGCATGCAAGTCTTCTGGTTTTAAGTCATATAACCCCTGTCCACTCAATATTGCTGCCCACCCTGTTGAACTTGTCTCCACCACAGCCCAAGCCTCCTTGAAAGATAACTATGTCTGAAAATGGGGTTTATCCCAGGGCTGTTTATATTCAACAGTATTAAGTTGGGAAACCTCAGAACAGAAGCCCCTCTTCTGAAAGGTGTGTCTGTGTGAGAGTACGCATATGTATAAAAAGACATTTCAGTTTTCAATAAACTGTTTACTGTTCAAACATTAAATAAATGTAGAACTGTTTTAATCAGCTGAACAAATATTTAATGTACACTCCAGCGTAAGAGCTATGTTTAAAAATACCCTCTATACTGTTAAGACACCGGGAATTTATGGAAACCAGTGACCTGAAAGGTAAAACAAACATTCAGGGGGGAAAATAAAATATATTTTAAATTTAAACTTGTCTTTCCCCTCTTTTATTAGCATCCAAGAGTATTTTATGTGCGTGTGCGCACGTGGGTGTTTTAAGTCCTGGAAAGTGCTGGTTAGATTACAAGTAAATTTTCTAGAAGAGCCAGTGGTTGGGTGACAACCAAATTAATTTTCAGTAAATTGTTATGAGAAGGTAAGACATGGCAAAGTTCATGCTCGGTCCAGGACTCTGTTCCTTGGAGTAAATGTTTGTTTGTTCTTTAGGTTCCAAACATGGGAGGTCATTCATGACAGAAGTAGCTGGGTTTCTGTCCACAGCTGTTAGCAGGGACTGTCTAAAACTCTGACAGGAAATGCTAAGTTCTTGGAAAACATTTAATCCTCAGTAGATTCCCTGCAAATATCATAGAAAGTTGGCAGAAGGTGTGTATTTTTTGAGAAATAACCTCTTACAAAGATACACGAGAAACATCTTTAATAAAATTGATGTCATCCTCTTTACTTTAATTGCATTTTTAGTTGTAAGTTTGCAAAGAACATTAAAAAAAATAGATTAAAGTGGCCATGCTTTTGAACTCTTACCTTTCTGTCAATGGAGGGTGTCTTTGCCTGAATTCATTGGAGACAAAGCATTTTTAAAAAAATATTTTTATTGATTTCAGAGTGGAAGGGAGGGAGAGAGAGAGAGAGAAACATCAATGATGTGAGAGAATCATTGATCGGCTGCCTCCTGCATGCCCCTCACTGGGGATCGAGCCCACAGCCCACGTATAGTATTAACATACCATCCTGATTGGAAATTGAACCATGACCTCATGGTTAATAGGTTGGTGCTCAACCACTGAGCAACACCAGTCAGGCATGGAGATAAAGCATTTTAAGGGCATAAGCAGTACTTGGCTATTTGTGACCTTTATTTCTCTTAGCATTTGGTGATAATTTAGATACAGCATTACACAGAGTTAATAACATTACAGTTATTACCCAACCACACTACTCTACCATTTTGATCAAACAGTCCGCTCACCCTACATCATTCTAAGAGTCTTCAACTGAAGTTTTCTGTCCAATTGGCCAGATTATCAATACAGTCAACTCTAATTAGCACTTAGAAGTTTAAAATGCCAGACTTATGGGCTTTCAGATGCATGCCTTAGTTTTTTAATGTGTTTAATATTTTTATTGAGTTGAGAGAGAGAGAAAGAGAGAGAGAAAGAGAGAGAGAGATACTGATGAGATAGAAGCAGTGATGGGCTGCTTCCTCCAGGCCTTCCACTAGGGTTGGAACGAGAAACCCCAGGCATGTGCCCTGACCACAAACTGAAATGGAGACTTCTCAGTGCCTGGAATGATGCCCGGCCAACTGAGCCACACCGGGCCATGCCTTTCTTAATGCAGCTGCAGTTTCTGAGTATCTTTTTGGTTTACAATAGGTATTGGTTACATGAAAAATGAAGGTTACAGGTAATTTTGTTTTCACCACTTCTTTTGGGACATGGCACTAGCTACATATTGACTAAGAAAGTTTCCTTGGTTCAAAAAAGAAATGCTATAATTTTAGTTGGCATCCAAGTCATTTCTGACTCCCACTATCTCAGTGACAATTCATCCTTCTGTCCATAATCACTGATCGGGTCATCGTGTTTTTGAGAAGACTGAAAAAACAGCACCCCAGAGTCCAAATTCAGCTGTTCACAACCATAGTGAAGAGGAACAGGAAGCTGAGAATTAAAAAGAGAAGAAAGGAAAGGAAGCTACTTAGCAATCAGAAGAAACAGTGTTTATGAGTTCATTAGAAACCCATTTGAAGTGCTTTTTCCTAACTAGCTTTAGCAAAAAGGAAGTTGTCAACTTAAGTCAATGAGTATAACTCTATATCCCATGGCTATGAAACAATTAATGCGCCTTAATGCCATAATGAAATGGTTAGAAATTATAATAGGCCTCTTCCAGATTTGGGGCTGCTTTTCTAGGAGGGGGCTTTGATGTCTGTCCTGCCAGGCAAAGCTGGCTCTTATATCAACCATAAGATGGTGTGCTTGGCAATAGATCCACAAGCATAATGCAAATATGCCGGCCCTCTTTCATAGTGCCCTCGGAAATGACTACTATATTTGAGCTGTAGGAAAAAAAAGAAGAAATTATGATGTTTGCTTATTTAGCTTCAGGTAGAGCTTTGGCTATAGCAATCTCTGAAACACCATGAAAAATGGATGTTATGTCTCACTGTGTTTTTAGACATAAATACAGAAAGAGAGAAATTAAAGGGTCTCCATACTGATGTGGCTTATTTCAGGCTTATGTTCATCTTGATATTTCTGATTTGAGGACAAAGTATAAACATACCATCATACTGAGGTGACTCAATTCAGGCTTATTTCCTTTCTGCACCACAGCTTTCTGTATCTAATGTGTGGACATAGTATTAACATATCATCACATAATGAGAACTCACTTGAACAGAATAAGAAACTTATAGGTAGAGCCTCATGTGCTTTTCAAACCTCACACTTTTATGTACACACCCAGAGGATGGAATTAGGTTCTGTGCAATACTTACATTAGCAATTTTCTGGCTCTAAAATTCATTGTGAAACAATAGCTTCTTTAGGTTTTCTCTCTGCCCTGCTGTTTTATTTAGTGTTATCATTCCCCTCCCACACAAGCAATAGGTGTAAGAGTGTCTATTCATATATTAACAGCTATTATCATTATTAATGTTGTTTCCCTTGGTTTCTTGTTTGTGTGTTTTTAATGAGGTTTGAACTTAAAGTGATCCAGAGCACAAAGGATTGGGAGAGAGAAACAGGAACTGCTATGAGCTAGGCAACCCCCACCACCCAGCAGATGGCCTTCCTTTGCAGGCAGGTAGATAGGCTTATCCTGGAAGACAAGTGACAGACTCATCTGAGTCTCCCAGGAGATGAAGGCCACTGTATTCACTGAGGAAGCACAGAGGACTGGGTATCTTAACTTTGCATTCTCAGCAGGCAAAGTGATTGCTCTGGAGTGGAGATTGGGAGAGAACAGGCTTAGCTGCCATAACCACTTCTGTCTTTATAATCCAATGTTGCCATAAAGATATCCATCCGGCATTCCAGGCATTCCCACAAGAAGCCAGGGAAGCTGGGGAAATAGCTATACTTTCCCAGGACTGTTCCCCAAAGGCCCACCAACTCAGGGGGTCCTGTGTAGGTGTCCCGCCCCAGGTTCTAGAGCTTCCCACTCCACTGCCTACGTTCAAGTTTATTCAGTACAAGCCTTAATATCCAAACACTGGCAAACAAAAACAAATCTCCCCACAGAGCCCCCATTTTTTTTTGAAGAGCAGTGCACATCCAAGGGTCAGCAGTCAGGAGAAATATCCCCAAACAAACAGAAGCTGTGTATACTCCACCATGAAACATGAGGAGTGCATGTCTCCAGAAGGATTTACTCTAGCATGTCCAAAGTAAACGGACATGGATGAGTGCATGGGGTGGGGTGTCATTCCTACTTCAAAGTCCCATCCCAGCTGCTGCTGAAGAAAGAGACTCTTTCAGGATTTCTCCCACAAGATAGCACTTAGGAGCTTGCCATTTCTGGATGAACTGTCTTTATCTATTTGAAACTGGAAGAGATGACAGCACTCCTGTTGTTTTCTGTTGATGTTAAACAGATGCACAGGTCTGTGACTGCCACGGGGGCCTAGTTCAAGATGCGGCCTGGAGAAGAGTTTGGTGGCTGCCGGGCCAATGTGAGGAGCATGGGTCACTCATGATTCTGCATATACGTTCAATATTCTCATTTGAGCTAAAGCCCATCTGCCCAACAGGTCAATCTACACTTAACAACCCTTGGCTCTTTTCAGACGCCAAGAGGTCTCCTGGACAGATAAGGAACAGCCTCCAGAAATTCACTAAGTTTTCAAGATCTGCTGTTATTTCTTCAGTAGATAGATGATGTCTGCAAGTATTTGTTTTCTCAAAGCATGATTTGGCTGTGACGGATGGTGAAAGAAAAGAAAGAGTTGGGGGAGGGAAGGATGGAAGAAAAGTGGATGTTGGATTGATCTTTAATTATATGTTTATATTTTTAAAATTCAAACTTCATTTGAACCAGTTTGGGTTCCCTGGGCTCTTGAAGGGCCAGCATCCCAGTGGACAAACCTGCCCCTAATGTTTTCTAACTTGTTTCACCCCTCTGCTTTCAGAGTACAATGCAATGAAAAATAAATCAAGGGTATTTTTGTTTGCAGAACTTTTACGCTATCCCCTCCCCGCAATGAGAATCAGACTTTTGAAGGCATTAGAGGGCTAAGGATTTTTGGAAGTGAAGAGGGTATAGAATATAAACAGGTTAAATTAGTCATACAGTGAAAACCCTGACATGATAGCCTCTATGAAGTTTTCCCAGATCACATTATTTCAGAATCTATTCCCTTGGAAGAAATCAACTCCCAACCAAGGTGGCAGACGTTTTCTATCAGTGCCTGGCACCTGGCACCTGGCATATTGATACCCACATGGAAAGTCACTGACAGAGCCAGACTTGAATCTGCCTCAGGGTTCCAGGAACAGACATCAAAACAGGACAGTCTTCTGGAGACAGGGAGACTCGGTCTGGCCCAGTCTTTGGAGCCCTGTAAGCCACTGACCTCTGACTGCACTGAGTAAGATCGTCTATCTTAAAAGCATCAAGGTTATCACTGTCTGCAAGTTATTTCCCCGAACTCTGCTTCTTGCCAGACGATATTTTCATCCACATGGAGACTACATTGTCTGATTACCAGGTTCCCAGTTTTTACAAAAGAGATCTGTTTACAGTTTGGGAACCACATTAGGTGAAAGCCTAATGTCTTTTAAATGGCAAAGTCAGCTTGTTATAGAACTAAAATAGCATTACTCTTACTGGTTCTAAAATGTTCACTTAATAGAACACCATGTTTGTTGGCTTATTTGTTTGCTTTGTACATTTTTCAAGACTTGCAATTTCAATCACATAGCTTTTTTCACTATAAATATTATAATGATGGTTAGATAGTGGCAACCAATCATTTGACAAAATGAAATGAGCTAATTTGAACACATCCATAAAGTTAACTTGGTTCATTCATAAAAGCCTAAAGTCTAGAAAGATGGTCATGTTTTCTGTCTCTTCTCTGTATACACTCGATATGTTGTATTTGGTTCTGGGTACCAAATTCTCACAAGACACGAATAAACACAAATCTATACAGAAGATAATAAGACAACCATGAAATTTCAAGCTTTGCACATAAGACTCAGTTGAAAGAACTGCCTATGTTTAGCTTAAAATAACAGGAAATACATTTAGTTGTTTCTTATAATTTAAAATCCATCATGCAGAAGACATATAAGACTTATCCAAATGGTCCCCATCAAGCTTAGGGTAGACAGGAATCTGATAGGGACTTAGTGACTATTATATGTCACATAGTTGGTTGAAGGATACATAGAAAGGTCTATTTCAGTGCTCAGATTCTGTGATCCTCTTATATCCAATGTAACCTAGATTCTGCATTTTTTTTCCTTTATCTGAATTTACCCTAGTCTAACAGATGATTTATGAAAAATATTAAATAAGTCATTCTTTAAAATTTTGCCCTTCAAATCATATATATAACACTCCATTTGCACATATAAATAGAAACATGTTGATAACTTGACTAATCACTTCTTAATATTTGTACTGTAAACAAAGGCAAAAAACCCTCTTGATATTAATTGACAGCTTTTGAAAATATCCTATAGGTTTGGAATAGAAGCTGGGCCCTTGCAAAGATCAGAAGGCAATGTCCTACAGCGAGAAAATTGATACCATGAAATAGCAATTCTCTTTGAAGCTCAGAGAAGAGGCCCACTGAGGAGTTAAACACATAAAAGTCAAGATTTTCCAACTATGGGGGGAAAAATCAGCATCTGAAACCATTTCAAGCAAAAGTGTGATTTCTAGCAGTGGTAAATTGTCAACTAGACTGAAGAGAACAAATGAAACCAAGGTTTCCTCCCCACATCTCTTGTCTTAAGCACCTCTAAAAACAATTGGTTAGTAGGATGAAGGACTCCAGAGGCCTAGGGCACTTGTCTAAGCATCTGTGGAGTTCACTGACTGTGTTATCCTTGGAACCTACCCAAATAGACAGCATTTTCTGGGCTTAGTTTCATGGAGATAGCCAAATGCTAACATTAACTGAAAGTACACTTTACATATATTCTTTTGTAAAGGAGTTTATATATTAGTAAATATCTAAGATTTCATTCATAAGACCTTCTGGAAAAACATGACTGGTACAACCTCCTTCCTAATTCCCACCACTAACATTCAAATCTTTTGATTTGCTTACCCACATAACATCAAATTAATCATTTTAAAGTGAAAATCTCGGAATCATTTATTACATTGGCAATGTTGAGCAATCACAGTCCTTATTTATCTCTCAAATATTTTCATCACCAGAAAAGGAAACCCCATAGCCATTAAAGCAGTCACTCCCATTTTCCCTCCCTTAGTCCTGGCAATCACCAATCTGCTTTTTGTCTCAATCTGTTCATCTATTCTGGTTATTTCTTATATATGAAATAATACTGTATGTGACCTTTTGTGTCTGGCTTCTTTTGTTTTCCAAAGAGAAAATATAGTTGTTGTTTTTTTAATCTGCTTTACTTTGACCTTCTTTTGGATACCAATAATTATACTTTTTGTATATTAGCTCTCTGCAAAGTGGATTTGCTCCCCTTATATCATATAGAATTTGATCCTTACAACAATACTCTAAAGTAAACAGGAATGCTCCTATCAGTATGATTTTTCAGGTGAGAATATTGGGATAAGGAAAGCTGGTCCAGAAGCCACAGTAAACGTACCTGGTACATTCTTTTTATTCCATTTCCTCTTCTAAGGCACTGCATGGGTTGCTATCAGAGCTTCTAGAAATACAAAACACTTAGGAGCATCTGTATTTTTAAAATATCAAAAGCATTTTTTATTTATGTATGTATTTATTTATTTTAAAATATATCTTTTATTGATTTCAGAGAGAAAGAGAAAGGAAAAAAAGAGATAGAAACATTAATTATGAGAGAGAATCATTGATTGTTTGCCTCCTACAGTCCTCGCACTGGGGATTGAGCCTGAAACCCAGGCATATGCCCTGACTCAGAATTGAATCCTGACCTCCTGGTTCCCAGGTTGATGCTCAACCCCTGAGCCACCATTGCCTGGGCACAAAAGCATATTTTAAATCAATGGAATAAATACAAATACCTTTTGAATACATTGTTACTATTTGAACTCAACAGAAAGATGTTTTGACACATAACATATGACTAGAAGTAAGCTGTCCAAGCAAGTCCATAACTGTTCCAAGTTCAAAGGTCCACCAGGAGTCACCTGGAAGCCGTCTCAGCCATCAAATCTTTGGGTTTTGGTGATATCTCAGCTCTACTGTCAGTACAGGAAGGAAGTTGTACATAAATCCACCACTAAGGTCTCTTCCAGATCAAAATTCTATAATGCTCAGCTAAGCCCTAGCCCAAACTCAAACTGAACTTATCACCTTTGTCTACACAAAGTCAGTACAACTGTTTGAAACAGGAATCAATCAAATGTTTAATTCACAGCTAATGCCAACAGCCATTCCTTCCTGACAAAATTTTTTCAAGAAACCGAGTGTTCCTTATCAAATTACATCTTACCCAGATTTTATTGACTAAATGATTTTAGTGTAAATAGGTAATTTGTAAAGAGGTCTTAGTAATTTAGTGATGGCCATGTTCTTGACTTTCAGGTATGCAACACTGTAATTAGGCTGCTCATTTCATGATAAAACTGCCCACATTTATCACTTGTGAATTTTGCACAAATTAGAACTGCCAAACAGCATGTTTAAGCAAATTCATAGATACATATTTTGGTGTTTTGTTTTGTTTTGTTATTTTTCAACCTGGTATTTAAACCCAACCATTTAATTACCACCAACCAAATATTAATATCTGAATCTGATTATGTCCTCTCCGTGGCTTCAGAATGCACCCAGGAATGGGGAGTAGTCAATTTTAGCAGGGCTAGACTGCCATCTACAGACCAGAATTTGAGTTCCAACATCCTGGTCCTCAGTGAGCTTGCTCTTTAACAAAAAATAACATTGTGCCATATATAGAAGTACTGGCTTGTTTCCACAAGGCAGGAGGCATTCACTGAATCCAAATAGGAGAAAGTGCAGAGCAAGGAGTTTGAGGTGACTTGTGTCTAAAAGTCGTCCAGTTACTGAAGGATGGGTGACCACAGGAGACATACATGAGGACGGGTAGACAGAAGCCTGTCCCCTGGCACAGGAATGAGACTTTTCTAACTTGCTGTTATAAGGAGACCCATTTGCTGGAAGTGGAAACTGCATTGCAGGCCAGTTCAGATTTTCCAACCTGCACCATCAGTCAGAAAGTCATTCTATCGGGTGCTGAGTGCTGAGAAATTCTTTCATTTTATATGAGAATCCAGTCTCCAGAGGCCTCATATAACTCAAACCAGGCTTCCAATTTTCTTCTTGAGCATACCTTAGTTTCTATATCCCACCTACACTGGATACCATCTTTTGTGCATATGATGCCTTCAGCATAGAAGGACCAGTAGTTCCTAAATTTATGGAATTTAGATCTGAAGATAGTATAGTTCCTATTGTTTCTGTGGAAAGTGCATAGTTTAGAAATCACTCCCTTCCTTTTTTTTTCCCTCAAAGCTGTCCTTCAGGGCTGAGTGCTAAAGCCATCTGTTCCATCAGACAGCCCTTTGATGTATGTGAAGAGTCTGGCTGGAGAGGTAGAGCTGAGACTGAAGTGGCTGAGAATTAATTAACTGCATATCCATTTAGTAACTGTGCCCAGAAGTTTAGCTACGGGAATGTCTTATAAATCACAAATAACAACTATTACAGTTAACCTCAAAATCATAGGTCACAGGACTTCCTATTTTGCTGATGCTAATTAAATGGTCAAGTCTGTCCAACAGATTGTCAGGAGACTTTCAGTTCATGATGGGAGTGGTCAAAAGATGGAAACTATCTTAAACATTTTTTTATAATACAGGATGAAGTGCACGGTATGCACCACAAGTTCCAGTGATGTCATTTTTTTTTTTTTTGCTAGACTTCATGTTTTAGGAGCTTTTAAAATCCCAAGTCCTTTTGTTGAGAATATTAAACAGGGTCTGGAGAACAGACACTTCAGTAGGGTATTCTAGGAAAAGCTTGAGTGTTAGAGCCTAAGCAATTGAGCTTCAGGTATCTGCTCTCACCCATGAGAGACTGTGGGAAACATCTAAGACAACTGGTAAAAATGACTAGAAGAGTTATTATGAGGATTAAACAGAATGACATATCTGAAAGTGGCTCACACATAATAGATGCTTAACAAATGCTCATATCTTTTCTTTAGAATCTTACATCTGTTTCCCCTTCCTTAATGGTACCCTGCAGCTGGAAACAGGATGTTAATAATAATATTGGGTCTGATCATTTTGCTTTATCTCTAGAATGCTACATATTCCAAACTTACACTTCTTAAGCTTCAATGTTCATATGAATCATATGGGAATCTTGATCGTGATTACCTTGAATTATTTGGAAATAGTTTCTTTAGCTCACAATGCAAATAAAACATTGGCCCACATTAATGTCTTGTGATAAAATTAATCACTAATGAATTAAACGCAACATGCAAAAAAAAAAGGTATAAAACGTATCTACCAATGGAGGAAGTCTATTTGAGTAGCAAGAAGCTTTAAAATAAAAACCAGTCTCTCAACCTTGTACTTATACATGGTGTCATTCCTGCAATAAGATTAAACAACCCAAAACCCAAGACTGAAAGAAAGAAGGGAAATGTTGACCTGTGGCATTTGGGGCAAGAAAGCAAGGACTGGAATAAAGAGAAGAGAAGGGAGCTCTCCCAGGAATACTTTTCCGTTGCATCTGAAGCCCAAGAAATATGGATCACTGACTACCACCTGCTAAGCTATTATTCTTAATCCTTCATATTTTGAGTATGTCATGGAACTCCATAAAAAAGCTTATTGAATAAGCCTTTCTCACTCTCTTAAGCTTATTCTCTGCCACAATACCAGAAATAAAATAACAGGTAAGTGACCAAGAAAATATACGTGACTAAACCATTGTATACGAATTCATTTTGTGAAAGGTCATGACAAATTATCATGAAATCCTTAGAGATACTGTTACATGGTTGCTGGGGACAAAAGGTTTTTTTTCAGATAAGCTTCTTAGAGAAGCAAAGGGTGCTGTGTTTCAATCCTCAGCTAACTTTTAGTTAATGACTCTTGCTTTTTCTCCTACCAGCTTTGCTTATTAAAAGGAGAATGCAATTTGGAGTGTGTGCTGTCAGAATGACAGCAGGGTCAGTCACTAATCCCAAATAGTATGCCCCCAGGATGCCTGCTACAAAATGAGGAAGTGCTTATGTTTGATTGTGTTTGATTAAACTTCCAGGTAGAGAAAGGGAGGCAGCCAGGAGTCTGCAGCTACATGACACTGTGTAATGGTAGTCTTAAAATATGGCATTCCTAGAGGGATGCAAGGAAAGTCACAGCACAGGGTGCTGGCTGAGTGTAACAAATGAATATTGTGCCCATACAATAGCAAGCAAGCCTTTGGGGGGAAAATATCACCAATCTGGGCATTCATTTTCTTCAAAATATTTATTATAGTACAATAATCCCTTATGTCCATATGGTGCTTTATGGAGTCTATGATTTTTCAAGGGTACCACCAACCCATCTGATCTCCACCACACTCCTTTGAGTCAAGGTTCACACTTGAGGGACACTTTTCCAATAAAAAAATCCCCATTTATCAATGTACTTTGTTTTTTCCCTGGTATTAAACAATTTTTTAGGTACAAACCTTGAAGAAAGATACAAAAACATTGAGTGATGGGAGGTGGGGGATTGTTGGGGCAGTTAGAGGATAAATAATATCATGTGATTTGGAAAGACATCTGAAAACATAGGTTAAAGAAAGCATGAGGTCACTTCTATTTCTGGGGCTCCAGGTACAATAAGAAAAATATCCATCAGTCTTACAAAATGGTTTAGTTCTATTGTTCAATGTAGCATTATTTAGCAGTTAAGTCAAATTTGAAATTTGATGTTTTTGTGAATATGAGTCCCAGGCCAATGGTCCCCCTAGACACACAGCAATAGATACTGTATTTAGTAGGCTACTGAGAAATGATAGTAGTCTAACTATGCAGCTCTTTCATCTCTCAAAAAAAGTATGCTTTTGTATTTATTGCCCCTTAGCCTTTGCCTCCATACCCATACATTGAATAAACCCATACTTGTCCTTCAAGACTCGGTTCAGGCAGCATACTAACTATGAGTTTTTCCTATGAGTATTGTTTGTTCTGTCTGTTCCAGTGTCAATGATATGATTACCATGTTATATCATTTATGTGTTTTGCATGCTCTCTTTTTTTGAGACAATGAGTTCACAGTGCTTTGTCTATACTCACGATTATGTTTTCTGAATAAATGCATGAATGAGATAAAGAAGCAAATAAAGTCACCATAAAATAATCAAACCCAATAATGCCAGTTTTGATAAAATACATGTTAGAACACTTATGAAATACATATTTATACTGGGCATTTCTCAAATACAGTGGTTTCTGATTCTTTAACCAAGAGTTGTCATCATTAGCTTGATGTGATCATTTATCAAAGACTCGATGCAGATATTTTAGGGAATACATAATTTTATAATTGTCTACTCAAGCCACTGTGCCTGACTTATAAAATAGGAATTTTGCTTTCTGAGCAAAATCTGATGGGAGGAATAGCTTAAAAGTCTGCAGTTTTCTCTACTGTCTCATTTCCATAAGTTAAAACCAACAAGGTATACATCCCAGTAATTCCTTTTCCAGAATCAAAAGCACCTTGGTTCTTCTACAACTGTACCCTTACACCACCGAGGCTGTGAATTCTTACTTACCAGAAGCATCTTAAACATATGAGAATAAATGAAAACCTACTAATTTCTACATTGTTTATTCAGCAGACACACACCATTGAAAATCACCTTTTGTCAAAGAAAGAAGTGAGAATGCAGGATTGGTGCTGGATTCAAATTTTCTCAACCTAATAAAAAAAAAAGTCTATGAATACTAACCAAACCTTCATCCAAAACCAAGCAAGACTCAGCTTTCTTTCAAGAGTTGCAAATTCCTTTGCATGAGAATCTTAGTTGAGTAAATATGTTCAAGTAGATTTTGTACTAGACAAAAAACAACTGTGATAAGAAATAGAAGTGGGCACTTTTGCTTGAGTTGAAGCTGTAATTTCAAGTGCGAATACAGTATGAATTCTTTTGGAAAGGAGAACTTGATGGAACAGTCATCAAAGGGCATTTTTGGACATTTGTTTTTATCTCTAATTTTCTGCACAGTTATTTGTTAGCCTGATAACAGTGCATGTTATGCCTGCTCTCCATTAGCCTATAGTTTTATGAGCCCTGCAAAGGAAGTGGAGGAGGAGCTCACCCTCCTGGAGAGCATTATTTTGTTGACTTGCAAAGGAATTCAGACAATCACTTTTGTTCAGGCAAAGTGGGAAGGAGGTTGTATGTTTTATTGTTGGCCAACCCCAAAAGGTAGCAGTTGTCTGGACTCTAACTATACCTTAAGTTTGAACAAGATGATAAAAAAAGCAGGCTGAGGAAGGAGGGACCCTGAGCTGGAAGATGGTGACCGACAGGAAGGTAGGAAGGTAGAGAGTGTGAGAGAGTGAGGGAGCCATGGAGGAGAGTGTGGTGTGTGTGTGTGTGTGTGTGTGTGTGTGTGTGTGTGTGTGAATGAGCTAGGAACAGTTAGATTTTGCAGGTCCTCTAAGGGGCTGCCAAACCGGGCAGTCTTAGATGACAGAGCCCTGCACACAAAGAAGACACTTCTGGGTGGCCATTGCAGGTACAGAGACCATGCCATCATGAGAAACAGAGCTGCTTGAGACTAGGATACTGGCCTCAGCACCACTCAGTCGTTTCTCAGACATGATGACAGAGAACTGCAACCACAGCTTCAGACAATAAGAATCCAGACCTTCCTGCCCCTGCCACAGATTTCTGTGAGTCAAAGAGCCTATCCCCCTCCCTGCAGGTTTGTGGATAGCACCATAGTAACTGACAGACCTGCCCCTCGCTTGGGCCAAAGAGCCCCTATGGTAATTTGAGCTTGGGACTGCACGCAGGGGCCACAGCCCTGGTACACTGGAACCTGTTCCCCACAATGCAATCGGGCAACCAAACTCGAAGCTCACGCAGGGCAGCAGGGCTACCTGACTTTGATTCTGGGCAAGCGCACACAGAAGTCTGTTTTCCACAGTGCATATGAAAGTCTGTTTTCTGCAGCACAGGCATGCCATAGTGCTACTGTGCAACCCAGTCCCCCATGGTGACTGGGACTCAGATTTTCTGGGCAAGAGGCAGCACTGAGAACCACTGACTTGACTCTGTTTCTTACTGCGTGTGCCTGGGATCCCTGATTCACCACACATTCACACTAGGAGCCAGTAACTCAAATTCTTGTTGCATGTGCACACGGGGACTCTGATTCTCAGTGAGAAGTTGCACAAGGCAACAGAGACTCTGATACTCTAATACTCAAATCTTGGTTCAGACACAGGGGACTGGCACATGCTAGGGAACTCTTTTTTGGCACATGACAACAGCATGGTGCAGGCAGAATCCCTGATTCTAGTTGCACACACAAGATCACAATGAATGCTGGTAACACTGATCTTGGGCGAGCCTGGTTCCTACCAACCCATGAAGCCACATGTCCTAGTATTGGAGCACTTCAGTGACACTTGGGTGGTGTGAAGCTCCCACAGCACACTAAGTTTGAACCTTCTGGTGACAGTCAGAATGGGGAGATGACACAATCCCCAGAGGAAAGGAAATGCGGCATTGCCAAGAAATAAAATTAATGAAATTGAAGCATGCAACATAACTGAAAAAGAATTCAGAGTAACGGTCATGGAATTCATACATCGGGTGGATGAGAAAATCAACAACTTATGCAAGAATCAGGAAGAAATGAAAAGTGATATAGCTACAATCAAAAACAACATGGAAAGTTTCAACAGTAGACTAGAAGAAGCAGAGAACTGAATTAGTGAGTTAGAAGATCAGGTACAGAAACAAGCTCAATTTGAACAGCAACAGGAGAAAAAATTAATAAGTAGGAGGAAAGCCTAAGAAAGCTTTGGGACAACATGAAATGAAGTAACATACGTATAACAGGGCTACCAGAAGGACAAGAAGAGCAGCAAGGATTACAAAATCTATTTGAAGAAATAATGATAGAAAATTTCCTGGATATAGGGAAGAAAAAGTTACACAAACACAGAGAGTCCCAAGCAGGATCAATCCCAAAAGACCCACATCAATACACATCATAATTTCAATGGCAAATATCAACAACAAAGAGAGAGTCTTAAAGGCAGCAAGAGTAGACAAAGAGTTACCTACAAATGATCCCTCATCAGACTATCAAATGATTTCTCAACATCAAGCTAGAAGGGAAAGGAAGGAGGTATACAAAGTGGTGCAAAGCAAAGGACTAAATACAAGAATACTCTCTCCAGCAAGACTATCAATCAAAATTGAAGGGGAAGTAAGGAGCTTCCCAGAAAAAAACAAAAACAAACAAAAAAGGCTAAGGGAGTTTATCACTACCAAAACAGCAGTGTAAGAAATGCTAAAGGGAATACTGTAAAATAAATAAATAAATAAATAAATAAATAAATAAATAAATAAATAATAAGGAACAAAGACATAAAAATAGATATGACTACAAACAAGTACCTTTCAGTAATAACTTTAAACATAAATAGACTAAATGCTCCAATCAAAAGACAATGAGTGGCTGAATGGATTAAAAAACAACAACAACACAACACATATATATGCTGTCTACAAGAGACCACCTCAGAACAAGAGACTCACATAGATTGAAAGTGAAGGGATGAAAAAATATCTTTCAGGCAAATGGAAAAAAATAAGCTGGGGTAGCAACACTTATATCTGACAAAATAGACCTCAAAGTGAAGACCATAACAAGAGAAAAGGAAGGCCACTTCATAATACTAAAGGGATCAATATAACAACAGGATATAATCTTAATAAACATATATGCACCAATGCAGGAGCATCTAAATGCATAACAAAAGTCCTGGAAGATATCAAGAGAGATATCAAAAACAATACAATCATATTAGGGGCCTTTAATACACCACTGACATCACTGGATAAATCCTCTAGACAAAAAAATCAGCAAAGACACAGAAATCCTAAATGACTCACTAGACCAGATGGACTTAACTGACATCTTCAGAACATTTCACCCAAAAGCTACAGAATATACGTTCTTCTCAAGTGCATGTGGGATATTTTCAAAAATAGACCATATATTGTGTCACAAGCAAAGTCTGCCCAAATTTAAGAAGATTGAAATCATACCAAGCATCTTCTCAGACCATAATGCCATAAAATTAGAAATAAAATACAATAAAAACAATCCAAAAATCTCAAACACTTGGAAGCTGAATATCATGCTATTAAATAATGGCTGGGTTACCAATGAAATCAAAGAAGAAATTAAAAGCACCCTGAAAACTAATGACATCAAAAATGCAACAATCCAAAATCTATGGGACACAATGAAAGCAGTCCTGAGAGGGAAGTTCATAGCTCTACAGGCCTACTCAAAAAAATGTAGTAAGTCATCTCATTCTACAACTCAAAGAATTAGAAAGGGAACAACAATAAAAGTGAGCAGAACAAAGGAGATAATAAAGATCAGAGCAGAAATAAATGACAGAGAGAACAACAACAAAAAAAGATCAATGAAACCAAAAGCTGGTTCTTTGAAAGGATAAACAAGATTGATGAACCTTTAGCCAGGCTCACCAAGAAGCAGAGAGAGGACTCAAATAAACAAAATCAGAAATGAGAGAGGCAAAATAACAACAGACCCCATAGAAATACAAAGGATTGTTAAAAAAAATACTATGAAAAACTTTACTCCAACAAACTAAGCAACCTGGAGAAAATGGACATATTCCTAGAAAAATACAACCTTCCAAAACTGAATCAGGAAGATTCTGAAAATTGCAATAGGCCAATAACTATGGAAGAAATTGAAGCAGTTATCAGAAAGCTCCCAGCAAACAAAAGCCCAGGGCCAGATGGTTTCATAGGGGAGTTTTACCAAACATTCAAGGAAGAACTAAAACATATCCTCCTTAGACTATTCCAAAAAATTCAAGAGGAAGGAACACTTCCAAGCTCATTCTATGAAGCCATCATCACCCTAATACCAAAACCAGATAAAGACAACACAATAAAAGAGAAATATAGGCTAATATCCCTCATGAACATAGATGCCAACATCCTCAATAAAATTCTGCAAATCAGATCCAGCAATACATCAGAAAGATCATATACCATGACCAAGTAGAATTTATCCCAGGGATGCAAGGATGGTACAATATTTGCAAATCAATATATGTGATTCATTACATAAACAAATTGAGAGATAAAAATTACATAATCATATCAATTGATGCAGAAAAAGAATTTGACAAAATGCAACACCCCTTCTTGATAAAAACTCTCAGCAAGGTGGGAATAGAAGGATCATACCTCAACATCATTAAAGCCATATATGACAAACCCACAGCCAATATCATACTCAATGGACAAATCTAAAACCATTTCCCCTAAAAACAGGAACAAGACAGGGATGCCAACTCTCACCTTCCTGTTCAACATAGTACTGGAAGTACTAGCCATTGTGATCTGACAAGAAGAAATAAAAGACATACAAATTGAAAAAGAAGAAGTAGAACTGTCCTTATTTGCAGATGACATGATACTGTACATAGAAAACCCTAAAGACTCCATCAAAAATTATTAGACTTAATAAATGAATTTAGCAATGTAGCAGGATACAAAATTAATGCCAAGGAATCTATTTCTTTACACCAATAGTGAACCCATAGAAAGAGAGACTAAAAAAGCAATCCCATTTACTATTGCTCCAAAAAAATTAAGATACCTCTGAATAAACTTAACTAAGGAGTTAAAAGACCTATATGTGGAAAACTACAAGACACTGAAAAAAGAGATAGAGGATGACGTAAACAGATGGAAGAACATACCATGTTCATGGATTGGTAGAATCAACATCATCAAAATGTCAATACTACCCAAAACAATCTACAGATTCAATGCAATCCCTATTAAAATACTAATAGCATATTTCACAGACCTACAATGAACTTTCCAAAAACTAATCTGGAATAAAAATAAAAGACCCCAAATACCTGCAGCAATCTTGAGAAAGAAGAACAAGGCAGGTTGGATCTCGATACCAGATTTAAAGCTGTATTACAAAGCCACTCTTCTCTATTCTATTCCATTGATCTATTTGTACTGGCACAAGAACAGACATATAGATCAATGTAATAGAATAGAGAATCCAGAAATCGACCCAAACCACTATC
>JAAGEH010000226.1:18371693-18423477 GCA_011751065.1 Lasiurus cinereus | reverse complement strand
TCTTCTTCTTCTTCTTCTTCTTCTTCTTCTTCTTCTTCTTCTTCTTCTTCTTCTTCTTCTTCAAGAATACTCTTAAGCATTGCATATAATCCTGGTTTGGCAGTGACGAACTCTGTTAGCTTTTCCTTGTCTGTGAAGCTCTTTATCTGCCCTTCAATTCTGAATGATAGCTTTGCTGAGTAGAGTAATCTTGTTTGTAGGTTCTTACTATTCATCACTTAGAATATTTCCTGCCACTTCCTTCTGGCCTGCATAGTTTCTGTTGAGAAATCAGCTGAGAGTCATATAGGTCTCCCTTATAGGTAACTGTTTTCCTCTTGCTACTTTCAAGATTCTCTCTTTGTCTTTTGCCCTTGGCATTTTAATTATGATGTGTTTTGGTGTGGTCCTCTTTGGATTCCTTTTGTTGGTGTTCTCTGTGCTTCCTGGACTTGAAAGTCCATTTCTTTCACCAGGTAGGGAAAGTTTTCAGTCATTATTTCTTCAAATAGGTTTTTATTATCTTGCTCTCTCTCTTCTTCTGGCACCCCCACAATTCTGATGTTGGTACGCTTAAAGTTGTCCAAGAGACTCCTTACACTAACTTCACATTTTTTGACTCTTTTTTCTTTTTGTTTTTCTGGTTGGGTATCTTTTGTTTCCTCATATTTCAGATCTTCGGTTTGATTCTGGGGGTCTGCTAGTCTGCTGTTGGATTTCTGTATATTATATTTTATTTCAGACAGTGTATGCTTAATTTCTGAGTGGTCCTTTTCCATTTTTTTGACATTCTCATTAAGATCCTTGAAGGTCTCACTAAGTTTTTCAGAGGTCTCACTAAGTGTCTCTGCAGTTTGAAGAAGATTTTTGAGTAACCATATAAATGTGGTTTTGAACTCTATGTCTAGTAGTTTGCTTTCTTTCATTTGTGACATGTTTCTTTGTCTCTGCATTTTGGCTGCTTCCCTATGTTGATGGAGTGGCTTTGTGTGCTAGTTGTCTTTTATGGCCCAGTATCTCTGCCTCCCCAATCACCTGAGATGGACACTCTTGGTGCACCCCTTTGTGGGCTGGGTACACATTCTTGTTGTAGTTAAGCCTTGATTGCTATTAGTATCCTGGGAGGAATTGACCTCCAGGCCAATTGACTGTGAGGATTAGCTGTGTCTATTAATGGAAGAACTGCTGTGCTGGAAACACCCCTATGGTTCGAGACTTGCTTCAGTGGGGCTTTGGTGCTCACCATGTCTGCCTCTTGAGTGTGTCACTTATGTATGTGAGGAGTTGAAATCTGGCGTTGTCTCACACTGACCTCTAGGTACACTGGTTCCTGGATCTCTAAAGAGGTGCAAGTCAGCTGTTGTCTGAGGCCACCCAGCAGGAGCTACAGGGAGATTTGCAGATCTCTCTTCTTTGTTTGGAGTTTGGAGGTTTTGGAGTTATCTGACCCAGTTGCAATTTGTCCAGAAGGCAGGCCATTCATATGCAAAAGCGGCTGCCCACAGCTCAGTGAGTTTCTAAATTGGGTGGGGCGTGGTCTCAGGGAATGGCTAGGGCATGGCAAACAGGGCTGGCTGCCAGTCAGCCCTCTCTGTGTCCAGAGCCCCACTCCCAGAGCAGTAAACAGTGATTCCTATGCTCACCTCTGTGAGGGAAACACCCTCCCTTTCTGACCCAATGGCAGACAATCCAGTTTCTCCCTGTATGAGTCTGGGTTCCCAGAATCTTGCTGGAAAATGGAGTTCAGAGAGTCGGGAACTTGTAACTCCCTCCCAATTGAAAAAAACAGTGCACACCAACCTGATTCACACGTTTCCGTACCTCTGCCTTTCTGAGCCTCTGCAAGTCCTACCAGGTCTCTGTACTTTTTTCTTTCCTTCTAGTTGTAGAACTTTCACTCCGCCAGCTTTCTGCTGGTTCTGGGGGATAGTCATTTTGTCTTTTAGTTGTAGTTTTGGTGTGGTTGTGGGAGGCAGCAGGTATAGGTGTATACCTTATGCTGCCATTTTGGTTCTCCTTATAGTGAGAATTTTAAAGTGAAACTTAAGACTTAGCTCCAAGAATGGTAAGGGCTGTGTGTGTGTGTGTGTCTACTGTAAGTGGGATAGAAGAGGATATGACTTCTGGAAAAAGAATGGGTTCTGTCTCTGAAGGAACAGAGTTCAAAGAAGTGGCTCCATATTGAATACCCTATGGGGGGGGTAATGAATGAGGCCTGACACCCACCTCTTCATGGAAGGGAGCACTGGTATAGGCACTAAAAGAAATAAGACCAGTGATAGTCCAAAGAATGAAGAAGCAGTTTGATCTTCTGAGAGAGGAAAGGCTGTGAGTTTAAAGGGAATTCACTGGTTCAGCTACTGGAGAAGCTGTTTGCCCAGGAGCTAGAAGATTCATCTTCAAGAAATGGCATGTGAGAACCCACAGATGTAACTAGGGGAGCACAAGAGCAGCAAAGCTATGCCTGTAGCTAGGTGTCACCCAGCAACCTGGAAGAACAAATGACCAAGGAAGGTGGGGGCAGACTCCAGGCTCACTCTTAAGTCCCCTGTGACAAAAACTGAAGGGAGGGCTAGGCGACTCTCAGCAGATGAGGAGAGGGTCTGTGGTAGACAGCATGGGCTTTGTCACCCTTGGTTCCCCCTGGCTATACTCCCAGAATAAAGTAATGATAGAATCCACTTAACACAAGTCAGTCAATGCCACTAAGAGAAACCAATGTATCACATAAAATTTATTGAACATGAAGTAAAAAATTATAATTTAATTCCGTGATTAACCAATGTGTGGGTTTAGGTCTCTTATGTAACTTTTCTGAGCCTTAGGTTTTTTCATGTGCAAATGTGAATAATAAAAATTGCTTCATAGAGGTTTTTAAATGATTTCAATAGAAACATAATACAAATATTTGTTGAGGATCTATTATGTGCCTGGAATGGAACATGAACTGAAGAAACCCAAAGGTTTGTCCCAAATGGGGTTCTAAAGCATGTCCCAGTTGTGGTCATCAATACTTATTTACTTAGTTCCCCACACAGTTAGGTGGTAGCTATGGAACTGGGTTCTGACAACATGATGTAAGTGGATGTGATCTGAGGGGTCTGGGATCCAATTGGGAGATATAGTTGGATATGGTGTTGGTGTGAGGCACTTCTAGGCCTGACCCGCAGAAAATATCCTGCATGACCATGCAACATGCTCTTCTATGATAATTCTGAAAGCCATGTATTCTAAATCATATAGTTACACATATGTAAGAGCTACCTAATCTGCCTGTGATGAGAGCCAAAAGTAAACTTTACTGTTTTGAGCTACTGAGCCTATCTCACTGAGGCCTGCCAACATGGCCTGCCATGTGGGAGAGCATAGAAGTGGAATTCCTTCCAGGTGAGTCTTATGATTATCATAGTCCCAGCTGAAACCATAATTGTAGCCTATTGAGGGACCTTGAGTCAGGGCAACCAACTAATCTGCACTCAGATTCTTGGCCCACAGAAACTAAACTGAAGAAGAAATTCAAAGGCTTGGCCCAACCAAAGTTCTTTTTCTCCAACAATATTTTCCATCTCATTAAAATACTATAATGGAAAAGTTACAGAACTTAAATAACTCAGATTTGAATATGTTTTGTTGTCTTAAGCTTCTAAGTTTTAGGGTCATTTGTTACATAGCAACAGATAACCAATACAAACCCAAGTGTTCACCCAAGTGAAATCAATGTGGTATAGCCAGACAATGAAATGCTACTCATAAATAAAGAATGAACTATTGAACTACAATATGGTTTAATCTCAAAGTAATAATTAAATAATTAGAAGCCAGAAAAAGTATACACTATAAAATTTAATTATATGAAATCTAGAAGACAAAAACCTAATTTATAGTGGAAAAAATCAAATCAGTGACTGCCTGGGCATGGGATTGAGGTGGGGCGAGAAGTAAAGAAGGAGAAAAGATTACAAGGCGGCATGCAGATATTTGGGAAGTGATGACTTTTTTCACTATCTTTATTGTAGTAATGGTTTTGCCAAAACTTATCAAACTATAGTATACCCTCTAAATATATGCAGATAATTGTATGTTAATGTTAATTTAGTAAACCTGGTTAAAAAAAAAAACACAAGAAAACCAACACGTCTGTGTTCAGCTATATGACTTTAAGATGATTGATTTTGTTGAAGAAATAATTTTTATTTCAGCACCTTGAAAATCCAATTGCATACTCTTTCTCCTGTCCTTGCATTTGCACAAACCTAATCTTATTTGTTCGTCCGCCCACTTATGTCTCTCTGTTGAAAAAACACTGTCAAATGCAACGCATACTTCCATCCAAAATAAAAACCTGTTAAAAGAGATTGTCTCTCCCTGGACCTGTCTTGGTCCAGGTTTGTTGTTAACCAATGTGTGGGTTTAGGTCTCTTATGTAACTTTGACCTTCCTCTTTACACTACTCCTGAGATGAGACTACAGGCTTCTTTGCTTGTGCATCCCCAACCCAAACACAAGTGAAGGAAGCTTGTCAGAGGGTAAATAGATGAGTGTTTGCTCAAACAAGTTCATTAGCAGTGTAAAAAGAAATCAAGACTTCCTTCTGTACATTGTAGGGCCTAAAGGGGGAGAAAAATATTTCAAAAAATCTCAGCCTATGATGCTGTGTCCAAGGCAGCAAGTATAATTCTCGCCTTTTCAGTCTTGTTTAATGTGGCTTGTTGGTTGGTTTGTTTCCTTAAGAGCTGGATTTATTTCTATCCCGCTTCTTCCCACACTCATTTCTTTAACTTACACACTGCTTTTCCTGCTAACTAAAGAATTACCAGTCTCTGATAGAAAGCTTTCCTGAGTTGGGCATGTGATATTAATTCAGCTCAAAGTCTAGATATGATATGATATGATATGATATGATATGATATGATATGATATGATATATGATAGATTAACACCTTCCAAGTTATATATTAGAGGAGCTGAAAATTTTAATGGCCGACTAAGCTTCTAAAGCTATAACTTAGAAAATACCCAATGCATTTTTAAAAGATTTTTAAATTGATTTTTGGAAATATAGGAAGGGAAGGAAGAGAGAAACATCTATGTGAGAGCAAGACATCAATCATCTGCCTCCTGCACACCCCCTATCATGGATGAAGCCTAAAACTCAGGCTTTTGTCCTGACCAGGAATCTAACTGGTAACCTTTCAATGCACAGGATGACACCCAACCAACTGAGCCACACTGGTCGGGGCCACAATGTATTTTATAATGAATGAATTAATGAATCATTTGGCTTTAGCAGAACTGAACACCATTCAGTGGATTTGATTATTTCCTAACTAGAGAAATTACATTTAATATTTGTAAGATTCACTAAGAAAATGGTGCCAAAACATTTTCATTAATAGATAGATATAAATAGATATTATAGACATAGTAATTTATAAATTAATTTTAAGATGATTTTTAAAATGAGAGTCATATTATAAGGTTGTCAACAAACCCTGTTATAACTCACCCCTTGAAAAAGACTTGTTGGGAGTCCTTCAAATATTTGAGATGCCTGGGAGTACTGGTTAACAATTTGCCTTTCTGAATCTGTCAAATTCTTTTCTCTTCCAATTTGGAGAGAGAACTGAAGATAGTATATATCCAACCCATCAATGGCTGTCCCCTGACATCTTGACATCTACCTTATTTATTTACTTTTCTTCCCTGCCTTTTACCCTCTAACCCCACAGCAACTCTCTTTAGTCCTCTAGGGAAGGCAATAATTATTTATGAGAAGGCAGAGACAAGGCTGCGGCAGCCAGAGGTGAAATGTTCAATCCACACTTTTTCCTAGTACCATTGTCTCATTTGAAAACTAGAAAATGAATTTTCAGTCAGAGCCACATGGGAATTAAGGGATGAGGACTTGATGAACCAGAGGGCAGAAGTCCACTCAAATCTTATATGTAGATAAGAGGTAGGGCTCTGAAGGTTGAATCAAAGTTGATGCGAAGAGAGTGTGACATCGGTTCCTAGGAAAGCAACTGTGGGCTGCTGCTCTGTGCTGGGTAAATTATGGAGAGACATAAATGAAGTCAGAATCACAGATCCATTGCTAAAAGCTATGTGACTTCACTCAATTCCTTCATCTATAAAAAGAAGACAATATTTACCTCATTGTGTTTACTCAAATTTGACATGTTGTAAATAATGTAAAGTGTGTAAATCTTTTAGAGTAGTTCCCAACACATAATAACTATTTATAAAATGATGCAGTTTTTCTGAAGTATTTCCAAAGTGTGTTAAGAGGAAAATTTATCTTATGGGACATTACTAGATATTATGTGAAAAATCGTTCAATGGTCAAATTAATTATAATATATGGAGTTAAATAATTTTAAATTTTCAAATTAATTTGTGACCTCTGAAAGCATTTAATAAGCTAATATTTATTGGAGAGGTATTGTACTTAGCATTTCCCAAATTGATTGGATTTAAGGAGCATTTTGGCTATACAAACAGAAGTTTGGTAAGCTAACAACTTACCCAAGGTCACAAAGGGAGTAAGTGGCAAAAACATATTCAAATCTGAGTAATTTAATTTCTGTAACTTTTCCAATATAGTATTTTAATGAGATGGGAAGTTTTGTTGGGGTGAACAGAGCAGAATGGGCTGAGTTGTGACTTTTGTAGCCCTGGGCACTTTTGTCTTTGTGGGACCATTCTTCTTTTATAATATCCATATTAAACATTACTTTTGATATGACTTTAAATACCTTAAATTTTGCCTACTTTAGGCAGAATTAACAGGACCCTAAAACTTTAATTTTCTTTAAATTTTTATTGGAAGAAAATTAAACTTTTTACTCAACTCTAGTTTATTTTTCTCCTAATTTAATATATTTTATTGATTTCAGAAAGGAAGGAAGAGGGAGAGAAAGATGGAAACATCAATGATGAGAGAGAATCATTAACTGGCTACCTCCTGCCTATCCTCCACTCAGGATATGCCCAAAACTGAGGCATGTGACCTGATCTGGAATCGAACCTTGACCTTCTGGTTCATATGATGATGCTCAACCACTAAGCCATACTGGCTGGGTAATTTTTCTCCTGACTTTAAAAGAAATTAAAATATTTTTTGTGGTTCCCTAAATGGATCCTTGGCAATGTATATACTGTGCCTAATGGATAAATTGTCCCTGCAAAGCAAGGTAAACATTGAAAAGATTTTTTAAATTTTTTAGAGGAAAGGCATGATAGCAGCATTACAGAAAATGACGCTTCCAACTCTAGTTAGCACAAAGCAGATCTTCAGGAAAAGAGTTAACACACAGGGACCACATTGCTAACAAATGCATTTGAATCTATGCATTTTTTAAATTTTCTTTTCCTTAAAGCAACTCAAACCCCTTTCTTTGACCCACACTCAAATACTGTAAGTTGCTATGTAATAGTGAAGAGAGAACAAATAATGAAGGGAAGAAATCCTTGATTTCTGGGACACTGTCAGTCAACTCCACAGTTTCTTTTCACTGTTGTGCAGTTTCTGGACCAACTGAGCTCCTAGTGTTGCACAGTTAACAGAGGCTGGTTGGGCAGATCATAACTTGATTCCCTACAAAGCAGAGAGAAATTGACATTGCAGACATCTCTGGTAACTATTGATAGGCATCACCCTTTAGTCTTACCTCTCAAATATCATATGGCTTTATTTCCTCTATTGCCCAATGGTATATCTTTCTTTCTGTCTCAAGAACTTGTTTCCTTCTTCCATATATCAGTCTTTAGAACCTAGGCTCCAATGCCACCTATTCTATGTCTGTTTTCCAAATGTTGGCTCTCAGAATTAATCTATCTTCCTTTTATGGAACTTTTAGTTATCTCTGACTTACTATGGGGTATGTATTATAGTTGTGATGTGTTCTTTCCCCAGTCCGAGAACAGAGTACCTTCCCAATTTTCCTATCTATCATTCTGCCTGAAAGGTATTCAAAAACAAGTGTTTAATTTAAAGGTTGAGCCAAAACCAGTTTGCTCAGTGGATAGAGTGTTGGCCTGCAGCCTGAAGGGTCCCGGGTTCGATTCCAGTCAAGGGCATGTACCTTGGTTGCGGCACATCCCCAGTAGGGGGCGTGCAGGAGGCAGCTGATCGATGTTTCTCTCTCCCTTCCTCTCTGTAAAAAAATCAATAAAATATATATATATATAAAGATTGAGTCGAAGTCCTTTCTTTAGGTTCATCATTGCTGTAATCTTTTCCATGGACTCTCCCAGGTATCTTGATTTGAAAGATGTGAAATATGCAAACATTAGGCATCTGAAGAGCTAATGCATGTTGCCAAGCACTTCAGACAATCCTCAATGTCTCTGAAATGTTGTACTTCAAAGAACTCGTTAAAGATTCAGGAAGCAGCCACTGAGTTAAGTCCCTATGTGTTAGATCAAGTAGTTAGTTAGAAACCACCTGTGACACCTAAAAGTAAGATTCCAAGTTACCTTTGATCACAAAGTCCTCAGTAGCTGTCAGTGTGCTCAGGGAGACATGCCTTACACTTTCCCAAGTCCAGACTCTCAATGGCAGTATTTGCACTAGACCTACTTTCCCACAACTTCATTGTTTCAACTTCCTTCAAATTTATTGCTACAATAACCTAAAAACCTGTAGAAGCTATCATTTTTTCAAATGTTTATTGTGTTTCAGGCACTATTTGGTTTTTACACACACTGTGCCACTTTTCCTTTAAAATCCCATAAGGTGGATATCATTAGTAGCACTTGGTAAAGTCCAAATAAATTCTGATTGAACCAAAATCATGCAAGATGACTAGATACATTCTTCACAATACAATTGCTTATCAGACCACATCTTGTTCTAGGCAGTCTAAAGCATACAGAAGCAATAGAGACAGCAGCAGGGAGGCGAGGAAGATCCGGAAAGGGGTGTCTCTTCTCAAAGTGGTTGAAGTGGCCTAACTAACCGTGTGTCATATCACATATGTCACAAGTTCTTTGTACAAGGCAGGTACCCCCAAAATGGCAAGGCTAATATTCATATGAACTTTTAAAAATAAAAGGCTAAGGAGAAGTAGTGCTTTTAACTCTACAAGAAGATTAAACTTTGGAAGCAAGAACTAGAAATTAAAAATATATTCATAAGTTCATGCCTAAAACTCACCAACCAAATACTTACTTTCCCACACCCAGAGGAGGTCCTATATACCTGAGTAAGTACTTCCTAATCTTTCTTTCCTATAAGATGTAGGAGGAAAGAAAACAAGCAACCCTACCTTTACAAATGAAATTGTTAGGGTTTAGGAAGAGGAAGCAGTATAACAGATTTTTATGATATCCTTGATTTTAGAGCCTAGTTTCTTCCAGAGTATCTGTATCCAGGAGTGAATTAAGAGAATAATAGAGAGGACTCAGCCACACCATTTTAAAAGAATACAAGCAAGATAGAGAATGTTCCTTCTGTTTCTAGCTTTTGAGACTATAGAGCCTCCATACCCACAATAAACCTCCCACCTAGTGTCCATTGTGATGTAGGAATAGATTATCATTAAAATAACACATGATGGATGGTCTCTGTGGCTCCCATATTACCCTTGTACAGCTTCCTCAGCACATGCATGGGTCTGTCCCACAGTTTGAGAAATGAGAAAGTTTATAATGGAAAAGGCCCAGAGTTGGATTATCAAATATTGAGTGAGAACTTAGTACTGCTTAAAGCAAGGTGTGCCAATTTGGTGGAAAACATAAGATCACAAATCTCCATTTACTCTTCTGTAGAGCTAATCTTGTTAACATTTATGATACTGGTAATCAACAATACTGTGAAATTTCAGGGGGATAATACATGAAGCTTACTTTGCAGCCTGTGAAAGAGCTAGTCCATATTTACTTTTTAGTCTTAATTATTTTTTAAATTGAAAAATTTTAAACTAAGACAGATAATAAAATAGCTCCCAATAACGGACAAGCTTAGCATTCACTTAGGAATTAAACATAAAACAATCCTTTTAAAATGTGCTTTTATTGTATGTGGACATTGATTTACTATAAATTATTCATTATGTCTTTGAGGCTTGTTTAATCAGACAAAGACAATCAGAAAATGTGTTAGTCTAAGTGGTTTGACGTATGTGCCCTTAGGTTCACAGATTATCTTTGTTTTCTGAAACAAAAACCCTGGAATGGGGCTGGAGTCCTGGACCAGTAGGATTTCTATTTTATTTCCTCTTCCTTCTCCCATTTGTTTTTTTCTCCCTGGGAGGTCTATGAATAACATTTTCTCCTAGTATTCTGTTACCTTTACTAGATGTTCAGACTTAAACCTCAAAGGCAACTATAAAGAAAAGTTTCAGGCAATTTTGCAAACATAAGGAAAACATTCATAGACTGTAAAATTTGGAATCAGATTTAATTTTTCATAAATAAAGCATGATTACCATAAAGCAGCCAACTTAGGCAGACAAGACAGATGACTGACCTCAAATGCTATTTAAAAAATCTTCTCCTGGAGGTCTTCATAAGAGCATTTATAAATTGAAAAGGACTTTAGAATAAATAACATGTATACTAATAAAAGGGTAATATGCTAATTAAACTGGGTCAACCAGACAACTTCTGGATGTCCAACTTCCTTCCAGACAGTTAGGGGTGACCAGGCTGGGGAAACCAGGCCACCAGGGGGGTAATTAGGGGTGAACAGGCCAGCAGGGGCAGTTAGGGGGTGACCAGGCCAGCAGGGGACCAATTAGGGGGCTATCAGGCCAGCAAGCAGAGAAAGTTAGGGGTGATCAGGCAGGCAGGTAAAGTGGTTAGGGGCAATCAGGCAGGCCAGTAAGGGAGCAGTTAGGTGGTGACCCAGCCGGGGGGGGGGGGGGGGGGGAGGCAGTTAGGGGGCAGCCAAGTTGGCAGGGAGACAGTTGGAGGGCAACCAGGCCAGCAGGGAGGTATTTAGGGGGGACTGGGCCAGCAGGGTCCAGTTAGGGGGTGACCATGACAGCAGGGGACCAGTTAGGGGGCTATCAGGCCAGCAAGCAGAGGCAGTTAGGTGTAATCAGGCAGGCAGGTAGGCAAGTGGTTAGGAGCCAGTGGTCCTGGACTGTGAGAGAGATGTCCAACTGCCTATTTAAACCAGCAGTTGGATGTCCCCTGAGGGGTCCTGGATTGGAAAGGGTACAGGCCAGCCTGAGGGACCCCCTCCCCGCAACACAAATTTCATGCACTGGGCCTCTAGTTATTTATAAAAGTAGGGAAAAGACAGCCACATTTTTATAAATTTCTGATTGTAATGGGAAACGTTCAAAAATATTTATTCATTAAGACACCTAATTCAATCTTCCCATTCGGTAAGGGAACTCCATGTTGTATAAAACAATGTCAAGTACAAAGAGAAGAAGCTTACCAATAAACTTGAAAGTCACACAAGATGGTAAGCCATCAACAATCTTTGTTCTTTTAGAGGATTTGATAGGGATATAATGGAAGACAAAAAAAAATTATTTTCCCTTGAAAATATAAATTTTTGTCATTTTACTATATAATGATTTATTTCTGCTCTGCTCATTGGGAAGCACTTGGAAAGTTTGGCCAAGAATCATTTCAAGTTTGTTTTATACTGACAGGAATAAAAGTAATGTTTTCTTATTTGACATTCTGAAAGTTGCTTTCAAAGCATCATTATTGCAATCAGTACTTCAGAATGTTTTCTTTCCCTGTCTTATTTCACTAACAACTCATATGGAATATTTTCCCTTTTCACAGCCTTTTAAATAATATATCAAATTAAGTCCAGCAAGTCTCTAACTAGGGAGCTTTTTGATTTCTTGGGTAGATATGGGAATCACATAACTGAGCTCAATACTTGAGGAAGGGTTTCCATTTTCTAGCATTCTGAAATTCCACAGGCAAGTCAAATTTTGTATTTTTGTCAAATTGGAGATTATGAAAACATTTCAGGGAGTGATTTTGGTTTTGAAAATTGCCATAGAAACCTGTACAAGGTGAGCCACCTCATGAAGAAGGATCTAAAGTAAACAGCAGTAGTGACAGGGCCTATTGTAAGTTTCGCACAGCAAGAAATAGACATGGCATGTAAAAACACATTTTCATATTTGAAACTTATCAATGCAAACCAATACTCCCAGTTCCAAGAGCCAGACTCATTTATTGATCTTGAGCCTTAGAGTTCTAGGTTCCCTAAGAAATTGACCTAATGTCCACATATCTGAGACTGTCATTTTCAGAAGTTGGGATATGATGTGTACCTGGCAAGATAAAAGCATGGATATAATTTTTAGTGGCACAAGTGGAATACCTAACCTCTTTACCTAGTTTAAATTCAAGTGGAATGACAAATCCAAGGGGCAGAGCACAAGGGCAATTATTCTCTACATGAGTGTTCAGAAGATATTAGCTGGAGCCCAAGCTCTTAGAGGCCCACGAATATTAATTAGGGTTTGTGTGTCAGCACCTACACTGTAGTATACTACTTCACTAGAAAATCTGCAGCCCAGTTTTTATTTTCTACTCATTTCAGAGGATGCCCACTACTAAAGGCTATAAACATTTCCTTAAAATACACACACACACACATACACACACACACACACAAAAAAAAAAAACACCTAAAAGTTAATCTATTAATGCACTGCTCTGAATTTCTATACAATTTATCCTTGAACGATAGGGTTTGAACTTGTGCAGGTCAATTTATGCCTGTTCTGTTTTTGATCTGTGGTTGGCAGGCCACGGATGTGGAGGGGCAACTAAATACATTGATCTATGCCACTTTTATGGGGCATTTGAGTATTTGTGGATTTGGGGAATGAATCCTCTGCTGATACTGAAGACAACTAAGTTTTAGAGGAATCCAAAGTTATATCTGGATTTTCAACTAAGGGGAGAGAGAGGTTGGCACCTCTAACATTCATGTTATTTAAAGGTAAACTGTATTTTATGTTATTTGCGGTGTTGTATTAAATTTATTTGGCTTGTAATGCAGGTTAGAATGAAGTGAAATTGACTTAATATCTTTGCCTTAAAGTAATGGCACAAGATTTGCACCATATATCACTGTTTAAGCCCCCAACTTTCTCCATAGCAAGGTACAGGGAAGGGAAGAATTAATTAACTTAGTATAAGTCTGGAGGACAATCTCGCCAATATTGTGGAGGTTAAGAAGCATATATCTTTCTAAGTTTATGGATACACCACACACAAGATCACTTCTAGGAAGCGTTGACATTGTGAATGGAATGGTCAGTAGAGCCCTCTGCCTAAACTGTCCAAAGTTTCTTATCTATATCATGGGTTATAAATAGCAAATACACTGAGTGGCCAGATTATTGTGATCTCTGAATGCATAATAATCTGTCCACTCAGTGTATATCCTATATAATAAAAGGCTAATATGCAAATTGTCCCCTCAACCAGTAGTTTGACCAGTAGGCAGGCCAGCTAACCGCCCATGTTCGTTCCCCTTAGGCAGGCTGGCCGGACCCCACCCATGCACAAATTCATGCACTAGGCCTCTAACATATATACTGAGTGGCCAGATTATTATGTGTTCAGAGGTCATAATAATCTGGCAACTCAGTGTATTTTGATGTGGTCTTTTTTTGTTTTGTTTTTGCTCAGGATAGAATATAATAATGTTGGCCACTACAAAGCCAGGGTTTAAGTTCTGAGAGTCCCCACTAAATTCTTCCATGACTGTACCATATTAGAAACTAGGGCAGAGGAAGCTACAAAGGATGCTCTCTTCCCTCCATACTGTGGAAAGGATAAGGAGGCATCCTCCCAAGCCCAAGATAGCAGTTGAGTGGAAGGTGTCCTTACACAACCCATCTCTTAGTCTCTAATCATATATTTGGTAAACATGCACTTGTTGACAAAGTATGTCTTTGGCTAACATGTTTTTCTTTTTATTTATAACCATAGGATGGTTGGCATCTTCCAGTCTTTTTTAAAAAATATATTTTATTGATTTTTTACAGAGAGGAAGGGAGAAGGGATAGAGAGCCAGAAACATTGATGAGAGAGAGACATTGATCAGCAGCTTCCTGCACGCTCCCCAATGGGGATGTGCCTGCAACCAAGATACATGCCCTTGACCGGAATCAAACGCAGGACCTTTCAGTCCGCAGGCTGATGCTCTATCCACTGAGCCAAACTGGTTTCGGCATCTTCCAGTGTTAAAGTCTGATTTGGGATATCATTTACCTGGGTCTCAGTGTTAATAGTAATCCAGCATGCCAAGCAGTGGGAGAATAGGGAAGGGAGGAAACCAGCTTTCTGAGATGGGAGATCATTAACATTCACCAAGGACATCATATGCTAGATTTCTCCTTTAGAAAAATGATGACTTTTAAAGCATTGTTCTACTTACTTATATTAATAAACTTTATTATTAGAGCAGTTTTAAGTTTACAGAAAAATTCAGCAGGGAGTATAAAGAGTTCCTATATACATTCTGCTTTTTCTCCCACTACAGTTTTCCCTATTATTAATCTCTTGCATTGATTTGTTACAGTGATTTGTTTTAATTTTTTTATGCTGTTACTAACTAAAGCCAATCCTATATAATAAAAGGTTAATATGCAAATTTTCCCCTCAATTGGGAGTTCGACCTGGAGTTCAATTGGGAGTTGGATCAGGGAGTGGGGCTGGCCAGCCATTCACTTTTGGCCCCTCCCCCTGGCTGGCCCAGCCCCATCAGCCCCCATCGGGATGGGCCAGACCCCACCCATGTACAAATTAATGCACCAGGACTTCATAGTTTATAGTAGGGTTTATTCTATGTTGTACATTGCTATGTGTTTTGACTAATGCATAATGTCATGGGTCCACTAACAAATTATCATACAGAATAGTTTTACTCTCCTAAACATTTTATGTTCTGTTCATCTTTCCCTCCTTCTTAATCCCTGCAACCACTAATCATTTTTACTATCTGCATAGCTTTTTCTTTTCCAGAATATGACAGTTGGAACTATACATTCAGTACTCTTTTTAGACTAGCTTCTTCTATTCAGTGAATGCATATTTAAAGTTTATCCATCTCATTTGTGTGTGTGACCTGACAGTACTTTGTTTTATCACTGAATAATATTCCATTTTATGGATGTGCCACATTTTGTTTACCCATTCATCTATTGAAGGACACCTTCACTCTTTCCAAGTTTTGGTAACATTTGTGTACTGGTTTCTGTATAGTCATGTTTTCAATTTACAAGTTTTTAACTCATTTCCACAACTATCAAAGAGCATGACTGATGTGTTATATCTTAAGTGTTTACCATGACTATTCCTTTCTGAATTCCCACCAGCAGTAAATGAAAATTCCTGTGGATCTACATTCCTGTCAGCATTTGATATTATCAGAGTTTGGGATCTTACCTATTCTAATAGGTTGTAATAGTATTTCACTGTCAACTTAACTTGCATTTCTCTTATGACATAGGATGTTGAGCATCTATTCATATGTTTATTTGCCATTTGTACATCTTCTTCAGTTAGGTGTCTATTAATATTTTTTATCTATTTTTATTGGATTGTTTCTTTATTGTTGAATTTTAGGAGTTCTTTGTAGATTTTGGATGCAACTCTTTTATCAGACATATGTTTTATAAATATTTTCTCCATTGCAGCTTTGATTGTTTTTTATTTTCTTAATGATGGCTTTTGCAGAGCAGAAAATTTTAATTTAATGAAATTCAACTTATCAATTTTGCTTTCATGAGTCATTCTTGGTGTTGTATTAAAAATTATTGCCAAGGTCATCTAGATTTTTAATTACATAATCTCCTAGAATTTTTATAATTTTATATTTTCCATTTAGGTCTGTGATCTGTTTTGAAAAATTTTTGTGAAAGATATAAGGTCAGTGCATAAATTATTTATTTTTAATTTATTTTTGTTGGTTTATTTTAGTTTTGTTTTGCCTATGTATAACCAACTGTTTCAGCACCATTTATTGAAAAGACTATTGTTTCTTCATTGGATTGCATTTATTCATTTGTCAAAGATTAGTTAACTCTATTTGTGTGGTCTGTTTCTGGACTCTCTAGTCCATTGATCTATTTGTCTATTCTTTTGCCAATACCACACTGTCTTGATTACTGTAGCTTTATATTAATTCTTAAAGTAATGTAGTGTCAGCCATCCAACTTTGTTGTTCAATATTATGTTGGCTTTTCTGGTTCTTTTACCTTTCTATATAAATTTGTCAATGAATTTTTTATGTTAACTCAAACCTATAAAATCTGTTACCAATCAAAATGAAAGCATGTATTTCTGTTTTTACATTTAATAGATTAAGTATCATATTGATCATTTAGAAATGAAAATGATTTCTTTGCCACAAACTCAAATGACCTTTTCCAGAGTCCCTGTCTTGTGAGCTATATTGCTATGAGAAGAAAAGTTTCTCTTTGCCAATTGAAGGCCCTTTTGTTGGAGCAGGGCAAGCAAGATTGGAAGTGTTTTCCAAATGTAATGCCATAGAATATGTAGAGTGGTGGGCTCTGTTATGTCTCCTGTATTTTTCATGAATTGATATGGATTATGGTACATTCTAAAGGTTACCAACTAGTAGTAAAGACTTTATTTTACTTCCCACAAACAAGGCATGGGGTATTTGTTATATATCTTTCTCTAAATTACAGAGTCTTTGAAGTCCTCTTCTTCACTTGATACCTTTGACTAATCAGATAAAAAAAAGATTATCTGTAGATTCATAGTAAATTGAACAATATTGGATAAAAATATAGTATGTGGGCTGCCTGTATTAGGATCAAACACAGGTGCAAATTCTTGAAAGAGTTAATACATGTAGTGGGCTATGTCACTCTGTTTATTTTCCAAAGTCTTCTATCAGTTTTACAGCCTCCTTTACTGTTGCATTACCTGCTCAAATTCATAGAACTGCTCCCATTCTTTCTTTAGAGGTTATCTTCAGAAATCTTACCTTGATCTAAAAATGTTTACTTTGTGAGCAGAGTTTCATTAACATGTTCCACATTTATTTAGCTGCTTCACTTTCTTTTATGCCTGTGCAAACAGTATTGTATTGACCGTTAAACTGCGTAGGGCAAAGATGAGTGTGTTAACCTGACCCCATATAATGGCCCATTAAAAGCAAAGTATCGACAAGGAATAGCATAGCAATCATTAATAGGAATGAGAACAACCAGTATGTCTTCAATGAGTGTCCACACTCATGCTGTAGGAAATTTCATGTTTTCACATGATGGTGCTAATATTGGCCTTTCAATTATAATTGATTGAAAAGTATCAGCAAACCTTTATATGTGCATGCACATGACACATGTACACACAGACACACACATACACACACTCACACACACACACTAAAATAATAGACTGTTCTCCCCATGATCTCATCAGGGCCCCATCCTTCATTGTTCATTCTTCTCATTGTCTATAGGATGTGAGTCCCACCTTGTGGAAGTCCTCTTTCAGAGTGACTCACCTCTTTCAGTAATATTACCAGCATTTCCACTTTGTTCCAGTTATAAGAGGCAGTTGCCAGCATAATTTAATGCCCTCCTGATAATTGCCAAGGCTAATAGAGGAACTGTTACAACTCTTCAAATGCTTTTCATTTACATGTTGATTTCTCACTTTCCACTTGGGAAAGGTGTGCTTGCCTTTAACTGCTTTTGATCTAATGGTTCTGTTGTTTGACCTACTTTCATTTTTTCTTACAGCTGGCATTTATATTATTTTCTTTATTTAAGGGCAGAAAATAACAGAAAAGGTAATCAGCATGCATTTAGGTCATTGTAAGTGTCCCAGTTACATTTGCATTTTTCTACATAAAGTCTAATGCTGCCTTTGAATGATTTAAGGTATTTGGATGAGGGGAAAAATAAACCTTCCCTACCATAAATTCGGAGTAAAAACAAAGAGAATATATAATCTACCTGCCTTGATTCAGGACGATGCAAATTACAACATCTGCAGTCATAGATTTTGTCTGGCTCCTAAAAGTCATCCCTTAGGACCAAAATCTAGGTAAGGCAGACAGCCTCCCACTCCCCTGTAGCACTAGACACTTTGAAGGACCCAGAGGACAGATGCCTATCTTTTTGATTACTGAATTTCAAGGTACAGTGTGATCTTTGTCCCACATAGAAGAGGTGACATCCAAGGGAAGAATTCCAGAGCTCTGCCTCACTTCCTTACTGGGGAGTAGTACAAACATTACGCTTCAGTGGTCATTTCCATATTTCAAGAGTCAGAATGAGGTTTTTACAGACCTGCAAAATGATAAAGTAACAATGAGGACACTGAATCTAAGAAACCAAAACTATACCACACTATCATGATTATTTGGGACAGGCAATAGAGACAGACATGAACCATGGTGATGATTTTAGTAAAGGACTCCAGAGAGGGATAGGAGCTCATCTGTGCCACCAGTTACAGGGCCTTACATCAATTTCTCAGTTGTGGTTCTCTTTTACTCTTAAAGGAGTTCAGCGTTTCGCAAACTGCATTCTATTTCATGATTGATGAAATATAAGGATAATACCTGTTTCTGTAGTCACAAAAAATTTGAAGCATGGTAGTTTACAGAAAGGTTGTTTCTTTTATTTGAATTTATAATCTCCTTGAATTTTTAATGTATGAACATGTGTTGTGATCCTTTAAAAAAGAGAAAAAGTATTAAATATATTCCAAAGGAATTGACTGAGGAATTCCCTTTATGGAATGATAGTATTTGTGCTTTTTATTGAAATAACATGTGCATATTGCTATAAAATCCCACATTACAGATGAACTGGTAATGACAGTCACAGTCTCTGAATCCCTTTTCTGGCCAATATATCCCTACTCCTTTAATCAAGGCTATTTAAAATGTTTTCTGATGATTATCCAGTTATTTGAAATAGTATGCTTATAGAATTATTTATTGATTTATCAACTTTTGAAGAGAATTTTTGATCATCCTAATTGATGGGTTGGGATTTTTAGTTCATTTATACTATACGTTCATTCACTCTTTCTTCACCCTCTTCTTAAAATAGTTGTATAATTATATTTAACCACCTTAATCATTACCTTTATAACTCAATGAACACACAAAAACTGTTTCTTTTGCCATCTATGTTTTGTCCCTTTTATTTCAAAGCAATTTTAGGTTTACAGAAACTTTGCAAAGATAGGATAGAAAGATTCCATATACCAGTCACCCAACTTTCCCCAAGGTTAACATCTTATTTGATCTAGTTCATTTATCAAATGAAAGAAACTAACATTGCTATAATACTATCAACTAAATGAGAGACTATATTTTTCTCTCAGTGTATTCCTTTGGTTTCATGATTAAACCCTGGATGCCACATTATATTTAGTCAAATTGTTTTCTGACTGTCCTCCAATCTATGACAGTTTCCAGTCTTCTTTCTCTGCTTTAATCTGAAAACTTTCAGAGTAGTGGTGAGTTTTTTTGTCTGTTTTATTCTGATTATACTAAAGTTATGGATCTTAGGAAAGCATACCACAGATAGCCTTCTCATCATATCAGGGTACATAATATAACATGATTTATTACTATGTATGGAACCTTGATCATTTGAATATGGCCCCATCAGCCTGGCTTCTCCATTGCAAAATATTATTTTTCCCTTCCAGGTGCTGTTCATTAGTAGTGAGTCACCAAGTTCAGCCATTCTTAAGGGTAAAAGAATTAAGCTTCAACTCCTGTAGCCATAAGTATCAAAAAGCTTGTGGGCGTATGCTAAAATCACCACAAAAATATCTGGTGGAGGAAACCAAGATGGCGGCATAGGTAAACACCTAAACTGCTGCCTCGCACAAAAATTTCAAAACTACAGCTAAAAGACAGAAAGGACATCATCCAGAACCACAGGAAAGCTGGATGAATGGAAATTCTACAATGAGAAGGAAAGAGAGGGGCTCCCGGAGACTCAGAGAAGTTGCAAAAAGCTAAGGTACGGAAACACACACATGGAAAGGACAGGTGGCAGAGTGCCTGGCTGGCTTCCTCTAGCAGGAGGGAGACAGAAACTCCTGACTGCAATGAACCCCAGTTCTGGGCAAGACTCATATGGAGGGAGTTTGGACTGTTGGGAAAAGGGAGGAGTGCACGGAAACTCAAGGGAGATGCGAAAGGCAGAGGTCTGGAGGCACATGCACAAGTGCACACAGAGAGGACTGACTGCTGACTGTGCCTCTGACTTTCTTTACCAGGAGGAAGAGGGAATGTCCCAATTGTGTTGAACTCCAGTTTCGAATGCATTTAACCCCAGTTTCGGTTGAGACCCTGGGGACCCAGAATCATATGGGTTCTCAGATTGCATGGAAACTCAGGAGAACTGCAAAAGGCAGAGGTCTGGAAGTGTGCATGTAAGTGTGCACAGAGAGGGCGGCAGTGATTACAGAGGGACACTAATTATCCAGGGGTCACATAGGGCAGGGTTGATGGGAAGCCAAGGCTATCTGCTCAGCCCTGAGACTTTGCCCCATCCAAGCCAAGTACAGAGGCTTTTGCAAATTTGCAAGTCTTGTGTCATAAGGCTGACTCCAGCACAGAAGTTCTTCCAGCATAGACACAACTGATCCTCACAGCCAATTGGCCTGGAGGTCAATTCCTCCCAGTGATATCAAAACAATCAAGACTTAACTACAACAAGTCTGTACACACAGTCCACAATGGGGTGCACCAAGAGTGTCCACCTCAGGTAACTGGGGAGGTAGAGCTATGGGGCCATATAGAACAAGTACCACACAAAGCTACTCTACCAATTCAGGGAAGCAGCAAAAATGCAGAGACAAAAAAAGAGACCCCAAACAAAAGAAATGGAGGAAAACAAACAACTGGATATAGAGTTTAAAACCATAGTTTATAAGGTTTTTCAAGAATTTTACAGAAAAGGTTGCTAAATTTAGTGAGATCCTGGAGGATATGAAAAAGGACCAACTAGAAATTAAACATACACTGACTGAAATAAAAAATATTATACAGAGACCTAACAGCAGACTAGAAGATTGCAAGAATCAAGTCAAAGATTTGAAATACAAAGAAGCAGAAAATAACCGGAAAAGCAAAAAGAAAAAAGAATCAAAAAATTGGAAGATAAAAAAAAAAAAGCCAAGACCGGTTTGGCTCCGTGGATAGAGCTTTGGTTTGAATACTGAAAGATCCCGGGTTCGATTTCGGTCGGGGGCATGTACCTTGGTTGCAGGCACATCTACACTGTGGGGCATGCAGGAGGTGGCTGATCGATGTCTCTCTCCCATTGATGTTTCTGACTTTCTATCTCTCTCCCTTCTTCTCTGTAAAAAATCAATAATATATATATTTTTTTTAAATTGGAAGATAGTGTAAGGAGCCTCTGGGACAATTTTAAGTGTAGCAACATCAGAATTATGGGGGTGCCAGAAGAAGAGAGAGAGCAAGATACTGAAACCCTATTTGAAGAAATAATGACAGAAAACTTCCCCCACCTAGTGAAAGAAATAGACTTACAAGTCCTGGTGAAAGAAATAGACATACAGAACCCCAATCAAAAGAAACCAAATAGGAACACAACAAGACACATCATAATTAAAATGCCAAGAGCAAAAGACAGAGAGAATATGAAAAGCAGCAAGAGAAAAACAGTTAATTACTTACAAAAGAGCACTCATACGATTGTCAGCTGATTTCTCAACAGAAACTATGCAGCCCAGATGGAAGTGGAAAGAAATATTCAAAGTGAAGTGATGAATAGCAAGAAGCTACAACCAAGATTATTCTACTCAGCAAAGCTATCATTCAGAACTGAAGGGCAGATAATGAGCTTCACAGATAAGAAAAAACTAAAGGATTCATCAACACCAAACCAGTATTAGATTAAATGCTAAAAGACTCTTTAAGAAGAGGAAGAAGAAGAAAAAGGTAAAGATAAAAATTGTGAACAACAAATACATCTCTATCAACAAGTGAATCTAAAAATTAAGTGAATTAAAAAGTCTGATGAACAGAATAACCTGGTGAATATAATAGAATCAGGGGCATAGAAAGGGAGTGGACTGACAATTCTCAGGGAGAAAGGGATGAGGGGGGTGTGGGAAAAGACTGGACAAAAATTGTATATCTATGGATGAGGACAGTGTGGGGGAGGTAAGGTCAGAGGATGGGTTGGGAACCAGGTGGAAGGGAGTTATGGGGGAAAATAAGAACAATTGTAATAATATGAATAATAAAGATTTATTAAATTTAACATGTATATATATGTGTGTGTGTGTGTGTGTGTGTGTGTGGTGGAAGATACTTTGAGTTTATGCAAATACTAGAAACCTGGTGCACGAAATTCGTGCATGGGGAAGGAGGGGTGTTCTTCAGCCCAGCCTGCTCCCTCTTTAATCTAGGACCCCTTGAGGGATGTCTGACTGTTTGTTTGGAACCTATCCAGGTAGGTTTGGGCCTAACCAGGAAGCTGGACATCCCTCTCAAAATCCAGGGCTGCTGTCTCCCAATAGCTTGCCTGCCTGCCTTCCTGATTGCCCCAACCACTTCTGCCTGTCAGCCTGATAACCCCCTATCCACTCCCCTGCCAGCTTAATTGATGCCTAACTTCTCCCCAGTCCACCTGTTTTCCCCTAACTGCCCTCCCCTGCAGGCCTGGGTACCTCACCACTTCCCTCCTCTGCCAGCCTGGTCATCCCAAACTACCCTTCCTTGCAGGTTTGATCACCCATAACTGCCTTCCCCTGCTGGCCTGATCGCTCACAATTGTCCTCTCTTGCAGGCCTGATCCCTGCCAACTGCCCTCCCCTGCTGACCATCTTGTAGTGGCCATCTTGTGTCCACATGGGGGCAGTCATCTTATCTGTTGGAGTGATGGTCAGTCTGCATATTACTCTTTTATTTGATAAAATAGAGGCCAGGTGCCAGCTGGTTTGCCCTGAAGGGTGTACTGCATCTGGGTGGGTGTTCCCTTGGGGCATGGGTGGTCTGAGCGAGGGGCCTGTGGTGGTTTGCAGGCTGGCCCAAGGGGAGGCCCTTTTATAATTGAAACTTTGTAGCCTGGAGCAGAGCCAAGCCTTCTGCTCACACAGCCTTTGAAACTTTGTTGCCTTAAGCAGAGGCCTGGGCCAGCGTGGGTGTGCATAAAGCTTGGCTTCCTCCATCACCAGGGGCAACCCAAGCCTCCCTCCTGCTCTCTCTGTGGCCATAGCCATCTTGGTTGGGTTAATTTACATACTCGCTCTGATTGGCTGGTGGGCGTGGTTGGTGGGCATGGTTAGTGGATGTAGTAGAGGTATGGTCAATTTGCATATCACTCTTTATTAGATAGGATGACCTTAAGATTCTCCTGCTACTTTAAAAAAATTGTGGATCTTACCTGCACTAATTATTACTATGGTATTCTAATGATTTTCTATTTCCTCAGTTCCTTCTATATTTATAAATTAGAACTCTTCTATAAGGGAGATTTGTTTCCTCTCTTCTATTTTGTCATTTATATATGGGTAGATTTACCTAAATATTATTTATATCAGTACAGGTTCATGGATATTTATTATTTTTCTTAGGTTTATAATTGAATAATATAATTTATTTTCTCACTTAAGTTGTTTCAGCTTCAACTATTGGTAGCTCTTTCAGGTTAACTGAAAGATGTGCCCCATCTTTTTTTAAGGACAAGATAGTTGAGACTCATGTTTCCTACTCCAGCCATAGAATCAGCAGTTATAATGTTCCCTGGTTCTTTGTATTAAAGAAGGGCATTTAGAAACAAATATCTGGCACTAGGTGTGCTCAAATATCTGGGCACTAGGTGCACTAGGGTAAAACTACTAGTAACCTCTTTCAGTGGACAGAGCTAGAAAAAAAATCATGTGTACTAACACATGCATATACAAATATCTATACTTATTTCTGTAACTATCACTGAGTGTGTGTGTGCATGTGTGCATACATGAGTTCATACTAGTATATCAGACTCTAATCTGGCAAAACATATTTCATGTTAGCATTTCCAAGTTGCTTATTTGTAACTTTCTCCGACAGTGAAAATGACTGGAGTTTTATAATCTACAACATATTTACTTATTTACTGAATCTAGTGTACAGATATAGTAGTTTAAAAATTACTAAATCATATTCCTGTAAGAAAACATTTATAAATGAGAATTTAGTGTTTGTGTACAGATAATTTTTATTTTGGCTTAGAAAATCTAACCTTATAGTGTTTCAAAATTATTTAGCTTCTTTCTTCGCCATCCCCTTCAATGAACTTATATGTTACAGCTACTGTAGAGAACTATGATTTGTGGCAAAGTCATGTATCCACCATCACAGTTCCATATAAAAGAATTACATTGCCCTAAAAATTGCCTGGCAACTCATTTGTAGTCTACCCTAAAAATTCCTCATTCCTGCTGACCACTGACCTGTTTTCCACCCCTCTAGTTTTGCCTTTTACAGAATTTCATATAAATGATATTAACAATATGCATATTTTGGATTTCACTTCTTTCACTTCACAGAATACATTTATAATTCATCCATATTGTTGAGTGAATTAACAATTTGTTTTTGTAATTGTTGAGCAACATTCCATTGTATGGATGAATCCAGTTTGTTTATCCATTCACTCATTGAAGAACTTCTGGGTTGCTTCTACTTTTTGGCAATTATGAATACAAGTTTTTGTGTGAACATAAAACTATAATTCACTTGGGAGTGTGACTGTTGGGTCATATGATCAGTGTGTATATACAGCATAAGGAATTGTTAAACTTTTCCAAAAAGGCTGCACCATTTTGTATTTCCGTCAGCAACGAACGAGTGTTTTCTCTCCCATGCTAGAATTACAACACACAGAAAAAAATCAATAAATATTTTGGGGGAGTAGACTTTGAGACTATGCAAATATTGCCTTAGAAATTATTGTTCCTCGTTGTCTCTAGTGCTTAGTATTGTCAGAGTTGTGGGGTTTTGTTTTTAATTTTAGCTCTTCTAAGAAACAGATTTTATTATAGTTTTATTTTCTATTTCCATAAAAGAATAGCCAGTGAAGCTGCCTGGGTATACAGTATTTTTTTGTGTGAAAGATTATTAATTATTTATTACATTTATTTAACATAGTAGAGGCTGGTTGCATGAAAATTTGTGCAATAGGCCTTCCTTCCTCTGGCTGCTGGCACTGGTTTTCCTCCAGTGCTGGGACCCAGACCACAGTGGAACCAAGCTTTCAGCCTTCAGGCTTGACTCCAGCTGCAGCAGAGCCTTCAGTCTTCAGTCTTCAGTCTTTGCTCCGTGCCTTGTATGCAAATTAATCCACCATTTTATTGGGTTAATTTGCATACTCACTCCTGATTGGCTGGTAGGTACTGTGGAGGTACAGCCAATTTGCATACTTCTCTTTTATTAGTGTAGAAGATATAGGACTGCTCAGGTTATCTATTTCCTCTTAAGTGAGTTTTCATAGTGGTGCTTTTCAAGGAATTGGTTCATTTTAATCAGCTGTAGGATTTATAGACAGAGATGTGTTCTTAGTAATCTCTTATTATCAGGTATCCTGACTGTCAGTTTGAGATCAGAGAACAAGAGGAAGAGACATGAGGAATGTATGGGGAAAGGTTTCTTTCCTACCCTGTCATACATGACAAATGCTTTCCTATATAAGTGAAATCCTGGTACTTAGCCGCCTTCTGCTGTTTCATATTTAACTGGCCTTTATTAATTCTATTTCCCCTTTAAACATTTGAATGTGAAGAGGTAATAACAATGTCCTCTGATGCTAGTCTCTGGGTATCTTACCATCCCTTTATTTTTCCCTCTTAAGCCTGCCTATCCCTCTGTAACTAGAACCTCATTAGAGTCTCTTCTTTGAGTTACCTAGGTAAATTCTGTTTCTTGCTGGGTTATGATTGATATAATTGATGACATAACATCAATTAAAAGCAAGGTTCCAGTACTTTTCTCAAAGAAGAATGATAGAGAGAAAGACAGGAAAAGGGGTTTATTTATAGGATCATAATAAAAATGTTTTGAAATTAGATAGTTATGAAGGTTGCACTACCTCATGAATATAAAAGCAAATATTACTCAATTATAGATTTTTGATGGTGAATTTCATACTATGTGAATTATATATAAATAGGAAAAATGAATTAAAGCAAAAGATAGAAGGTGATAAACAATGCAAGTTTTAAATGTTATTCTAAAATAGTTTTGTATGTAAAAATGGAAACATCCCACCGAGACCGGTTTGGCTCAGTGGATAGAGCATCGACCTGTGGACTGAAAGGTCCCGGGTTCGATTCCGGTCAGGCATGTACCTTGCTTGCAGGCACATCTCCAGTGTGGGGTCTGCATGAGGCAGCTGATCGATGTCTCTCTCTCATCGATGTTTCTGACTTTCTATCCCTCTCTCTTCCTCTCTGTGAAAAATCAATAAAATATATTTTTAAAAAAATGGAAACATCCCAGTTAATACCAGATACTAAAATGCTCTTTGGGAATCACTCTATTAGTTAGCAAGTTTTAACAAACCCTGGATTATTTGCTATAATATTATAATCTAGCTTCAGCCTTGAAATTTTAAGTTACCAGTATATCTGATCTTCTTGGAGGAAATGTGTACATCATCTATAATAATAAAGGTGTAATATGCTAATTAGACTGGACAGCTTCATAACCTTCCGGATGTCCTTCCAGACGATCTTCCAGATAAAGTCAGGGCTGAAAGGGATGAGCCTCTTGCACAAATTTTGTGCATTGGGCCTCTAGTATCTTATAATTGTTTATTTTTATATAGTTGTTAGTTGGTTCTCCTTTAGCCTAAACTTTTTCTTCTATCCTGCCTTTCTACCATTGAGAATTGCTTTCTTAGAAAGAAAGGGATTTTATGGTGACATCCTTAATTTTCTCTTCTTTCTGGAATGTTAAGTTTTCAAAAATATATTTTGCTACACAATGTTGAATATAATCATTTCAGCTGAGATTCAAGCCTCTATGAAATCTCCAGTCACTCACAATGATGAGAGGCCTCTGGTTATGACCCTTTTATTAAACATCCTTATTATCCCTTGGGAAAAACTTAGTTCTCCTTTTCCTTTAAACCTGTGGAACCTGGAATCACAAATAGGAATTCTACCAGCAAAATATTGTGAAAACATAATATAACATCAATCTTGAAATACACCTCAAGAAGAAGATGGGAGCTGGAGTAGTGAATTTCACCAAATGTCCCCATTAAAAGAGACTAACGAATTAGGATGGCAAAAGAATAACTCAATAACTACATCTAAAACAAAATTCAGTGGTAAAGTACCCCCATGAAGCCCTAATTATGAGTTTCATTTGACATTATGGTTTCTGCAACTGGAGCCCATGCCCTATTGAAACATCCCTGAAGCTTCTATAAAAGATAAATCAGAGTGCTCTTACATAGTTCCAAATGAATGGCACATAGTGAGCAAGATGGAATCATTATTTATCTGCCAAACAATTATGCTTTGAGTCTATTTTAGTGCTCGTTTCTCAAAGAATTCCCAGAACAACATTTTATCTCTTTAATCTTTCCAATGACTTTGTGAGCAAGAAACAGAACTCAAGTTATTATCCCCATTTCACTTGCAGAAAAACTGACTCTTAAAGAAAGTGAGTGTCTTCTAGAAGAATCCCCAAACAACTCTTATGAGATTTTATTTCTTCTAGTACTTGTCATCTCTGTAAGTAATTAAGGTTCCTAGGCTCAAGGACACCTCAGCAATACTTTAAAAAGCAATTTGCTTTCTTTGGCACCTAACTATTCATGAAGATGGAACTTGGATGCTCAGTATGAGACAAACCCAAACTGGACTCAGACATCTGAGAATTAAAGGGCAGCTAATATTCCTAGGCTTCTCAGGATTTCATGGCACAACACCTAGACTACTAGGCAAATAGGTAGGTAGGTAGATAGATAGATAGATAGATAGATAGATAGATAGATATTTAGATAGATAGATGGAATTTATTTAGCAAAGAGATGTCTAGGCAAGCAACACACAGAGTAATTGAATTTTTTTTCTTTCAAGAATTACAATCGGGGTAGGAGGATTATTTCAGATGGGGTATGAGATTGGAGAGATTGGAAATGTAATAATAAGAATCTCTCTCCCCATGACAAATTTCAGGTCCTCCCCAGTGATTTAGATTCATAGCAAGATTTATGCCTGGGGCACCTTCCTCCACTAGATAGATTGAGACAAGACCAGAGGCCATCATGAAGTCAAAGGCATGAAATAGTAATTAGCTACAAGTAGCCCAAGGAGACTCGAAAGTGCTGTCAAAGTCCAAAATTTGCAAAGCCAGCTGCAGCTTCACTTGGCTTTATGGAAGGTCATTTGAGTTACCTACACAAAGCCTAAAGCAACTTAAAGCAAACATCTCAGGGATGGGTTTGTCCTGCTGAGAGGTGGGAAAACTCCCGTTGGCCTCATCTTAAACCAGAGTTTCCTCTCAGTAAGAAGTAGGCTGAGGCAGATTCTGATGGATGTTATGGAGGTGAGGGGCAGGGCAGGGAAGAGGAGAAGGAGAGAGAGATAAGTCCATGAAATAGGGGTAGCATCTCCTGTGTTTAAAATAGAGAACACCTCTAAGAAGAGAGGCCCTGGCTAGACTTTATTCACTTAATAGACTTTAAGTGCCTGAGGACACAGTACAAACTTGTATCACATTATCAGACAGGCCCCCTCACGGCATCAGTGTCGGCAGAGGCTCATGAATATGTAAATACTATATGTATCTTGGAAACATGCTTGACAAGAGAATAGCTAAAATGAACTGATTCTAGTTATAAGCCCATCAGCCTGCCATTCTTTATGTTTGAACAGGCAGGCTATTGCTAGGTGACAGATCATTAAGGCTATCTACTCAGTCAGCGGAAATGAAGAAATAATTTGTTCCTAATAACCTTCAGATGACCTCCCAGGCAAAAGAGAGTCTTTAAAGTGCTGTCTCTGCCGATATATGTCAGGCAGCGCGTGGAGTTCTTCTGGCCCCATAGTCAGAGCAGGACGGCTGGTGAAACAGATTAATAAACACCTACTGACAGGGACATATCGGGAAAAGATCTCATCACCTGCCATTATCAGGTTAATGAATAATTCAGAGCCTTCCATCAGAGCTGGGAATTTCAGGCAGCACAGAGCTCTACACTCCCGGGGATGGAGAGGGGGCATGAAATGGCTCACTGCCAGGATTAAACTTGGGTGTCAGAGTTATACTTCTGTTCCAGACTAAGCAGGCATCATGGCGGGTGTGTGTGGGGGGGGGGGGCGAGGGGGGCATAGGGGGGGATATGGAAAGGTATGAAAGTAAGAGTTGCCTTTTCAGAAGGTGACCGGTAAGGTTAAGGGCCAAAGTCCAGCAGGAACAGATTCCTGAGTGCTGTGAAAAGTTTGGTGCCCATAGCAGGTCCCCAGCACTTACGCATCTAGTACCATTGTTGGTGAAGGAGGCCCAGCTTTTGTTTTCTCACCTTGCAGGTGGATTACAGAGGAACAGATAGGTCTGTCTTTCCCACGTGCCCCTCACTCCTTGAGTATTTTAATCTTGTCCCCACTTCTACTCTCTTCCTGTCTACCAGGAAATATTTGCACCACAAATGTCATCAATGTAACAGCTTGGCAGAGTGGGGGGAGGCAGGGAAACCGGCTTCTATGAGGAACTCAGGATAGTCTCTGTAGTCTCTATCAACTGTGTGATCCTGACTATGCAATATGAAATCTCTAGGACTCAGTTCTCCAATCTGTAAAATGGGCTTAATAAAATTTGATTCAGACGTTATTGTGAGTTTTAAAACAAGCACGCATGGAAAGTTTCTATCAGAGGCCTGGCACCAAGCAAATGAACACTTCATACTGGAGACAAATGACTGCTTCCATCTCCCCACCTGTTGTGTTTTGTTTTATTTTTTCTTTGTTTCTGTTTTTTATCAATGGCAGAGCAGGAAACAGATTGCCCAGCCAAATTTGGTCATTTAAGGAGAGTTAAATAAAGAATCATTTTCACAGTTGCTGGCAGGGTTTGGCAAGCCAACAAGGGATAGCAATGTGCTCCAGGACTAATAACAGTTGGGATCCCTCAGTCCCTTTAGGCCTTAAGGCCAAAAGAGGATTTTCCATCTGGCAGAAGCCTTCCATAAAGGGTCTCAGCCTACTGTGGTGACCTGGCAGTTTGGGAGCAGAAGACAAATATCCCCACTGCACTCTTCTTCTTCCAAGCTTCTGCCAGGGACCCCCTTTCACTGAAGCCAACTGGATGCCAAGCAAAATCCTGTTGATGGGTTCTTGAAGGTCAGCTGCCTGGGGCATAAATCAAGGTAGAGAAATTCATAAATTGAACCAAACAAAGACAAACAGAAAAGATCCAGCATATCACCTGACTGATCTGATTGTCAGCACTTCTCCATCTATGGTGACTCTTAGTGTATGTGGAATGAATTCAAAACAGAGCAAATAATTGCAGATTCTTTACTTAGCCGCTTCTTCAAATCTCTGGTTCTGTCACCCATAAAATGAAAACTTTGGACTATCTGATGTCACAGACCTTTCCTAGAATGGAATTAATGACCTAATAAAGCAGGATAATAGAGTAGCTCCATCAATGATCCCCCCGCTAAGCCCCTGAAGTAGCTATGCAAGACAAAGATTGCCATTCCTTGGAACTCAGAGTCATACAATATCTCTTCCTAAACTTGAACTTGACATAGAGCTCAGCATGCTAAAACACTTCTGATGAAATGTATACATCATTTAGTGCCTCATCATTCCATGTGTAAAACCCAATTTGAGCTTTACTGAGCTACAGCTTTGTCACTTTGGATGAGAGGCATAAGGAAAGGGCGATGTCTAATCCTAAAGCATAAGCATAGAAATGCCTACATCTTTCTGGGAGTCAGTCAGCTCTAATGAGGCAACACTTTAAAGAATCTTGTTAGGTGGCTTAGAGATGAAGCACCTTTTCAAAAGCATTTAGTTTCAAGAAACATAGGGAAATTTTGGATGCATTTGGTAATTTAAGAACTGAGAAGAGACAGAATGAAATTAGGGCAAAGCTGGGGAGGAGGCAGAGATAGGTTGGAGATTGAGCAAGTACAGTATGGGATGACCCTAAATAGGATGCCACAGAAAGTCTGTGTCATCCAAATCCCCATCCATCTGGATCATTTTCTTTCACAAGCTTTTTAAATACCTTGGTCCTAGTGTACTTTGTATGGAACCTTTAGAAACGAAGAATACAACATGCTAGAGAAGAAAAACTTCTAATAAGTCTCAAACAACTTTAAAGAATAAGCTTTCATCATTTGATTTCAGAACTAATAGGTAATTCATTAATTTCCTTACTCATTCATTCATTCATTTTTTTTTCTTCAAAAATATTGATTGAGGATCTGTTCAATTCCAGGAAGTTTTCTGGACATATATTCATAACTTGAATTTGGGATAAGTCTCTGAGTTTTACATCATAAATAAAAGCCAGTCATGAGAGGATCAACAGAGAACCAAAGCAAAATCCCTGAAGTCTGACCAAATATGGCATGTGCCAGGAGTATGAAGGAAGGTGATATGGCTGAAGGGTGGTTTTTCCAGATGGCAAAGCCTGAGACTGCTCAGGAAGGAGGGGAACAGGCCACAGGACCTTGTGCGATACTCACGACTACAACTTCAGACTGCAAATAATGAGAAAAAGTGCAATGCAAAGGGAGTTCAAATCTTGTAGAGTTCAGTCTTCACATGTTGATCTTGCATTCTAATTCAGCTGATGGAAACCACAAAGCAAGCACATTCAATGATACTCAGATGCTTCGGAGAGTCTGTTAAACCACAGTGAAGCTGCCCAGGATACATCTCCTCTGCTATCTTCTTTTTGTTATTCAATATATTTGCATTTCTTCCTACAGTTTTGATATATAAAGGTCTAAAGGGCCATGTTTTGCCAACATATTCCTTGGGATATGGGATGGGCAGTTCAAATTTCAAAAAAGAACACAGCAGCCCCCTTGTTCAGGAATAGAGAAGCATCCTGAAATCTAAACTATTTACATGGACATTTTCTTCTACGTGGCCTATTTGTACCCTTGTTTTGAAATTGGAACAGAACACCAAAATATGTTTTCTGGACCTCTAGCTTTACTTCCAAAATAAGGTTTCTCTTTTGGATACAGACAAGGGGAGGGCCAGTCACTTCTCTGAATATTGACAAGCCTGTGTATTGTTTCCAGAGAAGTTCCACTGATCATTTCTGTTCCAGTTTTGGCTATGCTTTCCTCTAGTTTCTTGTTATCTGAAAGTATCTGATATGGTTTTTTGTTTGTTTGTTCGTGTGGTATGTGTATGTGTATGTGTATATGTATGTGTATGTGTGTGTGTTGTTTGTTTGTTTGTTTGCCTCTGGGCTCTGCCATGCAATGAAAACTTTTTCCAAATGCATGCTCAATAGCCATCACTGATAACTTTTTCAAATGCATGCTCAGTAGCCATTGCTGCTCTAATCAAAGCAGTTACTGAAGTAAGTAGCTAAACTTATAAGTGGCGAACAAAGAGACCAAGCCAAAGAAAGTAGATAGGGAAAAGAATAAAAGTGAAGATGATTTATAAAAATGTCAAAAGGGAAGAGAATGCTTTATTGTTTCTTTCTTCCTTCCCTATGGCATCAGAGAGAATGCTGAAGAGCTTCTTACACCAAGGATTAAGATGTCCGCTAAGAAAGAAAATGACACCAAGCACTAGTGTCAGGGAAAGTAAATCCTAATTAAGGTTACCATATGTTCTGGTTTGCCTGGGAAAGTCCTAGATTCCACCTGTTCTTCTGGCATAGTTACTAAAGTAATCTCTCTACACTTTTAGAAGTGTCCTTTTGGGATAATAAATTACATGGTGGCCCTACCCTAACCCTGCTTCTTCTGCTGAACAGATATATGTTTTTGCATAAATTCCTCACCACACTGGACCTCTGTTTCTCTAGGGTTTGGGTGGGATTTTAACTAAGGTGTTCCTTATCCTGATCTCCATTAAGGATACAAGAAGAAAAGGTAGAGTTACTAAACGTATATGTTTCAAATTAAAGAATAGCACTTATTTCTGAGGGCCACATTTGTCTCCCAGGTTAGTACAACTGCCTTTAATTTACCTAACAGTGCTTGTTAGTGATGGTGCAAAGATTACTCTATGTTGACACTACACTAAAGATCTTACTCCTTACTCCTATTATGGATTCTATTTTATATGAACTCATAATCACTTCAAACCATCCTTCAAAAATAATTCTGACTGTGACATACAATGTTCTTCTCCACCATGCACATCTAGGATCTAGGATGCTTTGAGAAAAGAAAGTACTTAATATATCTGTTAGGATAGGCTAAGTAAGGTATGCTGCAGTAACAAGCAACCCAAATTTTACTGGCTCAAAATATTTACTTTTCAATTATATTACATATTTATCAGGGGTTATCTGAAGGTACTGCTTTATGAGATTTTCTTCCCAGGATTTGAATGGGTGAAGCAGCCATGTGTACTGGGGCTCCAGTACATTGATGCGAGAAAAGAAATAGTATGGCAGATTACACACTGAATCTTAAAGCTTCATCCAGAAGAGACCACAGCATATCTGTTCACATTTCATTGGCCAATTCAAGTCATATGACTACACCTAATTCCAAGATGATAGGAAATAAAATCCTACAACAAACCAGAAAGAAGAATAGTAGGAATATTTGGTGAAAAGCACTAGTGACTAATCACATAAGGTACAACATAATATCTAAAGTCTCTCTTACAGCTTTTACATTCTCTTGAGTTCCTATTACTTAAAGAAAAATTTCATAGAACTAGGTGTTCATTTTAATTCTATTTCTTTAATGCTTCATCCAAGGATACAAACTATTCTTAATGTAGTTATGTCCCTCCTCTCTATTGAAAGGTCTTGGCTGTATCAACTATACAACTAAACGATGACAGTTCAATGAAGGAAAAGGTGTGTTTACCTCAGAAAAGAGTGTCTTTATGACACTGATCTGCTCTGATGAATCCACTAATGTGAAATTTCTGACCCAATAGGCAGTGATTGCACAGCTCTGAGACTCTGCTCATTATTCATGAAATATGTGCTGTGCAGTGTCAGTGTTCTCTCTGCTGACTCGCTGCCGAGCAATTACTCATTTTCATCACTTAGCTTTTTATTATTATTATTTTTCAATGGGTGTCTATATACTCAGCACACTTCAAGAAGCAAAGTGCAGTCCCAGAATGAAAATGATGCTTGTCTTGTTTGATTTTAAATAGAAAAGCACTTTCAGGTCCTTAAAAATTGATGTTGTTTTAAACTTTACAGCAAGCAAGGGGGGAAACTGGGAGCTGCTGAAATAAATGGAGAGCAATCAGGAGCTTTTCCATGGCTACACATATTTGCTATCCAAGAGCTGCTGGAGGGACTATCTCATATGTCCTGATTTATTTCTCTGACTTCCCTTTTGCCAGAGGCAGAAGTGCCCATGTGCAGTGGCCCTTTACAAAGGGGCAAGCGTCAGGAAGCATGACCCCATTCTCATCACAATGTTTATGTAAGTCTTTGCAGATAGGAAGTCTAATGTAAAAAGATGACTGTCTTTTGTATCTACTGATATAATCTGTACAGAATATTTGTATCCCTGTGGACATCACAATTGAGGACCATTCCAATCCCAGAAGTTGTGCCAACAAAGATTTGGAATTGATTAAAGTTTATTAAACAGAGTCCTGAGTCTTTGGCTCCAATCTTCCTGTGTGAGCAAAATCTTCTCATAGTCTGAGGTCAATCAGAGTGATGACTCTAAGCCTTCACAGTCCCTGCATCGAATGTTTCTCCTATAAATTTGTTGTCCTAATTTAAAAGGCAGAGTATCTTGCTGGTCTTATGACATCATTGGCCAATAGGATCTGTAGCGTGATGGCTGACAAGTTTTAAGCCAAGCATATGATTCCTTGTATGTTGCTCCTTAACCTCTCTTTCACACTTTCTATCACTATGGAATGTGCCTGGGGTAGACTGCTAAGAGATGAGAAACATGGAATGGCTCTAAGATACCCTAGTTGTCCTAATCAAAGCCAGACAGAATAGATGATTGCCTGTTGGCCCTCCAGACCCAGAAGAGAACCTAGCCAAGATCAGCAGAGACTTTTACCAACAACCAAGCTGACCGCACATTTATGAGTAATACATGTGTATTGCTTATTATTATAAGGTTTTGTGACTGTTAAATAAGTCACATAACTGGCTCATTTTCTATCAGGAAATTATGACTTTCTCTTTTCCCCTCTCACACATTTCACTAAGATATGTTTTATTTACCATTCTATTTTCTTCAGTTTCTTTACTTTATTCCACATATTATTATTAATTACATATCATTGTGCTGGACAATTATATGAATAACTGTGTCATGGTTATTCAGAGCCTAGTAAACAAGAGAACTTTATCATTTTAAAGTTCTCAATATTTTAATCTTGACTCACTAAATGGATGGCACTAATATATGCAAGACATCCTCAAGAGCAAAGTTGGAGAGAGTTGTAAACAAGTCCTTGTGCAATTTGTTTTCTCTTCCCTTGTCTCCTATACCCATGAAATTGTACTTGAATGCTAGGGAGTCAAAGCAGCATTAAAAAGTTTGAAACATATCAGAGATGTCACCTTCAATCAATTTGCCTATTGTTATTTTAACTACCATTAATCATAAATTACAACACACTTCACTGCTGATTGCTACATCCTGGGTTTTGATGTCCCAGATGAGAACTGAACCAGTGAAGGGAGAATGCTGGCATTCCAACTATTAACTGCGATCCAGGCAGATTGAAAGAAGGACTCAGTGGAAGTACAAGCAACAGACTGTGGGGACACTCAGAAAGGCACAGCACATTCTACTAGGGCACAATGGGAGGTTTTCCAGAAGATTTGACATCTGATCTAAACCCAGGGTTTTGACAGAGATTAAATCACTTCATTAGTAAGAGAGGACTGTGTCTCATCTCCTCCAAATGCAGATGTCCCCCAATCCTTTTCACTGGGTTCAGTGAAGGCTAAAATTTCAATTGAGCAAAGAAGTTACACGTCATTGCCATATTTTCCTGAGACAGGTGTTGGGGAGGGTAATACCTCAGAACCTGGAGCTTTGAGTCCAGCTTCCCTGACTGTTGTTGTATCCAAAAGGATGTTTAAGAACTCAGCATCCCTCACTTGCATTTACAGACAAAATAAATACAAGTCAGGCCAGATTCTCCAGTGCTCTATCATCTGATTAACACAGAGCTGGGACAAACATGGTTTTCTTCTCCCTAATGGTCTTTCCACTTTATTGAGTGTTGGATGATCTTTAGAAGTTCATTTTAACCCTGACTTCTTATCATATTTCCTTGTGTGGCATGGCTTTCAGTCTAAAGCCAGGATTCATAGACACCATCCCTCCCACTCCTGCTTTTTGAGGACCAAATCACAGGCGCCGAAGCTGCTCTTCACAGCCTGAGGCCTTGGGGATGTCAGAGGACTCTATTTTTTTTTAAAAAAGATTTTTTTGAATTTTCTCCTCCCATGTTTATCCTAGCAAAGTGTGATCTTTCAGCTTCATTCTGCTGCATGATTTTCCCAGGTGACTGCTCCATTATGTGATGGCATAAGAATGGGAAACAGCTCCCGTTAGACATAGGTGTCACAATGACAGCAATGAAGTTCCACAGAACAGCATTGCCAACAACAGAAGGCTTGGGAAAGTATATTCTTTTGTGTAGTTTGAAGAGAAGGAGCTTCCCTGGCAGTTGGGAAGAATTTATGCTGCTTTGGCTCCCTTCTAGGACTTTTAAGGTTTAAGAGCAAAGCTGGGCCATCCTCTACAGTTAGCAATTCTTTTGAGAAAGCTGTTGGTTTGCTGCTCAGCCCTGATAGAGACTGAATGCTTGATGATGAGATGCAATCCAGAGACTTACAGAATGTCTTGTTAGCAGTGTGTCATTCCACAAAGCAGTTCTTCTGATGAGGGACTTCATGAGCAGTGTGAGTCTGATACACTGGGCCTTAAAATTGGATGGCACAGCAGAGCTCCATCCTCCATTGGAAATGCTACACTTGAGACTCTCCATGAGCACATGGCTCAGATTTTCATGGTCCCTACCTTTGTTACATCCCCTCCTTCCTCTCAACCTATTTCTAAGGATTCAGTGGCAGTTCCCTATGACTAGCTGACCAAGAAAGAAAACAAATCCAGGTTTTCTTTATAGATAGATTGTTCTGCATGATAACCTGGCAGCATCTTAAAGTAGATGACTATTATACCAGAGCCTCGCTTAGGGGTGGCTCAAAGCACCGTGGTGAGAGGATATCCTGCCAGCAGGCAGAACTTTTAGGCAGTGCACCTGCTTATTCATTTTTACCTGGAAGAAGAGAGAGCACAATAGGGAACTATATCAATTCAAGGTTAGTGATTAATGGTTTGGTTGGATAGTCAGGGACTTGGAGGAAGACCAGTTACAAGTTGATGGCAATGAGCTCAAGGGAGACATATCTGGGTAGATCTCTCAAAATAGGAAAAATATGAAAGAGAAGCTTAATAGTAAGGGAGGCCAGATGACCTGTTCTATGGCTGTTGGTCAGCCTCTTCTCTGAGCTACACCTATCCTCGCCCATGGAGCTAATTAGTAAGCACAGTGGCCATGTCAGCAGGATGGAGGTTATGAATGGAATCAGTAACATGAACTTCCACTCACGAAGGATATATCCTCTGCTCCATTTGCCAGCTGTGCACCCACAGAGGCAGAAGCTACACAGAGATGATAGTTTTCTATGGACATCTCCATAAGCTTCCCTTTTGTTGTCCTAATTTGGTGGTAGGATGTGCTGAGCTTTAAGTTATGACTTCAGGAGCTTGCCAAAAATATGAATTGATATAATTCTTTCTCTGATCCTTCAACTTTTACTTCCACATCTTCACTTCCCCAGCCCAGTGCTATATATGTATAAGGTCTAATTTCCATAATAAATCCTCTATTCCCATAATATTCTTGGGGGTATTGCTTCCTTGTCTGAACCTTTGCCGGTAAAAGGAATTAGAGGCTGGGCATGTAGACTGTGCATTTCATCTAACTGAGGCCCATTAGGATTATTAGCTTTTTAGGACATGACTTGTATGTGTAGCTTGTTCCTAGTCTGGAAAGTGAGGAGTAGCATAGAGTGGGATTCCTTTGCAGAGAAATAAAGAAAAGACTAGAAGGAAATACCTCAAATCCAAAATAATATTAAGAACTTTCTTTTGGTGGTGAGACTGTGTAAGATTTATGTTTTTCTCTTTTCTACTACAATATAATTTATATTTATCATAGTAAATCTACTTAACCTATTACTTAATTAGTGAAAAAATAATAAACTTTGTTTTAAATAAAATCAGGGAAATTTAAAAGTATAGATAACTGTGATTTGAATACACTGACTAGAGCAAATGAAAAATCCATTTTTGAATAGAATTAAGTCAATCAGTTTGCACCTAGTGTATGTCCATTATGAGGTTACTAGTTCCAAAAATATTTTGGCTTTCAGTACCTCAAACAGTAAGTAAGACTAAATGGGTGTGCTAGTAAGGCTCCTTTGGCCACAAGAAAAGGCTTTTAAGGCTCAATGCATGATGGCTCACTGTGAGAACACATAAGACATTAAAATTCCTGGAATTTTAAATTGCCCCAAACTTAATAGAGGCCCAGAGCCTAAACCTAAATTGAGGTTCATATGGCTCTGAAACAACTCTTGGGAACTTGGGAGAAAGTTATGGTCTTTACTCAAATACTTTGCTAATAATTATTCAGTTTCTTCTTTCCTCCTCCCCCTCCTCCTACCTCCCTTCTCTTCTCCATTCCCCTTCCCCACCTCCTCCTTCTTCTTCTCCTTCTTCTTCTTATAATCCTCTCTTGTGGATATTTTTCCCATTGAGTTTTAGAGAGAGTGGAGAGATAGAGAGAAACACGGATGTGAGAGAGACACATAACCCAGTTATATGTATGCCCTTTACCAAATCAAACCTGGGACCATTCACTCTATCCCACAGGCCAACAATCTATCCACTGAGCCAAAACAGCTAGGGTTGATCTAACTTCTTATGCTTGTCATCATGTGTGTACAATTGCTAATAAAAAATTAGATGACGCATAAGCAAAAATGAAAAATCTACCTCATTCTTTGTATAAGTGTATTATCTTATAGGCAATGGGAAGCTGCAGTGGAGTTTGAAGCAGGAATGTAAACTATTGAAGTCTAAGGTTGAAGTTAATATAAAATAACCTAGAAATGGAGTAAAAGTAGGAAAATTGGAAGTAGGGAAGCCAACTAGGTTATGTGTAGCAATCTAGGCAAGAAATAATAGTGAACAGACTCAAGAAACCAGCAAGAAAAAAAAACAAAAATTGTGTTGGAGAAACTAATAAAAATATCACACTAGCATAGTTAGAAACTTATTTGTTTAACTTGAATAAAAAGCCACATTTTTATAGACAAAGAACAACAACAAAAAAATTTATCTTGCTTTTAGCCAAATATGATGTGGGATTTACAATCCTAAGGATTTGTTTTGTTTTGTTTTTAAGCAACAACCATCTATTTGGTTCATGGCTCTGTGGATCAATGGCTCTGTTCTGGTCTGTGCTGCCTTGCATGTTTTCTGCTGCGTCTTCTCATGAATCTGTGGTGGGCTGGCAGGTCAGTTGGGTGATCTTAGATGACCTCATTCACATGTGTGTGTAGTGATTGGCAGGTTGGCATTCCAGGCAATGGAGAAAAGTGGGCCAAATGTCTCTAAACATTGAACAGGCTAGTCCAGACTTCTTCACAAGGTAGCAGATTCCAGGTTTCAAAATGAACAAGAGAAGGCAAGCCCCAATGCACAAAGACTATTTAAGCTTCTGCTTGCATTATGTTTGCTAATATCTCACTGGTCAATAAGAGATTTCTTCCTACCTGTGATTGCAATATCTGGATGGGAAAAAAAAATGATTACTATAATCTAGGTTGTGCTGCTATAACAAGTAACCCCAAATTCTCAGTGGCTTAAAACCACACATCACTCACATTACATGTCCACCAATGGTCATATGAGGGCACTGTTCTGTAGCATTCTGGCTCTGGTGTCAGGCTTAGACAGCAGCCACACTCTGCCACCATTTACTTCCAGTGTGTAGAGGGAAAGAGAAAATGGCCAATCATATATCAGCTTTTAGAGTGTGTTTAAAAATTTCACTTCATGCCACTTTATTGGCCCCACTCAATTTCCAGGGAGTAGAATAGTGCAACCTTACCACATGCCCAATTAGAATCAAACATCTTCTGTGGACAATGCTAATGTCTACCCCATTCATCATGGCGTCATCATTAGCAGTGTTATCTTAGCTGCCTTGAAACTCATGAACTACCCAGAGATCAGGAAGCATGTTTCAAAGTGAGACCCCACCTGCAGCAGCAGGTTTTGGTGCTATTAATTCTCACAAGCTAGTTAGGAACCCCTAAGGTCTTAGCTATTTATAGTTGCAAAACCCAAGACATTTCCTGACAGATTATGGATGTGCAGTACAGGAATCGTCTTAGTAGAATTTCCGTTCTGGTTTCTGTCTTGTCAGGAATGTTCCCTGCAGTCTACCTAGGGCCTCCCAAGCCATGCCCAGAGCTTGTTCTCCCCTTCTGCCCTGCTGTGCACAGTGACTATGAAACAGCTGTCCTTTCCCAATGCGGGGAGGGCTGTGTGTCCACAAGGCATTGTTAGTGCAGCAGCATATGCTGGTGGAGCACCTGGGAAGTGGGCTGGATGGAAAGCAGAGGGACTTAATTGAATTAGAAGCACACATTCTGAATATTCTAACCTGCAATTTTTACAGCCCGGCCTCTGTTTGCCGGGGAGAAAAAACTGTCTACTTTCACATGACCTGCCGGCATTTGGGATTTATTCTCTGCACTTTCTACTAAATCCAGTATCTATCTCTCATCCTCTTGTATCCTCACAATCTATAAAACAAAGAAAGGATGCTCTTTAGCAATAGTAGTTCTTGCCAGAAGTAGGTTAAAGAGTGAGTGCTGAGAATGAATAATGGTCGTAGGACATCCGGCACACTGGGCTCCACCTTGCTTTGCACCTGCCAGCCTTTCTGCTCTAGTCTAAGCTCAGTGTGCCGGATGTCCTATGACCATTCATGATGATAAGAAGCAAAGTACAGATTACCCAGGATATTCTGGGGAAGATAGGAATCAGAATTCTAGATAGAACCTAGAAGTCTGATTTTTAAAACTCTTGGGAAACACTTGCCAGTGTTTGTTTCCTTCCTCTTGCAATACTTGGATATTTATCAACTTTACCAAACAAAGCTGCAAGGCTGGAAACTGTTCTCAAATATCCTCAACCCAATCCACTTTTTCTTTTAAAAATTTTCAGCCTCTAGGTATGTCATATTTAGTGTGTTTTCATATAATTTTTATAGTATTAAACTATTGTCTCCAGCTATTTCACTATATGTGCTTAGTTTCTCCCTAAAGATATAACATACCTAAGATCAAGTGCCTCTGCTTATTTTGTCTTTCTCTTTTCTCATTCTCTACCTACTTCTATCTATCTATCTATCTATCTATCTATCTATCTATCTATCTATCTATCATCTATCTGCCTATCTATCTACTTACCTATCATCTATTCACCCATCCATGCATTCATCCATCTACCTCTCCATTAAAATGTAAACTCCATGTGACTATGGTGCTTGCCTCTTCTGCAGCATCTACAACTGTGCCCAGCATATAGTAGGTCCTCCAAATAAATGAAACTTAGATTGTGGGTAAAATTAAAAAAGGAAATTTGAACAAGTCTGAGACATCTCAAGTGCTATAAGATTGCTTGCCATCTCACCAGACTTTATCAATATAATCATTCCCTTCTTTCCTTCTTTTTGTCTTCTTTCCAGCTCCTGCTATTTCCTCTGTCTAGATTCTCCTGAAAAGCATTGGCCTAGGTTAACGGATACAGGCCAAGAGCTGAATACAAGTGATATGAAGTTTTTATTTTTGCTTGCCCACCACCTATTCCTCTTCATTTTGTAACAGAAGCCTGATTTTTCTTCAGGAAACCATCTCAGTTTCTGTATTGGGGGGAGAGTGAGCTAGATATGACCAGTATGTTTCCTTGGCCCAAGGCTTCTTTTAGGAGCAGCTATATGACTCCTTTTTGCTGGGACTTGGAGAAACACTGCCTCTGTACTTCTGAGATTATTAGTATAGCTTAGAATTTGGGTGGATCCCATATAAAAGGAACTACTGAGACTGAAACCAACACAGGAGAACAGAACAAAATGCTGACCAGAGAAGGAGACAGGCATGGAGAGAATTGTGGAGACCTGGGAATAGGCCAGGACACACTTGCTCTTTGACCTCCTGCAGGCGTCCTGCAAACTGACTGCGTGTAAGATACAACCATGTAGCCAGGGCAGGTGAGTAAAGAAGAAAAAAGCTTTCTTTGCAGGGAACATGCTGACCAGGGGCTCCCTCTCAGGCTAACCATTTGTCATCCTTTGAAAATATTATTATGAGGCTTTTTTAAACACCCTTCCATTCTCTTTTTTAAATTATTTTTTCAATTATAGTTTATATTCAATGCCATTTTATATTAGTTTATGTGTATTGCATAGACACTCATATACTTTATAAAGGGTTTCCCCCAAAATTTTCATTATCAACCTGGCACCATACATAGTTATTACAATATTATTGACTATATTTCCTATGCTGTACATCTCCATGACTATTTGATAACTACCAACCTGTGCTTCTCAATCCCTTCACATATAATTTGCATGCAAGTTATCATGCTCCTGAAAATAGATGTGTTTCTACTCTAGTCTAAAAGCTTCAACTTGCCGAGACCGGTTTGGCTCAGTGGATAGAGCATCGGCCTGCAGACTGAAGGGTCCCAGGTTCAATTCTGGTCAGGGGCATGTATCTTGGTTGCAGGCACATCTCCAGTGTGGGGTGTGCAGGAGGCGGCTGATCAATGTCTCTCTCTCATCGATGTTTCTGACTTTCTATCCCTCTCCTTTCCTCTCTGTAAAGAATCAATAAAATATATAAAAAATAAAATTAAATAAATAAAAAATAAAATAAAAGCTTCAACTTGAGCATCAGGGCTGGATTTTCTATACTGTGTTAAACTGACACACCTAACACAGTGCCTGTATGTGCTCCACACTCAATGCATGCTAATTACACAATTCAGGTTGTGCCTATAGCAGATTACAGAGTTCAACTCTGAATTTCCTGACCTGAAAAGACAAGGGACATGCCTTCATCAAAAAGTAGAGCTACTAAGGAAAAAAATGTTTCTTGCCTTTGAAACATTGCTGGACAGACAACAGTCAATTATGAACTGAAGTTGGTGTCCCACGTTCCTCACCACCACCACCCCTCACTCTGCACAGACAACAGCCGCTGGCCAGTGAAGAGATGTGCCACTGAGAGGAAGGCAGCAGTCTGAGCTCCTGCTAGCAGGGCCCCTCTTCCACAAGCCCCTAAGGGGCTGGGAGAGATGGGGCATGACAGAGAGTCAGACCTGCTGCTCAGCTCACTGGAGGATGCCTGAGGCAGCCAGAATGACCCATTGCACACTGTGGGAAATAGCAGGAGAGCATTATAGCCCCAAAGGGAGAGGATAAGAGGAAAAGAGAGAGAGCAAGCAAAAATGTAGGGTTTTATTTTTTGTTTTTAGCATCTAACCCAAGGAAATTGACAGTAGCCATCTCTCTGGATCTCACTACTTGGAAATGTAGGCCGAGACGCCTTGCCTGGCTCTATTTTTCATTTCTTTTCTCATGTAATAACTTTTCTCCAATTCTGACAAAAAGTTGGTAAAAAATTGCTGTTTTCATTTGAGAATCATTTTGAAGCCAATCAAAAGGCCACTTTTCCATATATCTTGGCCATTGTGAATGATGTTGCAATGAATCTGGGAACACAGATATCTCATTGGGATATTGATTTTATTTACTTGGGGTATCTACCCAGAAATTAGACTAATTGATCATATGGTAGTTCTATTTTAAATTTTTTAAGAAACCTATACTAGTATAATATGTTTTATATACCAACTTACATTCCCACCAACACCATGTAAGGGTTCCCTTTGTATTCACTGATGAATGAATAACACACACCCACAACACAAACACACACACACACACACACACACATTTACACACATTGAAATATTCAGGTTTTTTTTTCAATTCAATCTTAATAAAGGAGTAGATAATGTCATTTGCAACAATATGAATGAACCTAGAAGACATAACACTAAGTGAAATCACCAGACACTGAAATAAAACTGCATGTTCTCACTTATATTTGGAATTTAAACAATTTGAACTCATAAAGCCAGAGAAAAGAATAGTAGTTAAAACAGTTCAAATCCTTTCCCACTACTGTGTGGCTCTGATTGATCTATTTAACTTTTTTATACATTAGTTTTTTCATTTATAAAAGGGGGTACAGAGGACTACCTGACTTGTAAGATTTCTGTGAAGATTAAGTTAGATGATGTATGTAAAGTATTCAGTTCAGCATGGCTAAAGCCAAATTATACAGTGCTAAAGAAAGAGATACCTGGGCAAAGACAGCCGGTGATCAGCTCCTTTAATTCAACTCTTGAGGAAAGGAAGGTGAATAGATTTCATATCACGTGTGCCCAGCAGTTAAAGACCCTAGTGTCTTATTCTCTTCCCTGGAAAAGATGCTTACAGAATGCAAGCAAATCTCCAAGGGGCATTCTCATGCACTTTATGAATGTTAACAACTTTCTAATCACTGATAGGATGTTCAAATAATAGTTTCTATTAACACAACAAGTTTTGCAACAGTGCCCTACATTTGTTTGGTGCCTCTTGATATTTCCATCTCATGACAGTGATTCAAAAGAATCTCTTATCTTCCTTGATATTTTGAGGTAATTATTACCAGTTGCTATAATACAAACTGAATTGGCTCCATTGAAAATCCCATTAGTAGTGACAACCTGATATTTGCTACCATTTGATGTCAGGAACAAGAATATTGCTTTATATGTCTATTATACACTTTATATGTAAATATTTAGTAAACAATTTACAAAGTGGCATTGACAATTAAGTTGTGTATTCCAGTGACACATAGATCTAAGCTAGGTGTGGCCTCTGAAACAAATGGCCCGTATAAGGTAATATACTCAAGTCTCTCAACTGACTGAGTAGAAAACAATATAAGGCATTGCTACTGTTGTTATTAAGTATCATTTATATCTTCTTTTCCCTCTTCTACAGAATTTTTCATCAAATATTTTAGCAAGTAGCATCGGCTATAATTTGTCCATCACAATCTAAGAAATGCAGATATCAATGATAACCTGCCTATTTATCCTATTTTATATCATTTTCTACATTTAGCTTTCCTTCGGTATTCTGATAATAATAACAAATGCAGATATTAATGATAACCTGCATATTTATCCTATTTTATATCATTTCCTACTTTTAGCTTTCCTTTGGTATTCTGATAATATAAGGCAATTATATATAATAGCACTAATCCTCAGAAAACAGAATTGAGTATATATCAATGTAATAGATGAGTGCTTAGAAAGAAGGTTTAGGAAAAGGTTACTAACAGGGGATGTGCTGGAGCTGACTTGCATCAATCTGCGAGAGCTATCTTCACACATCTCTCCCAACTTTTATTCAATGACATCATGTGATAGTTTGAAATTGGCTACCATGAAAGCATTTACAATGTGGAAATTAGCAAATGCTACAAATCAATGTATCAGCTCCCTTGCCTCAACACTGATTTTTAAACATTTACCTGTGCATCTGTAAAGTGAGTAGCCGAGTTGAGATTTAAACTCTGTTCTGTCTGACTCCAAGATGGGTGGAAACCTTTGGCCAAAACATTCAGGAGAACTTTGTTGTAGTTGTAGCTTTGTCATAGAATTGTATGTCCTTAAGCAAATCCCTTTGTCTACAGCATGCAACTCTTGAATCTCTAAATAATGAATGAAAGTTTGAAAGGCACTCTGAATATATTGTTATTTGGAAAAAACTCTGAGCTCTGATAATTTTTAACCATCATGCTCATTCCGTCGAATTGAACAGAGGGCATTCCTCTTCATCATTCCTACTTCTCTAATCCCTCCTACCTGGCCCCTTTGGTAAGGTTCTCCCAGAAGTTGACTGTAAAAAAGGATTCCTGTGCAACAGATTTATTATGGAAGTGCACCTCAACAAACCATAGGAAGCAGGGTAAGGATGGGGAAGAAGCAAAGCAAAGGTGTGATTTCAGGAGAAATCCCATAGAACCTCACAGACACACATTACACCAGTTTGGCCTCAAATCAAGGGAGCTGGGCTCTTGTGTCCCCTTTTCTACTACTAGATAGCTATTGCCTTTTGATCTCTCTGCACTCTGGGGTTGGCTCCAGTGCTCACCGATCAAAGTCACAGGTGTCAGTCATTAGAAGCAAAAACTAGGTGTACGGAGCTGGCAGCAAGGATGCACCAATAGAGACTACCATTATTACAAAAACTGTGTTTTACTGAGAACCCTGCTTCATCCAGGTTGACCAAAGGTAACCTAGCTTTTCTCAGAAAACTCAACATGATTTTTCTATTTGCCTCTAGGCTTAAAGGGAGCATATTAGGGCACTAGAGCACTCTGGAAATCTGGAAAATAAGAAAATCAAACCTCTGAGTAAAGACATGCAGCCCTATTTCAAAGACAGACCAAGACAGAGCAGAAGCAGAGAATGGTCACACATGGTGGGCAGAGCTGAATTGCTCTGAAGGAAGGGGATAAGACTTGGGGAGGAAACATATTGTTTTCTCCCATCTCAGGGAGCCTTTTAAGATAGAACTTGTTATGACAAGTCATGGTGGTTCATGGTTTTCTTTCCCATCCCAAGTAAGAATACATACTACATGGCCAGTACACTTGAGTAGAAGTGCTTATACCACTCTAAGTTTCTTCAGCAAAGAGCTTTCTACCAGGTTCCTAGATGGGCATTTAGGCTAAGTACAATGCAAAGCTATCCATTTAATCACATAAGGTGTTCTTGCCACAGGAAATGATGATACATTGAGAAATCTCTTTCTACTCCTACATAATTGCCATAAAATCTTAATGTGCTTCAGAACTCAAAGAATTTCCCCTTCTGCAAAACGTCAACAAATAATGTAGTAATTATTGCTTCATTGTATCCACTGGGAAATTGAGGTACCAATTAAGTGGCAAGCCCATTAGATGAGCTCTATAAAACCTCCCTGTATGGAGACAAGTGTTAAATATGAATACTCTGAAACATTGCTTTGTTTTGCATCTAAACAGCCACACCCTACACAGTGCTCACCAGCGTTTTGGGTTTTTATCTCCTATATCATGTAAGCCTGTGTTTTTAAAAAATATTTTCCTATGACTCCTTTTATTTTAAAATGTAATCCTAGTTATTTCAGAGAACAGAGAATCCTAGTGTGAAATAGTTAATAACAGTTTTTAATAATCATTACTCATAAATCTCAAGTGGCTTTGGTGGGCATCTGGTCGTCATTAAGAGGATTGAATTTATCAGACAAGTCATTTTGCTTAATTAGGTGGCTAACTGGCTGGGCCTTTTTTACTGAAAAAACATTAAAATCATCAGCAAAAACCTCAAGAAGTCCTTGATTGGACTGTTTTGTCATTGTTTTACTAAGTATAATTAAATTCCCACTTGCAAACCCTAGGAGTTAATTCGAGTTCCAGGACCCTGCACAAAGCTCATATTACCAGCTAGCCAACTTAAATTGAGGGCAACTTAACTGAAAATAATAAAGTGAATCAAGAGCTCAGGTTTTACTTTATACATGGAGGAAGTCACACTATAGCGTGATCCCTGCTTCAAGTATGTTCAATTCCTTACATCTGCAAGTCTAAATCTTAGAACAAACGTGACCTACCAATATAAAAATGTCCAATTAGCAAGCTCCAAGTCATCCTTAGGTAGAGGAGGGAGTTTCAGAAATTACAACAGATGTTTTAATTGGACAAACACCAACTGTTCTTTCATGGTGGAACTAATAAGCTGCAATTTAGTGCTATCTTCATTTTTCATACATACAGAGAGAAAAAGATAGTAACCTTATAGTCTCAAATAAAAGGCATCTAAGCTTTTTAAAAGGGGATTAACCCTATAGTAAATGAGCAAGGTGAACGATTGATTTAAGTGGAAAACGCTAGGGGAAAATCTGGAGTGCAATGTCTCACTTCACCAATTCTGGGGGTTCTGACACTTTAATAGGCAGTTCAAGCCTTTTGCTTCTCATAATGTCCTTTCACCTCATCCCTGGATAGGAAGCTGAATTCTAGTCTTTGAATTCGAATATTCCCCAAGAATCCTGTGGAGGCCGCCCACAGCTCATAGGTTTAACAACTCTATCAGGAAGGAAAAAATAGTAGTAATTGGATCCCATGAGCTTCTACTTGGAATAGTCAGGGAATGGAAGATAAACTGATTGAGCTGTGTGCCCAGGCAACCAGACTTGGGAACACCATTTGGCAGAAAACAACCAGAGTAACAAGAAGGAGAGTCAGTCCTGGGAACCCACTGATGCACAGAAGTTGCTATGAGTGTGTGGGTATGAGTGTGTGTGTGTATGTGTGTGTGTGTGTGTGTGTGTGTGTGTTTGCATGTGCTCACTATCCACACAGAGGTTTTCCAACCCACTAATGCTGCTTACAGAGATCTTTGCTAGAACCTGCACCTTAGACAGATTCCTTTTTAAAATGTGAAGTCATAAACCAAATGCTCTATCCTCACATAAAACTGTTTTATACAAGGTACCTTATCCTCTACATAAGCTGAATTTATTTTTAAATTTCAATATTCTCCTCATCATTTTTTCCCCTTTCCACAAACAATGTTCACTGGAATCTTACAGACATCAAATTTTAAAGCCTTCTTATATAATTAGTTTATATGAAAAAGCAATGATTCTGCTAAGATGGAAGATTTCCATAGATTTTATCAATTCATAATAAGTCAATCTATTTTTAAATAGCAGGTAGATTAAATAACGGGCTATGCTTTGTCACATGATAATTTTATTAACAGAAAAGGAACAACACAACTCTTGGGTCTTGGTTCAAATGTCTTCTGTGTCTTAGTCCTTAATCAGCAGATCCCAATAGGGTGGCTGGGCTAAGAACCCTAGTCTTTCCTTCATACTTCCACCAACTACTGTGTACTTGGGCAGGCGGGAAGTTTGTGCTCTTCAGGTTTCCTAACCTATAAAATGCAGGGGTTGAAATCCAAAAGGATTTATTCTATTTTTTATTGACCGGAGTCTGTAATAAATGGAAAAGTTCCCTATAGCTAGAGGTGATTTTCTTTAACTGAGAACTTCAAAAGAGAAATTTGGTTAAACACCAACCACATAAAGGTGATTATGGAGTGTGATGAAGAGAAATAATCATCATAAACACCATTTACTGAGCACCTCCTATAGACCACAGGATGCACTTAGGCTTCTATGGACTTTATTGGTGTATGGAGCCAACAGACTATTATTTAAAACCCAGATCAACTCTCACTACTTCTACCTTCTCAGAGGGATGGCTTAATTCATACCATGGGTGAGTGTATGAATCTGTCTACTCTTGCTTTTCTCTTTCAGAAACTAGTAGAGAAAAGGACATGAGAAGATTGAGATTTTAGTTTCTTCCAGAGTGGCAAAGGCAAGACTTATCTAAAAGTATTAATGGATCACTAAAAGAAGTTTACTAAACCTCCATTCAAATGGAAGGAACAATAATAAGCTAAGATGAAGTGTCTTCCCAAAGGATCCAAGTTTTAGGAGCTCAGAAAAAAGTGGAAAGAGTAATATAAGGCATATATAGAGCCAGAGCATTTACCGAATCATATAGATATGTAAATCCCCCTCATCTTCCCAAACTGTGAGCTGAATGGCTCAAGTTCTACAACAAGTGATAATGGAGTCAGTGTAGAAGACAGTGTGGAGAACATGAGAAATCAATGGGATTCTGCAGGAGTTGAATCCCAGACATAGAACTGACATAGGACAGGGGTACTCCATGAAGTTCCCAAGAATATTGAAGAAAGCTTTGCCCTTCCTTATAAGGAGTGGAAGCATAACGCTTGTTTATAGATCTAAACATACAAGAATACCTCAATTTGGAGGTTCTCTGTCCCCAAATCTTACCATAATCCTATAAAGTATATATTATCATTCCCACCTTACGTTCTTCTATTCTACAGTGATCTAAGTTGGAGACCAACACTGTAGTTCAGGAAGAAAAACAAAGAGAGTTTGGATCTCTTAATTACTGTTTTATGGTGTCAACAAAAAGCCATAGTTTTGAGTAAACAAATCTAGGATTAATATTTGGAAGAGAGGTGACATAATAGCAGTGCCCATCTATGAGTGCCCAAATTTAAGGAGGTTAATAGAAACAGGGAAAGATGCTCTGTTTTTACTTATATGGGAATTAAAGAGTAGAATCTCAGATTACTATTTTTAAGGTTTTTTTACTCCTATGACTTCGAACTGAACAACACAATTCCATCTGTGGTAACAGTGCAATCAGGGTACCTGTGGCTACCTTTTGGTTGTGCTAGGGCTCCCACAAACATCTAGAGAAGAGAGTTTTTAGTTGATTTTAAACCAAAAACAATACTCAAAGAAAGGGGCTTTTCTCCACAATTTTCCAGGTAATCCTTTTTTTTTCTTCTTTTTTTTTTCTTTTCTTTTTTTTAATACTTTTGTAAAATGTAAACACATAAAAACCGTAAAGTAAATTAACTCTTTTAGGGGATTCGTGATCCCATCAGAAGGTAAATTTTTCCTTCATGGCATCAGTACTAAATATCATGTCATCTTATTACCTTTAAATTTATTATATGTCATATGAAAGATCAAAGCAAACCTTCCAATTAGTCCCTCAAGCTGGTTCTGCATCAATAATAGCATCTAAGTTTTGTGCTTCTAAAACTCTACTCTAATTATATGGATGAACATGCTGACAAAATGGGATAAGACTTGTCTAGGCCTTTATATATTTTTACTTTTTCCTCTTGTTTGAAGTATCAGGTCAGAATTCAGGATAAATTCTGCTTCCATGCCTGGAAGAAAACCAACCAGTCCATTATGAACTCAAAGCCAGCCTAAATGACCCTTATTTAATGGGCTAACAGCTTTCTAAGACCTAAGAACATGTGATGAGGCAGAGTTGATGAATAAAAACTACTTATCCTATGAAAAGAAATAGGCAAAATGAAACCAGTATTATTTACACTAGAGTCTTAGGATCATAGATAAAATAAAAATATTTTTTCTAATCATAGAAGTTTTAGAAGCTCATCATAGGAAATTTGAGAAACAAAATTGTTTTATTTTAATTTAAAAGTATCTATTTTTTCAATAACATTATGGTGTATTTTTCTATGTATTTTTCATATATTTGAGACAATATTGGTTTATAACATTATGTAAGTTTCAGGTGTACTGGTATATCAACATCTGTTGACACTATAGCAAAGTCTACTTTCCATCCTCATCATACATTTCACCTTCTTATCCATTTTACCCTCCCTCCATGCCCCTCCCTTCTGGTAGCCACCAGTTCATTGTCCTTATCTATGAGTCCCCTCCCTTCTCTCTTCTCCCCTTCCTTTTCTCCTTCCCTTCCCTTCCCTTCCTTTCCCTTCCCTTCCCTTCCCTTCCC
>JAAGEH010000226.1:18305880-18371593 GCA_011751065.1 Lasiurus cinereus | reverse complement strand
CCTTCCCTTCCCTTCCCTTCCTTTCCCTTCCCTTCCCTTCCCTTCCCTTCCTTTCCTTCCTTCCTTCTTTCCTTCCTTCCTTCCTTCCTTCCTTCCTTCCTTCCTTCCTTCCTTCCTTCCTTCAATTTTTTTTATATTCCACATATGAGTGAAGTCATAAGGTTTTTGTCCTTTTCTGTCTGACGTATTTCATTTAGCATAATACCCTCAAGATCCATCGCTGTGGTTGCAAATGGCTGTATTTCATCTTTTTTATGGCCAAGTAGCATTTCATTGTATGTATGTACTACATCTTCTTTTTCCATTCAACTGTCAATGATACTTAGGGTGTTTCCATATACACAACTGAGTATACTGCCTTTTTAACATAGCATTTATAAGCTCTCCCTAAATATAATTTTAAGTGACAAAGCAAATTCCTTATTGTGTAGGAAAACTATGTGGATGATCTACATTGAGTATTTTAAGCAATTTTATTTTTTTTTTATTAAGTAAAACTGTGATAGCATGGGGTAACAATAGTACTAGGTGTAAACTGAATGTTTCTTTTTAACATGGTCATAAAATTAATGTAATTATAATGCCCTGTCCATAAATATATTAGGAGGAAAGCAGTCACAAATGATGCTATTTGGAGGCCTCGTAAATGCACTTTTTGAATATGCATGTCTGTGCTTTGTATATGGCCCTGATCAGAACAAGCAAAACAAAAATTGTGTTTCTTCTGCTGAAAACAATAGACTCAGGAGTCTAAAGAGGTTGCAGCTCCAACAACACACTGATGTTTCTAGCCTCTGCTCATAGTCTCTTTTTCTGTTGTGGCCCTTCTACACTTGACTATTCCCAAATAGATTCCAACACAGTCTATGGCTATGGTCCAGATATTTGTGTTTCTTTTGGCTTGCCCAGTTCCTGTTAAAAGGTCACTTTGGGGGCTGTGGGAGTTAATTTTGTTTTTCTCATATACTAGAAAATCTTTTTCAGGTTTTATTTTTCCTTTCTCCCTTACATTTCCCCATGCAACTTTCTGTTCGATGGTTCATTTCTCACCCAACCCTCTCAACATAGTTTCAGGGTGTTTCATTTTCTTCCTTTCAGATCTTGTTGTTGATCTTTTAATGGACTAACTATGAAGGAAGGTTTTTTCCCTTGCTACTGCCTCCACCAGGTCTCAGAAGTCTCCCTAAGTCACAGAAGGGAACCCAGACAGAACTAAGAAGACCAGCAATTCAAATAGGCATGAGGCCAAAAGCCTTGCCCTGGTGTTCTGCTAATGTGTATCTCATGCCTAGTATTTCTTATTAATAAGGCACTAAATAAGGCTATCCACTGTTTCCATTGCCAAAAGAAAATGTCTCCCTTTAATTAATCAATGTAATGGGCTTTTACTGGAAAATAGAAGGGAAATGTTTCTAGAACTCAGGATATAATATTACATCAGGGAATACTATGCCCTCTTTTTATTTCAAAGTGGAACATTTTTTAAACTGCAGAGACGCTAGGTCTGGACTGGCTGAGGAAGAGTTCACAAATTATTGAGAAACAGGTACTTTTTTGTAAACGCAGGGTTTTATTTCTCAGTTCACTGTCGCTACAACTTATTTGCATTAAGCAAATTATTTGGATGGAGCAATTTATGAAATAAGACATAACTTACTGTCAAACTCCACTTCTTCCTTATATCTATTGATGTTTCCCTCATGGAACAGAGCAATTATTGCTCAACCAGGGACCAACATAAATATTGATCAAAACAGGACCACCCCAAAATTACTGCTTGGCTTGGCTTGACTTCAACTTCCTTTTCCTCAGTGCCATTTCTGGTGTAAAGGTTAACTCTCCTTTCTTTTCTCAGTTCCTTTGTGCTTCAGTTTTTCTCTCAAGACAATCTAATTTCAAGGGGATCCAATTTGATTGATCCAAAGCCACTCCCTTTCCCCTCTAATGTCACATAATCTATTGTTTAAGGTAGACATTTACACTATTATGCACTATGTAAACCAAAGAAACTAACTTAATTAGGAAAATCAGAAGTTAGAGTATTTCAAAATGCAGAATGAATGCATGCCTTTGTCTCCTCTTTTCTCTAACAGCAACTCCTACAAGTGACAGAAGCTGAAATGGAGATGTCTGCAGATGAGAGACAGAAAAAATTCCTGAAGTAGAGACCTCCAGAAATGTCAGTCTGATTGGCATCAGATTTTCCATCAGAATAAATATATGCTAAAGGCAGTGATTCCATCCTTCAAACTTTGGAAGTAAAATGATTTAGAACCTGTAATTCTAAACCTGAACAATTTTTCAATTGATTTTGAGGCTAAAATGAAGTTCTTTTCAGTAAAACACCTTTTAAATAATATTGTTAGTTTTTAATTACAGCTGACATTCAATATGATATTAATGTCAGGTGCACAACATGGCATGCCAACTGTTATTGGAAAAATTTTAATTAAAAAAAAAACAGAAAAGAGAGTACTAGAGTTAATGCACAGGGCTTGTCTTGACACAGATATTCTTGCTTTTTTCATGTCTAGTTTAACACACACAAACCACATACACACACACACACACTCACACACACACACACACACACACACACAAATACACACATAATACAATTAAGTGAACCAAAACCATAATTGCTGGTTAAGTATTTATCTCCTAACGTAAATGGATCTCTTTCCAAATGGAAATACCTGTTTAAGAATAGTCTGACCATTAACCCACAAAATAGTCATGAACATTTACTAGGAAAACAAAATAGTCTCAGATTAATCCCAGCCTGAGATGCAAAACATCAAGGCTGGATTCAGAAGAGTTTTTACAACCCAGTGATACAGCCCTGAAAATGTAGTTTTACACTGGTAATGCCAAGAGACCTCTGAGTACAGAACCAGGCGATGCGGTGATAAACATCTGACACTTTCATTTGCAAGTATTCATGTTTCATTTCAGATAATGTTCCCCCTATTTACTTCTTTGGCAGCAATGCATCAAATATCCTACAGTGTAATCCTTCTCTCAGCACTTATCAATGAACTATGAAATAGTATTAAATAGAATTAATTAGAAGTTTTAATGAATCATGTCTGTCCTCATTTATTATACAATGTAATTTTCCAGGAATGATTAATTGTGAGTTACAGATGAGTGAGTGGTTAATGTAGTTTGTTAACCTTACTAAGGAGTGACTGTACATAGCAAGCTGTTTTTTCTCTGTTTATTAGCATGTGGCTCTGTACCACCATCATTTTAAGTGAATGGAAGGGTTTTAGTGACTTGGCGATTAACATGCACCGTCAGCTAATATTTCACTTTCTTAATTTTCTGTCCTGTAAATCACATTGAGATTCAAAAGTAGAGCTTAGCCATCCTCATTTTGGAGTGTTTTCTGTATTTCTATAAAGCTATTATTTTGCCCATATCATGTCCACCTGAGCTGCATAATTATTTTAAGTAAATCCCATTTAATACAAGGTGGCTTGTTTGAAATGAGTTTCCCTGCACATTTCCCTGCACATTTCCTTGAAGAATATACCAATTTACCATATCATTACTGTCATTATCTAAAAAGTGGTAGCTGGTTGCCCTTCATTTTCAATTTTCTTACATGCACCTTTCAGAAGCTGAATAATGCCCAAGCTCACAAAATATAGTGGCTAAATACAAAGTAATTTTGTGGATAGGAAGTTACTGAGACTGGCCTATGGGAATACCAATAGGGGTATGACCCTCCCAACGGATACACTCATCAAAGACCAGGGCATCCTTGCGGATGAGTCACCATTTTACAACTTCCTACTCTGTTTCTTCTTTAAAGGACTCACTGTAGATGGTTATACAGAGGTGGAAAACCCTCCAGTATGTCTCCCGCAACACTTCCATTTGCTGGCTGAAGTATAAAGAGCAAGCACCTCATTTTTTAGTAGGCACAACAGCAACAAGAGTGTTCTGCTCTGAAGCTAGTTTGATAGCTCTTTGGAGACCCACCTAAACTCAATAAGAAAAATAACAATACTTAACTTACATTAGGGTGATATTTAATTATTATTTTCACTAGTGTTATCTTATTAAATCTAGGTAAAAGTGCCATGAATGAAGAACTATGATTAAAAGTTGTTAACCAATTTACCCTGGGTCACATGAGCAGTGAATAAATGAGCAAAAGATTAATTCAACAAATATTTTTATTAAGCACCTAATATGAAATATCTACAGTTAGCATAGGCAGCTAGGAGTTAACAAAGGAGAAAGAAACTAAAATGGCTGGGCCTGACGGAGTCTGGACTCTATACTTAATCAGGCTTAAGTCTGGAAGTTACCATTTCAGACTTAAATCTCATTAAACCAGAGGATAGCCAAATCCCCGCTACCGGGATTAACATCCCTCTTTTTCCCCTGACTCCCATCTCCCATGTAGGGAGAAAAAAACAACAGGTCCACTCACTTTGACTATGGGGGGAGGAATAAACAATAAAAAAGAAATTCCTTTGCTGGGCTTATGCATAATAGCAATCAAGATGGTGCGAGGGTGGGGTTGGGGAGGGGTAAACGCATGTGCAGTAGAAGCCAGATGATGAGGCAAAATTTTGAGGGATGCGCGTTAGGAGCCAAACTGCAATATAAAGGGGCAAAGTTGAGCTTGGAAAAACCAGGGGGAAAGACCAGATTGAATATGGGGTGTGCCTACCACAAGCCTGTGAAGCTCCAGGAACGAGATGAGTTAGTTGAAAGAAAGCCTGCTCTTTCCATCATCCTAGGCTTCCAAGAGGTAATATAATCAAAGCTTAAAGGCCCGTGTGGGTAGCACGTGTGCTTTTGCCCACTCCTTCCCGTGCATGCAGCTCCAGAATGCAACCAGGAGCAGAGACTATGCTGGACTACTAGAGCCAGGGTGGTGGCATTGCAGTTCTGGATGCTGGCCGCCTGGTGGGCAGCTCACTAGACCCAGGACTTGTTCCACAGTGAGACAGCTAATGGTCATGGATGAGAATCAACACCTAGGAGCAGTTCTTAATTTTTGCTCCAATAAGTCTTACCACTATACCTCATCCTCTTATGCATGGATCCCCGAATGTTATTCTTATGATTCTTATTTCCACCAGCAAGACTACTACTCTTTGTGGACTGGATAAAATAAAATCCTTTCTCTCATGGATCTGAGATACCATTGTGGAGATAAGAAATGAATAAAGAAGGGGTAAGTCCTATGAAGAAAATAAAAAAGGAAAGAGCCAGAGGGAAGCTGAGCATGAGAAGGGTTATTGATAGACAAGTGGTCAGGAAAGCTCCCTGGAAGAGATGTCTTATCAGAACAGAACTGACACGAAAAGGAGTCAGTTCCATGAAGAGAACATTCCAGGCAGAAAGAACAGCAAATGAAAAGACTATGAGCCATTTCATATGTTTGAGGAAATGTAAGAGGCCCGTGTAACTCGAGAGAAATGTAGCAAGGCAGAGACAAAGTTAGGGAAGAGATCTTCTGGTTAGTTCCCTTGTCAGTGTTGGCAAAGACTTAGGATTTAAACTTGAAAGATAATGGATGCTGAAAGGACATTTCCAGTCCCAATTCTGCCCAGCATTTTAGAACATGAGAAATGGTAGATAATGTGCTAAAACATCAGATAGTACTTTACTTTTCATTTCTTATTATAAAGAAGAAAAGTGGAAGTTTCCCCTAGAATTCTGAATTTGAAGCTATTAGTATGAAATTATACTGGTAATGTCCGATCTTCATTAGGGGACTCAACTTTCAGACTAGCAATGCTCTTGAAAGTCAAAGACTATGTGTTTTACACTCTTTATTCTGTACTGCACACAGATCAATGTCTTGTGTTTCCAATCAGTGCTCTCTGAAATAAACTGAATGGCCTGATATCCATTGCTCTGTTCAGCCCAAGTCTGAGGAATCCTGATAGGAGATGCCATGGTATTTGAAATCACTGTAACAGAACAAAAGGATCCAGAAAGCAGTCCTTACTTAGCACTTGGCTTCACAGTGTAAGTGCTATCCACTCAGGCATCCATTATAGTCAGGGATTGCTAACCTCTGAAGCAAGTATATAACAGGTAACAATGTACTTGTTTTGCAAAGCCTTTTTTTTGCTAAAATCTACATTTTTCTCACCTACTCCTCGAAGTAAAACTACAGAATGTTAATTCTCTAAGGAATGCTTTGGAAATTTTATTCCTATTTTCACTCTGCACAGATTCTGAGAGGTGATGAGCTCAGATAAAGGAGCAACAAACACCATTTTATGTTACAGCAATAGGATTTTACCCACGAAACTCAATACCATAGACTTCCAAGGCCAACATTTTTTATTAAGAAATTTTTTAAATGACCCATTTTAAAGTACGTGCCTTTATAATTATAAAAGCAAATGTAGGAGAGGAAAATGCTTTTTCTGCTCCTCTCTTGGTTTCAATGGCTGGGCCTATGAGGTTTATTACCTTAATGTGATGATGGGATATTCTATTCTAATAGCAGATTAGAAGGTCAATTGCAATGTAATAAGCACAATATATGAACACAGGCATATGAAACAAAGTTCTGGCCTTTGCACATTTCTATTGCATAGTAGTTGGCAAGACTAAAAGGAAAGACATCATTTTTAAATTATAAGATATTATGCAAATGCTCAACTATATGCTGCATTATACAAAACATATACTAAGTTTCTCAGAAGAGATATAAGTTAAAATGAATATTTGAGAAAATCCACTAATCAGTTCGTAATTTAGTTGTTTTAATAAACATTCATTTTAGAGCACTGTCACCACAAAATTTAGCAGATAGTACAGATTCCCTGTGCCCCCGCCCCAACCTCTGCACACACAATCCCACTGCCACTAATAATATGGCACACCAGAGTGAGACATTGGTTACTCTGATGAACCCAGCAGGTGAACCTATATTGAAACCTAATTATCACCCAAAGTTCATAATTTACATGAGGTTTGATAATTGTCTCCATTATTATAATACCATAATTTACATTGTTGTTGATAATTGTCTCCATTATTATAATATCATAGAGAATAGTTCCACTACCCTACACATCCTCTGTGCTCTGCCTGTTCACTCTTTCTTATTTCCAACCCCTGATCTTTTTACTTTCTTCATATAAATCTGAATGACTGTCAAATCTCAGAGAGAAAGTGGGGTTGGATAGGTTGGTGGGTAGGAAGAGATCAACCAAGAAACTTGTATGTATATATGCGTAACACATGGACACAGACAGACAATAGGGTGGTGAAGGCCTAAGACAGGGGCAGAGGTGGGCTATACAGGGTCAACGGGGAAAACGGTGGTAATATGTATACTTTCAACAATTAATACTTTTTAAAAATAAAAACAAATCAAGAATTTTGATGAAAATTTAGCATTCAATTTGAGATATGTCTTAAGAGTAAAATACAGGCTAGATTTTGAAGGTAGTAGAAAAAAAATGTAAAATGTCTCAAGAATTTTTTAGTTTTGAGTATATGTGGAAATGATAACAGTTTGGCTGTATGGAATGGATTAAAACATGTTCTTAAAATTAATTCTATCTACTTATTTTTTTAATTAAAAAACATGTTAAATACATTATGCTAAAAGTAATAACTGGATTATTTTAATAAGAAATTATACTTCCAAAGGGATTCATAAGGAGATAATCCAATATATGCAGTAAAAAATAAAAAAAAGATTTTATAAAGGTATATCTAATTATACATGTATATACTCAGAATCAGTTTGTCTGTTTTTATGTTTTTTCTTAATGTCTTCTCTATTTTATTTATTTTTTATTTTATTTTTATTGTTTTAATTTTTTTATTTTCTAAAGTTTTACCTATGGCCTGACTGATGTGGTTCAGTGGATAGAGCATCAGCCCACGGATTGACTGGTCCCAGGTTCAATCCAGTCAAGGCCATGTACCTTGGTTGCAGGCACATCCCCAGTGGGGGATGTGCAGGAGCAACTAATCGATGTTTCTCTCTCATCCATGTTTCTAACTCTCTATCCCTCTCCCTTCCTCTCTGTAAAAAATCAATAAAATATATATTTTTAAAAATAAAGTTTTACATATGTCTCCCTTTTCCGCAGTTGACCCCCTTCTCCCCTAGCCATTCCCACCCCAGGCAAGCCCCCACTACCCCAGTGTCTGTGACCATTGGTTTTGCTCATGTGCATGCATACAAATCTTTTGGTTGCTCTCTAACTCCCTCCTATCCCCCCACCCAGCCATTTGTCTCTGGATCTATTCTTGTTCATCAAATTATTTTGATCATTACATCCCAAATATGAGTGAGATCATGTGATATTTATCTTTCTCCAACTGGCTTACTTTACTTAGCATAATGCTTTCCAGTTCCATCCATGCTGCTGAAAATGGTAAAAGTCTCTTCATTTTTTTTAAATTAAATCTTTATTATTCAGATTATTACATTTGTTTCTCTTTTTTCCCCTACATAGCACACCTCCACCCAGCTCCCACCTCCCTCTGCCCTTAGCTCCCTCCCATTGATCTCATCCATAGGTGTATGATTTTTGTCCAGTCTCTCCCTGTACACCCCTCACTCCTTTCCTCCTGAGAATTATCAGTCCACTTCCTTTCCTGCCTGGCTCCTGATTCTATTATATTCACCAGTTTATTCTGTTGATCAAATTTTTAATTCACTTAATTTTTAGATTCACTTGTTGATAGATATGTATTTGTTGTTCATAACTTTTATCTTTACCTTTTTCTACTTCCTCCTCTTCTAAAAGAGTACCTTTCAGCATTTCATATAATACTGGTTTGGAGTTGATGAACTCCTTTAGCTTTTTCTTATCTGTGAAGCTCTTTATCTGCCCTTCAATTCTGAATGATAGCTTTGCTGGATAGATTATTCTTGGTTGTAGGTTCTTGCTATTCATCACGTTGAATATTTCTTGCCACTCCCGTCTGCCCTGCATCATTTCTGTTGAGAAATCAGCTGACAGTTGTATGGGTGCTCCCTTGTAGGTAATAAACTGTTTTTCTCTTGCTGCTTTTAATATTATCTCTTTCTCTTTTGCTCTTGGTATTTTAATTATGATGTGTCTTGGTGTAGTCCTCTTTGGATTCCTTTTATATGGGGTTCTGTGTGCTTCCTGGACTTGTAAGTCTATTTCTTTTGCCAGATGTGGGAAGTTTTCAGTCATTATTTCTTTAAACAGGTTTTCAGTATCTTGCTTTCTCTCTTCTTCTGGCACCCCCACAATTCTGATGTTGGTACGCTTAAAGCTGTCCCAGAGTCTCCTTACATTATGTTCACATTTTTGGATTCTTTTCTTGCTTTTCCAGTTGAATGTTGTCTGCTTCTTTATATTTCAAATTTTTTACTTGATTCTTGCCTTTCTCTAGTCTGCTGTTAGGACTCTGTATAATATTTTTTATTTCAGTCAGTGTATGTTTAATTTCTAGTTGATTCTTTTTCATCTCCTCTTGGGTCTCACTAAATTCATCGAATTTTTCTAGCATATTCTTGAAAAACCTTATAAGCGTGGTTTTGAACTCTATATCCAGTCGTTTTTTTTCCTCCATTTCTTTTGTTTTTGATCCCTTCCCTTGTTTCGGCATTTTCACTATGCCGGGGAGACTTCTGTGTTGGCTTCAGCCTTATGATACCAGACGCAAAACCGAAGAAGCGTCTGTTGAGCTTGGGATGGGTGGAGTCTCAGGGTTTAAGGGACCGCCTTGCCGTCCAGTTGGCCCCGCCCTCCACGGCCCCTGAGTCTCACATGACTGGGTAATCCCTGGAGCTGTCCTTGTATGCACTTGCACCCGCAGTGCCTCTAACCGCTGCCTTTCCAGCTCCCCTGCGCACCAGGACCACACGAGTCTAGGTCCCCAGGGTTTCGCCCGAAACAGGGGCTTAGTGGAGTCAGAAGTGGCGCAGTTGGGAGGGTCTGTCTCCCGCCCACTCGCGAAAGCCAGCAGCACAATCAGCAATCTGTCCTGCGGGCGAGACCAGACCTGATCTTCTGCGACTCCCCTAAATTTCCGTGCACCTCTCCCTTTTCACAGTCCAAACACCCCCCATATGAGTTTCGCTGGATCTGGGGTTTAGTGTCGTAAAATAAAGGGTTCAATGTTGTTGGGAGTCTCCGTTTCCCTCCCTCCAGAGAAAGCCAGCCAGGTACTCAGGCACCCGCTCTCTCAGATCATGCGTCTCAGTACCTCGGCTTTTTGCAGCTCCTCTGGGTCTCCGTGAGCCCCTCTCTTCCCTTCTAGCTATAGAACTTACACTCCGCCAGCTTTCCTGTGGTTCTGGATGATGTCCGTTCTGTCTTTTAGTTGTAGTTTTGAAATTGTTGTGCGAGGCAGCAGTGTAGGTGTTTACCTATGCCGCCATCTTGGATTCTCCCAGTCTCTTCTTTTTTATAGCAGCATAATATTCCATTGTGTGGATGCACCACAGTTTTTTAATCCACTCATTCGCTGATGGGCACTTAGGTTGTTTCCAAATTTTAGCTATGGTGAATTGTGCTGCTATGAACATAGGAGTGCATATATCCTTTCTGATTGGTGTTTCTAGTTTCATGGGATATATTCCTAGAAGTGGGATCATTGGGTCAAATGGGAGTTCCATTTTTAACTTTTTGAGGAAACTTCATACTGTTCTCCACAGTGGCTGCACCAGTCTTCATTCCCATCAGTGTACACGAGGGTTCCTTTTTCTCCACATCCTTGCCAGCACTTGTCATTTCTATCTATTTATTTTTACATTTTTCATGTGGCTACAAAATTTTAAATTGTATATTTTGCTTACATATTACTGGATAGTGTTACTGTAAACTTACATTAGCTGAACTCCAGAAATAGCATTAACAGGGAGATCAGAACTTCCCAGACATTGTGAATACACTATCTCCCACTCTATTTCATTAAGTTAATATTAGATGAAAATTTAAGAAATTTGCCTGATTAAATACAATTAACTATTGAATAAGATTAAATGATCATAGGTTCTTATACAAATTTAGTGAAGCAGTATCTGGGAGTTAAACATTTTAACCATAAACATAACTTAAGTCCCTGTTTTACATAACATCCACGTGTCATAACCATATTACCCCATTTTGCACATTAATTTCACCTCTCACAGTCCTCTCAAGATCTTTGGTCTATGCCTCTTTCTCCATTTGGGTCTTTGGTCTAATAAAAAATGCTAGCCTGGCCGATGTGGCTCTTTGGCTGAGTTTTGACCTATGAATCAGGAGGTTATGGTTTGATTCCTGATTGGGACAAATGGCCAGTTTGCAGTCTTGATTCTCTGTGTAGGACATGCAGGATGTAGCCAATCAATGATGCTCTCTCATAGTTGATGTTTCTATCTCTTCCTCCCTCTTCATCCCTCCCTGAAATCAATAAAAATATATATTTTTTAAAAGCCAGAATTTTCCCAAGAAAATGGAAATAGATAGATAAAACTAGCTTATTTTTATTCTGAGCTGACAGCCTTTTCTCTTCTTTCTACCTCTTCATACATTAAATATGAAATCAGAAGGAAGGAGGGAGAAGGCACACAGATAGAGAAAAAGTCGAATGTTACACAGCTGCACACTCTCTTTTTCTTAGCTCTCGGATTCACTGATGTTTAAAGGGGGAATGATCACTTAGTGCTACATTGTGACTCATGCTCATTCCACAATTCTCTCTCATCTGTGCTTCTACAACACTGGCTTGCAGGAGGGGGAGTGGAGGGACAGGCAGGAAGGGAGTCTAAGTGTGTTCTGTTCATACTCATTCAGCTCTTTCAGTTCTTGGAGGCCATGGAGACCTGCAAAAGGACATGAAGGACATGAAATGCTTCCACTGAATTTTAATGGCATGTCATTTTTTCTGCCCCCACATACATTCTTAGAGCAGCTTTGTTTGGCCTCTAAGTAGATGATTTTCATGAGGTATTTAGATTATACTACAATAAAATTGTCAACACATGTTAAGTGAATGCAGGGGTGTGACTATCCATAAAAGGGGAGCTATGATGTGTACCTCACTGTATTTGTAAGAGCTGAGAGGAATGTCTGACAGGTATTAAATATTTATCACTGCCTTTCATATTGAGCAGAAAGATGGCATGTTTTTGTTTTTGTTTGCTTGTTTTTTAACTTGCAAGTTCTATATTAAAGACATTAGAACTGAAGAATAGTGAAGAACACTTGAAGAATGAAGTAAGTGTACCTCTGATTTTACAGTTCCATCAGATTAAGAATTCACTTCCTGTTCATCCACTGCACCGTGTTAGTTCTCAGTTCATAAGGCTTCTGTATTTCTGGCACCCCCTTCCCTCTCCACACCTATGACTCCTCACCCCCCTCCTCCTCACCCTTCATGTCTCAGTTTAAATGCAATGTTCTGAGGGAAGCTGTGTATAGTATGGTATAAACTTAAAATTAAAATAATGGAAAACCAAGATGGTGGCATAAAGTACACACCTGTACGTGCTGCCTATCACAACCATACCAAAACTACAACTAAAAGATAAAATGTCTATCCATGGGAAAGCTGGATGAGTAGACATTCTACAACTAGAAGGAAAGAGAAAAGAACATTGAGATGTGCACAAGTGCAGAAAAGCTAAGGTAGCATGAATCGGGCTGCTAGCTGGCAACTGGGTGCATTGTTTTTTTTCAATTCGAAGGTAGACACAAGCTCTAGATTACTCTGAACTTCAGTTTCTGGTGAGACTCTGGGGACTCAGACTCCTCCGGGGAGAAGCTGGACTGTCAGTCATCAGGTTGGAAAGTGAGGGTGACTTTCTTGCAGAACTGTGCACAGGAGTCATTGTTTATTGCACTGAGGTGTGGGACACGGAAACTCAGAGATGCAGAGAGAGCTCACTGGCAGCTACCACTATTTGCCACGCCCCAGCCTAGTGATTACCTGAGACCCAGCTCCGCCCAGTTTACAAACCCACTCAAGCTCTGCACAGCAGCTTTTGTATATAAATGGCCTGCCCTATCATAGCTTAACCTAACAAACTCAGCTCTTATCAGACAGTTCCAAAACCTCCAAACCCCAACCAAAAAGGAGAAATCTGCAGATCTCACTGTAGCTCCTGCTGGGTGGCCTCAGAGAGTAGCTGACTTGCAGAAGCCAGTGTACCTAGTGGTCAGTGTGAGACAACACCAGATTTCAACTCCTCAGATTTATAAGTGACACATTCAAGAAGTAGATTTAGTGAGCACCAAACTGCCCACTGAAACAAGTCCTGCTTCAGAAGGGTGTCTCCAGCACAGCAGGTCTCACAGCCAATTGGCCTGGAGGTCAATTCTTCTCAGTGTACCAATATCAATCAAGGTTTAACTACAACAAGACTTTGCACTCAGCCCACAAAGGGGTGCACCAAGAGTGTCCAACTTAGGTGATCGGGGAGGCTGAACCACTGGACCCTATAGGTCACCTACCACAGAAAACCAGCCCATCAACACAAGGAATCAGCCAAAGTGCTGAGACAAATAAACACATCATGAATGAAAGAAATGGAGAAAAGCAAACTACTGGACATAGAGTTCAAAACCACATTTATAAGGTTACTCAAGAATCTTCTCAAAACCTCTGAGGAACTTAGTGAGACCTTTAAGGATCTTAATGAGAATGCCAAAAAAATGAAAAATGAAAAAGGACCAGTCAAAAATTAAGCATACACTGTCTGAAATAAAGAATATACAGAAATTCAACAGTAGAACAAAGGAGCTCAAGAATCAAACCAAAGATTTGAAATATGAGGAAACAAAAAACACCCAACCAGAAAAATAAAAAGAAAAACAAATCCAAAAATATGAAGTTAGTGTAAGGAACCTCTGGGACAACTTCAAGCTTACCAACATCAGAAGTATGGGGGTTCTGGAAGGAGAGAGAGAGCAAAATATTGAAAACCTATTAGAAGAAATAATGACAGAAAACTTTCCCTGCCTGTTGAAAGAAATAGACTTACAAGTCCAGGAAGCACAGAGAAGTCCAAACAAGAGGAATTCAAAGGGGACCATGCCAAGACACATCATAATTAAAATGCCAAGGGCAAAAGACAAAGAGAGAATCTTGAAAGCAGCAAGAGGAAAACAGTTAGTTACCTACAAGGGAGTATCTATACAACTGTCAGCTGATTTCTCAACAGAAACTATGCAGGCAAGAAGGGAGTAGCAAGAAATATTCAAAGTGATGAATAGCAAGGACCTACAACCAAGATTACTCGACCCAACACAGCTATTATTTGGAATTGAAGGTCAGATAAAGAGCTTCACAGATAAGGAAAAGCTGAAGGAGTTCATCACCACCAAACCAGGATTATAAGAAATGCTGAAGGGTATTTTTTAAAAAGAGGAAGAAGAAGAAAAAGGTAAATATAAAAATTATGAACAACAAATACATGCCTATTAACAAATTAATCTAAAAATCAAGTGAATAAAAAATCTGATGAACAGAATAAACTAATGAATATAATAGAATCAGAGGCATAGAAAGGGAGTGGACTGACAATTCTCAGGGGGAAGGGAGTGTGAGAGGTGTGGGAAGAGATTGGACAAAATACTTACACCTATGGATGAAGACACTGGTGGGGATGGGGGGTTGGTAAGGGCATGAGGTGGGGTGGGAAATCAGGTGGAGGGGAGATATGGGGGAAAAAAGAGGAACATCTGTTATAATCTGAACAATAAAGATTTATTAAAGTTAAAAAACACAAACGAAATAAAATAATGATTGGAATTCTTCTCATATCTTAAAAACAGTGAAAACAGTAAGATGCTGGGAGAAAGTGATAAAGGTATAATCATCTATAAATAGCCTGACCTTTAGAGTAACTTGAAAGTACCCCTTTATCACACTTGCAAATCACCCTACACTGCTACATAACAGCACAATTATCATTATCTGTCCAATACCTGTCTCAGTAGCAGGACTACAGATAAAAACAAAGAAGCTGTCAGCTCAGAAAATAAGCTCCATGAAGGAATCCATTGGTCTGGTCTTTATTCCTAATACCTAGCTTTGTTCCTAACATATGATAGGCACTGAATGAAGATTATTGAATGAATGAATGAATGAATGAATAAATAAATTCAAGAATGAAGAAATTACTCATTTCATGTTCATTAGTAATGCTTTACTGGAAAGGACATTTAGGGAAATAGACCACAAGTCCATACATATTGAATGATAGAAATGATAAACATCAATGAATAGAGTATCTCTCCCTCACTATTCAGTGTGAGGTATTTCAATATTAAGTATGTGAAGGGTGAAGAGGAGGTGGATGATGTGTCATAGGCGTGGAGAGGGAAGAGAATGCCAGGCAGACGGAACCCTCATGAAGTGAGAACTAACATGGTGCAGTGGATGAACAGGAAGTAAATTCTTAACCTGATAGAACTGTGAAATCAGAGGTACACTTACTTCATTCTTCAAGTGCTCTTCACTATTCTTCTGTTGTAATTTCTTTAACACAGAACTTGCTAGTTAAAAAACAATATTGAAAACATGTTCATGTTTTTTAACTAACTTCTGCAGTGTGATATTATAAGTGAATTAAATTATTATCTACGTGGCAAGATAATAAATCTAAAGTTAGTAAATCAATCACATGTGTGGATATACTGTTAACATCTAAAGAAAGAAAGAACAGAAATGATGTAAAGTAACTGACTCTGGCTAGGCAGGCTGACCTCCCATATTTCATAATACTATATATGAAATTCATGCATGGGCAGGAGGGGGGAGGGAGGGCAGGGTGTCCTTCAGCCCAGCCTGCTCCCTGCTAACTCTCCAGGTAGAATAGAGCCTAAACAGGCAGTCGGACATCCCTCTCACAATCCAGGACTGCTGGCTCCCAACTGCTCAACCTGCCTGCCTTCCTGATTGCCCCTAACCACTTCTGCCTGCCAGCCTGATTACCCCCTAACCACTCCCCTGCCAGCCTGATTGATGCCTAACTGCTCCCCTGCCAGCCTGTTTTCCCCTAACTGCCCTCCCCTGTGGGCCTGGTCACCCCTAACTGCCCCCACTGCAGGCCTGGGACCCCCCACACACAACTGCCTTTTCCTGCAGGCCCATTCACCCTCAACTTCCCTCCTCTGCCAGCCTAGTCACCCCTAACTGCCCTCCCCTGCATGCTTGATCATCTCCAAATGCCTTCCCTTGCAGGCCTGGTCTCTCCCAACTGCCCTCCCCTCCTGGCCATCTTGTGGTGGCCATATGTGCCCACATGGGGGCAAGATCTTGTGACTACATGGGAACAGTCATCTTGTGTGTAGGAGTGATAGTCAATCTGCATATTACTCTTTTATTAGATAGGATAGAGGCCTGCTGCACAGGTGGGGGCCAGCTGGTTTGGCCTGAGGGTGTCTTAATCAGGGTGGGTGTTCCCTTGGGGCATGGGGTGGCCTGAGCATGGGATCTGTTGTGATTTGTAGGCTGACCACTCTGCCCAGCCACACAAGCAGAGGCCCTGGTATCTGAGATTTATTTATCTTCTACAATTGAAATTTTGTAGCCTGGAGAGGAGTCAAGCCTTATGCTTGCCCACAGCAGCAGCCATTGAAACTTTGTTGCCTTAAACAGAGGCCTGGACAACCAGGTTTTGCGGAAAGCTTGACTTCCTCCATGCCAGGAGCAACCCAAGCCTCCCTTCTGCTTCTCTGTGGCCATATCCATCTTGGTTGGGTTAATTTGCATACTTGCTCTGATTGGTTGGTGGATGTGGCTGGTGGGTATGGTCTTGGGGTGTAGCAGAGGTATGGTCAATTTGCATATTACTCTTTAATTAGATAGGATGCTCCTCATGATATATGATACAATATGTTCTACAACATATGTTAATATCTGCTGACTGATTAATGAAGATTGAGGTTATCATTTTTAACTGAAATCAGTTATATTTCTAATTTAATTTTATTCATTTTTCACACTCTCTAAAGAAACCCAATATTATAGAAAACTTCCAACAATGGGTATTATCATACCTATTTTTAATTTTTTTAAGAACATACCAAGAGGATACAGGAGTTAATATATAATCTTCTATGTGGGGAAGTAGTATACTAATACTAACATATTAGTATTCCAGGCCAGCAACATGATGATGTTTTCAGGTGAACATATAATAATTCTACACCATAATAACCCAATGCCAATAATAATAATAATCCTAGCTGAAACCGGTTAGGCTGGGTGGAAAGAGCATCAGCCTGCAGACTGAAAGGTCCCAGGTTTGTATTCTGGTCAAGGGCATCTACCTCAGTTGTGGGCACATCCCCAGTAGGAGGTGTGCAGGAGGCAACTGATCGATGTTTCTCTCTCATCAATATTTCTAACCCTTTATATCTCTTCCTTCCTCTCTGTAAAAAATCAATAAAATATATTTTAAAATAATAATAATAATAATCCTAGATAATAAAAGCCTAATATGCTCAGTGTCCGGTCATCCAGTCAGCCATTTAACCAACCAAAGCTTAATATGTTAATAATATGCTATGACGAGCACTGATCACCAGGGGGCAGACAGTCGACCAGTCAACCAGTCAACCAGTCAACCAGTTGCTATGACATGCACTGACCATCAGGGGGCAGATGCACCAACCAGTAGGTTAGCTTGCTGCGGAATTAGGCTGATTGGGACTGAGCAAGATGGGCTAGACAGAACCTGGAGCCCTCTCATTATCCTTCCCCAGCTGCCAACCTCCTGCTGGGAAGGGATAATGGGAGACCTGATTATGCACTGGTGGGGTGGGGTCCTTCCACCTTGCCTGTGCCCTTTAGCAAACGGGTTGAGGAATACCCTCCTACCCCCCACTGAATGCCCAAATTTTGTGCACCGGGATTCTAGTAATAATCTTATCTAATAACAGAGAAACATGCAAATTGACCATACCTCCACTACACCCACAGCCAGAGTGAGTATGCAAATTAACCCAACAAAAATGGAGGTTAATTTGCATACGCAGGCAGGGCGGGGAGCCCATGGTCCACTCCTGGGGTTCCAGGTCCATTGCCAGACACCTTTCACAAGCTACTAGTCCCTTGGGCCAGGGAGGTGGGGTGGGTAGCACCAGATGCCTCCCAAGGGTTGTGGGTCCATCACAGGCCCCAGGAGAGGCAGTGGTCCTCCTAAGCACTTCTGTGGGGCCCTGGGAGCATCATTGCCCTGGCGATGGGAGGCCAGCCTGCTTAGCCACTGTGTGGGGTCCCGGGCACATTGTTGCCCTGGGGAGGAGCAGCTGGGCCTGCTTAGCCAATCCAGGGGTGCCTGGGAACATCGCTGCCCCAAGGAGGCGTGGTTGGGCCTGCTTAACCACTCCCATGGGGCCCGGGGAGCATCCCTGCCCCAGGAGTCACCCCGGGCCTTGAGAACATCTCAGGCATGGGGTTGCTGAGAACCAGATCAGGCCTCTGGCCACAGATTCACAGCTTCACGGAGACCAAGGGCAGGGATCTGCCTCACCTGAAGAGAGAGGGAGGTTCAGTAGTGGCTCCAAGGCATGGGTGGGTGAGGCCAGGGATCAAGGGGCACGGAAGGATGCCTGGGCAGAGGGGCAAGGACCCCCAGCCTTGAGGAGGGGGTTGAGGAGTGGTGCCACTTCAGTGGAGGGGTGCCACACTGCAGGGTACGAGACTAACCAATGTCGGAAACCAAACATTGTTCTCACTAAATGGATGTAAACAGGAGACCAGAAGGCTGGTCAACCTTAATTGCTCTGAAAGATCAGAGCTAATTACTCACTGTTTAGTTAAAAACATTGTTAGCTGAAGCAGCCTCTACCTGTTTGTTTCATGTTAATTTCTGTTTTGTTATTTCCTGCCTAAAAGCGAGGGGTGTGTCCAAAAGCCTTAATAAAAGGGAGAGAAAGGCCAGAGCAAGTGGTAGTCCTTTCCACTAGAGCAGCAGTTCTCAACCTGTGGGTCGCAACCCCTTTGGGGGTCAAGCGACCCTTTCACAGGGATCACCTGAGACTATTGGAAAACACCTATTTCCCATGGTCTTAGGAACCAACACACCGCTCCTCAGTGTAGCAAAATGTAGTTTATTGTTGTCATATGAAGACTGTTACCCATGCTACACCACGATTCAAGACAAAATTTCATTTATTTGTAATTAGAAATAAATATTTCACAATATATAATTACATATTGTTTTTGTAATTAATCACTATGCTTTAATTATGTTCAATTTGTAACAATGAAAATACATCCTGCATATCAGATATTTACATTACAGTTCATAACAGTAGCAAAATTACAGTTATGAAGTAGCAACAGAAATAATTTTATGGTTGGGGGTCACCACCACATGAGGAGCTGTCTTGAAGGATCATGGCATTAGGAAAGTTGAGAATCACTGCACTAGAGGAAGGCTCCCACCTGCTCCCCCAATATCGCCAAATTAACGTTTTCTAGTCTCTCATTTTGTTTGCGTGCGGCCTCCTTCAGAACCTGAACCCTGAACAGGGAACCCTGAACCACATGGGACATGGAAAGAGGTTCCCACAGACCAACATGATTCAGACAAGCTCCCAGTGCTAACTGGCTTCGCCCAGGCAGCCTTCACACTTCAGAGGCAGTGACTTCTGCTCCTGCCTTGACCCAAAAGCTAGCATGCCACCGCCCTGCCCCTCAGCAGAGCATGCCTTGGCTATGAGTGTGAAGCCTTCCACCTGCTCTGAAGAAGGGGGTCAGTAAGGAATGGGGGCAGAAGACAGGGGAGAGGAAAGAATGTGGAGCATCCGCAATGAAGAGGTGCTTAAGAAAGAGGATCGGAAGCCCAATGAGAAGATTTGTTCTGTTTGCCCGGCAGCTGCCTCTTAGGAAGGACAGAGAACATGGCTCTGAGGGCTCCTTGTGCGCTGAGTCAAGTTCCACAGCCAACTGGAATTGGCCTCTGTTTCCTGGTCTGTAAAATAGATTAAGCATGTCCCATTGTCTTCACTGAGCTTTGATGGCCAATTGAGACACTATATAAGGAAAGTGAGGAAGGAGTGAGACAGAAAAGGAAAGGCGAACAACACAAGAAAAAAAGACTGGAAGGAACCTGTAAACCCATTGTCACTTAAATAGGGAATACAGTCAATAGTGTCATAATGACATATGATGCCAGGTGGGTACTGGAAATATCGAGGGACACTTTGTAAAGTATATGATTGTCTAACCACTATTCTGTGAAAGCAATAAGAGACTGAGAGAGAATGATAAGTTTTAATCAAATATAAATTCAAAGAAATGTCCATGTGATCAGGAAAACATTGATCTGGGCTTTATTAGAATCCTAGGATCAATTAACCATATAATCCTGGGGTTTAAGAGGACAGAAATGGCTAATTTTCCAATTTTCCATTCTGTGATTCTTAAATTTTTGGTAAAACATACTAATAAACAGTCGTGCATGGTTAAACATTCTCTCCTAAGGAGACTCATGTTGACTTAACATGTTCTAACTTTTAGAAAAATTTCCCTGATACTGAGGCAAAAAAAATCTCTATGTGTAAATTGAATGGGTTGGTGTGACGCACTAAAGGCATCAGAATAAATCCAAATGCTCATTTCCTGTGAGAAGCTTTCAGACTTTTGAAGAGCAGTTTTTGCGTTTCAAGTATTCTCTTTCCTCTTCACCTAGATAGGGTGTGCATCTCTCAGTGCAGAAGCCTGCCCTCAGAAGCCACTTTCCCCAGTGTTTAGTCCCATAATTATCAAGGCATTGCTATTTTGGGGAATCTCTGGGTTAAATTTTAGAGAGAAATATGGAAAGATCTGGAAAATATAACAAAAAGATCCTGGTGATCGGAGGAAGCCTAGGAGAAAGACATCTAATCATTTGTTCTTGAAGAAAGTCCCAAGGTGAGACAATAATTTTCAAGGTCAAGAGTTTGGAAGAAACCCATGAAAATTTTTACCCTTCTTCCACCTTCCACAGTGTGTCTGCAGGAGGGAGTTAATTTTTAGGACCTACATCATAGTAGCTCTAATTGCTTATCAGAACTATGGATACAGGACCTGCAGCAGCAGGAAGAAGGACAGACAGGATCTGTGTATACTTTTTAAAATAATATATGCCATTTTAATAGCTTAATATATGTTTCCCCTACTTCAAACTTAGTTCTGAGGTACCACATAGTCCTGCTCATTTTTATTCTGCATGGATATAATTGTTGACCTTCAAGTCCGATCTCTAGGCTTTGAATGGCAATAACCCTGTCAGCAACAGCACCTTTGCCCCCTATCAGACACCTCTGCAAATGCATTGGGCCAGAGTCTTATTAATAAGTTTTCCTCCCATTATTTTATTAAGCTGGCTTTTATTAAACTACTCTTATCACTTCAAGGCAAAAGGATTTCTCATTGAAATAAGAACAACATTTTGAGAGCTCATAGAAAACTGAGTTTCAGAGTTCCTTGCAATTACATTTCTTTTTATTCAGCTCCTATCATTATTCTTACCCTGAAGTTAATCTGCGTGAAAACTGTCAAAATCTTTGCTTTTTCAACTTCTAGCTTTCCAAAATGATGGTCTGCCATTGAGGACTTTGTAAAGCAAGGGATTAAAATCTGGAATCTTATAGCTTTAGACAATGCAGAGGATTACATGGAAAAGTCAATTATTCTTCGGACTTCCATTTCTTATTTGTTGGGAACATCTCAGATATCCTATCAGAACTGAAAGCATGCAACTCATTAAAATGGGTAAAGAAGAATATGTGAGCACTTACAAAAACCGTGGGCTCAACCAAATGTGGGAGTCGAATTGAAAAGTGACATTGACATCTTTCTTGCTAAATTAAGCTCTAAAATTTTATTATTCCCAAGTCATCAGCTGTTTCACTTCCATTCTATTACCATCATATTCTAGATAATTGCCAAATTACAATTTGGTTTAATTTTTAAGCTTCAGAAAAGCTATATCAAATTTCAACCTAATAGAAGGTACTTGGGAAAGGCATAGCCATCTTTGCCTCTTGATAAGGAGAAAAATGTGGAGAGTTGAGAAACATTTTCACACTGTTCAGTAATGTGACAACAAGCAGTGCTATCAGGAAAGTCATCACAAATCTTACTCTACTTCTCAGAATGTGACCCAAAGTTTCTACACCCTATACAATGAGAAGCTTGTTAAAAATTGAAAATGTCTAGGTTCACTCAGGTATGTCTGAGAAGGAAGCCATGAAAAACAAAACAGAGCCTTTAAATGTGTGTCACCATGCACAATTTCACCATGAAATCCCAGTCATATAATGTTCTTTACAAATTTGGTCATCTACTAAATCTTTCCTTTTCTGAATTTTAATTCCATTAATTCAGGAAATGATTTATCCTCCTTTCTCTCACATGTTTCAAAGTTCCCATGAAGGTTGCTATACAGATAACAATGCAGATATCAGTGGCTTCCCTTAAAGGATCTTAGAATGCAATCTATCAAAAGGCACATGCCCTGGGTTTTAGAGAGGGTGTTTCATTTCATGGGGATGAGGCCATACACTGTAATAACTTGATCCGCATTAACATCACAAAGTCCATGATCTATTATTCCTTCCTATACTCATCTTCTGAGTTCAAGTGTTTTCCACTTACTTTGCAATCTCTAATCCACTCCCTTTCCACAGCATCTTACTGTTGTTTGTTTCTTTCTGTGTTGTTGTTTTTTATTAAAAAAAGTTCCCATAAAGTAGATATTTATTGACTGATTTTCACCATCAGTATCATAATTCTGATTTGTGACTCATCACTATTGTGTAAGAGTCACTTATATCAGTTTGAGTTCCCAGGAATTCATAAAATATCCAGAAAACATTATATCTACAGATCTGCATGTTGCCTGAAATTGTGCTTTTGCAGACTGATTAAAAAGAACTAAACCTGCCTAGCTGGTGGGGACCAGTGGCTGAGTATTTGAACCAGGAGGTCACAATTAGATTCCCAGTCAGGGTACATGCATGATCCCCAGTAGGGAGTGTACAAAGAGGCAGCCTATCAATGATTCTTTCTCATCATTGGTGTTTCTCTCTCTCTCTCCTCTCCCTTTCACTCTGAAATGAATAAAAATATATATTTTTTTAAAAGAGTTAACCCTCACCACTTTCCCAAGCCCCAGACATCCTACCTGCAACTCCAAGTCTGCTCTGCATATAAGTAGTGAAATCAAGATTTACTCAAAAATGTCTGCCCAGGAGCCTGATACCACCTTTCAGAAGCATTCCTTAGAAATAATAAATTATCATAATTTATTCAGGTTTCTATTTCACTGCATATGAGAGAAGAGATGGCACAGAAGGTCACTCATATGTTAGCATGTAATCAGATTAGCTTGTCACCTTGAGATACAGAGGAAGGGAGGCAGAGGACTGGTCAGTTTTAATAGAGTGCCAAGCCACAGAACAGCAGTTTATAAAGTCTTTGAAGAAGTGAGCACTTCTCTTTGAAATTACCAACATATATAGCATGTCATTGATCTTTATATTTGTGCTTAGTGCAGAGAGCAGCAAGAAGTGAATTATTTAATAAAATTATTTAATGTGCTTGCTAAAGGCTGTCTCTTCTTACCTTCAAGTCTGCTGCTTAAATTCAGTGACCTTTGACCTCATTTTACTGTCATTCTGTGTTTGGGTCTTTGATCATGACATTTCTTCCTCAATGTTCTACTTAGGTGAGTTTAGATTTCTCAAAGTTTTGTTCCTGACCATCCTATCCTGGAGATGAGGAAAAAAGAGCAAATATCAGCATCTGTGTTTGTGACTGTGGTATTAGGAAAGGAGAAGTTCTAGAAATATTACTTATGACTACCTCACCTTGAAAGCTCTCTCAGGCACAGGTGGCCTTCTTCAAACATGGACTACAGCTGGATGCTGTGATCCTCGAGTCATCACTGGGGCCACTGTTGTGCTAAATACTTGGCTCTCATATAATGGCTGCTACCTGGGTGTGTTATTTCTATAATATTGTGTTGAGAGCCCTTTCTGAGAGGCTTCATCTGGAGCCTACTTTCTCTAACCCAACCACAATTTCATAAGCACCTGAGTCCTGGTATTAAATTATTTACTGTTTAAAACAGCTAGAATAGTACTGACCCAATCCCCTTGGCAGCCTTTCCTGGCAGCTTCGTTGCTGTGGTCATTTTTTTCTCTTCTCCCTCCCTGGCTCCCCTTACTTCTCCCTGCAACCCGACCTATCTTATCCTGGCAACTGAATTAATAATGCTGTCTTTATCCAGATAGCAGTTAGAGTCCAGGCCATATATCTTGGCTTTCGATGTTTTACCCAAGGTTATACAACCCATCCTGCTCAGTTTTCTTTCCAGCCCAAAGGTTTAGCTTCTCATTAGGAAGGATACTGCCCTTTACAAATTATTTTCAGACACTCAATGAAGTTCAATGAAGAACTTAGCCCAGTGAAGGCTTCTGGATCCACTCCCTTTGAAAAAAAAACTTTCCTTTTCTCTTAGTGTTAAATGGTTTCACCCACTACAGATCCTACAGAGAAGACTACCCCAACAGACATTCCAAGAAGATGAGCTCAATAACATGAGAATTAGTACAAGTAAAACTACAGGATGGCTATAAAATAGAGCCCCAGCTTTCACAGGTCACAAAGTGTTTATCCATGAACACCAAAACCAAGAGCTTGTGCTTCCTCCTTATATTTTACTAGTGGTCCAGGGCTTGATTAGAGGAAATAATTTAATATTGCTATTTGCCCTTTTTCTATAATAGAAATGTCAGAGATGAAAGAAAATTAGTAAAATGTGTATGAAAACCTTCCTTCTGTCAGAGCCTGGGGCACACCACAGGACTCAGAGTCAAGTCCCCACCCACTCACATGCACCTCAAAATTGTGTGAGACCCAGACCCAGCTGGGGACATGAGGCTGCGCCTTCCCACCTGGTTGGGCTTGACAGGGGACCTCAGACCATGCCTTACACCCAATGGGGTTTGATAGGGGATCTCAGGCCATGTCCTTTCCCACCATTGGGCTATATCCAGACCTGGCCAGTCCCACCTTTGTCAAGCCCTGCTAGGCAGAAGATATAGTCTCAGGTCCCCTGTCCCTGTGCCTGATGGGGGACATGGCCTGAGATCCCCTTCCAAGGCCTGCTGGGTGGGAGGCATGGCCTGAGGTCCCCTGTCAAGCCCTGCCAGGTGTGGGGGGGGAGTAGCTTCAGGTCCCCAGTCAAACTGGCTGGGCAGGGGCATGGCCTGAGTTCTCCCGACCCAGCACTGAGAGTGTACCTTGAGGTCCTGTGTCAAGCCTTACTGGGTGGGGAGCATGAACTGAGGTCCTCTATCAAGCCCAGCTAGGCAGGGGGGTGCAGCCTCAGGATCCCTGGCCTGATGCTGGGGCTGAGGACACAGCCTGAGGTCCCTGGTCAAGCCCTGCTATGCAAGGGGTGCTGTCTGAGATCTCCTGACCTGGTGCTGGGATTGGGGGCATGGCCTGAAGTCCCTTATCAAGCCCCACCTGGTGGGGGGCATGGCCTGAGGTCCCTGTCAAGTCCTACAGGGTGGGGGAGGATATAGCCTCAGGTCCCTGCTGATTGCTTGTTAAAGCTCCTTATGGGAATTTGGCTTCAGCTGTGGGTGCAGCCATCTTTGTGGTGGAGTGATGGTCAATTAGCATATTCCCTCTTTGTTAGATAAGATTCCTTTCACTCCTTTCTTAAGAGAGGACGTTGCCCTCTTATGCTAAGATCACATTTTTAAAATGTGAAGATTTCACACATTCAAGTTGTGAGCACTGAAAATAAGAACTGCCTTACCCATTTTTCATCCCCAGCAACTAGCATTGAACCTGGCCCACAGTCACCATATGCATTTCAGCAACAATTCCAAGACACCAACTGGATGTCCAACAATTCAATTAAATTGTGACACTATCTGCCCAGAGTTAGCACAATCCCCACAGGTTCAGGGCTCTGATCCAGAAGATCTCCCTCTCTCAGATGTTAGCCACAAGTCTCTGGTTTCCCCAGGCTACCTACCTGTACCTCTGTCCAGCTGGATACAAATTCAGGTGTTCTCACAACACCCTTCAGATTTGATAATTTACCAGAGTGCCTTACAGTACTCACTGAAAGCACTATACTTACAATTAACATTTTAATATAAAGGACACAGCTTAAGAACAGCCAATGCAAAAAATAAATGCTCTGGGGAAAAGTGCAGAGCGTCCATTTCTGTGGAATCAGGTTGTGCCACCCTCCCAGCACATTACACAATATGTTCAACCTAGAAACTCTCTGGGTCTCATTGTTCAGGGTTTTTACTGAAGTTTCACTAGGCTGGCGTGACTGAATCACTGGCTCCAGGTCCCCTTCTTCGGCATTCCTAGAGGTGGGGGTAGCGCTCCAGCCCTTAAATCATGTGCTTGATCTTTCTGGCCCCTCCTTTGAAACCATGTAGGGAACCACCACAAGTCCCCTTGTTAGCATAAACTGAGATATGGTGGAAAAGGACTTGTTATGAATAATGAAAGACACTCCTATCATGAAAATTCCAGGAGTTTATGAAACTCTATGCCAGGAATCAGGAATAAAGACCAGTTTTATTCCTTAACACACCATTCGAGATACATTTGCCAAGTTGAATTGAGTTGGCTACCATCAAATTCCTATTAGTCACTTAATAACAAAAAAAATGAAAGGGTCTTCAATTCTAGGATCAAAATGCTCCCACTGAAAGTAATGATCTTTAAGCTCTTCCTTGAACATTCATTTAAAGCACAGCTTAAATAATTCCCAGCTGAAAGCCTGAATTTAAGTCCCTTTTTAACTACAGATGATAGGAAATGAATTCTGCCACTCGAGATGGGCAGTTAAAGCTTTGGTATATTTACTACTAACATTTTATATCAGCTTTGAAGTTGATATGTAGGGATACCAAATACTTTTATGGTCCAGACTCTGGGTGAATATACTGCCCTTCCTGCCATGGTACATATCAAGCACTTTGAATTTTATGAAGGTAAGCACACCATATCTGACCAGTGTTGTTTCTAACTATGAAAATGGAATAAGAGGATAGAGATGTACAGCTGTTATGCTTCAGGGCTTACATTACTTTGATTAGAAGAAAAGCTGCCAGGAAAGATTTGCTTTTGTATGGAAAAAAATTTTAGATAGATGATAAAGATTTACATTTTTGTGTACACACATGTGCAAATATATGAATGCATGTATTTGAATACAGGAAGTCAGTGAGCCTTTTTTCTGCAGAAGTACATATAAGTAAACACTTTAAGCTTTCTAGGCCATATTGCCTCTGTCACAATTACTCAACTCTGCCATTGTAATGCTAAAGCATTCATAGACATTACATAAAGGAATAGTCATGGCTAAGCTCTGATAAAATTTCATTTATGGACATGAACTTTTGCATTTTATGATAATTTTATGTCACAAAACAATATTCTTCTTTTGATTTTTCAACTATGCAAATATGTAGAAACCATTTTTGCTGCCAGGCCATACAAAAAGAGGAAACAGGCCCTAGGCTGCTGGCCCTTGCAGACAACAAAGGTTAATCTAGTGATGATGTCCCTTGGCTCAGGCTGAATAATCTGAGTGAAGCTGCATTAGCTGGGGACTCTAACAAGTGAGTTATTTGAATTCCACTGGATGTTAAAGGTGTCCTCATAAATAGTATTATCTCTCAAACTGTCCAGCCCACTCTCCCACCCTCCTCCCTTCTCGCCGCCTTTTGTCTCTATCTCATTCTTGAAAGATAAGAGGGGTTTAATGGCAAATGTGCCCCAGATACATCCAACATTGACTGTTCATGCTATTAATATCAAGGTAACATAGCTGATGACAGCTTCTTTCATTGATTCATAATTCATGTCCCTATTAAAGGCTATCTGATCCGATGAGTTGTACATATTTCATTATGAATATGCTAACATTGTCAGTTTATATCAAAAGAAAACCACAACTTATTTCTTTCTTAACTTGGGAATTAAGGGGGGAAATGCCTCTGTTGGGTGCTGAGGGTAGGGGTTTAGAAATCCCAAGGCCAGGAAAATATCTCTGATTCTGAAAGATTAAATCCTGTCCAAATCTCAATCAAACTAGCGCTTAGAGATTCTGACCAAGTCAATGGTGGGTGTCCTATGGCAACATGGCCGTGTTTTTTATGTATTAGCTTCAGAATTTCAAGCGACAGCTTTCCTTTACAAATATATTTCAGAAAGTGGTTGTATATTTTAAAGCAATTTCTAAAACTTTGTTTAAGTGACTAGGTTTATCAATCAGAAAGCCTAAAGGCAAGTAGGGGAAAAAAGGCAAAGTCTTTTTTATTATTGTTATTGTTATTAAAGCAGGAGAAATATCTGAGCCCCGAGGCTCAATTTGTGAAAAGCATGATCCACGGGACTCCTGTTCAAGGTAAGCAGCTGCTGAGACACTTCAAAAGATCATCTTTATTGCAGAACAATTGCATGACCCAGTTTCCTGGTCAGCCACATGCTTTTGTAGAAACTTCAGGAACTAATGAAAGAGCTCAGCAAAGTTAGCATGTGCACTTTTATCTGGGGCTATCAGGAGGGGAAATATGAAAAGGTTCCCAGGGCCCTTGAATTTAGCACTACCAGGTCTACTGGCACAGAAGCAAAGAATGAAACAAAAGATATGAGCATGCTTGAAAAGGCAGTGTCTGACATTTGGTAAATGAGCTTGCTTTTAAGGTTGCTATGACACAGGCACCTCTCTGCATACATACTCTGTCTTTTGCCTATCAAAATATTTTGATATCATAATAAAATTCTACATTTTGGCCATGAGTAAGGATTCACAGCTTTGGCATAAAATATATTCTTCCACCTAGTCTTATGTCTCCTTGAGAAACAAAACTTGGTGGTGTGTGAGCATCTAAACAATATTTAATTTGGAATTCCGACATGCATCATAAAACTAACATAAAGAGCAACAATGTATGTTTTAATGATTTCAAAGGGAAAAGCACATTTCCATAAACAGCTCTAAGTTAAGTTCCATTCATTGCATGCTGGAAAATATGACATCTTTAAGTAAAGAAGTCTTCAGCTTTTTATTTTAAGCATCTGTGTACTTACATTTATTCATAAAAAGAATCTTTCAAAAGAGCTATTTGGTTTTAGAATTTCCTCTCCCAGTTGTTGTTGTTGTTGTTTTTCTCACTTGGCTAATTTTGGAGAACATCATCTAAATTCACTTTTCCCTCTACTTACTGTGTAAGTTTCCAAGGGCTGCTCTAACAAAGAACCAAGAACTAAGTGGCTTAAAACAATGGAGATCTATAGTTTCGCCATCCTAGAGCCTAGAAACCAAACTCAAATACTCCATAGGGCTATGTTCTCTCTGAGGGCTATAGGTAAATCCTTCCTGGGGTCTTCTAGCTGCTGGTGTTTTTCAACAATCCTTGGTATTTCTAGACTTGTACATAGATCATTACAGTATATGGTTGTCTTCTCTCCGTGTATCTTCACATGGTCCACATTCTGTGCAAATTTCCATTTTTTTTTTTTAGAAGAACACTAATCACTGAATTAGAGCCCATCCTAATGAGCTCATTTTTACTTGATTACCTCCGTAAACACCCTATGTCCAAATAAGATGGTATTCTAAGATATAGGTGTTAGGACTTCAACACATCTTTTGATGTTGTATAAAAATCAAATTTTAATACATGTGCATGGGGAATTCACAATCAAACCATGTCACTTGTAATATTTATGGTGTGACTGAAAAAAACAACAACTCAACAGCAGCAAAGAAGGTACTAAAATTTCAAAATTACTTCCAGTTCCCTTAGGCCTTCACAAGTTGGAGTGACTGCCCATAAATGTAGCTTGGTCCATTTGTAGGCTGGCTGGACTAAGGCTTGGTCTAGCTAACTGCAAAAGGGGAAAGGTCTGTATCTATATTTTGCAAAACATTTTCTTCAGGTTCCTAATAAAATATCTGGGTACTTTTTCAGACCTTCTGTTAGAATTTACTTCAAGGTCCTACAGGTCCCAACAGCCACAATGACTACAAATGAGCCAGCAACAACGGAGCAGAGAAGTCCAAACTGTACTACTCTATAGACCCTCTGAAGAAACATCACTCCTGGCTGACACTGTGGCATTGAGAAACATCATGGTTCACAGATCCATAAAGCCTTTGGTGTGTGCAAGTCAAGAAGAGAAGTCTTAAAAGAAAGGAGATGTGCCAACACCTTGATTTTGGATTTCCAGCCTCCAGAACTGTGAGAATATTAATTTCTATTGTTTAACAATCAGTGGTATTGTGTTATAATAGCCCTGGAAAACTAAATGTATCTAGAAAATAGGCCGATAGATCAATAGTGTGGGGGCTTTAAAAATTAATAATTTTTCTTCCACCTTCTAAATTCTTCCTACTGGCCTAATAATCAAATTAACAGACAGATTAATAAGATAAAAATCAAATTTTAATACATTTGCATGGGGAATTAATATGAACATTAAAATTCCAAAGACAATGAGACAACATTGGTATATATGACATTTTGGACAAAGGTAACTGTGGAGTGGTAATGGAGTCTGAGGTTTCAGAAGTGAGAATGGCTGATTTACTAGAAGAGGAAGAGCAGAACACACATGGGCAGGAAAATTCTTACTAGACAACTCAGAAACAATGGGATACATGGTATATGTAGCTGACAGGCTGTTGGCTGAAGCCCTCCTATTTACCACACTTAATTCAAATTAAGCTAAAGAGAACATCTTAAGATTCTTTTCTTAAAGTAGGTTTTTCTACCTGAATCTCTTGGGTAAGAAGCGAGGAGGTCAACACTTCTTTCTGAGTCTTATTTCGTAACAAACAGCTTAAAGTCAATATTCCAAAAAAAGCAGCTTCAGGGTGAAAACTTTGGTTCCCTTAAATAGATAGATAAAAGATAGATAGATAGATAGATAGATAGATCTTATATGCAAGAAGTAGTGATTGGTGTACCACTCAGGATGCAAATTTTCATTGGATTAGATGGGAGTACAATCCTCAGAATACTCAGCAATTATATCTATATGACAAACAATCATAAAAATTCCAGCAGCATAGGGGGGAAAAGGAGATATATGTACTACTACTTGTAATACTCTAAACAATAAAAAATTCCAGTAGCATCCTATAGAATAAAGAGGTAAAATGCAAATTGATCCTCACTCCCTCTCATCACAAGATGGATGCCCCCACATTGTCACAAGATGGCTTACAGGAGAGGGCAGTTGGGGGCAACCAGGCCTGCAGGGGTGGGCAGTTTGGGGTGACCAGGCTTGTAGGGGAGGGCAGTTGGGGGTGATCGGGACAGCAAGGGAGCAGTTAGGTGTCAATCAGGCCAGCAGGGGAGTGGTTAGGGGCAATCAGGCAGCCAGGCAGGTAAGTGGTTAGGAGCCAGCAGTCCTGGATTGTGAGAGGCATGTCCGACTGTCTGTTTAGGCCTGACATCCCTCCAGGAGTCGGTCCTGGATTGTGAGAGGATGCAGACCCGCCCCCCACATCCTCATGCATGAATTTTGTGCACCGACCCTCTAGTTTAAAACAATTGTCTCTGAAAATGTTTTGTGAATCAGTCATTTCTCATTGCTGAGCCTATTTCCACAAAAAGATAAAAGTCTTTTAACTAGAATTAAAATTACAACACAGCAGCCATGGAGCCCACATGGTGTTTTGTTTATTTGTTTAGTTAATTGCATGTATTTAAAAGGACTTAATATTAAAATTCTGTTTCTTCTAATAAACTAAAAAATATGACAATACTGAGCATCAAGGCAACAATCACCAGAAATGAAGTTGCATCTGCTTCTTTAGATTCTGCTCTCTCCTGATGCCACAGTTCCCACCAGGTGACTTCTCTTATTTAGACATTGTGCTTGTCTCCTACTGGTATTTGAGTTTAGACCCCAATATAGACTATCCAGCTACAACATTCTGAGATCCTAAATTGAGAGAGGATATATTCCCAAGACAAGCTCATTTTCAGTGTTGCTCTTCAAATGGTCTCTGTGTTTGACAATGTTTAAGTTTGAAGGGAAATTCTAATTACAACTTTTGCCTTGTACATAATGTATGGTCTTCTCACTCTTTAGTCACAATCATAAGGAAATGCATTCCGAGTCACAATATTCTAGGTTTCCATGTAGGACTGTTCTCTTAATGGTGATGCTAAAGGCATCCTGCTCTGGAACTGGTTGGGAGCTCATCCTGCATAGAAACACAGATATATTTTCAGTGTTCTTTCCTTCCCATGTACTATAAAGGGTTGTGGCATAAAGCTTCCCCAATCCATTGGCAGTCCTGTCAAAAGAACCATATCTGACTAGCTGCCTAACCTTTGAAATCAGCCTGTCTTTGGGACCAGCTGGGTGATGAGAGAGCTTTCAGATGTGCTCTGCTACCCAACACTTCATCCACAAGGTGAACACAGCTCTAGGAGTGGTATCTCTCACAATCACACAATCAACCTTGGAGAAAAGACATCAGAATATGGAAATAAAATCACAAACAGGAAGGCAAGAGTTAAGAGATTTAAAGACAGTTAGCTTTGTTATTGCTTATTAATTTTGGGCTGGGTAGCTTCCCCAGTAAAGAAAAAAAAAGAGAGAAAGAAGAGGGAGCATTATCTGAGAGAGACCAGGAAAGCCAAAAGTACTATGAAAAGCAAGTTGAAGAAAGAGATTGAGTCCTTTCCTTCATTGACCCATTTGCACACTGATTAGAATCCTACGTTATTTCCCTGGAGCTGGAAATAACATATCCAAGACTTTAGTAATTAAATTTATTTATGGGATTTTTATCATTTAATCTTTTTCAATGTCTGATCTTATTTATTTGTTATCCTTACAAAATCATATTTTGACTGGCCTGAGAGTCAGAGGTAGGTCTCAGAAAGACAGTCTGTCTCTTGGCTAGTTTCTGGCTTTTTTCTTTGGCCTACTTCATTCTCTTGGCCAAACAGATATAATAATCTGTAGTCCTGTCCTTATTTTTCTTGGTATACTGTTTCTTCGGAGAAGACATTTGTGTTGAAGGACACATGGGGTAACAAAACTACTGAACCTTGAGCATTTGACCCTGGGTTTCTTACCTTCTTTGTTCAAGGGCATTGCCCTCTTTAGAGAGATTGAAAACTTGCAGATTCTGATAGCTCTTTAGGGCTCCCCGCTACAAGGCACAGTGGTTATCAGTCAGTCAGGAATATCCTTGTCTCCTTTCTCTTCCTTCCTTCCTTCCTTCCTTCCTTTCTTTCTTTCTTTTTCTTTCTTTCTTTCTTTCTTTCTTTCTTTCTTTCTTTCTTTCTTTCTTTCTTTCTTTCTTTCTTTCTTTCCTTATTATAACCAAGTTGAGAACACTCAGATTGGCATCTACAGTGCTATCTTGAACAAATTTGTGCTTTCTTTCTCCTGTTTTCTTTGGCCCATAACAGGAATACCCTTTACCCAGTGGTAGAGAGACTTAGTGATAGGTTAAGATAGCTCATTTCATGGGGAAACTTTGTGGTTCCCTTCACTGATCTGAAGCACACAATCTTTCCACTCTTCACCCAGAACATCTGCAGCAACTTCTGTGTCCATACCCTTCTCATAAAGTAATGAAGTTTGCATTCATCACTCAGTCAGATGAGTTTCTGGCAGCCAATGGCTGGAAAGGAATGTTCAACTTCATCCTGAAGCAGCTGATCACCACCAAGATGCCACCAAAAAGAGTTTACTTCATTTAATCTTCACCACAATCCTTTACCGTGCATCATTATCCCATTTTATGTATGAGAAACATAAGCTCAAAGATATTTCTAAAAGTTGTTTATTCCATAAATGGCAGAGGCAAGATTTGAGAGTATGTCTCAGCGGCCCTGGACTCTGTTCTTTCCACTTCAGGAAACCTGTCATCTTTAGATAAATAGGTGGGGTTGGAACTAAGTAATAAAACTGTTAAAACACTTCTCCAATTCACACAGTTACTAAGTAGCAAAGCCAGAATTTGAAACCACTCATTCTGACTTTAGGTCTTAAATTTTTAAGCACTTTGATGACGAGGATTTTTAAATATTTCCGTATAAGTAGGTAAGATTCCAGAGCATATAACTATTGAGAGAAAATAAAGGAAGAATTATTTACCTTTCAAATTAAAATGAATAATTCTGGCATACATGACCCAGTATTCAGGTACAGATTAGGGAAAGAGCCAGGAACCTCTGTGATAGCTCTAGCCGTGTGTGTGTGTGTGTGTGTGTGTGTGTGTGTGTGTGTGTGTGTTGTATGTGTAGAGTTGAACTGTCTGATGGAGGCAGTGATCATGAGGTCAGGAGACATACCTGCATCTGCTACCTGGTAGATGAATACAGGCAGGTCCCAACAGTGCAGTAGAGTGGCAGGTCTAGGGTTCATAGGATCAGAAACTAAGAATTAAAGTAAAAAAGAAAGCAGAGGTGATGACAGTATCCAAAGTTAGAAAGAATGCTCTACATATTATTCTTTAAACATTGTTTCCTATTTTGTGTTTGAAGAAATTAGGATTAAGATAATTTAGACTCAGAATGTGGCAGAACCAGGAATCAAACCCCAAAATGCCTGGGTCTTAAAGTAGCAAGATGAGGGAAAGGAGCTTCTGCGAGCAGGAGGATTCAGATGAATTGAGGCTTAGGAAATTGACCGAGGCTCAGTGAAAATAGAAGGCATATTGTCCTTAGCACGACCTTATACCTGGTAAAGGAAGTATCCCACAGTCACATTCTGGGAGGTGACAGAACACTTGTCACTTGTTTTTAAAGAAAACCAATTAAACTTTATGATGTAAAGACAAAGAAAAAAGCAGTAGATTAAACACTTCACTATCCTGAGAGAAACACTAAAATAAACTATTTTGGCAAAAGAAAGAAGGAAGGGGGGGAAAAGAGAAGATAGAAGGGAGGAAGAGAGGGGGGTGGGAGGGAGGGAGATAGTATAGTGGGATGTAGGGGAGAGAAAGGGAAATGAGTGAGAGATGATGAAAGGGAGGATACAAGAGGAAAAGTGAAATAAGGATAGAAAGGTGGAGGGAGGGAGAAATGGAAGGATGGAAAAAGAAAGGAATGAAAAAAGAGAGAATTTTAAATAACGTGGGGATTCATCACTAGTCAGAAACCTCAGCAGTAAATCTACAGACAGCTGTCACTAAAAATTATTTTCAGATAACAAATTTAAGTACACCCTTTTGTCATCTGTGCCCATGTAGATCATGAGTTCTGGAGATCATTGTCTACAATACATACATAATTTTGATAATTCTCCAAGGACTTAGAACATTACTGTGCATACAGTGGGTGTTGAATAAATAAAAGGTTGACATTGATTGATAGTCTCTTCCCTAAAGGAAATTGATCTCCAATTCAAATTTTCAACATAACACTGAGCAAGGTTAATCTTCATATCCCCACAGATGGAGACTAATGGGATAAGCCTAAGTAGGCAGAAATGCATCAGGAAACCAAATTGGGAAATGATAGCTATTGTCACCTAGGGAATTGCTAAAAGTGGATGTCACTCATGGCCCCTGGCTCCAATGTCTGAATATTTTCATTTTTCCCCAAAAAGACATCATAGAGTGGTAAAAGAATACTGATAGAAATGAAAATGCATACATACAAATAAAATTTTTAAAAATTATTGAAAACTGGCATTAGCAAGTTGGTGGTGAACACCTCTCAGTTACTTGCTTTTAAAAAATGGTAGCTGCTGAAATCCTGTAAGTAGATGAAAGACAGCTCCTCCCCTTCACCCTCACACCAAGTTGAAGACAATACACTGTCATAGACACAGACAAGTATTAAAGCAACATACCTCAGTCAAAGGGGCCCAGGTAGTCTATAAACAAACATCCATCAGCAACTGACACTAAGTAGTTCCTACAACCTGCTCTGCATATTTGAAGAAGTCCGAACTCTGTCCTTTCAGGCGCTCCTGAATATTCTAGCCAATCCCTGTACCTTTCTTTTAACATTTTTATTGAATTTACTGGGATGACATTGGTTAATAAAATTATATCGATTTCTGATGTACAATTCTATAATATCTGCATGATTCTGAGTCATTTACATAAGACAAGGGTCATTTCTTCATTCTTCCAGTGGCATGGAACATTACTATTTTTCCTATTTCTTGTTTTGATATATGACCTTTCATCAGTTTTCTGGAGAAGAAAATATGGCTTTATTTACTACATGAGGGAGAGCTTACTTTTCCAGATATGACTTTTCTCATTCCAGTCAACTCACCAAAGATGAAAAAATGACCCTGTGAGATTATAAAAATAATCCTCAGATATGTTTATATTCCCCCTGAGGTCTGAAATGTAAGATGACAGAGAAAAAAACTGGTATATTTATTACCATTAAACTTCTCATGTTTGTTCCCTTTATTATTGTTAAAAAAAAAAAAAAAGATAAATCCGAGGCCCATTTACCATCCAAATGCAAATGAGAGAAATATAGGCCCTAGTATCTTCTGAAGCCTGACAGAGTACTGCAGAAACCAGACAGCTTTACTTATCCCCAGAAGCCTGGGCAAGCATATTTGCTTCCAGAGCAGTCCTGTCCAGGTCAAGGGGAAAAGTCTGGGTAGTGTGGGCTGCCAAGAACTGCAGTTAAGACCAGTTAGGAATATATGGTTTGAGAAAGAAAAGCAGCAGTGAAATAGCAAATCCATAGGAATGGTACTTCTCAAACTTCAATTGTAAGGGAATTACTTGGGAGTTTCTGAGTCAGCTGGCCTAGGGTGGGGCTGAGCCTGCATTTCCAATAAGTTCCTAGGTGATGTCAATGCCCATGGTTCAAGAAAATTAGGGACAAGTGGTAGTTCTTACAATGGTTTCTGGAGGACATTCTAAATACAAGATATTTTGAGTTTCAGGTTAATGTACTATGGTCCTCAAAAGTATATATATTTTTTAAATGTCTGAATAAAGTCATACTGTTTTAGTTGTGGTGTGTTTTTTTTTTGGTAGAAAAAAATAGCATACATAAAATATATGCAAATCATCCTTTATGGATTTTTCACAAAATCATTTAATCACCAACCACATCAAGAAAGAGATTACTACCAGCACCCCAGAAGCCTCTGCACACCCAGCTCTGAATCACTCCTTCCCAAAGGCACCACCATCCTGACTCCTGGAAGTAGAGAGTAGTTCATTGCAAACTTTTTATAAACAAAGTTGTGCAGTAAGTACTCTTTTCTGGCTTCAGTCACCATATGTTTGCGATATCCGTCCACATGAGTATGCAGTTTATTGTTTTCATTCTTCTATACTGCGGTCAACAAAGTTTTTTTTTCTCTAAAGGGCCAGATAGTAAACAATTTCAGCTTTGGCTGCCTTAAGAACTCTTTCACAACTTCTCAATTCTAGTGTGACACAGCCCCGGACAATCCATAAACAAATAGACCTGGCTCTGCTCCAATTAAACATTAATTACAAAGGCAACCACACATTAAATTTGATCTGTGGGTCATAGTGCACTCACCCCCTGCTCTATCCTAGTCTATTTGTAAGGCTTAGTCACAATTTATTTCTCCATTTCTGCTTTTCTTTTATTTTTTAAGTACATGTTGACTATTTTTTAATCACCTCTCCATTTTCTTTGTAATGAGAAGATTTTTTATTGAAATTACTACAAATTTAGCAACTTAAAATAATATAGATTTTTTTTATCTCCCAGTACTGCAGGTCAGAAGAATGGGTGAGCTCAAGTAGTTCCTCTCCTCTAGGTCTCACAAGACTGAAATCAAAGTGTTGGCTGGCCTGAGATCTTATCCAGAGGCTCTGGGACAGAAATTGCTTCCTAGCTCATTCTGGTAGTTTGTAGAAGTTGGTTCCTTATAGTTATAGAACTAAGAATCCTGTGTTCTTACTGGCTGTCCACTGGATGTTGCCTTTAGCTTCTGGAGGTCTCTCTTTAGTCCTTGCACATAGACTCCTCCATCTCAGAGTGACAATACACAAAATCCTCCTCACACTTGAAATCAAAATTCTAGAAGTTATATTGTTTTATGTTTTACATTTAAATGCACAACCTTGCCCAGCTCAGTGATTGAGCATTGACCTATGAACCAGGAAGTCACAGTTCTATTCCCTGTCAGTCCCATTTCCCAGGTTGCGGGCTCAATCCCCAGTATGGGGTGTGCAGGAGGCAGCCAATCAATGATTCCCTCATCATTGATGTTTCTATCTCTCTTTCCCTATCCCTTCATTCCTGAAATCAATCAAAATGTATTTTAAAAAATAAATACATAAATAAATGTGCTACCTTCCTCAATTGATTTAGAGTACAGTATGTGGGAGTGTTGAAGAAACATTCTTTTTTTCATGTGGATATCCACTTGACCCAGCACTATTTATTGGTAAGATTATCCTGTCTCCACTGCTCTGTAGTACCAAATCAATCAGTGGGCAAGGACATACGAGTTTATGTTTGGACTACTCATTCCACTGGTCTTACACTACTATGTGCCTCCTGGTAGGGAGGCTGAAAGGATGGCTTCTAATCAATGAAACTACCAATGCTCACTATGAAAAGCCTAGGATTCACTATATTAATTAATTGGCTATGGTCAGTTTGCTATGCAATGATAGGTAATGTTGAACTTTATCCTGAAGGCAAAAAGGAGGTAGTAAAACCATTTAAACAAGCAATTAGCTTTTTTATTGCTTTTCAATAAAACTGTTAGGTGGGAACAATATAGATGAGTTTCACAGTTAAATTGTGTTTTTAAACAAATATACTAACAATTATATAGAAGATGGGTCATGAATCTGGAGTTTATTGAAGTGGTCAAGACTAAAGATGATAGGGACCTGAGATGGGCTTGTAACAATGGTGGTATAAATATGAAAGATTTAATGGATACTACTTAGAGACTAATTATACCTGGAGTGTTGACTTCAATGATGAGGAAGATGGTACCTAGCAATGCTGCTAATAAAGAATTCAGAAGTTATGAGTTGAGGACTGAGTATGTTGAGTTAAGTTGTGGACAACATATCTAAATGAAAATATTTTCTAGAGAGAAAGAGAGTCTGGTGCTCAGCAGATAAAGTAAAGCTGGAAATAGATATGGGGGGAGTTTTCTGCATTTAGATAATTGTAGCCATGATTGAATCTGATCATCTAGGGCAGTGGTTTTCAACCTTCCTAATGCTGTGACCCTTTAATACAGTTCCTCATGTGGTGACTCCCAACCATAAAATTATTTTCCTTGCTACTTCATAACTATAATTTTGCTACTGTTATGAATTGTAATGTAAATATCTGTGTTTTCTGATGGTCTTAGGTGACCCACAGGTTGAGAACTGCTGCTGTAGAGCCTAAGACCATCAGAAAATACAGATATTTACATTATGATTCATAACTAGCAAAATTACAGTTATGAAGTAGCAATGAAATAATTTTATGATTGGGTGTCACCCCAACATGAGGAACTGTATTAAAGGGTCGCGGCATTAGGAAGATTGAGAACCACTGATCTAAGGAATGTGTACAAAGCAAGAAGAATAGCCTACTGTGGATAGACTTCTGGTGAATTTCACCATCTACAGGGCATTCTAAGAGAGAGGGGGGGGGTTGGAAACTGATTTGTTGTAAAGTAGAAAGGGAATCAGGAACAAATAATTTCTTTTACATCCACCTCATGTTACAGCTTACTCTACAATTACAGTCATCTTAAAATAACTGCTCTACTTCAAATATATAATGTTGTACAGAAAAAATATTGACCTTATCTTTGTCTTTTTCTATAAGAATCAATTAAAATAATGTTTTCTATAATAGAAGCATTACCTATAATTTTAATCTAAGTATATGACCACACTAGAGATTAAATTGTTGAGAAAGTCATTCATAAATGATAATAATAACTTTCATGATGTAGTAAGGTAGCCTCATTTTATTTTAATTAAAAACAGAGAAGTGGAATAGAAAATGTCTCAGCTGGAATCTCATGCTCAGGATTGCAAAGAATAAAAGAAACATTCCTTGGAGCATGGAGATAGTTAAGATGAGATGGTTAGGCTGAGTGGGAATTGGTGTTCAGATCACAATGAAGGGTTCCATTTGCATGCCCTGGTGGATGTTTGGGTACTCTCCAGCTTTTGATGATGAGATTGGGAGTTCCTAGTGACCTCCCTGCAATTTCCTAGCAGGGTCTATACAATGAAATGCCTGCAATGTAGATAAAAGTGAAAAGCAAGGCATGCTGGGACAGGAAAGCAAAGCCACTCAGCCAGCTCAGCTGTCCTCAACCCATGAAGAGAGTCTGTTGCCCTCCAGGCTCTTGAGCACAAAAACCAAATGCCATCAGTTCAGGGGTCCATGTTCATTTCATGCAGTGAAGTTGTTGCTTCATGCACTGAGCAGAAAAACAATATAAAACTAGAGGAGGGAATCAAATCAATAGCTTGTCCAGCAGGAGACAGTGTGTGTTCGCTTCTGAGCTCTTAGCAGGTGCACTGGGTGAATACAGATACATTGATAAATGGCTGATTCGATAGAGTGGTAGCAAACACATGCTTTGCCAGAGATGACTTTTTAAGTCACCATGCATCAAACAGACATTGTCAGCCTTTGAGGCTAAACCTGTGAAGCCTTGTTGTGCTCTTTGAACTACCTCTGAGACCTAGAGTCGGAAAAGGGCCTGAGTGCTCCTCTGAATCCATTGGGAGGGTTGAAAGCTTCAAAGAGGAGAGCGATCCTATCCAAGGGGAAATGCACTGATTGAAGGAGCCAGTGTGAAATAGTCTTTAATAATTACCAGAAAGCTGGAATCGACTGGTGTTTTGCTGAGCTATATTTTATCTTTATTGGATTAACTGTGACACAGTAGGTTATGTCAAAGGGAATCTGCATGAATATTAAAAGTAAATGTGGTGTGAATAATAGATAACTTACATTAGATGCACCAGCATGCAGTAATTTTTATTCACCTACATAATTAGATTAAAACAAATCCGCTGAATAAAATACATTGTCTTACTATAATCTGGTTTGAAAACACCCAAAATTTATGGGCAAAGGATGTTTGCTGATATTTTACATATAAATACATAATTCACCCCAAGAAATGTTTTCCAAAAGGTAGATGGTAGTTATGAGACTGGGTAGTTGTGAATGTGAACAGTCTAGAGCCAGTACAAAATACCCTTTAGGTCAAATAAGACTCTTACAATGTGGACACCAGAGAAAAAAGGCCAACATGTGTTTTTTATGTTCATGTCTGGGAAATTTCAAGGGACAATAAATGACTCAAGAAAACTAACCACCGTAAAATCTTTGTCTGCAAATTGATAATCCACCTGCTATTATTTTCAAGTATCTGTTTTCTTTTCTTTACTTTAGTTCTGAAAGATAAACTTGTTCTTAAGGCAAAGTATGTTCCTCTTTTGGACTGGGGAAAGCTGGCATTAAGATTTTTCTGGTACACCTTCAAGCTTCCCAGGCTTCAAGTGGGTATCTCCCCATTTTCCACCATTGTCTCTCAGATGCTGCTTCCTACTGGAAAAAAAACAACAACAGCTGGAATGTGCTATAACAGGAGGTGGGTTCCAACACTGTCTAATTCCACCTACCTATGGATGCTTAGGGAATACCCCATGAATTTCTCTCAGCTCCTGGAGGCTTCTGAATATCCAGGGCCATGCGGGGAAGTTTGAGTGTGGCTCACAAAGTCTGTGGGAGAATGGGACCTCAGTTCTGCTGGGTGATGCACAGGCAATATACTGGCAGGTGGGTACAGGTCAACACATGGCTTATCAGGCAGGTGAGAAGTGGGTTTATTCTTGAATGGATGGAGTGGCTGCCAGTCCTAGCTGGTCCCCCACAGCTGGTGCTGGTAAGAAATGGTGTTGGGCACTTTCTGCTGATCCTGCTTTCCTCATGTAGGTACCAGGTTCCCTCCTGATTGATCCTGCTGCTCCTCTTCCTCTTTCTCCTCCCAGCACACCTGGACTATGTGGGCACATACCTGATTTGCCTGGGTCATGTTCTAGCTTACTCATTCGGTCCCAGGAAAAGGAATGATAGTGCCATTTTTACTCTCAACAGTGACCTGTTCAGAGATAAGAGTTATGTGGTCACCCTAACCTTGTCCAGTCCTGCTGGGAGGTCATTGTTTGAGTCCCTCAGTCTTCTCTTGTGATCTGTTGCTTCAGCACAACCTGATTCCTTGCCTCCTTTAGGGTCTTATGCTTGGATATTTAAGAGTCTCTCTCTTTCTCTCTCTCCACCTCCATAAAATTAATTCTTGCAAATGCAACATTTGGCTACACAAATAGGTTTCTGAGGATGGAATCACAAGTTTATTTTGGCAGTTCAAAATGGAACATTAACTACTTTACTTGTTTTATTTTTTTTATTTTTTTAGTATTCCTACCAAAATGATTCTCCTTGAGACAATGGAAATGGCTGATGATGGAAAGTGGGAAGTGTCACATACAGAAAACTCAAGAAAAAAAAAAACACTGAAGGGTTTTACAGTAAGACATACTTTCTAGCCAGTGTGGTTGAGCATCTACCTATGAACCAATAGGTCAACAGTTTGATTCCCAGTCATGGCACATGCCAGGGTTCCAGGCTCTCTCCCCAGTAGGGGTTGTGCAGGAGGCAGCTGACCAATGTTTCTCTCTCTGGTCAATGTTTCTCTCTCTCTAACCCTCTTCCTTCCTCTTTCTCTAAAAACCAATAAAAACATTTTTAAAAACATGTTTTCTCTCCATTCTCTCTCAAGTCCCTATTTGCAACTTGCAATCTCAAGATCTTTTTTTTTATTATTATTATTATTCTCACCCAAGGATATATTTTTATTGATTTGGGAGAGATAAATATCAATGTGAGAGAGAAACATGGATGAGTTGCCTTCAGTCCGTGACCTGACAGGGGATCGAACCTCAATCCAAGTATATGCCCTGAGCAGGAACTGAACCCACAACATTTTGGTATATGTGGCAAGGCTCCAACCAACTAAGCCAACAGGCTGGGGCTCAAGACATTCTAGTCACACCTTCTAGAGCACCTAATGTAAACTTGGGGGGGGTGGGGAGAGAATGATAATGATTGCTATCAATTATTGAGTATTTTCCTAGCACCAAGCACACAGGTTGCCCCACGTACTTGCCACAATCCCCTAGGGTGGGCATTGATATCACTCTCCCCATTTAACAGCAGTGGCGACTGGTGCTGAGAGGTTAACTCACCTGTACAAGGTTCCACGGTGGCTAGACATTGAGCCCGAAGGTAGTAAGCCTAAGCAACCTGACTCCAGCCTGCACTTACAACAAAGGCTCTCCTAGAGACACAAAGCTTGCAGATCTGTAACTTGGCAGATGGTAAAAATACAGGACACACTTCTGCTTCTGAGAGAGAAGAGGGTGTGGTAAATGCTGTCAGAAACCCATTTTCACTTGGGTAATTTCCTGGGAATTACCCCCAAATCCTCCCAAGAGTAGCTTCCAAAGGAGCATTTGCTGGTCGCCTTCTGATAGGCCAGGCCGCAAGCCTTCCCCCAAGAATTGCTCTCTCCTCATCATTATTCACATCTGTGTGCTTCATCGCAGAGGCGAGCTCTCTTTGTGGAAAGGGTCAATGGCATCGGCTGTTTGGTTAAAAGCAGCAGCAAGTCCCTCCAAAGGCCAAGTGTAATGCGGCACCTGAGCTCCACCTACTGTGCTTCTGGAGGTTGCGGGGAAACCTGGAAGCCCAGCTGGCCCTGAGCCCACACTCTGCTCTGCTCCCAGAGGCCCCGTCAGCTCCGAGGATCCCACTGGGGAAACGGGCCATCAAAGAAGCTGCTAAGATCCGAGGGGCTGCGTTCTCCCACAGCTCCTCACAGGAAGTGAAAGAGCGGGAGGGAATCATGACAGGTGAAACCTGCAAAAGCAGCCAGAGGTGTGTATGTAAAGGGATGACTCGCAACACATGAATAGGCTCTAGAAATCTAATTCAGCGTGCATATGTGTCAGAGCAGAAATCATCTAAGCTCGTCTCTCCTGAGAGTGGATAAAGCGCATCAAGGGAATAATCAGCCCTTACAAATATGGAGTGCTCCAGCAATGTCAAAGCAATCACACTGGAATCACCCCGGCATGTGTGCGTGGACCTGTATTGATAATTTGGAATTAACATCTCAGGGGCAAGGCTGTTGTTTCCCTGGTCGCGTTAGGTGTTTTTCAGTGATGGATGAGGTCAACCCGTGACCGGCAGGATTTGTCAGAATGAACACAGATGTTCCTACATGTGGTGTTTGGGTTGCGATTCTCATTTGTGGCTTTTATTGGTCCCTCCTCAACATTTTGCCAGAGTGGCAGATGTTTCCTAAGTGTGCACCTTTGTGTGACTTCACATCCCCCTGCAGAGTGATACTGCGCCGAGGCCTCCCAGGAGGATACAGCTAGTGAATCTTGTATACTTTCCCCCCTTGATCAATGTAACGTATGCATGTAGCAGAAAATCAAATAGAATAGGCTGGCTTATAAAATTCACTGAGTCTGCCCCCTCACAGCTTCCCACTCCACGCTCCAAGGGCAATCACATTTAACAATTTCTGTTTCTAGGTCTTTTGTGAGTAAATCATCTATCTGAATAATTTGTTTTAGGGCTAATTTTTGATGTACAGACATTATCATTTTAATTGAATTTTCTGCTACTATTGGAAAGGATACGAATATCAACTCCATCATCTCTTCCTCTTGTCTTAGTTTTTAATGATTAGAGCACTATATTTAGGGCTTCTAATAATTACCTTTAAAACTGCTAATGAAATTCATCTTCCCTGATTTTGTGTTCCATACATTTTTTAAATGTAAATTAAATACCCAATTTTTTAAATAAGAATTTTAAGTTCATCTATCCCTCCCTTTCTCTCACCCCACCCTCCCACTTCTCAATCTATTTTAAACATTCAATTGTAACTCTTCTTTTGATTAGATTGATTACAAAAAATCTTTGCATGATTGTGTTAAAGATAAACTGGGGCATATTTACAAATTTTAAGAGTTTATTTGAACAAAAATCAAGTTGAGTCAGGCAGTGTCCATTCGAACAGATAGAAGATAAGAGCTGGGAAGAACTATACAAAATGAAAGACTTTATATGTTCACACCAGGAATGTATGCATGATCTGGTATCTTCACCAGCATTCTGTGTTGTCACTGTTTCTTATTTTAGCCACTCTGATAAGTATGTGGTGATATCTCATTGTATCTTTAATTCATATTCCCTTGATAGCTAATGATGAATATATTTTCATATACTTATTTGCCATCTGTATATTTTCTTCAGTAAACTTTCTCTACATGTCATTTGCACATTTTCTAATTGGGTTGTTTGTGTTTTCCATGCTGAGTTTGAGAATTCTTTATCTATTCTAAACATTAGGCTAATTAGGTATGTGGTTTGTGGACATTTTTCTCCCAGTCTGTAAGTTATATTTTCAGCTTCTTTATATGAACTTTTGTAGAGCAAATGTTTTAAATTATGATGAGGTCCAATTTACCAATTTTTCCTCCTCCCTCCTGGTGTTTTTCATGTCTTTGATGTCAAGTCTAAGAAATTTTTTCCTTTCTTTAGATACTGATAAATTTTTCCTATATTTTCATTTTTGAAAGAGTTTATACATGTACATTTTACATTAAATTGCCCATCTTGAGTTCAATTCTTGTAAACAATATTTCAGTCAAGGAGTCAAGGTTCTTCTTCTTCTTCTTTTCCCTATGAATATCTAATTACTCTAGCACCATTTGTTGAAAAGGATTTCCTTTCTTTACAGAATTGCTTTTGGACCTCTGCCAAAATCAATTGGACATATTTGTGTGAGACTATTTCTGGGTGTTGTTTTCTGTTCCATTGATAGATGTGTCTATCCCTCTGTCAATACCACACTGTCTTGATTACTGTAGCTCTATAGTAAGTCTTAGCATGTGATTGTGACTCCTCCCACTTTATCTTCCTTTGTCAGTTTGATTTAGCTGTTCTAGAACATATGTCTTTCCATATAGAATTTAGAACAAGCTTGTCTATGTGTACAGAAACCCTCCCTGGGATTTTGATAAGTACTGTATTCAACTGATAGATAAATTTGTGGGAAATTGTCATCTTGACTACGTTGAGTCTTCCAATTCATCAAGATTACATGTCTCCTCACTTATTTCTTTTAAAAAAAAACTTTTAAAAAGCTTTAGTTTAGAGAAAAGAAGGAAGAAGAACATTGATGTAAGAGAGAAAAATCAATTGATTGCCTCTCATATGTATTCCAATTGAGGATCAAACCCACAATGTAGGTATATGCCCTGATCAGGAATAGAACTGGTATGGGACGATGCTCCAACCAACTGAATCACACTGGCCGGGGCTCCATTTATTTATTTATTTATTTATTTATTTATTTATTCATTCATTCATTCATTCATTCAAAATGAATTTTTTTTATTAATCTGTTACATGTATACAAAGCTTCCCAGGGCTCCCCCCTCCTGCCCCCAGCAGGCTTACTCTAACCCCCAAGTGTCTTGTGTTAATTGGTTATGCTTATATGCATGCATACAAGTCCTTTGGTTGATCTCTTATCTACCCCACCTGTCCTCAATCCTCCTGCTGTAATTTGACAGTCTGTTTGATGCTTTGCTGCCTCTGTATCTATTTTTTTGTTCATCAGTTTATAATGTCCTTTATTATCCACAAATGAGTGAGATCATGTGGTGTTTCTCCTTCATTGACTGGCTTATTTCACTAAGCATAAGGCTCTCCAGTTCCAACCAGGTTGCTGCAAATGGTAAGAATTCCTTCTTTTTAATGGCAGCATAGAATTCCATTGTGTAGATGTACCATAGTTTTCTGATCCACTCATCTGCTGATGGGCACCTGGGCCGTTTCCAGATTGTAGCTATTGTAAATTGTGCTGCTATAAACATAGGGGTGCATAAATCCTTTCTGATTGGTGTTTGTAATTTCTTAGGATATATTCCTAAGAGTGGGTCAAATGAGAGTACCATTTTTAGTTTTTTGAGGAAACTCCATACTGTTCTCCACAGTGGCTGCACCAGTCTGCATTCCCACCACCCATACACAAGGGTTCCTTTTTCTCCACATACTCGCCAGTACTTATCTTTTGTTGCTTTCTTCATGACTGCCATTCTGACAGGTGTAAGATGGTATTACATTGTCGTTTTGATTTGCATCTCTCGGATAATTAGTGACTTTGAACATGTTTTCATGTGTCTCTTGGCCTTCCATCTGTCGTTTTTCGAAAAGGTTCTATTTAGGTCCATTGCCCATCTTTTTATTGGATCATTTATCTTCCTTTTATAAAGTTGTGTAAGTTGGCTATAAATGTTGGAGATTAAACCTTTATCAGTGATAACATTTGCAAATATGTTCTCCCATACAGTGGGCTTTCTTGTTTTGTCGATGGTTTCTTTTGCTGTGCAAAAGCTTTTGATTTTGATGTAGTCCCATTTGTTTATTTTTTCTTTAGCTTCTATTGCCCTTGGAGCAGTATCAGTGAAGAAGTTCTTTCGTCATATGTCTGAGATTGTGCTGTCTGTGGATTCCTCTAGTATTTTTATAATTTCCAGTCTTACATTTAAGCCCTGTATCCATTTGGAGTTTATTTTTGTATATGATATAAGTTGGTGGTCTAGTTTCATTTTTTTTGCATGAATCTATCCAAGTTTCTCTACACCATTTATTGAAGAGGCTGTTTTGACTCCATTGTATGTTCATGCTTCCTTTATCAAATATTAATTGAGCATAGTGGTTTGGGTGGATATCTGGATTCTCTATTCTGTTCCATTGGTCTATATGTCTGTTCTTGTGCCAGTATTAGGCTGTTTTGAGAACAGTTGCTTTGTAATATAGCTTGAAATCTGGTTTTGAGATCCCACCTACTTTGTTCTTCTTTCTCAGGATTTCTGTGGGTATTTGGGGTCTTTTTTTGTTCCAGATGAATCTTTGAAAAGTTCTTTCTAGGTCTGTGAAATATGCCCTTGGTATTTTATGGGAGTGTATTGAAACTACAGATTGATTTGGGTAGTATGGACATTTTAATGATGTTGATTCTTCCAATCCATGAGCATGGTATGCTCTTCCATTTGTTTACATCTTCCTCTATCTCTTTTTTCATTGTCCTATAGTTTTCTGCATATAGATTTTTTACCTCCTTAGTTAGGTTTATTCCTAGGTATCTTAATTTTTTTTGGTGCGATGGAAAATGGGATTGCTTTTTTAGCCTCTCTTTCTGTAATTTCACTATTACACTATTAGTGTATAAAAATTCCATAGATTTCTTGGCATTAATTTTGTATCCTGCTACATTGCCGAATTCATTTATTAAGCCTATTAGTTTTTGGATGGAGTCCTTCGGGTTTTTTATGTACAGTATCATGTCATCTGCAAATAAGGACAGCTTTACTTCTTCTTTTCCAATTTGGATACCTTTTATTTCTTCTTCTTGTCTAATTGCAATGGCTAATACTTCCAGTACTATGTTGAACAGGAGTGGTGAGAGTGGGCATCCCTGTATATTCCTGTTCTTAGGGGAAATGGTTTTAGTTTTTGCCCATTGAGTATGATGTTAGCTGTGGGTTTATCATATATGGCTTTTAAGATGTTGAGGTATGATCCTTCTATTCCCACCTTGCTGAGAGTTTTTTTCAAGAAAGGGTGTTGGATTTTATCAAAAGCTTTTTCTGCATCAATTGATATGACTAAGTGATTTTTATCTCTCAATTTGTTTATGTGATGTATCACATTTGTTGATTTGTGGATATTGTACCATCCTTACATTCCTGGGATAAATTCTACTTGGTCATGGTGTATGATCTTTCTGATGTACTGCTGGATCCGATTTGCTAGAATTTTGTTGAGGATTTTGGCATCTATGTTCATGAGAGATATTGGCCTGTAATTCTCTTTCATTGTGTTGTCTTTATCTGGTTTTGGTTTTAGCATGATGCTGGCTTCATAGAATGAGCTTGAAAGTGTTCCTTCTTCTTGAATATTTTTGAATAGTCTGGGAGGATAGGTTTTAATTCTTCCTTGAATGTTTGGTAAAAGTCCCCTGTGTAGCCATCTGGCCCCGGGCTTTTGTTTGCTGGAAGCTTTTTGATGACTGCTTCAATTTCTTCCATAGTTATTGGTCTATTGAAATGTTTGGCTTCCTCCTCATTGAGTTTTGGAAGGTTATATTTTTCTAGGAATATGTCCATTTTCTGCAGGTTGTCCAATTTGTTGGAATAGAGTTGTTCATAGTATTTTTTAACAATCCTTTGTATTTCAGCGGGGTCTGTTGTTATTTCTCCTCTTTCATTTCTGATTTTATTCATTTGGGTCTTTTCTCTTTGCTTCTTGGTGAGCCTGGCTAGAGGTCCATCAATCTTGTTTATCCTTTCAAAGAACCAGCTCTTGGTTCATTTATTTCTTGATTTCTTTAATCAGCATTTGAAATTTTTAGCATACAGATCTCACTTATGTTTTGTTAAGTATATACCTATTTTGTTTTCTTTAGAGTGTTTATAAATGGTATTGTGGCTTTTGTTTTTGGTTTTTGGTTTTCTCTTATTTATTGTAGAATATAGAAATAGGATTAATGTTTATGTCATGAATCTTGTATAAAATGACCTTACTAATTTGTTTAGTTCTAGGTGTTTTTCTGTATATTATTTGTAATTTTAAATGTATATATTTATATCATTTTTGTCTACAAAATAAGATAATTTTACTTCTTTCTTTCCAATTTGTATGCCTTTTACTTCACTTTCTTGCTTAATTTTAGTAGCTAGAACATCCAGTACTGTGTTAAATAAAAGTGGTAAACAAATAAATATTTTCCTTATTCTTGATTTTAGAAGGAAAGCATTCCATTTCTCACCATGAAATTAGTTGTAGATTTTTTATACATGCTGTTTATCATACTGAGGTAATTCCCTCCCTATTCCCAAGTTGCTAAATTTTTTTGTCATTAGTGTGTATTAAATTTTGTCAAATGTTCTCTCTGCCTCAATTGAGATTATCACATGCTTTTTCTTACTTAGCTTAGTGATATGGTATGTTCTACTAATTATTTTTTTGAATATTGAACCAGTCTTCCAAACCTGGAATATATTTAATGTGGTCATGGTATATAATAATTTTTATATATTATTAGATTCAATTTGTTAGTATTTTGTTGAAGACTTTTTTCTTCTAAGTTCAGGAGAAATATTGATCTATAGTTTTCCTTTTATGAACTGTCTTTTGTGTTAATATGAAGATAAAGAGGTCTATGCCATCTTGTCTAGACTGGAAGTCTTCAATCAGTTTTAAAAATTCCTTTGCTTGTAAATTTTCTCTTTCATAAATACTTGTTTATTTTTGGATTTACTCTTCCCTACATCAGGATTTCTTAAGTGACTAGTGGTTCTTACTTTTCCATTCATATAAGTATGAGAAAAAAGTTCCATGTAGCTAGGTGGGTACGGCCTGTCTACTTCACTTCACAGTGTATGGGCAGACAGCAAGCTATCAGTACATGAAATAGTACTAATAAATTTCTCTAGAGAGCTAGAACAGAGCAGAGATGTTGCCCCTAGAGTGCACACAAGGAAACCTGCTGATTACAAGGAAGATACTGTCAGCAGCAAAACCCCTGAGAGGTGTAAGCCGCAGCAAGCTAGATGGAGAAGAGAAAGTGAGAAGTGGTAATGAAAACAGAATCATCTGAAGTTCTATATTTGAAATTTTGGAAGTTTTTTTTCTTCTTTCTTAATTATCTTCTGGGTTATTTTGTTTGTTTAGTACAGATAAGATCTTCTCTAGTATGCTAAAAATATGATTGGCAGAAGTTAGGGAAGCTCGTTTAATGACAGGGCTCAAGAAAAAACCTTACTTCGTCTTGCCTTTTGTAGATATCCAGATATTAGATAATTCCCTCAGCTTATCTAAACATGTTTTCAAGTTGCTTTTTTGAATCAGAAGCCTAATAGAATATGTTATTAACTTTTTCTTAGGAAAATTTTATTTATTCCAATACTTGAAGACAGTTGTAGACAGTTTTCATCCAATTTTTTTCTTTATTGAAAAAGAAGAAACATCCCCATTTTTAAAAGCACTAACCAATTATAAGCTCTTCCACATACTCTTCTACAAATAAGATAGTTAAAATTTTACCTTCAATCTCTGACATTAATGTTCCCCTTTCCAGTTTCATTTTTGTAAATTCAGCTTGATAAGGCTGATTATGGATATCTAAGGCAATCCAAGATTCAGCCAAAGGTAGTGAGGATTCAGCTAAGGAATGTGCTAAAACTTGGAAAAGACCAACAATAAGTTTATCAAAAACCAAAACCACTACCATCCATTAAGTAGGTTCACAGGACAGGTAGAAAACAAAGATATAACGTCTTCTTTTTTTTTTTAGATGAAAGGGATCTCCATAGCCAAGCAGGATTATATAATGGTTTTAGGTGCAAATCAAAGATTGGTGCTTTTAGGAATTGGAAACAGATATCATTTTTTATAATTACTGACAGTATTATTGAGTATTCCCAATGGCAGAGAAGTTGTTATTATAGGAGAATGTTTATACCATCAGTAAATATTTCTTCCATAAATAGTTCAACATATATAACTCCCTAAAAGAAGCATGGCTTTGTGTTTCAGTTTTCTCAGAGCAGTTCCAGGTTGTACCAATTGTCCTGCTATTACTATTAAGTGTACTCCCTTTTATTCTCTAGAGTCTCCTGGTTATCTACCTGCACATGTCATATTTTAGTTCTAGTTTTTCCCCTGAAATTAACTATAAGAGGCTCTCAATATAAAAAGATACTTAGTACCCCCAAAAAGAAGAGCACTTAAAAGTGAATCCACTTAAGCCCAGCCCACATGGTTCAGTGGTTGAGCATCGACCTATGAACTGGGAAGTCATGATAAGATTCCGGGTCAGGGCACATGCCTGGATCCCAAGTCGGGGCCCATGCAGGAGACAGCCAATCAATGATTCTCTCTCATCATTTGTGTTTCTATCTCTCAATCTTTCTCCCTTCCTCTCTGAAATCAATAAAAATATTTTTAGGTAAATCCACTTAAAAATGGGAAATGAAATCTCATGGTGAAAGTAAAATATGCTTTGATTGGGCCAGTATATTGAAAGTGAAACTTGGAAAGTATAGAAAAGGTGTATTTATCTTATACCACTAATAACATTTATGTAAGTATTATATCATTATACTAATTCCTAGAATTAATTTTCTTTTTCTTAAGAGGCATATTTTTTAAGATATAAAATATTGATAGAATATTTATTATGCAATGTTTTACTTTTACAATATTACTATACAGTGGGTAATTTTTGCAAAAATATTCAAAGATTTCAACCATTTCCCAAGAATTTTTCTTAACCCTTTACTATTCTAGTTCTTCTTTTTTGAGATACTGGCTGAGCCATCTTTGTATTCTTGTCTTTCTCCACTCTTCATTTGGACAGCCATGCTTTTTAATAGCTTCCCATTAATCTAGTAGTTCTCCAACATCACTTTCATAAACTTTATAAAATTCTTCCCTATTTGCAAGATAATTTTCAACTTTTCCATGCAGTAAATTTACATTTATTTGCATTGTAGGGTGGGTCATTTATCAACATTAGACAATGTGGAAGAATAAAAGACCAATAAAATATTTTTGATGTGATAGGTATGGTTATATATCAATATTGAACAGTAAAGGTGTTTATGTCTAAGCTTTTGAAACTGAGGCAACTTAATTAAAATTCAGATATATGCTCTGTCTCTACTTTGAGCAATAATAATATTAAGTACCATTTGTGAACATTTACTCTATGTTAGGCTCTGTGTTTAGCAGTGTGAAGAACTGAATGTGTATTCCTGATATCAACAGACAATTTAAAAAAGCAATCTTGATGAACTAAATGACTAGGAATTAGTAAGCAAAATGCAGTGGAACCTACAACTAATTATTGACATTTTAGTGGTTGGGATATTTGAAGAATAGAGTTAGCTATGTAAAAACGTCAGGGAGGAAGGAGGCACCAGGCAGAAGGAATAAATGACTTGTGTGAAGTTCAAAGGTGCAAGCTCAGGGGCACTTTTTAAGAACTATATTAAGTTGTTGTTTTTTTAAATAGATACAGCATGGCATGAAAAGGAACAGTGACATGAATGAGACTAAAGAAACTGTCAGGACTAGGCATTGGTCCAAAAGTACAACCAAAATAAAGTCAAGCTATTGTGGCTGAATAAGAATTGAGAAGCAGCCCGTAGTTTATGGGTGGCGGTATTACCCTAACCGCCACCCATAAACTATGATACTGAGGCACCTACTTATAGTTCTCTAACCCAGTGGTTGGCAAACTGCGGTTTGCCACTCTGTTGGCTAATGAGTTTGCCTACCACTGTTCTAACCCATTATTTTTGTCATAGTATATTGCTGCTTTCATTTAACAATAAATAAATATGCTGGCCTAATAAAAAAGAGCTTTTGTGGGTATAAATACATGAAAAGATAGGTAGATGGATAGAGACAGAGATATATAAAGATAGAAAGACAAGCACTTTTTGTGCAAAAGATTTGAGTATTCCAATTTGTATTTTTTTTTTATTGTCTAACACATACACAGTGCATTCCTAGTCTTGGCTATTTTCAATTCCTATCTCTAACCACCTGAGGTAGGCTCAAGCAATTATTCTACCAAATTATTCTAGCAAGTTATTTTGGCTAAAGTTCTTATATAGGAGAGCTACAGTTAGCCAAGAAAACAGGACTTTTCAAATATGACCTTGAATATGACTGATTATAAAATTTTATATGAAAGAACATCTTGTAAATCATAACTTTGACTTGTCCTGTCTTTTCAGAAAATGAGAAAAAGCTTTTTACTGTAAAATTATGTAAATCTCAGGAAATAACCTACCTTGTGTAATTGAGTATCTTAGGTCAAATTCCCTCAAAGCGTACTCTGTGACAGGGATTTGAATATACATGATAAATTGATGGTGTGCTCTGGAGGAAAAGTCCTGTGAGGGAGTGATTGAAGCAGGATAGAGAAGGAGTAAGAACTGAATAAGAATGTGGTCTTAGAGCCAAAAAAAGCTCTGGGGCATAAATTGTACCAAAGAGATTATTTCCTTGAAGCAAGGACTTATCTCTTGTACTCTCATATCACTCAGCAATTGGCCCTTCCTTAGATAAAGAAGGATACCTAAGAACCCATCAAATAAAAGCAATTTCTACAAAGTAGAAGCATTTATAGTCAATATTCATAGCAGCATAATAGAGGATTGGGTAAGGCACAAAAACACAGTCCACCCCTTGGATTTCCCAAGTCTACTTGTTTCTCACAATCCATTCACTCTATTCAGTATCCAGGCACAGCTACTTGAAGATTCTACTGTTACAGTTCCTAGGGAATTTTACAAGAGGGGAACTTGTAAGTCAACATACAGTACCTGGTATTGCAATTAGACTCCAGACCATAATTTATATTATTATTCCCATTCTTTGATATCAATTCTAGACCTCTCTTATTCTTAGCTTATATTTTTGCTATTTAGGTGGCCTACCTGATGGATGACCAAGATCCTTACCAGTAGGGTATCTAAAGCCTTTACAAGGCCATGGTTCCTCTCCTGGACCATTTACAGTTAAACTGGGTATAGGAATCACGAACACCAAATATATTCTCCTCTGCCTCATTATGCAGCAGCAGTCCCACTACTTATGACAATCAGAGATAATATTTTGTTGATCAGCATTTATAAACCTCACAATTATATTCATAATTCACTTTTATATGGAAAAATAAAATCATAATGTTGTTGTTCACCACCAGAGCTATGAGAAGAATGACTAGACTGGAGTCAAGAACTTGTAATATGGCTCCCAATGGGCCTCGTTTTCTCCCTTGGTGAAAAGGCGAGCACCTAATTCCAAGGAACTTTGTTTCCGTAAAAAGCATTAAAGTTCTGGGGCAAAAGAAACTATAAAATGACACCATAAAAGTTGACAGATCTCAATATACTAGTAAAGAAGTACAAATAGCATATATCAGATTTGCATTAGCCAAGATCCTGTGATTAAAGATATTTAATAAAATTAATTTAATGGCCAACAATTCAAACTTGTAAAAGCACATGTGAGAATCAAATAAAGTGGAATAGCATGCATTTTAGACTTTTTAAGAAAATTGTGGACTAATAATTGTTATGTCAAAACAATCTCAACCTCATAAATACTCTGAACTAAATCTGAAACTCTAAAGCAAACCAGATTCAGAATCTTCTGTTATTAGGGTACAGCAGTAGGAATAATCAAAAAAAGCTCCAACTTATAATGGAATTAATACAACCATAGTCAGAAGTTTTGAGGTTTGGTCTTATCTTCAGCACTTAGATGACTAAAAAGTTTGAAGAAGTTTCTAAGCTTCGTTGAGCCCTAGCAGCTGAAATAATATATATAAAAGTACTTCATTAATCCCATATGTTCAACATGATTAAGGGCTTAGTTTATGTTTCAATAATAAAAGTGGAGAGCAGAGACAATTAACCAGATACAACAAATAAAAATCTCATACTGTGAAATTAGAAAGCAAAGATGGATTCTCATTCTCAGTAGTAAAGGCAGCTTTGTGTAGACTATTAAAAAAAAAAAAAGAATGAAACAAGAGCCTGGCTGGTATTGCTCAGTGGTTGAGCATCGATCCATGAACCAAAACATCACTGGTTGATTCTCAGTCAGGGCACATGCCTGGGTTTTGGGCTTGATCCCCAGTAGAGGGGCATGTAGGAGGCAGGCAGCCAACTGATGTTTCTCTCATAGATGTTTCTATATCTCTATCCTTCACCCTTCCTATGTCTCTAAATCAATTTTAAAAATACATATTTTAAAAAAGAAAAAACAGGAAATTTTGTCAGTATTACTATAACTTTTAGTTCTTATATTTATCCACTCCTCCTTCCTCCTGACTAGTTCTAGGACAATGGTCTGTCAGTAGAAGTGATGTCTGACTCTACTGGGCTTAAGTTTTAACTGCCAATGCAAAGCCCTCCAGCATTCTCTTTCCCTCCAAGGTTACTGAGGAGGCCTCAGCTCTGATGATGAAACCAAAAGATCCCAGCTGCCTGGATAAATGAGTTGCCATGTGACTTTCACTAGAGAGTCATATGGACCCACAACAGATTTTTACATGAGGAGGAAATAAAGCTCTATGAAACTTAGAGTTTGTTTGTTTTAATGTTTTGTTTTGTTTTGTTTCTTTGTTTGTTAATGCAGCATAACAAAGCCAATTATTCTGACTAGTACAATCATTATAATGACTGTTAGGAACTGTTAGCAGAATTTTGCAGATGGTTAACTTTAGGTTTCTCTACCTCATAAATAATATTAATCAAGAACATTTTTGTTTTATTCAAATCCTTCAATTCACTACTGATCTTTAGATTACATTTTCACAATGTTAGAAAATTGGTTGGTTTAGTAAAATCAATTTAAAAAAATGTTATTTTTCTTCATGGATGTTCTTCCATAGACATGTTTACAGAATCACTACTGGATTTTTCCACTATCCCAAATTTATTTTATATTATTTATAAAATGTGTGGCATAATGCACCTGGCCAATTGCAAAGTGGTCCCCAAGACTAGAGGAAGGAGATGACTTTGTTATTATTTATTTATAGTCCTATATTTTTCTGAAAGGATTTGGGACACAAATGATGAATTAACCTCCAATTTCCTTCACTGGTCTTACTTATTCCATAGAAAACTGCATTGCTATGAACCAATTACAAAAGGACTGGAATTAAGTATAATAGCATTTGAGCCAACCATTTATAAATATTGTAAAATATGAATTATAAATCAGGATAATGGGCAGCCACATGTCTCTATTACTACCACAAAATTTCCATGACTTTAGGGAAATTGTTTACATTCTATTATCCATAAATTAGAAATATGTTGGCCATTCCAAAAATATGATAATGGAAGAGATAGGTATCACTGAGGAAAGGATGTGGGAACTTGTATAGAAAAGAAATAAACATTCCAACGAGTATTCTGCTTATTAGAAAGGACTTGCAGTAAAAAATAAAAAATAAAAATAAAAATTCAGTAAAAAAAGAAAAGAAAAGAAAAGAAAAGAAAGGACTTGCAAAGTAAAATCAAAAGAATATTTTATTTCAAATTGCAGTGGTATTTTAATGTCTCCTTTATTTTTCAAGAATTGACTGGAAAAGAATGATTGCCATTTAGAGTGGAGCAGGTTGGTCAGGAGGAGGATCTCTGAAGGAAACACTTTGTTTCCTACATGGCTTTGGATCTGGTCACAAATCACTGTCACTCACCTTTAAGATACGTGGTTTGACAGTTTGGAATTGGTTTTTCAATCCTGTACTTTATGAGGTACAGATACCTAAAGTTAAGGACATGCTCTCTGGTGAGAGAAAAAAAACATAAATGTAAAAGAGAAACATCAACCAGTTGCCTTCCCTACATACTCCTCCCTCCCCACCCCATCGTTCTGGGATTGAACCTGCAACGTAGGCATGTGCCCTGATGGGGAATTTAACCAACAATCTTTTAGTGCATTACTCCCAACCAATTGAGACACTCCAGGGAGGCTTGGAGTTTTATTTTTTCATTCTTATTCATATTGAAGACTGATGTAGTGGTTGTGAACCTGTGATACCTGGACCGCAAGCAACTACATCACCTGGGAACTTTTAGAAATCTACTGAACTAAAAACTTGGCATGAGCAAGGCAATCCTATCTAATAAAAGAGTAATATACAAATTAACCAACACTTCCCTACACACACCAGCCATGCCCACCAGCCACACCTACCAGCCAATCAGGAGCAGGTATGCAAATTAAGCCCAACCAAGATGGCTGCAGCCACAGCAAGCAGGAGGGAGGCTTGGCCTTCCCTGGCAATAGAGGAAGCCAAGCTTTCCACACACCCTGGTGGACCCAGGCCTCCACTCAAGGCTACAAAGTTTCAATTATAGGAGATAAATAAATCCCAGCAAAAATGGTGATAGCCATGAAGCTGGAGAGGGCAGGAGGCTAGGGTTGCCCCCAGTGATGGAGGAATTCAAGCTTCCGCATCCCTGGCCTGTCTTGGCCTTTGCTTAAGACTACAAAGTTTCAATTATAGAAGATAAATAAATCCCAACAAAAAAAGCTGCCACCACAGGGTGAGCAGGAGGCTTGGCTCTGCTCCAGGCTACAGAGTTTCAATTGTATAATATAAATAAGTCCCAGATACTAGGGCTTCCACTTGGGGCCAGGGGGCATGGCCGGCCTGCAAACCACTACAGGCCCCTCACCCAAGCCACCCCACGCTGATCCTGGACACCCTTCAGGGCAAACCAGCTTGTCCCCACCATGTACCAGGTCTCTATCCTATTTAATAAAAGAGTAATATACAGATTGACCATCACTCCAACACAAAAGATGACTGCCCCATGTGCACACAAGATGGCCACCACAAGATGGCCAGCAGGGAAGGGCAGTTGGGAGGGACCAGGTCTGCAAGGGAGGGCAGTTGGGCATGATAAATCCTGCAGAGGAGGGCAGTTAGGGGTGATCAGGCTGGCAGAGAAGGAAAGTTAGAGGTGACAGGGCCTACGGGGAAAGGCAGTTGGGAGGGACCCAATCCTCCACCAGAGAGCAGTTGTGGGGGGGAGGGCTGTTAGTAGTGACTAGGCCATCAGAGGAGAGAATGTGGGGGTAACTGGGCCTACAGGGAAGAATAGTTGTGGGAGACCCAGGCCTCCACGAGAGAGCAGTTGGGAGGCACCAGGCCTGAAGGAGAGGGTAGTTAGGGGTGACCATGCCTGCAGGGAAGGGCAGTTGGGGCAAACAGGCTGGCAAGGGAGTGGTTAGGGGGTGATCAGGCTGGCAGGCAGAGTGGTTAGGGGGTGATCAGGCTGGCAGGCAGAGTGGTTAGGAGCAATCAGGAAGGCAGGCAGGTGGCCAGTTGGGAGCCAGCAGTCCTGGATTGTAAGAGGGATGTCCGACTACCCATTTAGGCTTGATTCCGAGGGCAGTCAGACATCCCTCGAGGGGTCCCAGATTGGAGAGTGTGCAGGCTGAGCTGAAGAAAACCACCCCCTCCCCCATGCACAAATTTCATGCACTGGGCCTCTAGTCTATTATAACAAGTCCTGCCTGTGGTCCTGATGCATGCTGAAATTTGAGAAACATTGAACAAAGGTGTCTTTCCTTTGAACACTGCAAAAAAAACACCCCAATCTATTAAATGCATGCTAGCATTCAGAGATCAGATATCAACTGAGTACCTGTAAGACATTTTCTAACATTTAGACTCCTATTTTCTGATTCTCTTAGATTAAGATCTGACTCCCTAAATTTCAAAATGAAATCAGTTTTTATGTTTAACTAATAAACCCTTAAAAATATCTGACTTATATTGGAAGCACTGACACAATCTTAATGATAGCATTGCAAATGGCAATGCTATAATTAAGCTTCGATCTCCTTTGGGAAAAAAAAGGAGGAGAGAACGTGAAGAAGGAGGTTACTGTTCAATGAACTGCTCTGTCATTTGCCGCAGTGATTCTTAATTGTGTCTCATTACGGCAAGATGATCATTACTCTACTTGTCTGTCTGATTTAGAGACCACTAAAAGTGTCTTGTAACACGCAGCCGTCTCCCTTGCAACAGTCCTTTGGCTCTCACCCTCATTACTCAGAATCTGTCCAATTATTTGTCATTAAAGTAATAAAAAGGACTGCAGCAGAAAATGTGGGAGGTAACTGTTGGAGGTCTGCCCGGGGAGGAAGAAAAAATGCAAACTGTTTTCAAGGCACTGGGAAGGTGACATCGTTAATTAAGTGTTAGGGAATATGCAAATCAGCCCCACTCTCAAGAGACTGTAATAAAACTGAGAAAACATTATTATCATTGCAAGTAAGAGAAGGCTGTGTTCCCCCATCTGGAAGTCTGTGTCATTTTCTGTTGGAGATTCAAACAAGAAGGGAAGGGGGCTGGGAGAGAGATAAAGAAGGTGGAGTTGTTCAGGGCCATTGAGTGTGCTCAGGCTGTTAAGTGTTCCGAATTAAGGTATCAACACGGAAGGCCAGTGGATTACAACTTTTAATGAGGGCTGTTTGTCTAATCACAGGATTTGCACACCCAATTTCCTCTGCAAAATGACTTACAACTCATCAGCAGGCAGTGTTTTTGTAGGTTAAAGGAAGGGGAGAGGAAGTGGGGGGAGGCTAACAGCTGGTATAGTAGGCATCTTGGGTGTTGTTTTTAAGGTGGTAATGAAGCAAAGCACTTAGAAGTACGTGGACATTTGCTTATTTATTAAAAATATACCAAGCACTGACAGGGGCCTCTGGACCATTGCTCAAGCTAGAACCTTTGCCTGGAATGCCTTTTCTTCATCCTCCTACATCTTATAACCCTGGCCAACTTCTTTTTTTATATTTGGAAGTTTATAGTGCCAATTCCTCATGAAAATTATGCCTTATTTCAACTCCAGATAAGTATACCAAAGCCAAAACAGTATGCTTGCTATGCAAACATAGCTCCAATACAAGTTTTCTGGCTTCCTTATTTCATTCAGTTGCAGATATTTACATAAAATCTCTCTAAATTAAAATATCAGAGCTGAACCTGACCTAGAGTTTCCCAGGGAGACTTTCATTTGATCACAATGAAGTTAAAGTCTTCTTAGTAACCTTTAGGAAATGTTATCTTGCATACTGCATTAGCAAATAACTGCTGCTTAGCAAATCATCCCAAAACTTAGATGCTTAATTATTACTAAGGAGCCTGTATGTCAACTGGGTCTGTGAGCTTTGGTCAGTGGGGGTTGGGTGTGGGTTAAGTTAAGTAGGCTGGACTTGCACACATATTTGGGTATCTGTTGTCTATAAGTTCTCTGAGAAAGGGCTTAGTTTGAACAACTGAGCTCTCCTCCATGGCACCTCTAATCCTGCAGGAGTTTGTTGAAGTCTGGTGGCAGGGTTCTGAGAGAGTGGAAGCATGCTAAAGGTTGAGGCATGGGTTTGAAACCTGTATGTTCTCACTTTCGTCCCATTCAATTAGCCAAAGGATTAATTCTACAATCAAGAGGTGGAAATTTGATGGGAGGAGCTATAATGTCACACTTCTAAGGGATTGGAGACAGACAGGATTGAAGAATCAAGGTACTCAATTCCCATCTGTGGGCATGGACAGAGATGAATATCCTGAACTGGATGGATCATGGAGTATCTTATTATGCCAAGAACTCCCCTTAAGAGATTGTAATAAAACTGAGAAATTAGGCTCCTCCCAACCACAGAATGAACTGTATTAATTTCCTGAGGCTGCTGTAACAAATTACCTAGCAGACTAAAAAAATATCAATTTATTCTCCAGTAGTTGTAGAGGTTAAAATATTCCTATCCTAAGTACCCTTGTCATTGTATTTAGATATCTAAGAGTATGTTCACCCCCTTCCTCCCTCTACTTTTGCTGATGTCAATTTCCCATCTTTATTCAGGAACTAGAGCACAAAGGGTTATGAAACATTGACTCAAAGAAATCTCTTGAACTAGAGGAAATGAGTAGGAATAAGGCATCTTTTGAAATAACAAAAACAGCATTGGATCAAAGATCACTAGATATTATCACTTCCATACCTCATTTGCTGGGTCTTCTCAACTATGAAACCTGAGGAGTTATGAATCAGAAATCAATTCTAGTTCCTACATTACTGTGTATTTATTTTTCAAAGCCCTCCAGGAGGAAGAATATTACCTGCCTACTTTTAATGAGTGCAATGCCTATTGAAAGTGATAGATAATTACCAAGTCAAGTACACATTAACATTATGTAAAACACTCTGGCATTTTTCTGTGCTGCAATCCATTGAACTGTATCACTCTGATGACCAAATAATGAATTAGAGTCCAATTAGGAAAGCACTGTTTGTTTAATGCTAGCCTTCTCCTGCATCTCCCCAGTACCTTGACAATGAGTACACACACAAAAAGGACATGAATGCATCAGTTTCTCATTTTTATAGCCAATAAATATGTTTTTCAAACTAATGCCTCCAAGAATAATTTTTATACCCCAATTTTCCATGTAAAAAGAATTCATTGCATAGAGGCCTTGTTCCAGTCTTGTGTGGTAGAATAAATATTATCATTGATTATAAATAATAAGCTGCTACTTACCAGATGCCAAAATTTGTGACAAGTGCACTTATTAACTTTCCTCACCTTAAACCCTACAAGGTAGGTATTCCTATCCTCATTATATAGATGTGGAATTTGAGGACAGAGAGGTCCTCTAGTCTGTCCAATGTCACTCAGAGAGGTTCAAATCCAGGTCTAACTTTCTCCAAATGTGATACTCTTAATATTCCGTTATATGGTACTGGCTTCCAGAAAAATGTTAGTTTTTCCAGTAAGCTTCTTATGGATTCACAAACTCCATGGCCTTTGGACCAGAGGAAGTAACAAATCCCATTCAGATGGGGTATCACTCCATGCCCCATCCTTAAATAAGTTCTGGGTTTTACCTTTCATATGAATTTTAGTAAGTGAGTCTATGTGATGTAGACTTTCCAAAATCAATAGGCAGAAAATCTCCAGAAAGTAGAGGATGTCTCAAATGGCCAGCTTACATTGAGTACTCATTGTTAAGACCACCTTGAGACTACTCAGTAGTGTGCAATATCCCAGAACAAACAATCCAACTCTAAAAGCATTAGCAATTTGATGCTAATTTTACTAATATTTTGTGGTTATGGAGAATTCCCATCACATACCAGATGGCTATAACTAAAAAGAACAATTTTATTAGATATCTTTGTTTCCCCATCATTTCCTCCCTTTTTCCATCCACTTTATGCCTTCCTTCTCCCTTTTTCTCTATAATCTCTTAAAGTTCCTTTTATCAGTTTAGTTGTTCCCTCAGGTTTGAGTACCCAGTTTACTGAAATAAGACTTTAACAGAAAAGAGAGTTGGCTAATAAATAATAATTTTGATTTCTTCTCACTCACATCACTTAGTGACAGTGTTAAGGTACTCCAGAAGGGAAAAACTACTTCTTTTAGTGCATGCTAAATATCTAGATGCTTTTATACAAGCCCTGGCCAGGTAGTTCATTTGCTTGGAGCATTGTCCCAAACTGACAAGGTTATGAGTTTGATCCCTGGTCAGGGTATATAAAAAAATCAACCAATAAATGCATAACATAATGGAAGAGCAAACTGATATTTCTCTCTGCCTCTCTCTCTCTCTCTCTCTCTCTCTCTCTCTCTCTCTCTCTCTCTTTCTCTCTCTCTCTCTCTTCCTCTCTCTCTCTGCTTTCCTTCCCCTCTCTCTCAAAAAACCAATAAATTAAAAAATATTTTTATTTTTTTACTACATTTTTATTGTGTTACATGTATACATATTTCCCCATTGCCTCCCCCCCCAGGCATACTCCAATTCAAGATTAATGTTACTATTCTCATTTTTACTTAGAATGTAATTGAATCCCAGAGTTCATTGATTTGCTCATGTCCACACAGTAAATAAGTTGAAGAACCAAGTTAGGGCTCCATCCACATAAATTTTGCTTATTCCTTACTGAAAGACTTGACACAAAGTCCCCTATAGATACTCAAAATATTAATGGACTAAATTTATACTCAGTAGAAATGAATTTATACCTGTAACTAGGCAAGTATTTAAGGAAAAATTGCAATCACAAGGGACAAGCTGTGTAAGTCATTTGGTATATGCAAATTCCTTCTAAAGCATCTGGAAGCCAGAATTTTAAGGCTAAAGAAGTAGAACAAGTGGCGAGAAACCAAGATGAGGGCATAAGTGAACACCTAAACTGCTGCCTCGCACAACAATTTTAAAACTACAGCTAAAAGACAGAGTGGACATCATCCAGAACGACAAGAAAGCTGGCTGAATGGAAATTCTACAACTAGAAGGAAAGAAAGGGGCTCATGGAGAATCAGAGGAGCTGCAAAAAGCTCAGGTAAAGAGACACATGCATGGAAAGGATGGGCAGCTGAGTGCCTGGCTGGCTTCCTCTAGAGGAGAGAAACGGAAACTCCGACAGCCCTGAACCCCTGTTCTGACAGCACAGAACCCCAGTTCTGGGTGAGAGTTATATGCGGGGAACTGGACTGTTGGGGAAAGGGAGGAGTGCACAGAAACTCAGGGGAGCCATGAAAGGCAGAGATCTGGAAGCTCTCCTGTGAGTACACACAGAGAGGACTACCGCAATTACCAATTAACAGGGAAGATTGAACCCAGGGCCTCATAGGGCAGGGCTGATGGGAAGCCAAGGCTGTTCTGCTCAGCCCTGAGACTCTGCCCCATCTAAGCTATGCACAGAGGCTTTTGCAATTTTGCAAGTCTTGTATCATAAGGCTGTCTTCAGCACAGAAGTTCTCCCGGCATAGACACAACTAATCCTCACAGCATATTAGCTTGGAGGTCAATTCCCCACCCTCCCTTCCACCCCCTGCCCCATGATTCCAACAACAATCAAGACTTAACTACAACAAGGCTGTACACACAGTACACAAAAGGGTACATCAAGAGTGTCCACCTAAGGTAACAGGGGAGGTGGAGCTACAGAGTGATATAGGACACCTAGCACACAAAGCTACTCTACCAACTTAGGGAAGCAGCAAAAATGTGAAAACAAAGAAACAGTTCACAAACAAAAGAAATTGAGGAAACAAATGACTGAATATAGAGTTCAAAACCACAGTTATAAGGTTTTTCAACAATTTCCTAGAAAAGGTTGATAAATTCAGCAAGACCCTCAAGGATATGAAAAAGGACCAACTAGAAATTAAACATACACTGACTGAAATAAAAAATATTATACAGAGAACTAACAGTAGACTAGAGGAATGCAAGAATCAAGTCAAAGATTTGAAATACAAAGAAGCAGAAAACACTCAACTGGAAAAGAAAAAAGAATCTCAAAATTTGAAGATAGTGTAAGGAGCCTCTGGGACAACTTTAAGCATACTAATATCAGAATTATGGGAGTGCCAGAAGAAGAGAGAGAGCAAGACACTGAAAACCTACTTGAAGAAATAATGACTGAAAACTTCCCCCACCTGGTGAATGAAATAGACTTACTAGTCCAGAAAATACACAGAACCCCAAACAAGAGGTATTCAAAGAGGACCACACCAAGACACATCATAATATAAATGCCAAGAGCAAAAGACAAAAAGAGAATACTAAAAGCAATAAGAGGCCGAGACCAGTTTGGCTCAGTGAATAGAGTGTCAGCTTGCAGACTGAAAGGTCCCAGGTTCGATTCCAGTTGGGGGCATGTACCTTGCTTGTGGGCACATCTCCACAGTGGGGTGTGCAGGAGGTGACTGATCGATGTCTCTCTCTCATTGATGTTTCTGACTTTCTATCTCTCTCCCTTCCTCTCTGTAAAAAATCAATAAAATATATTTTTTTTAAAAAAGCAGTAAGAGAAAAACAGTTAATTACTACAAGGGAGCACCCATACAATTGTCAGCTGACTTCTCAACAGAGAGTATGCATGCCAGAGGGAGTGGCAAGAAATATTCAAAGTGATGAATAGCAAGAACCTACAATCAAGATTACTCTACCATGGAAATCTCTCATTCAGAATTGAAGGGCAGATAAAGAGCTTCACAGATAAGGAAAAGCTAAAGGAGTTCATCAATACCAAACCAGTATTAGATGAAATGCT
>JAAGEH010000226.1:18289213-18305780 GCA_011751065.1 Lasiurus cinereus | reverse complement strand
AAGAGAAGAGGAAGAAGAAGAAGAAGAAGAAGAAGAAGAAGAAGAAGAAGAAGAAGAAGAAGAAGAAGAAGAGGAGGAGGAGGAGGAGGAGGAGGAGGAGGAGGAGGAGGAGGAGGAGGAGGAGGAGGAGGAGGGGGAGGAGGAGGAGGAGGAGGAGGAGGAGGAGGAGGAGGAGAAGAAGAAGAAAAAGGTAAAGCTAAAAATTATAAACAACAAATACATATCTATCAACAAGTGAATCTAAAAATCAAGTGAATTAAAAATTTGATGAACAGAATAAATTGGTGAATATAATAGAATCAGGGGCAGAGAAAGGGAGTGGACTAACAATTCTCAGGGGGAGAAGGGTGAGGGGGGAAGAGACTGGACAAAAATCATACACCTATGGATGAAGACAATGTGGGGGGAGGTAAGGGCAGAGGGTGGGGTGGGAACCAGGCGGAGGGGAACTATGAGGTGGGGAGAGAAGAGGAACAATTGTAATAATGTGAACAATAAAGATTTATTAAAGTAAAATAAAGTAGAACAAGTTTCACATTCCCAGAATAAAGTGGAAAATATAGTCCTCATTTATAACTTTGCTGAAGCAAAGTAAATTACCTTTGTTCTCTCCCTATCACTGACAAAAGATACAAGTTCTACTTCCCTTCTTCAATCATTGAAATAAGAGTTTTGAAACTTAGGTATTTTGGCAGAGAATGTTATTGTTCCTTGACTGCTGTTTCCTTTTCCTCTTGGGAACACAGGTAGGTCACAGTTGTCAGACTCCCACATAATTGAATTCTGGCCAACAGAATATAGACAACAGTGGTATCCGCCACTTTTAGCTCTGCCCATGGACACTACCTACACCATCCCTCACATTGTTGTACTTGTTTTTGGAATATTTAGAGACGATTAGGTGTGATATGGAAAGAACCTATATCCCTGAGTATCTTAGTTTGGTTTCCGTGAAAGCACAGTCTCAGAAAGAAATAGGCAAAAGTGGTTTGTTAGAACAGTGATCCCAGAAAGCAGGATGAGGAAGCAGGTTCAGTCTGCTTCCTGATATTTCTTGAGAGGCCTGCAAATAATCCTCCAGGACTATCTGCCCAAAGGTTGGAAGCTAGGAGCATCTGTACCCCTCTCATCTGCCATCCTTCCAGTAGCTAACAGCAGCCCTCAGGGTATAAACCTCCTATTGTTCTAAGCTGCACAGGTGCCTAAGCTGAGTGAACTCCTCCCACACCTCCTGAGGGATCCTGGAGTTCAAGGATCCCTGGGAGAGAGCAAGGATAAGGAACAGGATGCATGCTGGAGATGAGATGCTGCCTGCAAGAATTGTTTATACCTGTCAACATCCACAATCAGAGACACGAGGCCCAAAGGATGTAGGTTGGGGCCCACAATGTGTCCACTGAAAGATACTTCGGGGCCTACAATGCCTCCTCCCCTAGCAACCTGCTCATTATTGAACCATGACCTGAGTTAAAAATAAGCTTTTACTGTGGCAAGTCCAGGAACTTTTGGGCTTTTGTTTTTGTTTTGTTGAATTGTCTGTTACCCTGGTTAAAATTGTTGAGAGAGTGGACAACCCAGAACCCATGATGTTTTTGGTTTTGTCTTAACCATGATGGGATGTTTTATCACCATTATCAGTTAAATGTTAGATATTCAGATATCTTAGAGGCAAACCATGATAAAGTAAACATTATTTTCCTAAGCCTTACTGGCAACTTGAAAATGTAATGCAAATTTTTAGCAAGACTGAAATTTTCATTTTTAAATAATGAAGATATTTAAAAAATAATAATATTCATAATATTGTAAGAAGGATGGCAGAGCAGTTGTATACAATAAATATACTGCCACTTATGGAAATTATAAACTGCTAATCTTTCTACTAATTAATTTGTATTAATTAATACTTATTAATAATATGCAAACATCAACAATATTCTAAAAATTCCCAAGATTAAGTTCTTAAGTTCTTAAGCTATCTAATTAATCTATTTATTTGCACCGTGTTTTACCCAGGAAAGTATTCAAAATTACTCCTTTGAGCCTTTCAGAAAGCATTCCCTAAGAATATACTCATAAATTCAAAGATTTAAGGCCAAATGAAATAATGCTCCATTATTTATAATAGCATACAATTGGAAATGAACTGACTGTCCAACAATTGGAGACTCATTAAATTATAGCATATCCATATAATAGACTGTTATGTGCTCATCATAAGTCATGTTCCCAAGACTATTTAATGTCCTCGGGAAGTGTTCATGCATAATGTTAAGTAAAAAAAAGTACAAATTTAAATATGCAATCTATTATGTAGCACAAAAAATACATACATAAATTAACAGTTGGAGACAAATATATTAAAACATTAACACTATATCAACATTTTAACAATGCACCTGCTTGCAATATGATTATGGCTAATTTTAATTTTATTACTTTGCTTTTTTTTTTTTTACTTCCTAAATTTGCTCTTATGAGTATGAATATACAGGGTGTTCCCAAAAATATATACACATTTTAACAGCTGATAGCTCAACTTTGGAAATGAAATGTACTTTAATAAATACTGACTTTATAATTATTCAAAGTGTGTATATATTGGGGGGGACACCCTATATATTTTCTTTACTATTGTAAAATTATTAAAATATTTTAAATTGCATTTTCAAAGGTATTTTAAGTATAATGAGAGGTCTAATTTGGGTACAATCCAGACATGTTGGAAGAATTGATGAGACACATGGAGCCTTTTGCTAGCAAACTTTGGAGCTGGTGGACATGTAGGGTATGTTATAGACAGCATTTAATTGGGGCAAAAGTGCTTAAACGGGAATGTCATCATATTGCTCCATGGCTACCCCTGCCTTCAGAACAAAGCTCCAGCCCCTTAGCATGGCACAGAAGCCTTTTCTGATCCAGCCTTTGCCTGACTCCTTAGCTGACCTCATATTTTGCCCATAGGCACCTGCTTGATTTCCTGGAAGTTCTGGGAATATGTAGTACTGCCTCTGGTCTCAGTGTCTTTGTTGTGCTTGGAAGGGAAAAGGAGTCAGTGAGCAGAAAGTGGGAGAGAGGGAAAGAAAAGCCATTATCACAGTTACTACTGTGTGCCAAGGGACTCACTATAATGGGGACTTCCTGATAAACCTACAGAGGGCCTTCCAGAATTCTCTACCAAAAGGACAAGAGTGAAGAACATTTAGTGATGGATTCCCATCTTCTTTTGGTTAACAGTTGCCCCGGGGCATTAACTCCTTAGATGTCTGAAATGTATACACACTAGGGCTGTCTCCCTTCCTCCTGAATCCTCTTGACTTACTCCTGCTTGCCATTGAAGATTTATTTCATAGTTTCTTTGGAAAGATTCCCCTGACAACCGCCCCCGCCCCCCTCACCCCAAAGCTCCCTTAGATACCTCTTCTCCAAGCACCCTTAGCATAATGCTCTCCTAACAAAAATAGCATTGATCATGCATCCTGTCAACATGAACCATGTAATTCAGCCTTCTCTTCATCACTGGTGCCACAGAGCAGGGAGCAGATTGTTCACATGCCCTTTTCTGCCAGCAAATTTGCTTTCTCAGCTAGATCTGTTTTGACTTCATCCTTAATGGTCCCTTCATATCCTCAATTTTGACTTTTAGAAGACACATTTTTAACCTGCTGGCCCTCCCTAAAATTCCCTGGCTGAATGAAACAGGTTGAGATTCACTTTATCTTCCACAATATGCTTTACACATTGCATTCTATTTTATTCATTAGAAATGCCAAGGGGAGTTTTCCATGTCACATTAAATTTTTATTTTGTACAATGGCACAAAGACAAAAATATACATAATGATACTGGGTTTATCGACAGTTATTCAGACATATTCTCAGAAATATTTGTTCAGTGTCTCTGTCAAGCTTCTTAAAAGGGGTCCTCCTGCTTCTCTCTATCATCACACAGCACTCACTCTTTTTGATAAAAACATACTAAAATATATTAAAATATATAAATTTGAATAGACAACAAATTATTGGCCTTCCCAAGATACACATAGGTGTCAGTTTGATTGTGAGCTCTGGTTGTACCATATTTTTAGTTTTTTTGTTGTTGTTTTTTAATTCATGCTTCCTCAACACAGACAGAGGCATGCCTAACTGACTCTCCTTGTGATCTCAGACAGCTATAGGCAACACCTTAAGACTTAGAGATGGGCAATTGGAAGTATCAAGTGGCCTCAGAGTTCTTGAGCCAATCAGACCAAAATTGAAGCCATTGAATACTGATAATTTTTTAAGCCATTCAAAATTCTTATCTAATAAACTGATACAAAAGACATGCTGTGATCTAAACCCGAAGTGAGAGAAGTTTTTCTGTTAAAGAACCAGATAGTAAATATTTTAGACTTTGTTAGCCATGTGATCTGTCTCAATCACTGTCTGCTGGGTTTTATGTGCTGTTGTCATGCTAAAGTTGACACAGACCCTATGTAAACAAGTGGGAGGGGCTGTGTTCCAATAAAACTTTATCTATAAAGACAGCTGGTGGGCCTTATTTTGTCCATAGGCTACAGTTAGCCAATCCCTGGTCTAGATAAATACCATATTTTCCAGTATATAAGATGACTTTTTAACCCAGGAAAATCTTCTCAAAAGTCGGGGGTCGTCTTATAGGGTGAATATATCCCAAACTCTATATTTTAACTGGAAAAGTTGGGGGTTGTCTTATATGCCCAGTCATCTTATACACCAGAAAATATGGTAAGTATTATTCTCAAATATCTAGAGTTTAAAGGAATACTACTCCTTCCAATAATTAAGCTCTTATTTACCAGGATGATGATAGGGTGACTAATTCTTTTATCAAAGCTGAAATAGGAAATTGACTCCCTCCTCTAACACCGATTAGACACCAAAATGTAGCACTGAGGTAGCTTGACTCCTGTAGAATCCTACTGATTGAGCTCCATTTTTTGTTTGTTTTTCAGCAATACTCAGTAATTCAGGGCAAAGTGTATGCTAAGTAAGGAAATCTAATTATGTTCAAATAAGCAGAATCCACATATTTTGATTAAAAGTAACAGGAAAAAGATAATTTGATTTCCTAATGTGATAAACAAACTCAAGCTTCCTGTGTCAGAGACTTCCTAGTGATCCTGGAAGGCTCCAATCAAGGATAAAAGTTAAGCCTCTTGGAAAAATACAACTGGTGGGTTGTGTATCTGCCCACCTCTGCTTTCTCTTGACCAGGTAATTTCCTACTGAAATTGAACTTACACTGATTAGAGGTTTATAGGTCATAGTTTTCAGAGAAATCAGGATAAAGGTTAGTATGCAACCTTTATAAGGAATCTATTTCCTATTCAGGGTTTAGTTGTTTCACTTGAAGAAAAGAAAATTAAATATGACTCTGAAGAACTTGAGTGCATATAAAAGTTATTATCAAAGGATTGCTGAGAGAGACGAGGAAGTGTTTGAAGACTCAGTTACCCAGAAGTAAACCCTAAACATTTACAACACATTCCCTCCCTGAGCTGCTCCCCTATGCCAGGACCTCCAACTGTAATTTATTGGCATCAGTCCCATTTATGATCTTTTGTAGACAGAAATCAGAAATAATTGATTTAGGTCAACTCACACTGATAACCATTTTTAGAAGTAGCTTCCTTTAAACGGAAATAATGTATTTCACTATCAGCATAATTAGGTTTTGAATTTGTATTCTAAACTAGGGCTGTTGTTTTGTTTTGTTTTGTTTTAACTTTGACATTACGGATCTCTTTGGCAGTTTTCTGATGACTGTGACTTCCTTATCAGAATATGTTTATTAAATTCATAAAGTAAAATACACAAATAAAATACATGTGAATACAAGGGAAACCAAACTTATTGAAATACAATTGTCAACATTTTTCACACTTTTTTTTTTCATTTCTGCTGCCTCTACTTCTTTTTTTTGCAATTCTTCAATCCTTTGTCATTCTTGCTGTTTGTTCTCTGAGTAAATAGATTGAGGAACCAAACAATAAACTTTAAAGAAGATAAGAGCTTCTGACTTTTCAAGATTCCAAGTAGCTTTCAGATAAACTTGCCAGTAACAGAGAAATGCAAAGGAAATCCAGCCAGCTGAGAAAACACTAAACTTCTTTCACCTACTCTAGTTCTAAGTAAACCATGGATTCACCTCATCTATAGCAGAGAAGATGTCTCTCTGGTAGACAGTGGGCATTATTTTCTGACTATAGTATTACTCTTCCAACCAGCACTCCATACCTAGGAATTCCTCTCCATCATCCAGATCTCAGCTTAGATAATACATCAATTCTGGAAACTTTTACTAACTTCCAGGACTGGGCAAGATATCATACTTTGCATGCCAATTGCACCCTAAATTCTATACCAACCCACATAATAGTTTTTCTATTTGCCTATTAACATGTCTTCCCAGTGCCTGGTACAATACACAGAGATGCAATGAGTATTTGCTAGGAGGAAAATCCAAACAAAATAGGCCTTGCCACTACCTCTTCATTGTCATTCTATGCTGTTATACCAAAGCTATATTTCCTCAAAAAAACTCTGCATTATGGATGGTGTAAGACAACTCTTTGAGGTAAGAAAGAATTCATATTAATGACTGAGTTGCAAAATCTCTACTTGAATTTTAAAGAATATACTCCAATGAGCATCAGAAAGGAGCATAGAGGCCCTTCTTTCCTCCTTTCAATGGTATCTGGATGGGAACTCCAGGAAGCTTCTACGAAGAGAGGAATGTTCTGTTTGTTTTTTTTATTAGAGCCCTTGTTAAAAAGTTACCTGAGTATGTTCTCTTTGTGAAAATTCATTGAGTGGTTTATCATTTTTGAAACTTTTAGTGTCTATGTTTTAATTTTCTTTTTTTTCAGAAAAAACCTAACTGGGTGTGGCAGGCAAGAAATGTTCCTCAAAACTGTCTATATCTTAATCACTAAAACCTGCAAATGAGCTACTTTATGAGGCAAAATGGAGTTTGGGGTTGCAGAAGGAATTGAAGTTGTTAATGAGCTGAACTTAAAATAGTGAGATAATCCTGGATTATTATTCACGTGGTCCAAATGTAATCACAAAGTCCTTTAAAGTGAAAGAGTGAAGTAGAAGAGAGGTCCCAGTGATGAGATATGATGTGAGAAGGACTCAACTCAACATTACCAGCTTTGAAGATGGAGGAAGGAGCTGCAAGTCAAGAAACACAGTAGCCTCCGGAAGCTAGAAAGGGCAAAAACACGATCCTACCCTGAGCCCACAAAAAGGAATGCAGCCCTGAAAGCACTTGGAGAGCCATGCCAGAACCTGACCTCCAGACTGTAAGATTATAAATCTGTGTTGTTTAAACCACTAAATTTGTGGTGATTTGTTTCAGCAGCCACAGAAAACCAATACACTACGAGACATCAATTTCTAAATACCTCTGAAATGAGAATTCAGTAGATTAAAAAAAGATAGCCTTCAGGCAACATGGAAGAGTTATAGAACAAAATCATAATTTCCAATGAGGCAAAATAATCTTGCTTATGGGCACAGACCCAGACCCGATGTTAAATTTGCCCGTGTCCCACCTGTGACCAGGGACAGCAGATCTCAGTAAAGAAGAGAGTTAAAGACTGTGTCCCCAAATGGCCTAAACCCTGGCAGGTGGCCAGCTTAACAAGGTGTTAAGGAGAGAGCAGATAAATCTGGATAGCTACAAAAAGAAGTAGTGCAGTAAGAAAGAGAAATGAATGGAAAAGTCTAGCATGTCCTTGAACTAACATCTTATGACATTTTATTGAGCTATGTTCTCCAACTTTGTTCAAAATTTCAAAGCTCGAATGCCTGATATGATTTTCAAGTCATAGCCAGACTCTGTTCCCAAACCACCGAAGCCATATTAAAAGAAAAACAGGACAGATAATTCTTGGAGCATAAATATATTAAAATTTGTATTCTACTTTCACTTTACATATGCAAAAATAATGACTTGATTACAAAATGAGCCTAAAAGTATGATAAGAATAGGTAATGAGAGTCATAAAATTGATTCTCAACCTTAAGTATATTCAAATAATATTCCTGAAACCCTAAAAATTAGAAAATATGATCTCTATACCATTTCCTTTTCTTTTAATTAGGAAATACTCAAAGTATCCAGTAGAAAAATCTCTTCTCATTCTCTCTCACACACATACATACATACATACATACATACACACACACACACACACAAAGTGGTCACAGGCTTGATTTTTATAGGTCTGACATTTTATCCAGAAATTATATCGGAATCCTATATAATATACTCACTCAAAGGAGAAATAAGAGTTTCTTTTCACATTAGAATACTCCTTTCACATTTTTTAAAGTGTCTCCCTGGTTCAAGACAGTATTCACCTGTAAAATCAATTTCCAGACCCACAGAGTAACATTTATTCCCAAAGCTATCATTCCCAGGAGAGAACAATTTAGTTTCATCCTGAGATTTGGGGCTGAGGTGAGAGCGAAGACCCTGGAATCATAAACTTTCCATGTCAAATCCCAAAACTGAACGGAGGAAAGAAGGGCCACTGTGCTCCTTTCTGAAACTCACTGGAATCTTTTCTTGGTTAGTTCTGGAGATACAACTGCCTCCTATGTGTGCTCTTTACTTTTCTACCCTCCTCGTCAACATGAAGAGGGACCTGAGAAGGTGAACTGAGGAAGGTTAACCCACACACAATATGCATTACCCGTTGCCCTTTCCTGATTTCAAATTATATATATAATTATAATTATATAATTAGTATATAATTAGCAAAAAAAGGAAACCCATGCCTTCTGGTGATGAAAAATTAGGAAATCAATAGGCGGCTGCCTATGTTGAGGCTCGGGGGGATTTCGGGTCGTCAGTTGGGGCTGCCAGTTATATCTGAGATGGCAACACAGGCCCCTCCTCAGGCCTCAAAGCACTGAGCAGATGCCCCACTTATAAGCTGGCTGGCTCTGAAGATTTGCAAAGAGAAATGAAAAGATGACATTGATCTGTGAAAATGTAGGTAACAACATAGAAGCAATACAGTTGCTTTTAATACTGCCAGCAAGCCTAGAAAACAAAAGATTTGTATACATTTCTTAAAATGAAGAGAAACTGCTTTCCCCTACTTTTACCACAACATTACCAATAAAGCATTCCTTCAAGCATTGTTTGCTACTCCATATACCAAGAAGATGTGTTTAGGAAGTTGTTATGGGGCTGCCCTCTTAGGTGTTGGAGGATATATAGCACTTTTTACCCTTAATTGTGTGTTGCCTTGATTTTATGGCCTGCTTGCACAGTGCCGCATTCTTTTAGTGCTGTTTAGGGGATGAAAACATTTATTGATGTACAGAGCTTTCTATGTTCATAAACTCCTGCATATGGGGACTTGAATCAACCTTTTTGTGTAAATTTCTTCAGTGAAACTCTACTTTTCTAAACACTGTGAACCCCCAGCCAACTGAAGAAATAAACAATCAGGCTTGTGTGTTTGTATTCAGGCTATTCCCTGTGTTGTAAGGTGCCATGCAACGTACAGTTCCAGTACTGCATAAATAAACCATTGTTGTATTCATATGCTTAGCTTTATGAACAGTAGAATTCCAGGATTGTTTTATTCCATTCCAAGCCTCAATTACTGATTTTAGAGAAATAGTCTACTTAATTAGCACCACTGGATTTGCCCCCCCAAGATAGATGTAATGTTTCCTGTAACAATTAGTATTTTGGAACTGTGTTATAATTTGTGCAATAGAAAATTAACCTAGATGGGCATCATAGGTGTTTTATGGGGGTATTTTCTAACCTGGTTTCATGAAAATTCAACATAACTGCTATTCCTTTTCCTTTCAAAAGGCCCACTAGGTAAAGCTGCCCCTCTGATGTAGCTGCATGCTTAAAAGCAGGGGCTCTGGAGAGAGCGGGACTTAGATTCTACTCTTGGCTCTTTCTATGTGTCTCCCTGGGCCTCGGTTTCACAGCTTATAAAAGGACTATTAGTTCCTACAGTGTAAGGTTGTGATAAGAACCAGGGATATATATACTTTCCTACTAGACTGCTTCCTACTCTACCTGAAGTCTCAGATTTATCTAGGATTGGGATCTTCAACCCTGGGCCAGATCTCTACTTACATACTTGCATCAGACATTCTATTTGCTTTATTATATGGCTCTGAACACAGGGCTGAATCTATTTTGTAGTACTTTGCATCCCTTTCCCTCACTCTTCTATATACTGCCAACTATACACTGCTGAGAGCAGAAATAAGTCTATACTTTTCACAGCTTGTAATAATCATTTATGCCATTCAACAATATATTCATTTATTTGCTTTTCTGGGCATATCCTGGGATTGCACTTTCTGACACTTTTTATGTGGAGTGGGCTCATTTGGCCAATGAATTGTCAATAGAAGTAATGGGAGTATTTTCAGGAAGGAGTATTTAGTTGTGTTTTGATACACTACAAGTCTTTAACATCCAGTAAATGGCAACATTCAAAATAGTGGCTACCTGATGACTCAAAGTGGTCAGCTTGAGGGACTACAATGAGCATGATGACCCATGATAGACACATATAAGGAATAAAATATAACTTCATGTTGATTTACATTACTGAGGTTTTGAGGTTATTGGTTATTGTTGCCAAACTCAGCCTACTCTGCCTGATGCACAGATGTATCCCAAGTCCTTGCCACAGTGACTAGCCATATTGTCCCCCATCAAAAACAGCGCCACTAAACAGGCTATATACTTATTTGCCTAGTTCATAATATAGCAGCTTTGCTTTCTTTGTGCCGTAAGTTCTCTTAAACTTGGGTGATTTTTGTAACTATAAGATGAAAGGCTCTTCTCCAGTCTTTGAAAGTGGCCAAACCTACAGCAATCACTATCTGTAGAAAATGTCTTATATGGCCTGCCTTCAATCTTGCAGCAGCACATCATATTGGGTAAGAAGAAGTGCTAAAACAGCTATAAGATGAACCCCCAACTGCTTCTTCAAGTGAAATAAACTAATATTTCCTAAACCTTATGCAGTAGAAGGGAACCATCTGGTCAAAGTTAATAAAAAATTTACTAGTGTCACTAACAAGAACTGAATACTGTGTTTTCTTAAAAGATACACACACACACACACACACATCATGGGTATATCTTTTTCTCTCTCTATGGCCTGTTGATATGAGGACCCTTATGAGTCATTAAGCTTCTTGAGATTTTTGGAGAGTAATTATGGTTAATTATGGAAATGTGATTTTTTTCCTTCTCCCTTCAAAGATTTTATAAACCAATAGATGAATAGATAGATGGCATATTACATTCATGCAAGAGGCTTTTGGTCCTGTATAAATGAGCAGGTAAGGACAGAAAGTGAAGAAAATAAAAGAAGGGATAGGATGGGGAAAAAAAAAAAAACAACAAAAGTTCAGGAGTAAAAGAGAGAAAAAAAATAGCTTCAGAAGAAAATATAAAAAGGAATAATTACTTTGTGAAACCAAAACAAAAAAATAGCAGGAAGTTTGGTGATAAAACTATCAAATGAATGAACAGTGAGATGAATGAGGAAATGAGATGTATCTCTTAAAAGTGAGTTAACTTGGAAGCATCAGTTCACTGCAGTTAAATAGGTCAGACAGGCAACATACAGAAAAAAAAAAAACTACAACCTAAAGGCTATGTCTCAACAACAAAGCAAAAAAGAAAGAAAAGGCATTATAATAATTTATGTTAAATCCCTGATACTTCCAGAACCCAACTGGTACCATAGAGAGTTATTACAATATTTTTTACTATGTTTCCTATTCTGTACTTTACATCCCTGTAACTATTTGGTAACTATCTATTTGTACTTCTCAATTCCTTTACCTTTTTCACCCCGTCTCACAATACCCCTCCCCTCTGACAACCATCAGTCTGTTCTCTGTATCCATAAGTCTATTTCTATTTTGTTTGTTAGTTTATTTTGTTCTTTAAACTCAACATATAAGTGAAATAATATGGTATTTATCTTGCTCTGACTGACTAATTTCACATAGCATAGTGCCCTCTAGATTCATCCTTGCTATTGCAAATGTTAAGATTTCATTATCTTTTATGGCTGAGTAATAGTCCATTGTATATAAGTATCACAGCTTTTGTATCAACTCAGTTATTGATCACTTGATTACTTTCATAGCTTGTCTACTTTTAATAATGCTGCAGTACACATAGGGATGCATATATTCTTTCAAATTAGTGTTTTGGGTTTCTTCAGATATATACCTAAAAGTAGAATTGCTTGGTCATAAGGCAGTTTCACTTTTAATATTTTGAGATGTCTCCACACTATTTTTCATAGTGGATGAACCAATCTGCAATCCCACCAATAGTGCACAAGGGTTCTCTTTTCTACACATACTTACCAACATATATTGGTTGTTGATTTATTGATGATAGCCATTCTGCCGGGTATGAGGTGATATCCTGAACTTGGAACATTTAAAGTTCATTGTTTGTTGACCAACCTAAATTATAGCTCAGCTAAGAAATCAATTGAGAAAATAAAGAAAAAAAAATAACAAGATACAGAGAGGACCACACACATAACATTTAGCTACTGTATCTCATTTCTCACCTTTCTCCACTTCTTAAAGATCCACAAGCAGAATAAGGGGGAAGAATAAGCTAAGATATCCAGGAAATACTCAAACACATGAAGTTCATAAGGGCATGAGGATGATGAAGAGAAAAGAGATGATTTCATCAGTGAAACATGTTCCTCTTGAAGTGGAAGAAGGTCAGCCATAAAACAGACAGTTCATCTGTATGCACGACTATTCCTGAACAGACCAGAGCCTTTCTCAAAATCTTTGAAAGAAGCTTCAAAAGCAAGGAAGAAAAGTTCTTAGAAAACTCAGTCACATAGAATCAGAAAATATATGAAGCTGGGATAGAACTAAGGAAGGCTTTGATACTACATAAAAGGAGGTTAGCAATCAAGTATTGAGCAGAACTACCAGTCTCAGACCCTAAGTGGTAGGAATAGGTTCACTCATTCATCCACATTTGTTACTTTTAACATGAAATTAAAACTAATTTTTATTATACTTTTACCAAAATGGTATTTACATATAGTATATATGCATACATATGTATATAATGACAAACCCCACACATGTATATGTGTAGACACACATACCTAATATATACATACAAACATTATATATTTGCATGCATATATATGTATATGTATATATTGTGCATACATATGTACACACATATCATATGTGTGGGATTTGTGTGTGTATGCGTTTTGTTTGTTTTTTCAAATAGAGTACTTCAAAGTATTGTTTGTCCAGAACTCTGAATAATATATTTCACCCAGAAAGAAACATTCTGGAAGAGATTACATTTAGAACTCATAAAAACTCATAAAAGGAAAGTTGGTAATGTAAGCTCCTTGCAAGCAAGGACATTGGAGACCTGGCCTTCCATGGATGCATAATAATGGTTTTCCAACCAAATAATGACCTACAAATTTATGAAGGGATGGAGTCATTACTATATTTGCAAGCTGTGTGTTTAGTGAAGGACTTCAGTGACAAATGGAGGCCTTGTTTTCTATTCTTTTTATCTTCTAGTAAAAAAAAAAAGAATTGTCATAATTTCTAGTTTACAAAAGAAAACCACACCAGCAAAGAGAAAAATCAAAGGTTCAAACTCTCTAGTAGCAGTAAAGCCCAGAGGTGTGGTTTCTGATGCCTATAAGCATACTCTTTGTTCATTTCCTCCTCTGCTTGCTGTTGGCACTAGACCAGCTGTGCACCCTTCCTGAACTTGACTTTTCCCCTACAAAATAAAATTAGTGACTCCGCTTCACCTCCACTCCAACCACATAATAGAAATGTCAAAAGAAGAAATTAGAGGGGACAGGGTTCAGAACTCAGGAATTGAACAAGCTGAGTCTACACCATTCACTCCAAGCAGAACCTACAATAGGAACTCCGGGGCAGGATGTTAAAGATTACAAAGCCACATCAAATATTAGCAGAGTAGGGAGGGGTAAACTCATGGAAGAGGCAAAAGAAAGATCCCAGAATACCAGAAGGGAACTCCTTATTCCATGAAAAGCAAAAAATGGGTCCAATATCAATTCTGCAATAAGGTATTAAGGGGCCCTGGATGGTGTGGCTCCGTTGGTTGAGTATTGTCCAGTGCTTGTGGTCACTGGTTCAAGGCACATATCCTGGTCAAGGCACATATCTAGGTTGTGTGTTCCACCCTGGTCCAGGTGCCTGTGGGAGGCAACAGATCAATGTTTCTCTCTCACATTGATGCTTCTCTCTCTCTCCCCCCCTGCCTTCCTCTCTCTCTCTCAAATCAATAACAAAGTAAAAGAAAATAAAGATGTTAAGGGGAACATCAGATAGTAAATGTCGATTAAAAATGGAGCTAATTAGTGATGACAATGTGCTCCTGCTGGTCTTGTTAGAGATCACACTCTGGGGGATGGACCAGGTGAAGTTAGAATGAGAGTCAGAGGATCTGGAATCCATCATGGGCCTTGAAAGGGAGCTAGGACTCTCCAGATGCAGATGTGCGCTAAGGATGATATTTTGGGCATAATGGGCCAAATGAGCAAAGGCAATAGGGGCAGGATACCTCTACTCAGTGCTGAAAGCAGGATGTGAATTATCACTTTTGGAGAAACTCATTTGCCATCTGAGAATAGAACAGGCAGACATAAGGCTAGAAAAGCAGGTCGGGCTTATTGTAGATGATACTGATGTTGAAGTGATTAATTTACTCTTAATTGATAGGGGAAAGTCAAGTCATTGAGAATTTTCACTTACAAACTCTTAGTCCTTATGCCCAGAATTAGACTGAGAATAATATACCTGGGGTTTGTCTATATTAGTTTTAAATATATTATTACCTTGAACCACTCTCAACTGAAAGTGTGAAATTTAGAATTAACCAAGGGTAATGTGTGATGGCAGTATCCTGGGCTGTGAAAATAAATTCATGAAATAGGAACACATACACCTAGAGGGTTTTTTAAAAAATGGATTAATATTCATGGCAAATGAGTATGTGTTAGAGTATTACTGCTCATCTAAATTCTGCAAGTCATTTCACCATAGCAGAAACTAATTGACCCTGGTTGGCTGTGAAGGCATAAATTGGCATGGGGAGTGGCAATGTCACAGCTGTGTCATCTTTTCTTCCCCCCTATAAGAAAAGAAACAATTATACTGCTAAATGAACGAAAGAAGCAAATGAATGACTTTTCCAGGAAGATAAACCAACTGTTAATTTTATATACTCTAAGATGTATGAGGCTCATAAAAGTGTTTTCATTTTCTCAAAATAAAGCTCTTGAAATCAAATTTAGGAGGTTGAATTCTAAAGCTGCTTAGAGCACTGATGCCCTCATGTGGGAAAAAAACAGTTCACATAGTTTTAGCCTCTAAGAAGGACCAGACACCTGCGGACAACATGCTATATGATAACATGGTACAAAAAAATGGATGGTTCCAAAATGGTTATCAAAGTACATTTACAACTTCTTTTACTCATTAATGTCCCTTGGCATGTTTGTTTAGCATAGAGACTGCCAGAAAGCAGCTGGAAATGTATGGGATCCCCATACATTAATAATATGTGTTAGAATTTTTCAGCTCATTTCCAGTTAACATAAAGATATAATAGAGTAGAGCTTTGTAAAATCAGTACTAAATATGTACTTTGAGGTACTCTATTCATTATATCTGTCTAACATTATCCATTCCAAGATGCTGATTTATTGAGTCAGGAGTGTATGTAAGTCCAAGAGTATCGCAAACCTCAAGCTAGGTCACAGCCCAGAGTTTCTGAGCCCAATATCCCAGGACAAAAATCTAGTTGTAATTAAAAGAAAATTCACCCTAAAATTCAGCCTATTCTCTTACTGTGAGTAATATGCCCCAATTTTTTCCTTTGGGTCTTATCCACACTTACGACCTGGAAGAAAATGGTGTAATAAAGGATCAGGAGAAAATCAAGAAGTTTCTAGTCACCCTATTTTATTACAACTAGAGGCCCAATGCATGGAATTCATGCAAGAGTAGATCTTCCTTCCCCCAGTTGCAGGCATCAGCTTCCCTCTAGCACCCAGGACCCAGGCTTCCCTCCAGCTGCCAGCAGGCACCCAAGACACAGGCTTTCCTCATAGCCCTAGTTTCATCCAAAAGGTCGTCTGGAAAGACGTCTGGTCTAATTAGCATATTATGCTTTTATTATTATATGTATTCCCACCTCATCACACTCCCCAGTATGAAAATAACATACCTGCCCTAACTGGTTTGGCTCAGTGGATAGAGCGTTGGCCTAGGGTCCCAGGTTTGATTCCTGTCAAGGGCATGTACTTTGGTTGCAGGCACATCCCCAGTAGGGAATGTGCAGGAGGCAGCTGATCAATGTTTCTCTCTCTCATTGATGTTTCTAACTCTCTATTCTTCTCCCTTCCTCTCTGTAAAAAATCAATAATATATATATATATATATATATATATATATATATATATATATATATA
>JAAGEH010000226.1:18122932-18289113 GCA_011751065.1 Lasiurus cinereus | reverse complement strand
ATATATATATATATATTTAAAAAGAAAATAAATACCAACTTTGCAGGCAGTCACTATGTCCCCTAGGCCAGCCCTCATAGACTCAGACATAACTTAAAAGGGTTATTAAAAAGAGTGTAGAGCAGAGGGATTTTATTTACCTGAATCCCAGTTGCAGACACTACAAGAAATACATCATCTTTGTTTTGATCAGGTTTGTTCCAAGGCCACAGATATCAGTACCTTTTCCTTTCTGTGTCCCTTTCACTTTATCCTAATTTCCTTTTCTACCCTCTCTCACTTACCTATTCCCTTACCATATAAAACACATTAATCCTCAATAATTAAGTAATGTAAGGAGAGCATAGGATTCTATTTCATAATATAATCTTAGTGGTCATTTAGAAACAGATGCCAGTGGCCCATGTTAAGAAGTCTGAGCTTGTGTCTAGACTCATTTGGGCAGTTTACTAAAACTGAAAACGATTGCCTTCCCTGACTATACGAGTCTGTAGAAGTGTGGGCTAGGTACGAGAGGGGCCAGCACAGTCTTAATGCATCTCAGATTTTCCTCCTCTTCTATATACATGTTAACTCCCCTGAATTCCTCACCCTTCTCTGATGATACCTGTCTTTCTACTGCCTGTATCTTCTCTTCCCACCTTTAACAAATTAACTCCTACTCTTCAAGACTCAACTACCATGTCTCTGCAACACTTATTCTTTCCTCTTTGGTCTCATAGCACACTGTGTACACAAGCCTATTTGCAGACCCGCAACTATTGATAGTAAACTGTGTGCTACACAAGGACCAAAACTGTGCCTCATTTAAGTTTTCTCTGTAGCCTAGAAAAGTGTTCTTTGAATAACAGGCACCAGTTCTTCTAGGAAGGAAGGAACAGAAAGAATGGAAAAAAAAAAATAGATGTTCTCTCTCCTAGGAATATGTGCTACTTAGTATCAGGGGAACCAAAGTTTCATTTCATATGACAGGGCTTTCAAGCTTCAAGGAGAAGATGTCATGAAAGAGACATCTATTTTCCTGTGCTAGGTACAATACGCAAGTCCCTTGATCAAAGCAAGACTTGGTCTTCCATTTCAATTTTTCTCAAATTTATGGTGAGCTTCCTGAGTTTGCACCAAATCCATTATGTGTACCACATTTACCTCTTTGCTCTCCAATCCATTCTTGGTTTTCCCTTGCTCTGGTCTGATGTCCAAGGGGCTGATAATTGGATTCAGCCAATTGGAGACACTGGCAGAGGATGTAAGTAAGGGAAGAAGGAAAATGCCAGGGTCTGTCTCCTCTCTCTCTCTCTCTCTCTCTCTCTCTCTCTCTCTCTCTCTCTCTCTTTCTTCTCCCCCCCTCTGCCCCTCTCTGCTTTGGGTACTGTATCCAGTGGCGGATGCATCATCTCTATAATCCCTGCTTCCAGCTTTTCAGGTCTCAGGTGGTGAGATTAATTCCTTGTAGCTGCTAATCTCTGCTGCTGGCTCTGTCATCAGTTCTAACAATTTCGTTACTAGTTCCCCATATTAAAGTCCACCTAATAAACTACTTGGTGCAGATTCTATTTTTCTGATGTGATTCTGGCAGATGCACTGTGCCAGGACTGTTCCTATTTGCTTTGAAGTGTATATAATCTTCTAATCAAATGGGAACACAAGAGAGAGCATGATTATACTCACTATTCACTATATAGGACTACAGAAACATAGCAAAAGGGATATTAAAGCACAATGAGGATTCTATCCAGGGTCTTTATTATTGGACTCGAGGGGGGGGGATGAAAAGATGTAAATTGTAATAAAATTGGCTTAAGACATGAAAAAAAAGTAAACATAAACCCATATTTATAAAAAGTCCTCTCCTGTCCTACAGGACAAGTGGAAAAGTAGGACAAAACAATGTTATTTGGGCAGAAACTCATAATGGCCCCATCCTCCTGCTACAACCCCAGAGAACATCGCCTTATTACAATACAAATTGGACCAAACAATGAGGGAACTCCAGAAGCATCACAGACCTTTCTGCTTCATTGCACAGTGCAGCAGAGTAGGGCACAATCTGAGGAAGGAAGCTCTTCCTGTGTTTTACATTTACCTGCTTGTTTTCAGATCCCAGAGCAGAGATGCCCTCAATTGGGGGTAGGAGGGAACAAACCTATTGTTGTGTGGAGGTTGCACAGGAGATTGAGAAAAACCCAGTTGGAATTTCCACCAACTCATCTCAATTAGTAGTTAAGACAGGGAGGAGCGGAGAAGGGCTGGGCGGAGGAAGAGGGGTACAGAGCAGACAGTCTCACACTGAATTTTTAGCTGATGAGGCAGGGTCTGGAAGTGGACAGTTGGCAGCTGCACACCAGAGATGACCGAAAAGCTCAAATGCAAAATGAAAAGCTCAAAGGCTTTCGGGCTTCATTCTAACTCAAGTCATTAACAAATTGCCAACCATTTTAGAAGCAGTGGAACAAAGTATGTCAAAATGATAGATTTTTTTTCTTTTGAATAAAACTTTAACATTCTATTTCACCAATTTTATTTTCTTTTATGTAATGACATCATAATTATTTCTCACATATCTTACAAGCATTTTTATCTGAAGACTCATTCTCCCATCATTAAAGCAAACCTTTATTTCTTATATTTTAAAAATTATTTTTGGTCCACCATTGGTTCTTGTTTTCTTCTTCAGACAAACCAAAAAGACATAAGTTGGACTTCTAGTTTTGTTGTTCTAATCTAAAATGTCCTCTAAAATTTCTCATATTTATCTTTTTCCTGCTTCTTTTTCAGATTTGCTTCAGCGTGTACCCATCTTGACAATTTAGATATCTACCCTATAAATCCTTTATATCTTCTCATTCATTTTCAGGTACTGCAATGCAACTATTTTCCCTACTTACCCCTGTCTTTCGCTTCCCTTAATGTCCCATCCTGCTGTATTTCACTGAAGAATGTTTTATATGTTTCTTTGTTATTATTTCTTGATTAGCCATCTTTGAAGGAATTATATTTTTTCTGGACCTTCTATTTGTTATTAAAAATGCTAACAATGTAGGAAAATAAGAATATTTGTTCAGATAGCTATATATCAAATAAAGGTCCCATTAATAGCAAAAATAAGGGAAAGGTGTTTGCTAACATAGTTATTATTTCACATTTTCTTCAGGAATTTAGACAATGCAATTAGTTAAGAAAGAATAAAATATTATTTAAATGAGGAAAAGAGAACACAAACACTGTTATTTTCACATTATAGTATTATATCCATAGAAAACACCAAAAGCAGCATTCAAACAAGTAATATAAACAATAAGAATTTGGTAAGATGCCTAATTACTAAGATATTATAGACTCACTATACTAGTAGAAATCTTCCTAATATATTAAAAATACCCATTAGTGTATTTAAGGAATTATAAGAATGATCAATATTTCTATTAGAATTTATTTAATAGTAGATAAAAATGAAAACTTCAATTTAAACAATAAAGGAACTTGTTGACTCACATAGCCAAAATGTCCAGAAGTAAAAGGTTTCAAGAGATGTTCAATATGGTGGCACATTGTTAACAAATATCTTCTTCCTGTTGTCTCCCCTTTTCTTTATGTCCTGCAGGCGAGATCATCTCTCCTCCAACTGCTAAATGAAAGCCCTGGCTTTCTCTCTAATTGGTTCACCTTAAGTCACAAACCTATCATCAAGTCACTGTGACTAAGGGTATTCCATGTACTAATTGGCTTTTTGACTCAGAAGATGTGGCTATTCATCTTCACAGGTCATTGTAGCAATGGGGTGGAATTATCTCTCTTAGAAGTAGGGGGTGAGGGCAATCCAAATAAAACTTGCTCTTTTTAATGGAATAAGGTGAAAGGGATATTAAGGAGGCAACACAGTGATGATGATGATGATGATGATGATGATGATGATAATATTGACAGTACCAAATAATACTGACAACCAAAACGTACTGAGTATTTAACATGGATCAATCATTGTGTTAACCTCATTTTTATCCCATTTAAATGCCTTAAGCTCATTTGGGTCTTGTTTAAACCAAAATATATTATTCACATAAAGTGTTTATTACCAACTAAATAATGAAAATAAAAATATTAGCAGCAGTGATAGTATTGGGTAGCTAAACACTGTTATTCTCCTAACTTTATAGGTTGGGGAACTGATACTTAAAGAAGGTACAGAACCACTTAAGGTAAGCAGAGGTTACATTAGTTTAAGGTGAGTCACAGAGCTGGAATTCTAACATTGGTCTCTCTGGCTCTAAAAGAAATATACAAAATTTATATAAAGAAAAATCAAGAAAAATGGCTTATAAAGAAAAGAATGTTAGAGTTAATGGAAAGTTATACGTTGTTCTTGAAAAGGAATGCCCTATATTTAAAGTTTAAAAAATTATTTAGCTACAATGACAGTGAAATTCCATGTGAGTGTGTGTGTGTGTGTGTATGTGGCATTTTGCTTTGTGAATGAAGGCAGAGAACGCAATGCTCACTGAATATTTCATTTACTCCCTTATATATCCAACTCCCCTGCATTTGGGCAGGACTAAGTGACTTGTTCTAGACTTGCACTGTCCAATGCCTTATCTGTTAGCTGCATGGTATTGATATTTAAATATTTCACATCTTGTCTACATACATGCAAATTCTGTCCAGTGAAGGGATCATTGATTCCCTCTCCCCTCAAAAAGGCAAGTTTTGCTTCTATTTATAAATTAATTTCCACATTTTTAAATTCAACTTTAAAAAATATGATATTTCCATTCCTCTGTACCCATACGTTCTCTCATCACTTAACAAGCTAAAGAATATTTTCAATCTTCACCCAAGGATATGTTTTTATTGACTTTAGAGAGAGAGAAGAAAGTAGAGAGAGAGAAACATTGATATGAGAGAGAAACATCTATCTGATGCCTCCTTGCACATGCCAACCGGGGTTCAAACTTACAACAAGGATATGTGCCCTGACCAGAAATTGAATTGACCATATTTTGCTGTACAAGAAGATGCTCCAAACAACTGAGCCACTTGGCCAATGCAAGTTAAATAAAATGTTTGATTTATATCCATTTTGTAGTTATATGATAGTCATAATTATACAATCTTTAAAACACTTTGAAAGAAAAAAGGATAATATTCAAACTGAGTTTAGCCTGAATCCCCACATTTCATATGTGAAGAAACTGAGATGAAGTGATGAGCACAGAGATTTCAGTTAAACTTTTCTCACCAAAAAATCCTCCTTATTAAGTGAACATAATGAACATGTCATGCTGCTTTCTCACGTATGCTGAGAAGTGGTTGTTGTTAGTAAATAACCGTATTTTGTTGTGTGTGGATACTAACATGAATGCTGAAATACTAGTATAAAAAATGCTGGAGTCACATGGACTGATTTTAATTTTCAACCATATGAATCGGGCAAGTTACCTTTTCTTTGCCTCAGCTTCCTATCTGCAAAGTGCAGACAATAAAAGTACTTACTCTTAAGACTGATATAGCATTAAATTGGATAATGCTTATTAAACTCTGAAAACTGCCTGCCACATAAAAATTGTTCCATAGAGTTGTATGGTATTCTCATCCATGTTAGGCACAATTTTCTCACAGAGGAATTATCATCTTGAAATACACTCACATAAATGGAAGAAAACCTGGATGTATCTCAGGTGTCATTGAGAGAAGTTGTACAATAAAGTGTCATATAACAAATTCTATTTAATGTTATTAAGTCATCTCTTGTTTATAGCAATTATGCAGTGAATTACTTGACAAAATTAAAAATAATTCTGTAGGACTAACTTACTACTGGATTTTAATAAATAGTTATAAGAAGTACCCCATCTATATACAAGAGTATTAGTACATTGCTACTGGCTAAAAACACTTCCAGGGATATCTTAATGTGCTTAATACTATGGATTATATGACCCTCAATTTCTAATGTAATTTGGCAGTAATTTAGTTAAATGAAAATATGACATTAAATTAGTAATGAAATTTTATTTAATAAGTAATAAGGAATGACATACTTTCACCTCTCACATATTATTGTGAAATTTAATCATTACATATTTGACTCCATATTTCCCCCCACAGCATTTGACTCAACACTTCAATACTCCCCTCAGGTATCCACCCCAAAGTCTGTACATACTAGGTGTTGAATAAATGTAAAATAATCTATAAACTAGAATACACTGCATTTTATGTCTTACTGATGACCATATGCAGCTTGACCTGAAAATAAGAATAGGAGTTGAGCATTTGTTCTTCCTGTGCACAGAGTTGCCTCTTGCTCATTGTTAGTATTCATTGTTGTTCTCCCCTCTGCACTCCCTTTTCCTCTGCAATTCTAGGATGCTCTATAATTAGAAGCCAGCCAGGCATCAACTTCTTCCTCTGGGCAACTGAGTGCCTTAACACCTCTCAGTGACCTTCCATGCTAATTAAACCACCGTGTGAGAATAAAGAACATTGGTACTTAACTGAAATAAAAAGCAATTAAGAGGAAACATTTGGAGATGATTGTATGTTAATAAGAAATCTTAATCAATGTGTATACCTATGAGACCAACCATGTTCCAAGGAATGTTCACACAATGAGCTCATTTACTTCTCACAAATCCCTTAGGAGTTCTCTTTATCCCTGTTTTCATCTGAGGAACTAGAACCAGGGCTAGTTCAGCATGTTGCCCTATGTTACCTCATGACTGAAGCTAATGCAACTCTGATTCAAAGACAAAGATTGTTATTGTATCATAATAAAAACTAGAGAACATGTAGAAATATTTTTAATGGCCACTGGCGTTCAAGACTGGTTTTGATGAATAGTAAAAATGCTTTGAATTAAACATTAAAGTTTAGTATAAAATGAATGCTTTTGAGGTTCATTTTTCCCTTTGCTAGACAGAGTGAGGATGAATCCAATTGATCTAATTAGGGATTGAGCAGAGTGAAGGCTGGGTTGCTTGTAGGTATAGCTCAGCCTATCTGTGGCTTGTCATTTTTCCTAAGGTTTAGTGCCCCAGGACTCTCAGCTGATAACATAATTTATTCATCAGGTCTCTAAACACTGATAGATTTCAAATCCAACGTCTGGGTACTGTGAAGCTAGAAAATTTGACTTACATTTTAGGTGTTTTCAGATTTAATTTGTAGTCTTTAACAGAATGCAGCTTTATAATTTGGCAAATATCTTGGGAACAAAACTGATCTATGTTTGAAAACCCTCAAGGCTCTGATTTTTTCTATTTGGCCATTTTAGATTGCCAAGTAGTATGATATCCTCCAGGGTGGTCCTCTGTCTGGATAAAGCTTCTCTCTTCTAAGCCTCTTGTTTACCAGACCCATCAAATTCTGGGAACACTGCTTATAGTTCACCTCCCCACAGCTAAACCTTCTCTGGAATCTTAGACTCTTTAGCCTAATTTCTTTACGGATACCTTTGAATTCAAGATTTTTACATTTTACCTGGCTTTTTTAGTTTGAAGACATTTTTGATTTACAGAAAACTAACCCATCTTACCTACATGCAAAAGTCTCAAATCAATAGGCTCTTAAACAAGAGATTGAAACGGTAACATTTCTATTTGCTACATGGATAAAAGGAAAAAAAAATAAACCAGGAAAGATGAAACAGACCTTGACAAAGATGATATTAGCAGGAATCAAAAGGAAACTTAGAACTCTGAGAATATCAGTTCTAATCTTTATAAGTATCTTCATGGTAGATACTCTTGGCCTCGCTTTACAGAATCTATATAATAAAAGGCTAATATGCAAATTGATTGAACAGCAGACCAGTCATAATGTGCATTGACAACCAGGAGGCAGATGCTCAAAGCAAGAAATGCCCTCTGGTAGTCAGTGTGCTTCTATAGGGGTGGCACTGCTCAGCCAGAAGCTGAAGTCATGACTGGCGAGTGCAGTTATGGTGGCAGGAGCCTTTCCTGTCACTATAAAACAGTACTAAGGATGTTCATGCTAAGGATGTCTGACTGCTTACTTACTAAGCTATCAGTCAGACATCCTCTGAGGGCTCTTGGACCGCAAGAGGGTGCAGGCTGGGCTGAGGGACCCCCCTGAGTGCACAAATCTCGTGCACCAGGCCTCTAGTTAATAAATAAAGAGTTAAACATGTATTTTCTACCTCCAAAGTGTATATACCTTCTGTATAACATAATAAAACTTGTGCAAAATAGTTCTGCCATCACTGAGCCTCCGTTGTTTGACCTGTCAAAGAGAATAATATCTATTTCACAGAATCAAAATCAATGAGATAACTGCATATGAAAGCACCTCATCAATTACAAAGAAGTATATGTTCTGAGGGAATGGGGATTTTAATCAGGTATGGTATGATATACAAATACAGAAATGATTTCTTGAAGGAAGAAGTATTTTATATTGCAGATCCATAGAAACAGGTATGGCATGCCATTCAGGAAAGAAACACCAGGGTTGGTCAGGAGGCAGAGGGTGCAAAGAAAACATGTGGGCTAGAGCCTTCACTGTGGTTCCCACATGAAGTTTAGGCAGATTTAGGATTGCCTCCTTTGAATAATTTCAGTGGAGTTTGGGTGTAGGGGCTGTTCTTAGGGGCTGTTCCTAGTTCCTAGCAGTGGTGTGATTAGATCAGGTAGAAAATGGCACAGAGTGTGAAGGCTAGATGAAGAAGGTGGTTGGAGGTATAGACTATGGTTGGTTTGCATATGAAAGACACTCCCAGGTGAGTTATTTGCTATCTCTAGAAATTAGCTCACCCTGAGGGGATCAGTCACTCCAGAGTCAGCAAGACTCCAAGATACCAAAGCATCAAAATACAGAAACAAATATGAGTGGTGGTTATCTTTCTCAATACCAATTGTCTTCCAAACCTGAGTTCATGAATAGAAAAAGATTCAAAAATTTGAAATCCTGCCTTTGCATCACTTTGGTTGCCTATGATGAGATACGTATATAGACTCCCAGTTCTTCATGAAGACTTCCATAGCTCAGAAAAAGAAAAGAAAAGAAAAAGGTATCTCTGTGTTGCCTTGAGTAAACATTAAACTTGTTCTAATGTCAGTGATATTTCATTTAGTAATTCAGTACTGCTTATAAAATGCAATGTCAATGGCAACAGTATTTCAATTAATAATTTTAAAATTTCAAGTTTTGGCATTTCCAAGCAACTGTTGCTTGTTATATGAATTATTATTTTCAAAGAATAAAAAAATCATACCAGAAGCATATTTTCAAAATATGCCACATTGTACAGATTATCTCCATTGTTTGTTTTTATTGAATTCTCTATCCCAGCCATAAACACATTTGTCATTTGGGCAGTGTTCAACAGGATTCAAACTAACAAATTAACTTCCTTCTTGAATATGAATGCTTGTGAGGGCAGTTTTTACAGTGTGGGAGTCTATTAGTTCCAGATCTATTAAGAGAATAAAAGTCCCCACGTGGTACAATCTTATTTTCCTAAAGGATGGGCAATTAAATTAACCAATTTCTGAATAATATAATCTCATAGTTCAAAAACCAAGTATATCATAATAATCAACCCCCGATTATAAGGAATTTTTATTCCAGTTACTGGATTAACTTACTTTTTACAAAGAATAAAGTGGGTGTTCATGATAAATAACATGACCTTTTGGCAGAAAGAGTAGAGATTATTCATTAATATCCTTTATTTCCAAAATCCTTCCCTAATATCTGCTTATTGGGAGGAAATGTTTCTTCTCTACATCTTAAGGTTCCTTCACAAGGAGAAAGTTCACAGAGAGAAACTCCTCTCCTCTTGGCACTCTTTCCTCATTCCATCCTCCAACAGATGCTGAAGGTGACTACACTGATGGGTAAATTTACACCGAACATCTGGGTATTTCAGCTGCACTGCTTCTTCTCCTTCTTGGGAGTGAGCCTCCTATCACTCAAGCTCCTGGAGCATGAGGCCTCCCAGCTCCTCCATACTAAGAGTTTCTCCTGGGCCAGTCACCTCCATCAAGGGAGATCTGCAACCACATATCTAGGGGTCTACATACATATCTCATCATAGTAGTATTGATACCATTGTAATAATCTGGTTATTATTTAACAGGAAGAGTATGAAAGGAACACTAGATAATATAGGCATGCCATTTATACAGCTTTGCTAAGTTAATGCTCTCCAAGTCTGTTCCCCACTGATTGACGGGGGAAGGGACTGGACAAAGGTAGTTTGGACCCATGCCCAGTAAGGTCTGAGTGATGTGGGAAGGTGTTTGTTGATCACACCTGGGAAAACGTAATTAGCTAGAATATGCATGACCACTTATACATTACAACTGGCCACGCACCTCCTCTGTCTGTGCCTTCTCCAAAGTTGTCTTTACTGGATTTGGAAACATTATTTCATGTACAGGTTTATAATGCGGATTTTGTAATAAAAAAAACATACACGATAATTTCAAGAGAAACATCAAAAGTGCTTTATTCAAAGTAATGTGCATTGCTAGCTGCACATTTCCCCCATCTTTCAGGTAATTTGTGGATACTGTCCCAATTGAACTGTTCTTATTTTGAGGCAAACCATTCAGAGGCCCATTTTCCACTTCTTTGTAGGTTTTGAAGTGCTCAGAAAGTGGGTGTGCCATTGATCAGAACAAGTGGTAATCTGAAGGAGCAAGGTCTGGTGAATACTGCAAGTGGGTTAATACTTCCAGGCAAGATCTTTTAACTGGTTTTGAAGTGTGTAATGGTATGTTATCATGAAGGAAAATTACTTGGCTGTGTCTCCTGGCCCATTCTGGTGGTTTTACGATCAAAGCATGGTTAAAATTGGCCTGAATTTGTCTTTCACATTGAAATCGTCACTTTTAAAGCACTTAAACCAGAGTTCATAAGTATCTTGAGATGGAGCATGTACAACATAAGCTTCCCGAAGTATAGTGTAATTTTCAGCAGCACTTTTCTTCAAAATGAAGTAATGAATTAAAACTTCCCGCAAACGCTCTTTTTGGCATGAAATTTGACATATTTAAGCGTAAAAAATATCTACGATGTTAACATCTTCAGAAAATTTGACATATGAAGTTTTGAAGCTTGTTGTCAATACAACAAAATAGCATACATATCAAATCGCATATATATCAACATATGGGTAACTTCATCTATTGAAAAAAATCTGCATTAGTAACTGGTACAAATAGTAGGTCTGGGTCCCAAATGGAAGTCTGGGTTCCTGCAATGGGTCTCTGGGACCTGGGATGGAGGTGTGGGCCTCCTATGGAGATTGAGCCCCAAGATGAATATATTTTCCCCAGAAATTGCTTGGGCCCCGGGAATGATATCTGGGCCCCATGACCCAGGTCTGGGCCCAAGAATGGAGGGATAGGCTTTGGATGGAAATCTGGGACCTGAGTTGGGTGTGTTTGCCCAGGAAGGAGGTTGGGTCCCGGGAATGAGGTCTGGGCCCAAGGATGGAGATCTGCATTGCAGGAGGTAGAGTTTTAGAGTAGTCAGCATCATATGATGTATTTTAGAATTGTACACTTGAAACTTATATAATGTTGTTAATCAATGTCACCCCCAATAAATTAATTTTTAAAAGAATTTATTAGTGAGGAGAGTGAAGACAGAAACATTAACTAACTTACCCAAGGAAAGCTAGTAAGTGGCAGAACTGGGATCAGACTGTGGTTGAATCCACCTCTATTTTTCCTTTAACTGTTTTTGGTTTATCTGAACCTAGAGTTTAGATTCAGATTCCAGCTCTGCCCTTTACTATATATGCAACCTGAGCAAATTATTTAACCTGCTGGATTCTTAGTTTTCTTATCAGCAACATTACAGTTATAACTACTTCAAAGTGCAGTTCTAATGGAATGTGAAACAATATACGTGTGTGCTGGAATGTATTAAGCAAATTCAAGATATATTTACTTCTGTTGCTCTGGAATGGAGGACAGTTCTTCCCATGATGCTTCCGCTGCCCCATTGCTTAGAATTTACAAAGGAGAAAAGGAAGAGATAGATCTTTTGAATGATGTTAATTTCATCTCTCGGCTTTTGATTATTTATTCCTCTGAGTGATCCAGTCTCATTACAGTCATTCACTCTAAATGCTTGGCAGGCATCCAAACAATTATTTGTTCAACTCAATAATCTAAGTTTATTGTCTTAAATAAATCACACCTGACAAATAACTCCTGTTTCAAAATGATCTTTAAAAATGGGTGCTAAAGTAACATTGTCAATTCCAAAAAACGTGGATGATCTTAAACCTTTTAACAAAACTACTTACAAGCTTGGCATTTTAATTTATTGCTGTACTGCTTCCAGTAAAGGTATTTTGATTGGTTTCCACTACTTACTAGGCAATAATTTTTTTCTTGTGAAATGTAATTTATGCTTTTGGAAGAGATCAGCTATGAGGGGGTAGGCAGGAACAATGTAAATATAAAAGTCTTCTTGAAAACCCAATGCTTTGCTTCATTTAATTTTCACATTTTTAAAATGTTAATACAGGGGTTACAAACATATAAAAAACTGGATGTATTTAATTTCCATAGAAATATATTAGAACCTCATTTGTATAATTTTAGAAGCACACTAAGGAGTATAAAAATAATTTTTTTATTATATGTTACACAATGAAGGAAAAACAGATTCAAAATTTGATCCTAATTGTCATAAATGCTGAACTTCAGAAGCAATACTGGAAAGAGGAAACGTAACGAAATGATGTCTAATCAATATATTTAAATAATGTATGATTAAAAGCAATTAATAAGTACTCAGAAAACCTTTATCATTTCAATCAAGGCAAAATGATATGTTTTAATGGAGGAAAAAAATTGGCATGAATAATACAGAAGAATATGTCATCAAAACAATTTTCATGAAATATATGAGTACTTTGCTCCTCTTTATTTGAACATAAATTCTAGGAGCAACTCAATTTTGTGTGTTTTTATTATTAAAATAAATAATGAATATATGCTGAAAATATCCAATTAAGAAGAATTGGTAAAACTGACACAACTTCACATTGTTTTTCCCAGCTCACTACTCAGCTTCCTTTTCCTTAATAGAATGTGGTATGACTAATCCAAAGCACCAGCCTAAAACTAACCTGATTTGTTCTCTAAATTGCTTGTCAACCACTTCCTAATCTTCTCAATAAATCAATATAAAACAATGTAGGTTAGTTTAAATGATTCTCCCTTTGATCTGTCCTCAAAAGATCATCAACCGCATGTCCAAAAATGACACAAAAATATTAAACAAAATATGGTTTAGTTTATATGCCAGCAGATTATTAGGAACAGAATGCTTTATAATTAAATATAACACATGTCATAAAAACAGTTTGTTACTGTTTAGTAACCAGACTTCCTGAATACAGTGACCTGGTACAACCATCTTCCCTTATTTCAGTTTCACTTTCCACAGTTTCATTTATCTGTTGTCAACTGTAGTCTGAAAATATTAAATGGAAAATTTCAAGAGAGAGAGGGGGCGGGACAGAAAACTCAGGGACATGGACAACAGTGTGGTGATTTGCAGGGGCGGGGGTGGTGGAGGTAGAAGAGGGGAAAATTAAATTTGATTTAAAAATAAAAAGAAAATTTCAGAATAAACAGTTCATAAGTTTTATTTTATTTTTTGAAGTGTTTGTCAGCATTTATTAGACTTTTTAATTCAGATCAAATAACTATTCTTATTTTTTTTAATTTTTTATTAATTTTTATTAATTTTTTTATACATATATCCCCATTGCCCCCCCTCCCTCCCAGGCATTCCCAACCCCCAGTGTCTGTGATCATTGCATGCATACAAGTCCATTGATTGATCACTTATCTACCTCACCTAAATTTAATCTTTCTGCTGTAATTTCACAGTCTGTTTGATGCTTTATGATTTTTGTCCTCCTGAGAATTATCAGTCCACTCCCTTTCTGTGCTCCTGATTCTATTATATTCACCAGTTTATTCTGTTGATCAAATTTTTAATTCACTTAATTTTTAGATTTACTTGTTGAGAGATATCTATTTGTTGTTCATAATTTTTTGGCTTTTACCTTTTTCTTCTTCCTCTTCTAAAAGAGTACCTTTCAGCATTTCATATAATACTGGTTTGGAGTTGATGAACTCCTTTAGCTTTTTCTTATCTGTGAAGCTCTTTATCTGCCCTTCAATTCTGAATGATAGCTTTGCTGGATAGATTATTCTTGGTTGTAGGTTCTTGCTATTCATCACGTTGAATATTTCTTGCCACTCCCATCTGGCTTGCATCGTTTCTGTTGAGAAATCAGCTGACAGTTGTATGGGTGCTCCCTTGTAGGTAATGAACTGTTTTTCTCTTGCTGCTTTTAATATTCTCTCTTTGTCTTTTGCTCTTGGTATTTTAATTATGACGTGTCTTGGTGTGGTCCTCTTTGGATTCCTTTATTTGGGGTTCTGTGTGCTTCCTAGACTGTAAGTCTATTTCTTTTTACCAGATGTGGGAAGTTTTCAGTCATTATTTCTTTAAATAGGTTTTCAGTATCTTGCTCTCTCTCTTCTTCTGGCACCCCCACAATTCTGATGTTGGTATGCTTGAAGCTGTCCCAGAGGCTCCTTACATTATCTTCACATTTTTGGATTCTTTTCTCTTCTTGCTTTTCCAGTTGAATGTTTTCTGATTCTTTATATTTCAAATTTTTGACTTGATTCTTGCCATCCTCTAGTCTGCTGTTAGGACTCTGTATAATATTTTTTATTTCAGTCAGTGTCTATAGTTGGTCCTTTTTCATCTCCTCTTGGGTCTCACTAAATTTATCCAACTTTTCTAGCATATTCTTGAAAAACCTTATAAGCGTGGTTTTGAACTCTATATCCAGTCATTTTTTTCCTCCATTTCTTTTGTTTGTGATCCCTTCCCTTGTCTCAGCATTTTCACTATGCCGGGGAAACTTCTGTGTTGGATTCAGCCTTATGATACCAGACGTGCAAAGCCGCAGAAGCCTCTGTTGAACTTGGGGTGGGTGGAGTCTCAGGGCTTAAGGGACCGCCTTGCCTTCCAGTCGGCCCCGCCCTCCACGGCCCCTGAGTCTCACGTGACTGGGTAATGGCTGGAGCAGTCCTTGGGCTCACGGGCACCCGCAGTGCCTCTAACTGCTGCCTTTCCGGCTTCCCTGCGCACCAGGACCACACGAGTCTAGGTCCTCAGGGTTTCGCCGGAAACAGGGGCTTAGTGGAGTCAGAAGTGGCACAGTTGGGAGGGTCTGTCTCCCGCCCACTCGAGAAAGTCAGCGGCACAATCAGCAATCTGTCCTGCGCGCAGTGCCGTGCGCGCCACCAGGCCTTTGATCTTTTGCAACTCCCTTAAATTTCCGTGCACTTCTCCCTTTTCACAGTCCAAACTCACCCTGTATGAGTTTCAGCTGGATCTGGGGTTTAGTGTCCTAAGATAAGGGGTTCAATGCCTTTGAGAGTCTCCGTTTCCCTCCCACCAGAGAAGGCCAGCCAGGTTCTCCGGCACCCGCTCTCTCCGTGCTTGCGTCTCTGTACCTCAGCTTTTTGCAGCTCCTCTGGGTCTCCGTGAGCCCCTCTCTTTCCCTCTAGTTGTAGAACTTCCACTCAGCCAGCTTTCCTGTGGTTCTGGATGATGTCCGTTCTGTCTTTTAGTTGTAGTTTTGAAATTGTTGTGCGAGGCAGCAGTGTAGGTGTTTACCTATGCTGCCATCTTGGATTCCCCCAGTTCATAAGTTTTAAATTGCATGTCGTTCTGACTATTATGATTAAATATTTCACACTCTCCTGCTTAGTCCTTTCTAGGATGTGAATCATCCCTTTGCCAGCATCCTTACCTGTTAGCCACTTAGTAGCTTTCCGGGCTATCAGGTCAGTTGTCAAGGTACCATAGGGCTTGTGTTCAAGTAATCCTTATTTTACTTAATAATGTCCTCAAACACAAGAGTGATGATACGGCAATTTGTATATGTCAAAAGGAAGCATAAAATGCTTTCATGCCCTACCCAGTTTGGCTCAGTGGATAGAGTGTCAGACTGTGGACCAAAGGGTCCCAGGTTTGATTCCAGCCAAGGGCACATATCATGGTTGCGGGCTCTGATTAGAACTTGTGCAAGAGGCACCAATGGATATGTTTTTCTCACATTGATATTTCTCTCTGACTTTCCCTCTCTCTTTCATTCTCTCTAAAAATCAATGGAAAAATATCCTCAGGTGAGGATTTAAAAGAAATGCTTTATTTAAGTGAAAAGCTGAGTAGCATACAATAAGATTTTGAGAGACTACATCACATAACTTTCATTGCAGTATATTATGATTGTTTTACTTTACTATTAATTATTATTGTTAATTTCTTACTATAAAATTCACCTAAAGAAAATCTCATTGCCCAGGTGGAGTTTAGTTCATAAACTCTGCTTTACTTTCATAATGCCACAATGTGTTTTGACAAGTGATTTTTTAAATTTCTCATTTTTTTCCTATATTACAGTAAAATAAATGTCCTAACTAGAAGAAAACTTTTACACATTCCATTTTAAATTATTTATTACTTTCTGGTATTATTTTCTTGATTTACTTATTTTCGTCTTTGTTATGCATTTACAGTGATCTTTAGCCCCCATGCCCAAATTGCCTTTCAGACTCTCAACTGTTTTCTTCACTGCTATATCAAAACGTCTAGCCCAGGACCCAGTTCACCACAGGCACTCAACAAATAATTCATAAATTATTAATTTGAATACATAAAAATGTTTTTAGGAAAAACAGTATAGTTGTTCTCCTTTAGTATTAGTTCATATAAAACTTCTATCCATCTCTGCCCCTGAGTAACCTGGTAAGTCTGTGGGCACAGGGGGTTATATTTCTGTTGCCTCTAAAGCAAAATCAATGGGATGGGAAGAAATAAAAAATAATTTTTTCAAGTCTAGGACACAAAATTGGTCCTAAAGGCTGATTTATTAACACCAAAGATTCACACACACACACACAAACTGAACAACTGTCAAATGTAGCTGCAGCAGAGACAATTTATGATTGTAATCCTAGAGTATCATAAGATCCTTGCAACCTGGGAGGCTTCATATAAAAAAGGTTGCTCTAGTGACTAGACCCCAACATGAAGCAGCATAAATTAGAGCAATCAAATCAGGTGTCATCTTGTGAAGCAGGTTTGAGGTCAGATGGTGATAGAAAATATTTACTTACCTGATCTCCACTGACTGACCAAGGTCTGAAGTGTCAAAACAAGATCATCCCAATCAATGAACCTGGTCTGAGCAATGGCTTTCAAGAGCTTCTCAGAACTCCTTTCCATCAAACTGCAATACGAGAACACCAATGATATTCACCCACCTTTCTTCATTGAATGGCATTGCCAAATTGAGATCTTACTTCAAGTGTGCGGGCTCTTAGGTTTCCAACCAACCCTGACAGTTTCAGAATTTATAGAACAAGTTCCATTGACGTGGTGGGAAATGACTTAGTATTTCTAAATAAATAGAACTTAGCGGACAATAAAATGGCAAATGAGTGTTCTCAGAATTCAAACAGCTGTTTTAGAAAATGGACACAACTTGTCTTGAAAAAGTTTCTATAATAAAAAATAATCTGAATTCAAGTTTCTCTTTTTTTTTTCCAGGCATTCTGTGCTCAGTGAGAGATTTTATTGGGGGTGTCACTTCATTATTCTTCAAATTATGACATAGATATGTTGGACAAGGTTGCATTTTACATGAAGAACTGTTTTTTTATACATCACTAAAATAATAAAATTATTTACATATATAAATCATATGTAGAAATGTGTACAGAAAAGGATAATAATAGCTACCATTTTTTACTATTATTATCTAAGTATGTTATCTAAATTAATCCTCCCAAAAATTGTTTCTGGGGTTTTTTTGTTTGTTTATTTTTTAATTGTTTATTGTTTAAGTATTATACAAGTCGCCTTTTTCCCCCATTGACCTCTCCCTGGCCATCCCCTCCCCCCAGAACATGCCCTCATCCCTCTACTGTCTGTGTCCATTGGTTATACTCATATGCATGCATACAAGTCCTTTGGTTGATCTCTTACCTCCTTACCCTCTGCCTTCCCTCATAGATTGGACAGTCTGTTCCATGCTTTTATGACTCTGGTTCTATTTTTATTCATATATTTTTAATCATTCCTCTATCTTTTGTATCTAATGAAAGCTTAAATAATAAGCAAAGAATTTGAAATTGTGTCCAAGATTTGTTTTTTGTGACTTACACCAAATAATTTTTTCCTTATTTTATCATGCTTTTAGGTATATATTCTCCATGCTAAACTCATTTTGTTTCAGGTTTACTGTTTCACATATATCTAGCTACATATTCAGATCAGTCTACAAATAGATTTCATGTGGTTACTTCAATCAGCAACTATTCTTGAAGAATATGTGTGTGTATTGCCTTACATATAGTATTTTACATCTGAAATACCTATAGTGATCAAATGAAAATCTACATTAAAGCATGGTAATAATATATTTACTTTATCATCCTAGTATCATTAAATCTTTGGATCGTATTAATTCTAGCTAATGTAAGGATTTTGGTACATTGATAATACACATGACAATTATATTGGTTACAATTCAGTGAGAGTAAGTTTAATTTCTGCACTAACAGTCCTAAAGGCAGATTGATTACCACTAAAGATTCTCTCTCTTTCTCTCTCTCTCTCTCTCTCTCTCTCTCTCTCTCAACTCTAGAATCTGAAAACTAATAATAATAATAATTATAATTATTATTATTATTATTATTATTATATTATTTAGCTTGTTTTCTTCCTCTTTTCAAGAGAACCACATTTAGTTGCTTCCCAAAATGACCTTCAGTCTTAGCATCAACATATTTGATGTATAGTCTATCTCAAAATCTTATTATTGAAACAAAAAAGTACTTGCCTAACATTAGTGTGATCGTTTTGCCTTTTGCTCCCATTTTTGCCTAGTAGTTCTCACTATGTTAGAAAAAAAGAGGGATTGATTTATCTACAGCTTCAAAAAGAAATGTTTGTAAAATCCTTCAATTTACCCCCCTTTGGCATAGCTTCCTCATTTTATTATGAATGGTCTTTGCATGTGTATGCATTTAGAAAAAAAATGATCCAAAACTTTAAATAATTGCTATTGATAGAAATAGGTAACAAATGCATCCTTTTCATCTTTACAGGACATTAAGTCTCTAAGGGTGCCTACACAGACCTAGCACACAGCCTCAGATTGACATCAGCCCCACATTAGAGCTGTGGGCGGTTTCTCTGACATCTAGAGGCTCTTGGAGAACAATGCACAGGAGAGGTATTTTCACTTCAGGTTCTTCCCAGGTGAGCAGACACTGCAGGGAAGAAGTAGAGGAGTACACATCTTCTACCTGTCGGGCCACAAAGAGGCCACTGGGACAGAAGAAGAACATGGCATAGGTGAGGTGGGTTGTCTGCTCCAGACCAGTAATTTTCTCAGTTGAACCTGGTGGTTTGTAAAAGCCAATGTATCTTCTCTTGTAAAAAGCAAACTCGCTTTTTAGGTGCTGCAGACAGCAGGTACTGAAAACTGTAGAGCACAGTCCTGAGCTCTCTAGTCATGAGCCTTTCAATGACATAAACTGCTAGAAATTACTGCCTTTTGAACACATGCTGGCTTTCTTTCATCTATGGGGACATTTACCTTCTCAGTTCAAATTTCTTTTTAATAAGATTGATTCAGAAAGAATTCCCATTTTTCCTCCAAAGTTTAAACTTTTTATTGTAATTTTAATTCCATGAGCACTTTTCCTCATTTCTGATGATCAATTTTTTTGTGACTCTCTCTTTCCATGCAGAAATAACAATATGTTTGATAATCAGGTACTTCCCTAGATTTCCCTGGAGGTGTTGGGTAATATGTGTGTATTATCTATCTAAAATTGGAAAAATGATTAATTCCAAGAGTTTGAGATTAGCAGAACCTTCTGCTGGCCTGTTTTTGGCATGTTGCCTGCCTGAGCAATAGATAAACCAAGACTTGGGAGTGTTTATAAGATAGATAGATAGATAGATAGATAGATAGATATCATATCATCCTGGCAGATATAGTCCTCAACTCCAAATCTTAATTTGTCAAAAAGATATCCTTTTTCATACATTATTAATTCATATAAGTTAAATGTATTTATTAAACAGGATAAGGTTTAAATTTTATCTGTAACTTATTCTTATTAAATATTTATTAAATAAACCTTTAAGTGAGTTATGTGAAATATATTGATCCAAAATGCTTTTAACTAAAATGGTAAGTGATTTCAGTCTCAAAAAGGACCCACCAGTTTGAGTATTTCTGGGAGAGAGGTTTAAACGTGAGTCCATGCTGCCATTCATTCTTTACAAACTGGTTTTTGTGATGCTGTGCTTTGGAGAATGTCAGAGCAGAGGCTGCCCTTGGTTTTCACATTGGCCTCTAATCTAGAGATCTAAAAATAAGGCAAACTCCAGAGCTCAAGCACTCATTTGGTTGAATCTTGATAATTTTCACTTCAGTGACCTGCCAGTGCTGTACAGCAATTCTTATGAAAATTACTACCTGCCCCTACTTACAGAAAATTTAGTAGTGAAAGAATTCAAAAGAGGCTCTCTGTGTGAAGATTTCATTGCTGGTGCAAGATATATTTATTAGGAAACATTATCATTGTTCAAGTTTAATTACTTCATTTTAAAAATGACTACCCTGAATTAGGCTTCTCGCTTCACACTGCTTGATCAGCAAAACAAAGTACAATATCTGGGAAGGGTCATTATATAAATAGAATGAAGAGCCATGAGACCAGAGGGGGGTTTCAAGGCTCAGAAATGGTCACCCACCAATATTCTTGCTCCTAACATCCCCACCACCCGAGTTAAATTCTCATGTGTTACATCAGCTCCTACCACGTTCCCAGCCCTATGTTAGTTGTTATGGGAATTTGTTAAATATATTTAAAAGGCAACTTTTAATTAGTATCAACAGTCCTAAAATATTCAGAACTATAAAATTCCACTTCTAGGAATTTATTAAAATGAAATAATCATAGATGTGCATATAGATCTTCCTATCAGAATGTTTTAATAGCATTGAATAATGGAAAAGTTGGATATAACCTAAATGTTCAAGAACAGGAAATTGTTTCAATAATGAGCATATAAAACAAACACAGTCAATGATAATTTAAGAGCAAGAAGGCTTTGGAGCCACATGCAGTGGGGTCAGAATCCCAACTCCAATCTTGTTCAATCTTGGGCAAGATAATTCACTTTCCAACAACTCTTTCCTCATTTGTAAAATGGGAATAATATGTTCTTATAAAAAAAACAATTTTGGGGAGTCGAATTATACAAGTTAGATAAAATATGTAGTATGGAGAGTACCATATAATAAGTATTCATCATGTAATTTAATAGTTATTATCTATACATATAAAGAGGTAATATGCTAATTGTCCTTTATGGTGTCCCAGTAATTTGCATATTGACAGACCAGGAGGAGGATGCATATGCAGCAGGAGAATGCGGCCACAGTCAAGTTCTCAGGGGTTTGAGGAGACTGCCTGACAGGAGCCAGGACTGCAAAGAAGGAAGAGGTAGAGGCCACGGGGAGCTTTTCCAATCCTCTTGCATGGACACCCTACCCCAGCCCCCGCACCCCCAGAGAAAACCCAGCCTCCGGAGTAACTGCAGCCTGTACCTCCTCTCTTCCCCATCACTCCCGCCAGGGGCACCCACAACAATAGCAGGCCAGTGACCACCCATCAGCACCCCTGAGGCACCCGGGCCTCACCCCATCCGCTGGGGCTGGGCATGCCTCTCCCTACAACTCCTGGTGGAGGCAGGCTGAGGTCCCCTACAAAGTCAGACTCTTTCCTGCCTAACCCCCCTCCCCCCCCATCCCCCATAGCAGCAGCACCATCTCCACAATGGAAGTGGGCTGAACCTCCCTGGGGGCACAGCTAAACTTGCCCTCCTAGCCCATCTGGCTCCACCCTGGCCCAGCCCCCACCCCACTCCCGGAGATTGGAGCCCCGTCCTGAGCAGGTACAGCCACAAACAATTTAAAGAATGGTGCCAAGCCTGAAGGTTTGACAGTTACTCCCACTTTGGCCTGCGGCCCCCCTAGCGCCCCCTAACGCCCTGCCCCTCACTAGCACCTCTAGGGATGACCACTGCTACAGGGCTGCTGGCCAGAGCCTGCCCCTGGGAGACCTACAGAACCCTCTACAAAGGTTCCATAGCTACAGTCCTAGGAAACAATCATGCCCTCCTCCCCTAATCAGCACCTTCTACCTGCGAGGGTACCCGTGGCCTTAAAAATAATAATCCCTTCCCATTTAGACATCACTTACTTGATGAAACATTTCTAGATTTATTAGCTCAGAACCTCCTCATGACAACCTAGTGAGGTAGGTGGAGAAGAGATTATAATTCCCATGGTATATGAGTATGTGTTCAGAAATGAAGCTCAGAGAGGAAAAGTGTCAAGCCCAGTGGTTCCCAAGGTGCGGCACACATCCCACAGAGGGGGCAATTTGATTTTAAGTGGGAGCAATTCAAGAATGATATAACAGTGAATTTTTTGCATTGTTTATGGTTCCAGGGGGACCTCATCTACAGCGTATCCTACATAATAAAAGGCTAATATGCAAATAACTGAATGGTGGGATGACCAGTCACTATGATGCATGCTGACAACCAGGGGACAGACACTCAACGCAGGAGCACTGCTTAGCCAGAAGCTGGGCTCATGGCTGGCGAGCACAGCGGCAGTGGTGGGAGCCTCACTCACCTCCATGGCAATGCTAAGGATGTCTGACTGATGGCTTAGGCCAGTGGTCGGCAAACTCATTTGTCAGCAGAACTAAATATCAACAGTACAACGATTGAAATTTCTTTTGAGAGCCAAAAACTGACTTCTACACATGGGCCACAAAGTTTCAATTGCTCTTTACGTGCGGCCTGCACATGGTATTTTGTGAAAGAGCCACATTCAAGGGTCCAAAGAGCCACATGTGGCTTTTGAGCCACAGTTTGCCAACCACTGGCGTAGGCCCACTAATCCATCAGCCGGACATTCCACAAGGACTTGGACTGTGAGAGGGCACAGTCCAGGCTGACGGTCAACCCCGCCCCCCCCCACACACACCCAAGGTGTATGAATTTCATGCACCAGCCCACTAGTTATAAAATAAAACTGTATGTAAGGATTAAAGTTGTGTTGTAGAAGAATATTTTGATATAAGAAAAATTCTCACAATTTATTGTTAAATCAGAAAAACTAGTAATAAAATATAGGGAATAATCTTATTTTTTTTAATCTTAAAAAAAATATGTATGGGTTTAAAATAAAAGAAAGATGCAACATACTTTACTCCTAGTGATAGGCTTTAGATGGATCTATGCTTTTAAATAAATGTTTATTGTTGAAAATATTACATATGTCCTCCTTCTTCCCCCATTGACCCCTTATAGCTTACCCCTCTACCCCCACCCCAGGCCCCAGGCCCTCACCACTCTGTTGTCCATCTCCATGGGTTATTTCTTTTTCCATGATAAATATTTATGTATTGAGACCTGAACAAACATGTTTTTGCAACTTGTAAAAAGGTGACTGTGACCATAAAAGATAATAATAATTTGCTTTAAAAAGCAGGAGTGATTACTTCTAACTAGAGTAATTAGTTAGAGGGATTAGGGAAAGCTACAGGGAAGATACTGCACATGAATGCACTCCAAAGTATATGTAGGGTTTGGTCAGGCATGGAAAAGGAAGGCACTTCCAAGGGAATATAATAGAAAGAAGGGAAATACAAAGGCATAAATGCTTCAAGCTTATTTAGGGAAGACCTCATGCAGTTTGCATGAAGTGCAAGAAAGAGTTATCCTGCATCCAGATCAGAAAGAATCTGAAGGCCAAGGCTACGAAGTTGGGCTTTGTTCTAAGTCCAGCAAAAATATTAACAGAGCTCTTAGAAAGAAAAAGAGATCTGTAGTCACATAAATTAAGGGAAAGCTTCATGTTTTAACCTCTTCAGATATTCCCAGTATGATTTTAGTGTATTAAAGGCTTTGCCAAATTATATATTTAAAATACAGAAAAATCACCAATATTTAACTTTATTTAACCCAATATTTATATATGGATCAAAACACTATTTCCCTATGCAACCTTAAGAATGACATGAAGAGCAGATGAACTTGGGTAAAAAAGAACAGGAGACAAAGATCAAAATAACAGAGCTCTGAGTGTGTTGGAAAATCTTGAATGAAACATTTCAGGGTGGTTGTTAGGACTCCAAGAAGCAGAATGTTGGGAAGGAGCACACCAAAGGATGAACATGAGTGTAGAAAATACAAACTTGATGTCCCAGACCTTCCTGAGCCAACTAAGTCTGCAAAATAATTTCCTACAGGCTCCACTGGGAGGAAGCAGGTGGGAAATCATGAATAAGAAGCAACAGTGGTCTCAAGGAGGTGAGTCTAGGAAGAAACAAACACTTTGTCTCCAGCCTGGCCTGTCATTTACAATCCCTGGCTAAACACAAGGAAGGAAAAGAAGGTCAGCAACTCTCCAGCTGCTGACCAAGGGAAAAGGAGAAGCTGTGGTTACCAAGTACCACATAACTCTCCACACCCTCTTCTGACCTGGTCCTCTTTATATCATCACCTCTACTTGCACTTGTCACATGTGCCATTTCATTAACAAACATAACAACACTATTGAAGCAGGTAGAGCAGATAACCCGGTTTACAAATGAAGCTCATTAAACTTAAAGCTGTAAGGAATATAGTCCTAAGGAGACCTCTACCAGACATAACCTCAAGGCAACAATTTAGATCACAAAGTTCTAGAAGCATTTACTAATTATAACTAAAAATATTATCAAATATAAACCTGCAACATAAAAACACGAACGTAAGTGTTAGAAAATATAAATATTAGTTAAGTAATAGCTGTAAGATGAAAATGTCAGAAACAGAGAGTGAAAACTAAAGAAAAGTTTGACACAACGTAGGAGGAAGCAGAGAAACATGCATCTGTCACATCAAAATCAACTGATTTCTAAAATATGCTTAGTTATATCTTAAACAACAACACAAAAAAAAACATTATAAAGGACTGCTCTATAGTTATTCCACATGATTCAAGCTCTTTATACGTTCTATTTTTTAAATTACATCAAGTACCAGTGTTCTAACAAATCCATCTGGTTTCTTTCTCATTGTATGACTCTCTGGGGCCAAAATCTATTTTAGAAACAAAAAAGGGGAAAACTTGTTCTGAGAAGCAACATAGCAAATTCTTGTATCACATACATTTTCTTTCTCTGGAGATAAGCACCATTTATCAGCTTTACATGTAAACTAGAGAAACTGTCTAGGTCCTCAAAGATTCATTGTTAAACTGTTTTGTGGAATGAAGTTGAGGCAATATTTTGACTGAGTTATAGGGGAAAGAGAGTTTAGAGTTTTAACTCTGATTTGTTAAATTATGTAATTGCTTTATGTTCCATAGAAATTATGAAGTTGAATTGCAGCCAATTAGAAATTTAATTTTGCCATATCCACTTTCAAAACACTATATGTACTCTCCAAGGTGAGTAACTAGAAACACTTTAGCAATGTTTATAAATGGGGAAATCAAATGTATCAGGCCTCATCATAAGCTCATTAAGCACAATTTTGCAATAATGTTTATAAACAACCCACTCCATTTTAATGGACATTTGAAGATATGAATAACTATTTTCAGTTATCAGAGACAAAGAAAATAGAAACTTCTCCACAGCTAAAATGAGATTCAGACTTCTAAATTTTACCTAATTTCTAGGGTGTGTGTATGTCTGGGTGTTTGTGTACAACATGTACACAAGAAGAGATAAAAAGACATAAAAAGTGAGAAATATAAATTGAAAAATTGGCAGGAACAAAGAAGATAGCAATTATATCTATTTTCCTTCAAGATAATGACAAAAAGCAGAAATTTATTTAACAGATCTTTCATTATTCTAAATTTGCTTCAACAATACTTGAAAACAGTTCCTTAAATGGAATTATTATAGTATCCTTTTCTGTCTGAGTTCATAGAATCTCATGAGATTTTAAAAACTCATTAGCTAATAGAATTGCTCTAGATCTGGAGGTTCACTAATAAAATTCTCTAGTGTTTAACTAGCAAATTGTATTTGATAATTGGTTCTTTGTAAATTGCACTTTAATGCACCTTGTCCACAGCTTATTTTATGAAGGGTATATATATTAAACCAATTAAAAATTTCATATCTATATATTTATATAAAGTAGCTAATAAGTTTTAAAATTAAACCGCTATACAGCCCTCTAGTTAGCATCTTATATATCAGTATGTCTTTTAAATACTTGGATGTCACATACTTCTCTTAATATACATTTGAATAATTTACATCTTCAATACTTTGGTGAAGAGCTAAATTCAGGGGACTGGATCACTTTGAATAAAGTAAACCTGACTAGATTCTCTCCAGGAATCTAGAGATTACTCATAAGAATTTAACCAATTGTGTTGACCTTGTAAAAATAAAGCTATACTTTCCTCTATTAGAGGAAACTCAATGGCATCTAAACATCATTCCTGTCTATCTGTAAAGTCTTCCTATATGACCTCAATTGTCATTTCTGTAAGGGGGGGTTGTTTGTTTTATTTTCTAAATATATTTTTATTGATTTTAGAGAGGAAAAAAGAGAGGAGAAAGAAATAGAAACACCAATGATGAGAGAGAATTGTTGAAATGCTGCCTCCTGCATGCCCCCACTGGGTATGGAACCTGCAATCCCCAATTCTGGGCATGTGCTCTGATGGGCAATCAAACCATGATCTCCTGGTTCATAGGTTGATGTCCAACCACTGGGCCATGCCCGCTGGCTGTTTCGTTTTATTTTTATTACTCATAATGCATTCTATGTTAGCTTGATTTTTTATATATATTTATCATCCAATATTGTTAACCTGCTTCTTATTAATATAGTTTTTGCCCTAGCCAGTTTGGTCTAGTGGATGTGAGCTCTCAGAATGAAGGATAGCATTTTTGTATATGGTCAACGGTCAAGGGCACATACCTATACATTATATGCTTGATCCCCAGCTAGAGTCAGAGTACATGTGGGAGGCAATCAAGCTATGTATCTCTTTCACATCGATGTTTTTTTCTCTCTCTGTGTTTCCCTTCCCTTTCACTCTCTCTAAAAATCAATGGAATAAATATCCTCAGGAAGGATTAATAACAACAAAAAGAATGTAGTTTTCTAATCATGAATAAGGAGGATATATTCCTCCAGAACATTGACATTTAACAAAATTTATTTTTCTTATTTCCAAGTGATTTAAGGAAACTGATTTGAAGAAAACAACTCATGAAAACATCCTGTACTTTGGAAAATATGGCAGGTTTGACTTCTCACAGGTATTAAAACATGTAAATATTAATACTTTAACATATATATATATATATATATATATATATATACACATATATGTATAGAAATGTATGACAACAATCTAATGTGCCATGGCCAGTGTTGCTCAGTTGGTTGGGTGTCATCCCATGCACCAAAAGGTTGCAGGGCATATGCCCAGCCATGGGCTGTCTCTGGGGATGGGTATGTAGGAGGCAGCCAATGATAAATGCTCTCACATTGATGTTTTTCTCTCTCCCCTTCTATTTTTCTTCCTAGTCGCTGTTTATGAGATTTCTGCTAATATTTCATTGGCCATAGCAAATCAAATGATTGAGCCTAATGAAAGGGATATGGCAGATCACCCCACACGTGAAGTTAGGTACTTGAGTTATTTGGTGAAATGTAAGGACACATGGGGTATATAGAATAGAAACCATCATCATAATTTACCAAGAAGAAGCTTACTAATTGAGGTTTGTTATCTTATGTCTTCACTGTAAGCACAAGAACAAGCCCAAAAAAGCCTGCTGGCTAAATAATGAGAAATGTGTAGCAGAGACAAGTTGGCGAAAATTTCCTATCTAAGTCCAACCGAAAACAGCTGATAGTCAGTGAATCGCCCAGCCATATTAGCCTACTTACCTAGTCAAATCACCAGCTGATCCCAGATATGTGCACCACAAGTTTTTCAATAGTTTTGCCACTGAAATGTTTGTGATGGTTTGTTTTATGGCATTATATGACACTAGCAGAGTATCTCATACATTTTTTAAAAAAGTAAACAAACTCAATTTGTTTAGTAAAGTTATAAACTGTATAAAATGTGGATTACATTGAATTGATTATTTAGAAGAACCTCAGAGTTCTGCCACTGGATTATCTAGCCAAAAGAAAAAGAGACAAAAACCAACAGTTAAAGAAATTGATAAAAATTTTAAAATACTAATCACAAAAAGGAAAAAACAGATTTTCAAAATCAGTAATAAAAAATCATTATAGATCCTAAATAAAATGAACACGTTAATGACAATAAACCTGAGAGCTTGAAATGAACAAATTCTTTGAAAAGTATAATTTACTAATGCAAGATCAAGAATAAATAGAATGTCAAATAGCCATATATCTATTAAGGTTATTGAATTCATAATATAAAGAAAAATTCTTCCAATAAATTAAACTCTAGGGCTAGATGGTTTTACTAGTGAATTTTGTCAAACAAAATGAATTTTGTCAGAAGACATAATACCCATATGCACAAGATCTTTCAGATACTAGAGAAGAAATAAATGCTCCTAATTCATTTTATAAGCTAGCATAACCCTGATAACAAAACCAGACAAAGATTTCACAAAATAACCTAAATGTGCATCACCAGGGAAGTGGATAGAAACACCACAGAATTATCATACACTGGCATTGTAGTCCAAAAGAAAAAGAAAAAATGGTTATAAACAGCAACATGGATAATTTTCTAAAACATACATTGACTGAAAGAAATCAGACATGTTTTAGAACAGGAAAAACAAGTTCTAGTGAAAGAAAAATTCATGGGTTTCTTGATGCCAAGAGGGAGATGGGGTGACTGACTACGAAGAAACATAAGAGAACTTTCTGGAACAATAAAAATTTATGTCACAAGTAGGGTGGTGGTAATATGGATGTACACATATGTAAAAACTCATCACAACCATTCACTTAAATGTATATTTTATATATAAGTTATAACTTAATAAAGTTAATTTATTTTATATATAAGTTATAACTCAATAAAGTTAATTTAAAAAGAATTACTAGGGCAGGCATGCTGAAAATAGTCAGAGGCAAGGGTATGAAGAGAGAATATCATGAGGTACACATAGTAAGACATAACTTAGTTTACCTCTTTGTTCAGAGAAAGGAAAATGTGGTTGCTGCAATACTGACTTTCTATCCCCAGATAACACTGATAGGAATAAAGGCCATTTTCAACAACTCAGCCCTTGGTAGAACAGGCATTTTTCATTTAAATAAGGAAGCAGACACTTAAAAATAATAGACCCAGTCTTACTCCAGTGAGTGGGAAGTGAGGAAGAAGCCAGTATATTATATTCCAAATATTAATGTGACCATTGGTTCCATGGGAACAGAACACTATTTCCTGCTTAAGAGTTATGAGGCTGAACTGATATACTGTCTTTGTTTATTAACAGTTTAGACTGAATTGTCCTAGGGAATTAATATGTATTTGGGGAAAATATCTGATCATCTGTATTTAATTTTAAAGAAATATTTTTGCATCTCAAGCTGGAGGAGCCCTGGACCCCTAGGATACCTCTAATGTAGGCCCCTGCAGTCCTCCATCAGCGTTTTTTCAGCTTCTACTCATAATCTCTTCCATGGGTAGGAAGAGGTTATACATACCATTGATCCTTTCTCCCAAAGTACAAACCAAATAACCTATATTTGAATCTAGGTAATTTGAATGACAGTTACGGAATGTTTCTAAGTATTTAATCTCCTGTGGGTTATAGCATGAAGACTCCAGGAAGATGTGTTAGGATTGTCAGATGAAAAGAATACTCTTTAAAGAGAAAGGTACACACCTTGGATCAGAAAAGCAGGTTAGTAATTGGTTTGATTCCTCTGGAAGCTCCTAGGTAAGGCATATTCAGCAAGAACTTTTAACTTGGCCCCTTTGCACTATAATTCCCACTGCAAAGGGCTGCAATCCTTTAGTAACTATGCAATGTCCTGCAAAGCCCTGGGGAGGTGATCTTGGCAGAGCTGAAGGCACAAGTCATAAAGGAGAGTCTGCTGCTGGTGAACTTCGCATGGCCTCTGATCAGGGCTTAGCTTAAATCTGACAGAGTGTGTTGGATATAATGATGAATATCATCACTGGTTCTGTGAGCCTGCAAGGGAAAATGAATAAAGGGGAAGAAGCAGAAACATGGAAGCAAAGTGCTAGAATACTAAGAAGAGAAAAAGAGAGAGAGAGAGAGAGAGAGAGAAAGAGAGAGAGAGAGAGAGAGAGAGAGAGATTTTCAGGCAATAAAAACCAGGGTGACAAATATTTATTGTGTTCTACAATGCACCCAATACTGGGCCAATGCCTGAGGGCATATGAGCTCTTTTAGTTTACAGTCACCTTAGACACAGGTATTATTATTTTACCAATAAGAAAACGGATGTTCAGAGGACTATAATAAAAAGCTAGAGGCTATATAACTAGCAAATGGTCACATGCGGTCAGGATTAAAATTCAAGTCTGTATGACCCAGAAATAATAATTAAAGCAAAAGACAGAAGAAGCCACCAAATGGGAGAGAGAAATAAACCAAAACTCACACAGCAGAGAGAATGAAACTGGAAGAGGGCAGACAATTTCTGTGATATTAGCACAGAAACCTCAGAGAGGGGTGGCTCCTCACTCTTCTCTGATATTGAATTAGCTAAGTAACTGGTAACCACACCTCTTCAAGAAGATCCTTTCCTCTGTCATCTGAGGACTAGCAGATGCTTTGTTTCTTCGGTTCTTAAAATGTGGCTTCCGATTGACAGCACAGGCTTCATCTTTGCCGGGGAAACGTGTGAGAAATGCACATTCTGGGGCCTGCTCTGGAAAAGACATTCTGAGGGTAGAGTTCAGCAAATGTGTATTTTTTATTTAATTTTCTTGTTTGGGACATAAAACAACTGATTCATTATCTTACAGTTCTATAAATTACAAAACAGATCTCGCTTGGCTAAAATCAATGTCAGCAGAGCCCAGTTCCTTTCTGGGGACTCTAGGGAAGCTCCGTTTCCCTGCTTCTCCCAGCTCCTAAGAAGCCACCTGCTTCCCCTGGCTCACCGCCCATTCCTCCATGTCAAAGCCAGCAGCAGTGAGTTACCTACATGCTCCTCTCATCCCATCCCTCTTCCACTTCCATTTAAAGGATGCTTGTGATTACTTTGGGCCTTCCTAGGTAATTCAGAATAATATTCCTAGTTTAAAATCCACAGATTAGCAAAATTCAATCCACCTGCAACTGTACTGCCCGTGGCTATGCAAGTTCTCAGGTTCTGGTAATTGGCAACTATGTTTCACAAGCCCTGTAGGTGCTGCTGGCCATCCTGAAGTTTGAGAGCCACCCCTCTAGGCTTCAGCATTTGCCAGGGGCTTGGTCCCCGGCTTCCCCCAGGCCATATTTTTATAGCCCCAGGTTCCAGAATTGGAAAGGAATTCAGCCGTAGCTAAAAAGCCTGTGTACAAATGATAATTTTATTAGGGTGAAATCACAACCACCAGAGACGGCCATGAACTTTTCCAAGCTATTGAAGCTTGTCACCTTCAGAAATATCATCATTAAGGTCCTGGATGGTATTCAAGAGCTAATATAATTTACTAAGAATGTATTAAACAAGCCGGGCCTGTGGAGTTGTTCTGCCACAGGAGCATTTTTCACTTTAATGAGTAGGCTGTAGAGGGAAGGAACCAGCTCTCCTCTGCAGACAGGCTGGTTCAGACGTCTCTTCTCAGATATGTCTCCCAGATCTATGGCAAAAGCTCGGACCCCAAACTAATGAAAGAATGAAAGCCTCAGAAAAGAGTAACATTAAAATATGTCAAATGTGTAGAAGGTGGATGCTGTGCACATTTCTTCAATGAAATGTTTCTATTAAATTCCTTTGTACACCCCCCACCCCAAACTTGAACCTGACCTTATGTTCACCTTGATATTTAGTTGATGCAGACTGGCTTTCTTTCTTTCTTCCTTTCTTTTTTTTTTAACATGCACTGTTCATAGAATGTGTTGTAAGAGTTACACATGGGCAAAAAGGTTAGTAGAGCCAAATTAAAGCAAATTATAATAAGTAACAAAAGAGGAAATAAAATATTTCATTAAAATGATACATTCTTATTATGTAGTATCGTGTATTTAATACAGGACTTGCTATACATCACAAGTGTGTTATTGCTATGCATATTTAGGGTAGGAAAGTAATGAAAATAATATTTCATTCTGAAATAGTAAAGTGGTTTTATGGGCAAAATTTGAATGGAAAGCAGTAAAACAAAAAAAGTAAACCTGATAATCTCTGCAATAAGGTTAGGCAGGGAGGGTAGGTGGGGGGAGCCAGTGCTTGAAGGAGGTGAGGAAGCCAATAGATAAGAGGGCGAGAAAATAAAGAAATTCCAATTTCTCGGCAATAAATCTGAGTTTGCGGGAGTGGACGTCAGCCAGGGGCTCTGTGTTGCAGTGAACCAAGGTTTAGCTCAATGGCGAATGCAAGAAACAATGGAATGCCACGGTCAAGACACTCACCACTATTTCTTCAGCAGACGGAGGCAGTTTCAGATGGAAAATGTGCTAAAATAAAGCAAGAAGGAAATGGTGACAGTCTTCAAGGGAATGAGAAGAAGTATGGCAGCCAGACACTCTCGGCCAAATGAAGGTACTGCAATAAATTCACTCCAAACAAAGGCATCCAGGAAAAGCCCATTTCTCCTTCTCAAGGTGAGGGTTTCCTTTCCTCCGTGCACATTGGAATGGTCTGGAAAGCCTATACCTCTGTGGTGTTCCTGCAGATTGCTTTCTATCCATGAGCTAAAGCAAGAGTACACGTGTAAAATAGTTGAAGAAACCATGATCCAACCATATTAAAGGTGTTTAGGAAGTTGTGGAGTGTGTGCAACACACATATCACCACTCACAATGTCTATGCACCCTAACTAAAATCTAGCCGTGTTGAATCCCGCTTTAAGCAGGAAGGTACGTTGCCTTCATTTGTTCACCCTAAAGGACTAGAGTACAATTCACTCGGAAGTTGCTGTGAAGAAGGAAGGAGGCTAGAGTAACCTTTCGGTGCCACACCTGGTCTCTGGATTCCAATGTGTTAATGAATTTCCTGAGATGGGAGCATCAGACCGGCTGGCAGTACATTAATCTGAGAGAGCACGAAGCAATACATCCTCCAGACTCAAAGGTGGGTGAACCAATTTAGAAAATGTTAAATCAAATCTGAGCAGTTCCCTGAAGGCTGAACCAACCTGCACAGCCCAAAGACATCTGGAAAAGTCACTCCAGCACAGCTCACTGAGCTGCGGCTGAGGGTCTAGCCTCCTGTCTTTATCTGTATCCAGAAAATAAGGCACGAGACTGTGCACCTCTCTGAAATTTCTTCCTCATAAAGACACTTGTCAGGAGGCCTATAACATTAGCCACAATCTATTTCTCAAATGCACCCACCTGTACATCAGCACCCATCTGGTTCACCATTTCTGCAGAAATACATAGTTTTGACATGGAAGCAGAGATAATTTTTAAAAAAAGATATTTTGTCATTAGGAGTAACACACTGAGGGTGAGAATCTACTGGGAAGTAAGCATTTTAAATATACTTTTAGGAGATATTTTTGCTGTTAGAGTTCAAAAACAATTTCAAGATGTGCTACTAAAAAAAAAAGGTAAGTGATGAGGAAGAACAGTAAAATATAAAGGAATCTCATTCTAAAGAGGTTTTACTAAATTTAAATAGCGTAGGCCATACTCAATGTGGATGGATGTGAAGGCCTACTGGGGCCACATTCTGGAAGGTTCCAGCTGGTGAATGTTTCACAGGGGAGTTGGATATAGGAGATGCCTGCAGGGTGGGAACTGGAAGAATAACAGGATCCTAGAGATGTAGGGTTCAGATCAGAGCGAAGTGTATAAACCCAGAAAATGGAAAGAATGGCAAAGAATATGCAGGTGGTCCAGATACAAGGAACCAAAATGAAGCTCTCCTGGCATCACTGAGGAGTGTGGACAGCAAGCCAAGCAGAGGACAGACCAAGACATGTCTAGTCCAAATGACACATTGCTCCCAGTCCCACTCCTGGGGACAGAGCAGGAGAAGGCAGTTTCCCTTTGTTGTTCTATTCCTAAAATGGAGAGGGACACCTAGTATATAGCAGGAAGGTTGAAAAAGTTGATAAAATCTGACAACCATCCAATATGCTGTGAAACTCTACGTGCTGGGAACAGGTCCCCAGTCTTAACCTAGCTGTTTCCTTGGGTTTCCTGCCCCACTTTGCCCTAGCACTTGTACCTTGGGGACCTGGCCTTCTCCACCAGCCCCCGTGGACTAGCATACCCACTGTGTAGCACAATAGACTGTAAGACTGTAACTTTAATTTCAGGAGATACGATCAAATTGCTTTCCAAGAAAGTCTATATATCAATTCAAATTTCACCAGAAGTTTATAAGAACACACTTTTCCTGGTTTCTTACCTAAAGTTATTATTCTCATTCATTTTAATTTTTGATAAGTGGATAGGTAGAAAGTAAAAGTGAATGGCTGCTTTAAATTTTCTTTTACTTACTGCTAGTGAGCATAAGCACATTTTCGTGTTTATTGGCCATTAGTATTTGTGTAACTTTGATATATGCTGCCAGATTGGCCTCTACAGTAGTTGCATTAATTTGCAGTCCCACCATAATGAATGTGTTTCCCTCACTGCTCCACCAGCACCTTGTATTACCACATTTTTCGATGTTTACCAATGCTATAGGGAAAGGTGGCATCTCTGTATATATCATTATTCTATTTTTTTATGAATGAGATTGAGCATCATTGCATATATGTAAGAGTCATGCAAATGTCATCTTCTGTGAACTTTCTATTCTCCTTTGCCTATTTTTCTTTTGGTTTGTTGATCTTTTCTTACTACTTTCTAGAAACTTTTTTTTCTTTTAAATTATCTTTGTTAACTCAAACATTTGAACATATACTCTATACTAAGCATAATTAGATGCTTTTGAAGGTTACTGGTGTTCATTCAGGTCCTTCATGTTAGGAGGTAGTGGATAGAATATGAATGGAATAATATTTTAGCTCTTGTGATTAGCTGTATGACTTGTGTAGATCTTTCATCTTTTCGGTGCTCTGGGTTTAAAGCCATCAATTCTTGATAATACATAACACTCACTTTGTTGAATAGTTCTTAAATAGGTTATGAGAGTGGAAAAGTTTCATTTAAATAATGGGATTGTGTGATTATTAAAAAAACAATTACTAAAAATTTATGTCCACACTTGAAAGGAAGTAAAGACTGGTCTGTCTTAATTATCTCCAAATAGGGCTTAATTCTTGACCTTGCATTTTTTAAAATTTAATAAATCTTTGATGTTCAGATTATTACAATTATTCCTCTTTTTCCTCCCCATAGCTCCTCTCCACTCAGTTCCCACCCCTCCTTCAGCCCTTACCTCCCACCTATTGTCCTCATCCATAGGTGTACAATTTTTGTCCAATCTCTCCCTGTACCCCCCTCACTCCTTTTCCCCAGCAAATTTTTAGTCCACTCTTTTTCTATGCCTCTGATTCTATTATATTCACCAGTTTATTCTGTTTGTGAGATTTTTAATTCACTTAATTTTTAGATTCATTTGTTGATTGATATGTATTTTTTGTTCATAATTTTTATCTTTACCTTTTTCTTCTTCTTCCTCTTCTTAAAGAGTATCTTTCAGCATTTCAAATAATACTGGTTTGGTATAGATAAACTTTAGGTTTTTCTTATCTGTGAAGCTCTTTATCTGCCCTTCAATTCTGAATGATAGCTTTGCTGGGTAGAATAATCTTGGTTGTAGGTTCTTGCTATTCATCACTTTGAATATTTCTTGCCACTCCCTTCTGGCCTTCATAGTTTCTGTTGAGAAGTCAGCTGAATATCATATGGGTGCTCCCTTGTAGGCAACTAACTGTTTTTCTCTTGCTGCTTTTAATATTCTCTCTTTGTCATTTAACTTTGATGTGTCTTGGTGTAGTCCTCTTTGGACTCCTTTTGTTTGGGGTTCTGTGTGCTTCCTGGACTTGTAAGTCTATTTCTTTCACCAGGTGGGGGAAGTTTTCTGTCATTATTTCTTCAAATAGGTTTTCAGTATCTTGCTCTCTCTCTTCTTCTGGCACCCCCATAATTCTGATGTTGGTATGCTTGAAGTTGTCCCAGAGGCTCCTTACACTATCTTCACATTTTTTTATTCTTTTTTTTCTTTTTGCTTTTCAGTTGAGTGTTTTCTGCTTCTTTGTATTTTAAACTTTTGACTTGATTCTTGCATTTTTCCAGTCTGCTGTTAGGTCTCTGTATAATATTTTTTATTTCAGTCAGTATATATTTAATTTCTAGTTGGTCCTTTTTCATATACTCAACGGTCTTGCTAAATTTATCCCATCTTTTCTAGGAAATTCTTGAAAAACCTTATAATATGAATAGGGCTTAATTCTTGACCTTGCATGTTTTTAAATTTAAAAAATTTGAACTCTATATCCAATCATATGTTTTCCTCTATTTCTTTCATTTGTGATCTATTCCTTTGTCTCCACATTTTCACTGCTTCCTTGAGTTGGTAGAGTAGCTTTGTGTGCTAGGTGTTCTATATGGCCCAGTAGCTCTGCCTCTCCTGTTACCTGAGATAGACTCTCTTGGTGCAACCCTTTATAGACTGTGTGTACATCCTTGTTGTATTTAAGTCTTGATTGTTGTTGGTATCACTGGGAGGGATTGACTTCCAAGCCAATTGGTTGGAAGGATCAGCTGTGTCTATGCCAGGAGAACTTCTGTGCTGGAGTCAGCCTTATGGTATAAGACTTGCAAAACTACAAAAGCCTCTGTGTTCAGCTTGGATGGGGTGGAGTCTCAGGGCTGAGCAGACAGCCTTGGTTTCCTATCAGCCCTGCATCTCAGTGTCCCTTGGTAATTGTTGCAGCCCTCTCTGTGCGTACTCGCGCTCACGTGCCTCCAGACCTCTGCCTTTTGCAGCTCCCCTGAGTTCTCATGCACTCCCAGGATCCATATGAATCTGGGTCCCCAGGGTCTTGCCCGAAACTGGGGTCCAGTGCAGTCAGAACTGGATTTCAGCACAGTTGGAAGGTTCTGTCTTTCTCCCACTAGAGAAAGCCAGTGGCACAATCAGCAGTCAATCCTCTCTATGCTCACTGGTGCATGCGCCTCCAGACTTCTGCCTTTTGTGACTCTCCTAAGTTTCTGTGTAATCCTCCCTTTCATGACAGTCCATACTCCCCCCGTATGAGTCTCTCCCCGAACTGGGGTTCAGTACTGTCAGAACTGGGATTCAGTGCAGTTGGGAGTTTCACTCTCCCTCCCGCTAGAGGAAGCCAGACAGGCACTCTGCCACCTGTCCTCTCCATGCACGTGTCTCCATACTTAAGCTTTTTGTAGTTCCTCTGAGTCTCCGTGAGCCCCTCTCTTTCCTTTTAGTTGTAGAATTTCCACTCAGCCAGCTTTTCTGTGGTTCTGGATTATATCTGTTCTGTCTTTTAGCTGTAGTTTTGAAATTGTTGTGTGAGGCAGCAGTTTAGGTATTCACCTATGCTGCCATCTTGGTTTCTTCTTGAAACTTTTTCTATACTTTGAGAGATTAATCACTTGTTAGGGATGTGATTTGCATATATTATTCTTGATTTTTTATTTGTATTTTAACTGACAGCATTTTTGCCATGTAGAAGATTATGGGTTTTTTTTTATACAGACATATTTACAAATCCTTTACAAGCTGTTTAATTTTATGTCACTTAGAAAAAACAACGTTTTCTATTATTTTCATGGGTTTCCCTTTTGATACTTACATGTTTTTTATCAATTCCATATTTTTCATACTTAACTAGAGGCCCAGTACATGAAAATTCATGCACTGGATGGGGTAGCGGGTTGTCCCTCAGCCTGGCCTGCCCCCTCTCACAGTCCAGGAACCCTCAGGAGAAGGAAGCTACCCAGCAATCAGGGGAAGGCAACACTTCATCACACCTCTGCTGCTGCCACTACCAGCAGCATAAGCCTTGGCTGGCCCTGGATACCTGATCCTTGGGAGGCCCTGAGTGGCTGGGGAGCCACCATACGAGGCTGGCCTGTGCCTCAAGCCAGCCTTGGGCGGCTGGGAAGCTGCCATCCGAAGCTTGCCTACACCTTGGGCAGACCCGGGTGGCTGGGGGGCTAAGGGGACTGGGGGACTGTGGAGGCAGGTTCATAATGCAGCTGCTGCTGCAGTGGGGCTGAGAGTTCTGGACTCCACCAACTTGTAGCTGTGGGTGCCGCCATCTTTGCGACAGTTTGAGGGTCAATTAGCATATACCATCTTTATTAGATAGGATGTTATGAAATATACTGGGATATTTACCTACCTATCCCAATATTATTGCCTAAATTGTCTATCTCTTCCATATTAATTTGAGGTTAAACCTTTATTATACAGAAACAATGTAACTAGCAGGAAAAGCTAAAAGCTGATTCTCTCAAAAGTATTAAAATCACAAGTCATGTTTTCAAAAAACAAATGATGAAAACACAAGGATAAAACCAAGGGCTTTTGCAGGGCAATTCAAAGGATCATAAGAAACTAATTTAATTAACTCTAAAAAAAAATAAATTTCAAAGCATGGACAAAATGAATGATTTTAAAATGAAATATAATTTGTCAAAAAAAAAACACACACACACACCTAGAATTAATGCTTTTGTTGTTAGAATTGTATGTCTAAGAACAGTTTGCCTATCTACCAGTTTAAGTTTTGGGGAGGATCATGCAGGGTGTTTTAAGTTACTTTCACATAGATGTCTAATTAAATCTTTTTTTTTAATCATTTTTTTCTTAAAGAGACACATATATTTATTTGGGGTCTTCTTTTCCTATACTCTAGCTCTACATATTTCTTAATTTTTTTTTCTTTTAAATTCTCTTTAATTTACATTTTAATTATTTTAATTTTTCTCAGTCCTCTCTTGTATGTATCTTACTGTGTTTTCTATAATGCATGCCAGACTAGCCTTCTTCCAATTTTGGCTTATTCCATGGTCATTTTTTTGTTCTTCTTTCTTCCTGAGTTCCACCACCAGCTCATGTTTTATTTTCTCTTATTGCCTCAACATCTTTCCCCTGAGTTTTTGCTTTGATTCTTTGTGGTTTTTACTTTAAAGAAGCAACTGATTCAGAAGGTTCTTAGTTTATGTTGAAATACTTATTCACAAATTTCATTTGTCCTATGGTAACATTTTCCTGATGAATATTGTTTGTCAATAATCTTGCTAATTCCCCTTTTTCTTATAATGTATTTTCATAGGTGCTGTGCAAATCTTTTGTGTTGCTCATCATTGAGTTGGGAAGTTGTAGACCAACTATTTTCAAGTAATTTTCATAGATAGGAAGGAGCAAGGGTAGGCTAACTGGTTTTCACATTGCGGAGGGTTTTATTCTATTCAGCTGCTACAAAGCAAACTTTTTACAATACGTATGAGAGATCTGTGTGATTTTGCTTTTAGCAGAGTCTCTTCTGTGTTTCTGAACCTAATTGCCTCTTTCCATACAATTCTACTTCTAATGTCTCTCTCTCCTACCTCTGGACTCTTGCCCAATGTTTCTTTTTTTTTTATTATTAAATCTTTATTATTCAGATTATTATATTTGTTTCTCTTTTTTCCCCTCCAAAGCATCCCTCCACCCAGCTCCCACCCCTCCCTCTGCCCTTAGCTCCCTCCCATTGATCTCATCCATAGGTGTATGATTTTTGTCCAGTCTCTCCCTGTACACCCCTCACCCCTTCCCCACTGAGAATTATCAGTCCACTCCCTTTCTGTGCCCCTGATTCTATTATATTCACGTTTATTCTGTTGATCAAATTTTTAATTCACTTAATTTTTAGATTCACTTGTTGATAGATATGTATTTGTTGTTCATAATTTTTTGGCTTTTACCTTTTTCTTCTTCCTCTTCTAAAAGAGTACCTTTCAGCATTTCATATAATTCTGGTTTGGAGTTGATGAACTCCTTTAGCTTTTTCTTATCTGTGAAGCTCTTTATCTGCCCTTCAATTCTGAATGATAGCTTTGCTGGATAGATTATTCTTGGTTGTAGGTTCTTGCTATTCATCACGTTGAGTATTTCTTGCCACTCCCGTCTGGCCTGCATCGTTTCTGTTGAGAAATCAGCTGACAGTCGGATGGCTGCTCCCTTGTAGGTAATAAACTGGTTTTCTCTTGCTGCTTTTAATATTCTCTCTTTCTCTTTTGCTCTTGGTATTTTAATTATGATGTGTCTTGGTGTGGTCCTTTTTGGATTCCGTTTATATGGGGTTCTGTGTGCTTCCTGGACTTGTAAGTCTATTTCTTTTAACAGATGTGGGAAGTTTTCAGTCATTATTTCTTTAAATAGGTTTTCAGTATCTTGCTCTCTCTCTTCTTCTGGCACCCCCACAATTCTGATGTTGGTACGCTTAAAGCTGTCCCAGAGTCTCTTTACATTATGTTCACATTTTTGGATTCTTTTCTCTTCTTGCTTTTCCAGTTGAATGTTGTCTGCTACTTTATATTTCAAATTTTTTACTTGATTCTTGCCTTTCTCTAGTCTGCTGTTAGGACTCTGTATAATATTTTTTATTTCAGTCAGTGTATGTTTAATTTCTATTTGGTCCTTTATCATCTTTAGTAGGATCTTTTCCATCTCTCGTTGGCTTTTTTGCATCTCTAGTTGGTCCTTTTTCATCTCCTCTTGGGTCTCACTAAATTTATCCAATTTTTCTAGCATATTCTTGAAAAACCTTATAAGCGTGGTTTTGAACTCTATATCCAGTCGTTTTTTTTTTTTCCTCCATTTCTTTTGTTTGTGATCCCTTCCCTTGTCTTGGCATTTTCCCTATGCCGGGTAAACTTCTGTGTTGGATTCAGCCTTATGATAGCTGATGCAAAACCAAAGAAGCCCCTATTGAGCTTGGGAGGGGTGGAGTCTCAGGGCTTAAGGGACCGCCTTGCCTTCCAGTCGGCCCCACCCTCCATGGCCCCTGAGTCTCACATGACTGGGTAATGGCTGGAGCGGTCCTTGTGGGCGCACCCGCAGTGCCTCTAACCGCTGCCCCTCCGGCTCCCCTGCGCACTAGGACCACACGGGTCTAGGTCCCCAGGGTTTTGCCCGAAACAGGGGCCCAATGGACTCAGAAATGGCACAGTTCAGAGGGTCTGTCTCCCGCCCACTCGCGAAAGCCAGCGGCACAATCAGCAGTCTGTCCTCCACGCAGCACCGTACGCATGCGAGACCGGACCTGATCTTCTGCGACTCCCCTAAACTTCCATGAACCTCTCCCTTTTCACAGTCCAAATTTCCCCCTTATGAGTTTTGGCTGGTTCTGGGGTTTAGTGTCGTAAGATAAGGGGTTCAATGCATTTGGGAGTCTCCGTTTCCCTCCCGCCAGAGAAAGCCAGCCAGGTACTCCGGCACCAGCTCTCTCTGCGTGCGCGTCTCCGTACCTCAGTTTTTTGCAGCTCCTCTGGGTCTCCGTGAGCCTCTCTCTTTCCCTCTAGTTGTAGAACTTCCACTCAGCCAGCTTTCCTGTGGTTCTGGCTGATGTCCGTTCTGTCTTTTAGGTGTAGTTTTGAAATAGTTGTGCGAGGCAGCAGTGTAGGTGTTTACCTATGCTGCCATCTTGGATTCTCCAACCTTTTTCCCAATGTTTCTTGCATGAAACTAAACTAATTTTTGCATGCTTTATGAATAGTTTCCCAGAGAGGGAGCTTGTGTTTTTGTTTTCACATCTCATCTCTTCATTGCTGCTTTTGTTTATTTTCCTAGAGAAGATGGAGATTGCTAAAGGCATGTAGTCTTCATCCTAGAAATTCCACTAGAAATGATGCCATCTACAGTTAGGAGACACCATATAGATTAGGTCAGTGGTCAGCAAACTCATTAGTCAACAGAGCTAAATATCAACAAAACAACAATTGACATTTCTTTTGAGAGACAAATTTTTTAAACTTAAACTTCTTCTAATGTCACTTCTTCAAAAAAGACTCACTCAGGCCATGGTATTTTGTGGAAGAGCCACACTCAAGGGGCCCAAGAGCAGCATGTGGTTGGCAAACTGCGATTTGCTGATCACTGGAGTATGTGAACCCATCCCTCCATTGATGCCCAAATCCAGCGTGGGTTTATTCATTTCTAACAATTGGGCACTGCAGAAATGAGATGGCCTGAGTAACCACTGAACTGTACACTGTGAAGGAGCCCCAGGACAGGAATGGGAGAGACCTGGAGTTGAATGTTTACTCTGCCACTGCCTGAGCCAGGGTAAGACAATGATCTGGGTGGGCCTCCAGTCTCCAACTGCATTGGATGAGATGATCACAATTAGCCTCCTCTATTAAAAGTTCAATCTGATGCGTTCCCAAATGTGAACATATTCTAACAAATTTGGGAACACACCAGACTTCAGGACATAATAACCTAGATTATAAAGATGAAATTACATGCTAAAAAGCAATTACTTACACTGAGTCAAACTTCTGAAGGAGTCCTCAGCCATGACACTTCCCTTCCTCATTTATCTCTTGTCAGGACCAAACATTTTAAATTTGGCTTTTCTAACAAACATATTTTGAAAGTGTGGGGAGATATTTTCCCTTTTCCATACACTTGGCATTTTAATTATTAAAGGCTTTTCCAAGTTAAGTTTTGACTGCGCAAGCCATGCCACTGTCTAATAATTTAATTTGGAAAACAAATTATATGTCATTTCCCTGACAATCTGAAATTTGGAAACCACAGAAATGGAGTCAACTTTGAACAGTATGATAATTAATGCTCACAATTGAATAATTATATCTCACATTAAAAATGTCTAGAATATCACAGTAATTCTTTAAATCTCTCTCTGCTTACTGACATTAGGAAAAGAGAATAAGTTTGTTTCACTTCCAAAAAAAATAACTGAAATTTTTTTTCTTACTGATTAAATCCCACTGAAGAACTGAAGTTTCTTAGATAAAATCTATGAAAAAAATTGGCTTTATTAATAAAACTGCTGATGGCTAGACAGTTGTAAACAGTGTAGGACAAAATGTGACTCACTGTAAACTAGAGATTCAGGAAGGTGATAAGTCCAATCACTAGAGGACAATTTAGTAAATACACATGACCTGAACATTAGCTACCAAATCCTACTAATACCTAGGTGATATTTTGTTACTAGTATTCAATATCATTACTAACAATCTCCCCTAAAACCACAAATGCAAATTTTCTCAGCCTGCTTCTCCTATTGTTCATTTAAAGATTTTAATTTAAATTAACCTATTTGACTACTCTTCCTGACAAATAAAAAGGTATGTAACATAAACTACTATTGCAGAGTTCCTTAGTATCATTTGCAGTATGGACTGAATGTCTGTGTCCCTTCCAAAATTCATATGTTGAACTCCTAGCCCCCATCGTGATGGCATTAGGAGGTGAAGCCTTTCCATGTTTATTAGGTCATGAGAGCAGAGCCCTCATAGATGAGATTAGTGCCCATATAAAAGAAGACCCAGTGAGTTTCCTGTTCTTTTTTACCACCTGAGGACACAGCATGTAGACAGCCACCATGAACCAGAAAGCAGGCCCTCCAGACAATGAATCTGCAGGTGCCTTAATCTTGGACTTCTTAACCTCCAGAACTGAGAAATAAATCTTTGTTGCTCAAGCCACCTAGTGTAGGGTATATATTTTTGTGATAGCCCAAACAGATTAAGAGAATAAGTAAATATAATTATCCCATTTTACATGTGTGGGATTCTAAGAGATGAGGCACAAGATAGGAGTAGTGGAGCACAGATTTTACTTTAATTAAACCCATGACTCTAGGTAGAAGTAGTGGAGCACAGATGCCCCTGACTTGATTCCAAGCCCCTGACCTTTCTACCCACCTTCTCATGCACATGTTTAAGTATTATCCAGGAGAGATGGGCAATGCCATGTCCTAAACAGCAATGCCAAGGTTGGAATCCCACAACCAGCATGCAGCTGAAAGGGGAACCTGGTAAATCACTCACATGTCTGCCAGTGGTGACATATGCCACTTCTCTCATGATTTTGTCAACCCACGCAAATCACATGATCATACCTCGCTACCATACATTCTGAAAGGGGAGAGACAAAAATATTTGCTGGACAGCACTGATGACTAGAGGTTGCATCTGTGGGATAGAAGGCTGATGAAGTCAGTTTGTACTTAATGTTGAAGGACTCAGAACTCCATGTTCTAGGACTCCAGGAACCACTGAGGTTTTGAGCAAGCACATGACCCTATAATGGGTTGAGCAGCAGTCTGAATTCACTAAAGAGACATAGGCTGCTGGACTCTGAGACCTGCTCTTCAATTATTGTTCCCAACCACCCCAGTTCATGTTTGTTCTCACTCACCAAAGCAGAACGTGCTGCACGCTTCCTCAGGGCAGTTTCTCCCTCCTAAGAATCGCAGGAGGATATGATCTTTTCATACTAGGAGAAGCTATTATCTGGCACAGGATGAAGAGTCCTACTGATAGCACTTCAGGTGAATGGTGGTTGTGTCTGGCAGGAAGGTGATCGAAGGCTCTCAGGGCAAAGCAGCCCCTGGGCCCAGGTACAATCACACAGCTGTGTAGCTGAACTTGTTCCTGTTATTTAGTGGGGAAGCTTCTGAAGTTCCCTCTCTGAAAAAGAAAATGTAAGCCTTTCTGAGACACAAAATGTAAGTCTTTACTGTGACTTATCTTGTTATTTTTTAGATATTCCAAGCCTTGTGCTCACCACGGCCGATGTGCTGATTTTCTTGAGTCTAGTCAACAAATTGTAGCTATATTGCTCTCACCTTATGTGCTTTAGACTGGCATTATTTACAAACTGGTTCTACATATAGCTCTTTTCCTATGTAAAATTAGATGTTTAATACTGTAAGACAATATGTATGTGAATATATATTTGGCAAAGGATTTGTATACAGTATATATAAAAAACATAACCCCTCAAAATCATAAAATACAATAAAAATGGACAAATACACTTGGGCATGCTACAAAGGGAGATATTTGAATAGCCAATGATCACATGAAAATGTTCAATATCATTAATTATCAGGGAAATGCAAATTAAAGCTAAAGTGAGATCCAGTCATATGCACTAAAATAGATGAAATTTAAAAGACTGATGCTAACAATTGTTGCCAAGAATGTGGAGCAATTAGAATTTTCATCCACTGTTGGCAGGAGTGTAAAAGTATACAACTGTTCTAGAACTATTGGCAGTTTCTGATAAAGGTGCACTATAACTACCCTATCATTGAAACATGTCACTGTCAGCTGGTTACCCCAGAGCCGTGGTGAGCAAACCACGGCTCTGTTGACTAATGAGTTTGCCAATCACTGCCCTAGAGAAATTAAAACATATATCCACATATGTGGTTCTAGGAGATGCTGGCCAAATCAGAAATCTATCTATTTATATGAAATATATTGATATTTATATTTTGGAAAATAATTTTTAAATGTAAACACCATACAAAAGAATGTCTTATCTGCTTCATTCATAACAGCTTGAAACTGGAAACCACCCAAATGTCCATCAAGAGGTGAATGAGTAAACCAATGATGATATATTTATATAATGGAAAACTATTCTGCATTGCAAAAAGAACAAACAATTGCTTCCTTCAGCAATATGGATGAATTTTCTAAAATTTTATTGTAAAATAAAAAATGTTGGAAACAAAATATTCAGACTTTATGGTTCAATATATATAAAGTTCTAAAATAGGCATAGTTAATCTGTAGCAACAAAACTTTCAACAGTCATTATATATGAATAGAGGGAGAGAGTAATGACTAGCGAGGATACAGGGAATTTTCTGGGGAAAGGGAAATGTCCAACATCTTCACTAGTGCATTAGTCATGCATGAAATATATATTATACTCTACTTCAAAATTTATTATACTCCACATTTATTGCCTGAATATTTCCCTGTATGTTACCTATATCTAAAATATTAAAATAGATGTTTAATAAACTGGTCTGAATAATGACAGCTAAGGTTTCTAAGAAAAGCATGAAGCTTGAAATACCGGCCATGCTTAGTCCTGTGTATTTTGGAAGTTTCCAACACACAGCCTGGCGTAATGCAGAAATCACAAGATCAAAAATCTGCAATAGGCAATAGCCAACGTAAGTCAGTGAAATAGTCTGAATATAATAGTAGGATATTGGGGAGCCTGTATGAACTGCAAAGAAAATGCCACATTTCGGGTATGGCTCCAGCCAATATGTGTTTCTAGGAGATGCTGGCTAAATTAAAAATCTATTTATATGAAATACTAGAGGCCCGGTGCATGATATGCATGCACAGGATGGGGTATCCCTCAGCCCAGCCTGAACCCTGTACAATCTGGTAACCCTTAGGGAATGTCTGATTGCCCTTTGGGATTGGTCCTAAACCAGCAGCTAGACATCCCTCTCACAAATCGGGACCACCAGCTCCTAACCATCCACCTGCCTGCCTGATTGCCCCTAATCCCTTCTGCCTGCCAACCTGATCACCCCCTAACCACTCCCCTGCCAGCCTGGTTGAAGCCAAACTCCTCCGGTGCTGCCTGATCACTCCCAACTGCCCTCCCCTACTGGCCTGGTCACCCTCCCCCGCAACTGCCCATTGCTGCTAAGCCTCCCCGGCAGACTTGTTGCCCCCAACTGCCCTCCCCTGATGGCCATCTTGTGGCTGCCATCTTGTGGTGATGTGAATGCACCTCCCAAGGGCACGAAGACCACCTAGGCTTTTATTTGTATAGCTATTGATATTGATATTTTGGAAAATAATTTTTAAATGTAAACACCAAGCAAGCCAAACAGTATGCTAAATATATTTCAGCTAATTAACAAATGACGCTGGTTCCCTCAGTCCAAACTGGACTCAGATTATTTCACTACAGCATTGCTTTTCAAGATCAAAAGACACAGGAGAAGTTAATCATTGCTCACAAACTAATTGGCAGGGCACCTTGTAGGGCATACCTTCTTAACCAAGGAAGCCCAGGTGCTTTCTTGCTTTTCTAGTTGGTAATGGAGGGGAAATATCAGCACAAAAGGGTGCCTGGATCCCATTAAAACTCTTTCAAAAATGTCCTTCCTCTTGCTAATTGCTCCTGTCACCTTCCGATGCCAGCCCTAAGAGGCATTGTTCTCAATTGATTCTATGCCATGTCACACACACACACACACACCAAAAATAGCTGAGGCCCAGTTTACATCCTTACACCCAGCTTCATTAAAGTTGTTGAAGTAAAAAGATCATACAAAATGATAATCAGTTATGTGAGTCTGTCCTGTTATCTGCAGTTTATGGTGCCCTCCAGACCACTGCAACTCTGACTAGATACTAGTCTATCTCCATGGGTCAAAGGTTGGATGATCACTCATGGCAGGATTCTTGGGAAAGTCCTGTTGTCGGCCTGTTTTCATGTCATAATTAGTTATAGCTATCAGTTTCACTCTCAGAAGTGCCCTGGTTTGAAAAACAAATGCTATGGTCACCTAGTCTAAGTGTGTATTTTGCTTAAAGCTGGAATTATTATCTTATCTAGACTATGAATGTTTATAACCAAGAAAAAAGCAAAGGTTTTTCTTGTCTCTTCATGGCTTATCTTTTAAGTTCCAGTTTCCTAAACAAAACAAAAAGAGACAGAATTCCTCTTCATTTCTGAAATAATTTTAAAATTCATAGTAAAGTAAATAAATACAGGCACACCTCAGAGACATTGCAGGTTCAGTTCCAAACCACCGCAGTAAAGTGACTGTCGGAATAAAGAAAGTCATCATCGTTTTGCTAGTTGAGCCCCTTGCCTTCAATTTGTAAAACATACAACAGCTGTGAAGCTCAATGAAGCCAAGCACAATAAAATGAGGCATACCTATATTTATTTTGTGTTAATCTCAGCCTATCAATAACCAATATTGTGGTTGGGCTGACCCTGTGGTTCTTGTTATGACTGCAAGATGTCCTTCTGTAATACCATTACAGAACTTTGAAAAAAATAAAGATTTATTATTCACATGACCTGGAAATTACACAGCACACCTGAGGCTGCACAGCGAGGTCCCAGCAGAAAGAGAGGATATGTGCATGGGCCTCCTTTCTGCTTTCACTGGGGTAGAGGAAGGTGACCTAGGGTTTCCTGGATTCACTCTGAAACAGGAATTTTAGGGGAACATAGACAGCTTTAGGGAATTTTTAGAATTGGGGGTCCATGGAAAAAAACATAGGGCTACAGCCACAGTTATATTTCCATAAGAAAAGGAAGTAGCAACATGTATATTGCCATAAGACAAGGGAACTGGAAGTAGCTAAAAAAGATCTATATTTACAAAATAAAGAAGAAGAAAGAAAGCTCAGAGGAATATGAGGACAATGAAGGAGGAGGGCCTCAGAAGTTACTATGGTAAGCAGTTCGAAAGGGAATTCTGACCAATCAGAGGTGATATCAGGACACAGGATCTACAGCCTTTATAAGCCATGAAAACAGGAAGTCAGTGGGACTCTTTTCTCCTCCCCACGTAGGAGTCCATTCTGTGGGGATCTTTCCCTCTCCTCACATGGGAGTCTGTACTTGTTCTTCAATAAATCTCCACCTTTGCTATACTACCCTCTGTCTGTGGATTCATTCTTCAACTCTGGTGGACAAAGAATCTGGGTTCCCGCCCAAAAATTCTGTATCAACTCTTTAGGGGTGAATTTAAAACATAAAAACAGGAATTGAAAACACAGGATGGGAAAAAAAAAAGTGATCCAAATGGTCAGTCACTAAAATCAATCAAGATTTCTAAAACAAAGGCGCCTCAGTGGGGTGTGGCCTGGCTCTTTACTTAGTTCTGTGGCTGGCAATGTGTTTATTTGAGATAGTCCTCTTTTGAGTAGATATCTAGGTATTCAAAGCTTAAGTCAGGTATTACAAAAGGTGTTACAAAAAGAAAATAAAACTGAGGGCTGCGCTAGCCAGTTTGCTCAGTGGATAGAGCATTGTCCTGAAGACTGAAGGGTCCAAGGTTAGATTTTGGGTCAAGGGAATGTATCTTGGTTACAGGCTTGATCCCCATCCCTGTTCAGGATGCATGCAGGAGGCAACCAATCGATGTGTCTCTCTCACATAGATGTTTCTCTCTCCTCCTCCCTTCTACTCTCTCTAAAAAAGAATAAAATAAAATAATACTGTGAGGACTCACACTACAGTATCAGAAGTCAATGAATGTGTAGTTTGCCCAAATGAGGCATTATGAAAAAAGATGGTCTGAATCCCCAAATCCTTGATTTTAGTATGACTGCAGTATATAAAATTAATAGCACAAATAATAGATTAAAGAAGAAAACTTCATGGTGTAAAAGCATGTTAGCTGATACAAAAGGAAATGGGTAAGGAGGGCTGGAAAAAAGAGGGCATGTTGGTATCTTTCAGAAAACCTTGAGTGAAATTAGTTTCAAGTTAGTGAAAACCTTATATAGGTTTAGAGAGACAGTAAATCAGAGGATTCCCGTGACTCGTGTCTTAGGGTATATCCAAAGGAGAGCCGTAGGCCTCAGAGAGAAATCTTGTACCCATCTTGGGGCTCGAGCTATAGAGTGACAGACTAAGAGAGGGGTCCAAACTTTAAATTCATAGGCAACCCAAGTAGTCTGAACAGAAAGAAAATCCCTAGGATCCCCATAAGAGCGGCTCATATATGGCTGAGAGATGTCTAGTGCATCAGAAGACCTCTAAAAGGCAGCAGATGGTCTGACAAGTTAACCGGGGCCACAGCAGATGGGTAACCACAATGGATTCTAGTTCGTGAAAAGGGACAATGAGCAAATGCAGCCAACGTGAGACACGCTTTTATGGATTCCAGCAGGGGATATGGGACAATCATGGACCAAGTGCCCCTTTCCATCAACATCTTAAAGCTCAAAAGCCTCTGGGAACTTAGCTGCTACACTAGGGAAAGAGAGGGAGGGTAAGAACACTGGTTTTAAATATGTTTACCTTAAAAAATCTGAAAAATAAAGTTGATTGAGTTGATCTTTAACCAGAGAGGTTAAGTTTTCTGCTTTTGAGCCAAAAAAGGGTGTTAAATAGAAGCAAGGTTTCATTTTATACATTCTGATTCTGTGGCCTATGAAATTCATACTCACTCTGCTGTACTACAGTTTTTTACTGTTGCTTTCCACCTGACAACATAAAAAGCATGAAAATCTTAAGGACAAGCAAGTTTGGTGACTAGATTTCACTGGGAAAAAATGTATTCCAACTCCATTGAACACCCAAAGATAACATAAATCTGGCCTGTGTGTGGCATTTCAAGTAGTTGACTCATTATCCATAACAATGTTCCCACAATCAGAAAATCTAATCTTTGTCATTTGTTTCAAACTCTGCCCCCACCGCAACTTGAACCTGAATTGCCTATAATAACAAAATTGACAGATTTGTAATTCAACTCTCCATTTCCCCTTCCTGTTTGTTTGATGGATGTGTAGATTAGCGGTGAAATGGCCCAAGACTAGCAAGAAAATGAGAGAAAAATATCTGGTCATGGTCTCATAACAGAACTTTACCACTATACCTTGCCAACCTCCTGCATCTATATCTTTGCTTTAAAAACACATGTGCATAGGCACACATACAAATAGACACACTCATACACACACACACACACACACACACACACACACACACACCCTTCATAAAAAGACACTATTATCCAATCTCTAATATGCATAGATCAAATCTATTCTTAACTTTAAAATAAGAATGAGATATTTAGCCCTGGCTAGATAGTTTGGTTGGTTGGAGCCTTGTCCTTCCTGCACACCCAAAAAGTTGTAGGTTTGATTCCATCAGGGCACATACCTAGGTTGCAGGTTCAACTCCAGCTAGCGACACATAAGGAAGGCAACAGATCAATGTTTCTCTCATCTCTCTCTCTCTCTCTCTCTCTCTCTCTCTCTCTTTCTCTCTCCCCTCGTCCTCCTCTCCTCTCTAAAAATCAGTAAACATATCCTCAGGTAAGGATTAAAAAGTAAATAAATAAAAGAATAAACTATACCATTAACCTTTTAAAATTTATATTCATTCACTTGTATTTTTAGTTGATTTTTACAGAGAGGAAAGGAGAGAGAGGTAGAGAGAAAGAGAGAGCGAGAGTGAGAGCCAAAGAGAGAGAGAAAGAGAGAGAGAGATGGATGTGAGAGAGAAACATCTATCCATTGCCTCCTTGGTATCCAAATGCTTTTCAACTATGTCTCACACTTTTCTCATAAACACAGCAGATAGAACTACTTCCAAGCCCTCTACAACAAACCATTTGTCCTTTATAGATTTCCCATGCAATTTGCCATGTTCTTTCTTTCTAAACATCCATGTCAAGAGCCAGCCTCAGACCTTTGCTATTGCTCTCTGCACATAAAAGTGGATCTTGCAACGCAAAGGCTTCAAATGTCTTTCCTTATTTCAGCCCCCATGGCATAGGTCCACTCCACTCTAAACAACCACCTGCTTAAATGCCAGATCTTACCATAACTGCTGGACATTGCTTCCCTCCAAAGTCTCTACTTTCAGACATCCCTTTTCTCTGACTATAGCTCATCTCTTTCTATTTTTCCCCTTCTAATGACTGTTTTTTAAGACTTGATCATCTCTAGATCCTTGAACTCTGCAATCTCTGAGATGGGCAAGGGCCCTCTTCTGGACTCCTGTGACTCTCTAACTGGCTTGACCACTCATTTCATCACAACAATAAAATAATCTCTTACTTCTAGTATCACCTTTAGTGATTTTATCACACACAGGCCAGATTTATTCTTACACTCTATCACCTTATCTTTATAGACATCACAACCTTTTATTTTCTCTTCTGATATGATATGGCCCCCATATCAGCTGCCATATACTTTTTGAAATACATTTCTACATGTGCAACTTAACCTGAAGTGAGCTCTCAATATTGCCTGGGGATCCTTTTGGCCCCTGTTGGATCTTTCTCATATTTCCTGAGCAGAGGTTTCAAAACTTCAGTGTCTTGCCCGGCCGGTGTGGCTCAGTGGATTGAGTACCATCCCATGCACCAGTACAGACAGCCAATCAATGTTTCTCTATCATCCGTGTTTCTATCTCTCTTCTTCTCCCTCTAAAAAAATAAATAAAAACAGATTTTAAAACTTCAGACTCCTAAGCCCCCAACCTCTAACTCCCTCTGGACCCCTCCATTTCACCCTTACTAAGATCACTTGAGAGAATATAAGCTGTTTCAACTTCCTTCTACTTGATCTCAAAATATTTCTCTACTTTGCTACTTCATCCATTCCCTTTCAGTTTTGCTTCAGAATTTACCCTTTTCTGTTTCTCATTTTTAATCTCTCTCTCTCCCAGTTCTTCTAAGTTAAGAATTAAGCTTAATTTTCCCATGTTCCATAACACTTCCCTTCACTCTGACCAGTCAATGCTTGTCACTTTGTGTCTCTCTTCTCTTCCTTTTTACCCTCTCTTTTCAATAACATCTTATTGAAACATTTTAATTTCACTCTCCCCTCTGGTTCCTCACCCACTTAACTCTTACAAATGTAGTGCCACACTACAGTGACCACACCTCAGTGACTACCTTCCACCCCTTCTCTGTAGTATGACAATAACCACAGCCTCATTGAAACTTCTCTCTTGTCTCCTCTGAAACTGGCTCTCTTCCAATCTGTCCTGTGTTTGACTAATTTCTCCTCCAGCTCCCCCAAGTGTAGACAGCTTCATGACTATCCTCAGCCCAGAATTTCTCTTTATTCCCTCTCAGTGATTTTATCAAACCTATCATTTCCATAGCCTCCTAGATGTCTTCAATACAACTTCCCATTTACATCTCAAAATCAGTAATTGGAAAAGTGAACACATCTTTCCCCCATCTACCACTTTCTTCAGAATTTTCTGTCTTTGTTAATATTCTTTATCATCCTTTAAGTCACACAGAGCTAGATTTCAAAGGAGTTTCCAAGCCACCCAAGATCCTTTGCTTCTATTTGCGGGCTTCATCTAACAGCCAGTATCGTCCAAATTCTGTCTCTATCTGAAGTAACACTTGTCAGCACTCCCCTTATATTAGAGTTCAAACTTTTACTACCTCTCATTGTAACTGTTGAAGTAGCTGAATTGCCTCCCCTCTCATCTCTTCCTTCTCTAAGTTATCCCTGATACTTCTGTTGTACTAATCTAAGTACAGTTCTAAAAATACCACTTCTACTCAATGGTGGCCCATTGTGAAGTTAATTAACTAGAATTCTCCATTCTGGCATTGGGAACTTCTACAATATGACCCCAGCCTGATTTCCAGACATCTATTCTACTTATCCTCATGCTCTAATCACTTAAAGAAGCTGGAAGGAAAATACTGAGATCAGTTAAAATTGAAAAATGTCGTTTCCCCCTCGTTTATACTCCCTTTGTACTAAGGTTTACTTTAAAACCTAAAATAACCTAATTAAATGTCTGTCTGCTCTAATAAACTATTTTATCTTTAATCTCCAGTTGTTCTGTGGGTAGATTTGGATGAAAGAATACAAATAAACATTTTTCTCACGAAGCCAACACTCTGTTTCTAAATACAGGCAGTCTTTGGGTTACGTTGGACTCGACTTACATCATTTCATGGTTACATCACCATCTCCCATGTACAGTATTTATAAAAAGAAAAGTTCATCATTTCGACATATGTACATAGGTGCTTTATGTTTATCTACTTTCCACAAGTAAAAGTCAGGAATTGTTACCTTTCTTTTAATTTTTTTTTTAATGTTTCACTTCATTACTGCTGTGTATGTGCTCCATGTGAGTGACGTAGGTGCTTACGTAAGTGGGTTCCAACTTATGGCAAAACTCGTGTTACATTGTGCAATAGGAATGTAACCTGAGGACTGCCTATAAATTAGAACAAAATCCTATATATTAAAAGGCTAATATGCAAATTGTCCCCTCGGGAGTTTGACCGAGAGACAGGGAGTTCAATCACTCGCTATGACATGTGCTGACCACCAGAGGGCGGTGTGGAACATGGCAGGCAACTAGTGGCAGAAGTGAAGCACTGAGGGAATGAGGGAAGGAAGAGATGGGGAAGCAGGGAGACAGAGAATCTGATAGGTCCTGATCGTCAGCCAGGCCTAGGGATCCTATCTGTGCTGGAATTTTGTGCACTGGGCCTCTAGTTATGTTATAAAAGAAATGATGGGTTTAAAAAGTCTGACACAGTATCAGCACTAAATAAATACTATTTATTATTATGGCTAATCTAAATATAAACTAAGGTCTTCATAACTATACAGCTTAAGGTTAACTTTTTTAAATATATTTTTATTGATTTCAGAGAGGAAGGGAAAAGGAGAGAGAGAAAAAAAAAACATGATTGGCTGCTTCCAACATGGTCCCCATTGGTGATCAAGCCTGCAACCTGGGCATGTGCCCTAACAGGGAATTGAACCAGGTTCATGGGTCTATGCTCAATCACTGAGCCATACCCAAGGGGCTTAAGCTTAAGTTTTACAAGTCAATAATAATGCAAAGAATTCTTATCCATAGTCATGCAAATTCATTTAAATCCCTCCCACCAGCCAGTTTTAAATCCATTTGCTATTTCATTTCAATACTTCTGATCCATAAATGCATCTGTTCATTGGATTCTCCTTTGAACTGGTCCTAACATCTCATTAGTTTTCTTATTTAACTAGTGAGTTTAACAAAATCTTTGAAATATATTTATTTTAGGTTTGTTCGAGAGTCAAGTTTTACCTATTTTTGAAAAACATTCTTTAGCAGCCAGAGAAAAAGGGTCTTAACTCTGCCTGCCTCTCACAGAGAGCATTAGCAGCTGCTCTGGAATTACAAACATAAAGCCTTTCTTAGCCCTCTGGTACCCATCAAGTTTGCAAGTAAAGGAACTTCTACACCCACGCTCATCTTTCCTTGTGGGTAATTCTGGGGTAACATCAAGTTACCCTGGGGGTAAATACAATATCTAGGAGGATCCTAGCAACATCTTAAAGGCCATGTCAATGTCTCATAAATTAGCATAGATTGTTCCTGAAGCCTTTGTCTGTTAAAAGAGTGATTTAGATCCTGGGGAAAATCTGGCTCAATAGTAAGAAAGATTTTATAGATAAGGAGAATTGAATTGCAATAATAAAAAGGTGAGTCTTGCCAACACTAAACAGCAAGTCAGTGGTCGGCAGTCTGTGGCTAGGAGGACCCAGCACCATTGGAATCCTGCTGAGTGTGCAGACCACATGTTCTATCTGAGCCATCCCATAGACCCACAGAGGCTAGCAGAGGACAAGACACTCACAGGGGGACCAGCCTTCTTTCCTGGACTAGAAATCTGCTGAGAACAGCTGTGCTGCAGCTAAGCAGAAAACGAAGTTTCCCTCCATCAAACCTGAGTCAAAAGGACAGTCTAAATTTAAGTGCTTCTCACTTATCAGTGGATCTATCATCATTTCCATCCCTTCCCTGAGAAGCTGGGGGCCAGGGAGATCTCTACATATGTCCCCTGTATGTCTCTGGCATTTTCTAAATATCTGGCCAGAAATGGACAGAAGTGAGTGCTGTTTATTGGCCACTTAACTGCCTTAATTCTTACCCTATTAGGACAGCAGTGCTCTGGGTACAGCCCACACACATGCCTCCTTCTTGCTGAGGACAGCTGCCAAGGATGCTGTCAGCAAGCCCAATTTTAGAGGTTACCCCAGAACAATAAAATCTGACTCTTCTCCCATTGTGTCTCTCAGAGTCACTTAATTTCCCCGTTTTCTCTATTAATTCACGTTATAAAAACATAGAGCTAGTTTAGGTGGAATTTCTTTTTCTGCTTCATTACACTTGCCTTTCTTTCCTTCTATTTTTTTTAAGTTCCCTCCCCTATATCTGCAATGAGTACACACCTCCTCCCTTGCAGCCTCTCTGCTTTTAGCAATAATTTGCACATAATGGAACAGCCAGAGGGGGTTTGATCAATGACCTCTGTCTCAGAGATGCTGTTCCTAGGGAAACACATCTGCCAACATAAAGTATTGGGGCAATCACAGCTCAGTGAACGCAGTAATAAGCAACTGTTACTCTGGCGCCATCAGTCATGTTCAGTTACAGACCTGAAAGGAAATGGCACCTCAGGGAGCAATGTCCTTCCATAAATTTGGGCAACAATGAAGAATGATTTGCAATCAAGTAATAAAAGGCCCAAAAAAGGTCCACCATGCATACTAACACCCAGTACAGCTGACAAAGGAAATAAAAAACCTTGGCATTGTTTGCTCGTTATGTAAACTACACAGCTGTCCAAGCAATTAAGATATGATTTTGGGAATTCTCTCATAAAAATTTGCTAACAGTGCTTCCACTTGTGAAAGTGACATTCTTCTTTATCAGTAAAGTGCATTTCATTAAGGTAATGCAATTTCATCAAGCTTAATAGTAGGAATTGCTTAACCTTATGGCAAGAGTACGTAAACAACGTAAAATTAATGTTGCTCCTCACGTGGTGGGGGAATATATTTGCATTAGTGACGTGTGCTGATCAAGTAATAAAGAAAGCCATAAAGGACCCTTTAGGTCCAGGGCTCTAGGGGCAAATTCCTGATCTGTACCTCAGGAATCTGTGACAGCAATAAAATAGTTACCTCCATTCAAAGCATTAAGCTGGAAGAAAAGATCAAATCAAATCTAACTAGTGAACATTTGCTAGGAGGGGTTGATTTTAGGACAAAGCAGGACACCTAACTATCTCACTGGAAAGCAACACACCTATTTATCTTACTGAGAAGCAATCAGAAGAAATGAGTTGGAAAGTAACACTCTGGGCCCAAGGACCAAGAGGCATTGGCCCAAGGGACAAGCAGTCCCTTAAACCTACTGTATACCCTATAGCCCTTTATCTTGAGGTATCCTCTGGAAGCTGGGTGGTCTCTGGATACTGGGTATTCTCTGGAAGTTGGGTAGTAGCTAGTAAGAAGAAGCCCTCTCCAATCAGAGTTCTGTTTAAACTTTTTGTATTTTTATCAATTCAAGCTAAGTCGGATTTCCCTTCATAAAGTAAATAATACAAAGTTCACACAGGAGAGTTAATGCTCAAATATCATTGTCAATGAAAGAAAGACCCCTTCCTCTATTCTATTGAGTCCACAAACATGGTTGTTTATTAAAAGTTTCAGCCTGCTCCTCAAAATTGCTTTCATCCAAACTGTTCATGATAAACACCATTGATTTATTTCAAATCCCCTCCTGAAACCTTCCATTCATAGGAAAGGAGTGCATGAGGAAAACAAAAGCAAATAGACTAAGTTATTCCCAGGTTGTATTACTAATCATCAAATTATTTTATGTTTATCCTGCCAGTAAGACCACTCCTTATCAATTAAATTCACAGTAGCTGTTCACTATGGACTGATTTCCAGATGTAAGAAGGATGGAGGCCTGGACCTTATCAAGCAAATGGCCCAATAAGGAAGAGAAGCATGCAAATAAGGCAAGAGAAAGTTGAATGAAATAAGTGATACACCAGCATTTCATTTGCAAACAGAAGCAGAGAGGAAGGTGGGTTTAATTTTGACTGTGGAGTCAGATAATGAGTCTCCATGAACAGGGAGGGTAGCGTGACTCCATTGTGAGGTCCTTTGAGGAGAGGGTCGAGATTGTGAATGAAATGTAATAACAGCTGTGGCTGCATTGAGAGTTTAGAGCCAGATCTTGGAGAGCCTGAATCACTCACTCAGGGTTCTTTGAGAGCCAGATGGCTAGTCCAAAATGAGGTAATCAGGGGAAGTTTAATGTTGAGATATTTTTAAAAGGTATGAGAAGGATTAAGGGAAATTAACAAGAGATAGTGAAATGCTCTATGGCTAATGATTGGGGATAGAACCTAAAGAAAAGGTGGCAGCTGTAGCTGTAGAATTAGGTGGCCCACAATGATCTTAGGTAGAGGGACACAATCAATAGCAACCAAGAAAGATACAGTCCAGCAGAGAAGAAGGCAAAGGAACAAATACTTTTATCTCTGCCAAAAGGCTAACACAACCAGAAGACAAAAAACAAGGTAGCCCATTGTTTTAGCAATACATGTTAGCCCCAAGAACACAGAACTGGGGACTAAAGGATGAAGAGTAGATCTAGGGGGGCAAACAATAAATATCCAGCAAAGCCCAATCACCATAATAAGAATTTTAGACCTGGGTTTTACCTTTTTGGTTATAATTGTGTTAATAACTGTGAGTAGGACTGTAAGATTTCCATTTTATATTAAGCTACTTGAAAGCCAGGATTACATCTTTAGCATGTTTTATCCCCTGCATCTAGCACAGGCAAGGCAGAAATCGCAATGTGAAAATATGAGTGTCTAGCAATTAAGCAAGATTGATATGGTCAAGCCTCAAATGCCACAAAGAATTTTTTATTAGGGTCTTTGGAAATCCTCAACAGGAAGAGTAGCAATAGATCACATTAAAATGCATAGCGTGTTACTTCTGAAATCAATAGTTTTAGGTTCAGCCCTGGGTATATGGACCAAATCTTAAATGGCACTGGAGTTTCACCCCAGCCACATCATCTATTACAAAAGGAAAGCTGAACATGAGTCACTTTAAAATCTATTCTATGTGTGCTTAGTATGGGGTGGATCCACAGAGGGAGGATAAAAAAATATCACATTGACTTCCTCTGCCTGCGGAGAGCTGGAGACACAGGCCACTTTTCCCTGGGGATGAAAAGGGAAGAATCAGCATAGTGGTTTTGTAGTACAAAGAGCCCTGGGCTTGGAATAAGCGAATCTGAGTTTGAGGACTGGACACCATGCATAGGATTAATGTGACTGTCAATAATAACTCTCTGAACCTCACTGAGTTGAGCTGTCCATTGATGGGGTGAAGATAATTTCTACACCCCAGGATTAGAAATGAAATAGTGTGTGGGAAAGTGGCTTATAAATTATAACACAATATATAAGTAGAAGGTATTATTCTGGGTGATGCTTCCTGGCATTCAACCATTGGTTGGCCCAGAAAGCACATGCTAACCTATGAAAATGGATCCTATACAACTCCTTCCCCCAATAAGAACAAGTGTAACGCTGGACAATTTATGAGGTTAACAAGTTATTTTTTTGACATGTTTTTATGGATTTTACAGCATATAGCAGAATTTTAAAGCTTATTTTATTTATTTATTTACTTATTTATTTTTAGCTTGGAAGAGATTTATTTGTGTGTTCGATGTATTTAGGTAACCAATTCAGCTTTGTTAAATTTTCAATCAAATATACCTGGTCACTGAATAGCTACTGCTTCTCTTTTAAGTTGTTATGAACATCTCAGTCACAGGTGAGAGAGGCACATAGATGTGGCCAAATATAGGCTGACATTCACAGGATTGGGGGTTTAGGATACAGACATCTTTGGGAAACCATTATCCTACCATACTAGCAGTGCATTAGGGTGAGGGAGACATTTAAGGGCCTTTCACAGAAGGTGTCAGAGCACCACCCAGTGGGGTTCCTTCTGTAAGTCAGGCTACAAGCTGGAAATGACTCCTACACAAGCAGATACTCAGGAACCCTCCCATCCCCACAGTCAGGACACTCAGAACCCTACTAATGGCCAGAAACACTAAGGGAAAACAGAAGGACTAAGATGATCTATCAGGCAGCTCGCCGTAGGAGTGCCTATTGGGCTTTGCATCCCTAGGTACTAATGAACTTAAAGACTTAAAGACCCTCTCCTAGGAAATACATTAGACAAGGGAGCAGAGGAACATAAGCTAGCCCATAATTAGTTGGGTTAAAGACTAGTCCCTCAGCCACATTGCCTCATTGTTATCACCCCTTGACTTAGTCTACAGCAACCTTAAAGTACTATCAAATCAATGATCTTCAGTAAGTTACTACAGTGCCAGAATGCAATACCCAAGATACAATAGATATGCCACAAGCATACAAGTGATATTGAATGAATGGGTGCTATTCTAGAACCTTTTCTCTCATAATTACATAAGTAATTATAATACATTATATACAACATTTAAAAAATATTAATGAGAAATTTATTTTTAATGAAGATCAGTACCATTATGATAAAACATATGCTATATGTCAATAAAGTGATATGTCCACACCATGGGATAATGCATATACATGTCTAAATGTGTGTGCATGCTTGTATATATACATGGTATTTCATAGTGTCATTATTAGGAACCAAGGAATGCTTAATTTCTACTCTACAATAAATGACAAACATGTCTGCATATACAGAGGATGGACATGTCACACACATTCAGAGAGCAAACTATAAATGCAGGAATCAGGTAGGATGGAAAGCAAAGTTGCTAAGTGTTGGCTTTGCAATCAGGACCAAGCTGGTCTTACTTCACAAGGGTATCCAAAAGACCCATAACTTTAAAGCATTCTGGTAGCCAACCAAAATAGCCAACAGAACACTTCCATAGACTCTATAAACAACACTGCACAGCATCCTTTACCCAGGCAACAACCCCTAAGTTGTCCTCCTCAGACACTGTGATTCTAAAAAGTAAAGTGCTACTTCCAAGTGCAAGCCAGCAGAGTTACAAGGGAAGCTATAAGACAGGTGATTAATTCTTTTAAAAGCAGTAAACCGACAAATCCAGGGGAAAACAATCCAATCTGTATTGCCTAATGGCCCACCACAAAAAACGGTAGCAATCTATTTTATGGGCGTAGAAGTGGAAAATAATGAAACGTGTTTAATTATGACAATATAATTTCTACAAGGTAATAAAGACCATCAGATAAAACAATTATCGAGGTGTAGTGCTTGCATGCTTGTGCACACACACACAGTATCATTAATTTATATAATGATCCAGCAACAAGAACTAGACTTTGGTGAGGGTAAAGGCATCTGAATGTTTTTTTTCTTTCCTGTGGTTTTGCAGTTTAGGACAATTTGGTTCAAGGGTAAAGGTTTTAAATCATGGTCAATGCTCCTATGCATTTTTACATGCCACATAAACCATAAAATACTCCCTGTTTTGGAAACTATGCAACTAAAGATCAAAACATCTCAGATATGTATCTAATGAATGAAGGAGCTGAATGTTTCAAGGATGTTATTACTATAAATTTGCACCCAAAATTTTTATTTACTCAGAGTTAATTTTTGAGCTCCTGTTCTGCTTAAAGAATCGAATTAAACCAAAGACTGATATCTTTTTTCCCTATAGTATTAGCGCCGCCCCCCCCCCCCCCACACACACACACATTGTATCTTTTCATTGGGACAATTGGACTATAGAAAAACTGAGACTACTTTTCTTGAACATCTGATCTTTCAACAACGCAAACTAGTTTCCCTAGGACTTTACTTTAGGGTACAATGCAGTATTTTTCACTAACTTGGTATCTACAATCTATAGAAATTTGATGATTGTTCATGGTTTCTCCTATGTCAAAATAGCAAAACACTAAATAGAAGCTTTCTTCAGCTAGAAAGTGTCTTTAAAAATAAATACCTCCAGCCTTTGGTATGCCATTACCTCAAACACATAGCTGTCCACAAAGTGCAGCATCTGCAAAATGTTTTAATTAATATATATTTTTTTTAAGTTTTTCACCAGTAAGCACTCCTGACCACCCCTTTCCGTAAAAATGGCTATCATGAAAGAAAACAACAGCAAAAATCACAACAAAACAAAAAACAGGAGTAGTGTGTCTTTAGAAGAGACAGCTTCAGAGACTGATGTCTAAAAAAGAACATGCATGCACCCAATAAAACAATTACTACATCAGAGAATTCTGCCAGGGTTTTATAGCATTACAGGGCTTCTCAGCTGTAAAGAAACATATTGAGTGTTTAGAGCACAGCCCATCCTTCACTGCTTCAGTTGTTTCCTTTTGTTTACAAGTCCCTGCCATCCTTCTTTGTGAATTGAATGCTAAACTATCTCTAGAGAGATGTTATATTGCTTGCAGAATGCTCCAGCAGATGGTGCTTCCTGTTGCAACAGAAGGCTGTGATTATACCTGAACTCTTCAAGAACTCTAACACCCAAAAACAAGATAAATGAAAGTCTTGGAAAGTTTTCTCTCTTCCCTTACTAGATATTGAGACTTGGAACCACCCACTGGCCCCATTCTGTCACTTCACAATGTAGAAGTAATACCTCCCCTTCCTCATTTCAGCTCCTCCAAACCAGAGAACCTCTTTTATGAAATGGCTTGTGCATCCTATCAGCAGAGTTTGCTTAAGAATTATTGGGAGTATTGTTTTCCCGGATGCCCGGTCACTGTGCATTCGTATATTTGCACGACCCATTATAAACAATGAAGAAAAAAGTATAGGTCTTCATCAGAAAGTGTCTTTAAAAATAAATTGAAATACTGAGAAGGCCACCTGGTGCCGAAAGTTCAGGGCTATAGAGAAATTTATCTCCACACATTTGGAGATAAATTGTCCTTTTCAAAAGACTCTTACAGGCACCCTTCGTAGCACGCCATCATCTTTGAGGCTGAATAGCACTTCCTAGTGAGTTTCAAGGACCTGTCACTTTATCCTTGAAGCTCTTCTCTATTTTTCTCTTCCTAAACGTCTTTCATGCATTTCCTGCCATGATCCGTTTAGCTCGCTGTCCAAAGCAAAGGATAAGTCCTAATGTGTCTTATTCTCCCACTGTACAAAAGGGAAAGTGTCCTGATATAATAGGAACAAGGGACAGAGGTAGTGGGGGGACAACACACAGATACTTCATAAATATAAATTGGAAAATAGCAGAGTCCCTCTTTAGAACCTACTCTCATATACAGCATCCCAAAGCTTCATGTCCTTTCTTTGTATGATCCTCCATCTAGCCTTCCATTATCCCAATGATTGACCAACAAGCCCAATCCCTCCCCTCCTTTCAGACTAACTCTCAGAGCTCTGTCCTCTCATGTAACAATGGATGAGAAAGACTCAGGCAGTTAGTAGCTAAAGTAAAATTGAAGCCTCTGATGAAATCCATGCCAAGGAATTTCAGAGCTGAAGACTATTTAACAATCATTTTATTCAAATCCCTCATTTGAGAGATGAAACTAAATCCCAAACTTTTATTGATCTGCCCAAAGCCATAGAGAGAGCCAAGATAATCCTTGAACTTGAGTCTACTTCTTTTTTTACAGAAAGGAAGGGAGAAGGATAGAGTTAGAAACATCAATGAGAGAAACATTAATCAGCTACCTCCTGCACAGTCCCCACTGGGGAGGTGCCTGCAACCAAGGTACATGCCCTTGACCAGATTAGAACCTGGGATCCTTCACTCCCCAGGCCGATGCTCTATCCACTGAGCCAAATTGGTCAGGGCATGAGTCTACTTCTTAAACATATTTATCAGTCCCAGTCTTCAATATACAAATCTTATAAGCACTCAAATAAATAAAACATTATAAATTTCAAATTTGTCTCTGGGTTTGGCTGCATCAGTATGTCTTGCCACAATCTGATACAGAGGTGGTTATAAAATTGATTGGCAATCATTTATTGAGTGACTTTTCCACTAGCTGTAGATCCATGGTCACTGTTAAGGTTGGGCATTGGGGATTACAGTGATAACCAATGTATTTGTTTATTTTCATACAGGATAATAATTTGTATTAATATTTTGATATATCTATTTCTAGTATTTGTTCTATAAAATTGGGGTTACATTATAAATGGTCTATATCCTTTCTTTTTCTCTTTTAGTATTATATTGTAATTTCCCACATCCTAAAAATGTTATTTCACTTTTAGGTATAATTGATAAAATTTGTACATATTTAAGGTGTACAATGTGATGATTTGGTATACATGTATAATGAAATGATTGCCACAATTAAGCTAATTAACACATCCATGTGTATTAAGGTTTTCTGCCCATTTTCTAATCAGATTAGTTAGTCAGTTAGTTAGTTAGTTAGTTAGTTAGTTAGTTATGTTCCTCCCTATATGCCCTGGCCTTATTCCACCTTGTGATTTAATACTGTACTGAGAGTATTTAGAAATTAAAACTTTTATTTGTGATACAGAAATTTTGCCTCCTCTTTATCCCTTTTGTCATCTTGATACAGTAAAAGACTACATTGCTACAACCACACATTTTAAATCTTCTGTCCCCTGAAAATGCAGAGGCCCATTGTGTGCATGTTGTCCAGCAGACTCTGTGCCATTAGAGACTGAGCCAATAAAAAGGAAGTTTATTAATAACAAAAGGCAACATGGCAGATGGGAGAGTCTGAGTTCATCCAACTTGGAAACTAAAGATCTAAAAAAATGTCTTGTGGGCCATATTGGAAAAATGTCTCCAAACTATAGCAGCTGACTTCCTTCTGTTCCATGTTTCACCTGGGCTGTTGACTGAATACTCAAATTCCAGAGTAAACGTTAGAGAGAAAAAGTTCAAGCTATACCATCTGGATTCATCCAAACTGCAAGATTCTCAAATAAGATACTGTTAAATATTCATGGAATGAAGAGGAAGAAAGGGCATTGAAGAATAGTGACAAGGAGAAAGAAAGAAGAAAGAAGGAAAGTGGATATACTAGTAGATGGAGTTGTGAATTATGAAAGAAATACATCTCTAACTTACTCCAGAAAAATAATTAATTTTCAGGACTACTACCAGGCAATTTGGGGGCCTGGAAGAGTTAGAGGCCCCTGATCTGCCACCCTTCCAGATGTATCATTCCTGCCAGGAAAATGGGCTATAGGATAAGAAGAGTGGGCACCAACATCCTTACTTCTCTATTCATTGTTAGTTCTATAATTTATACAGAAAGGGTGAACCAAGCCAGGAAGCATTTCTGGTTTGATAGCCTGAAATCATGATCAAAGAGTGACTTGAAGTCTACTTGAGCCTAATCACAGTAGAAAATACACCACGTAGTTCCACTCAGAATGGTACTTGAGAGGAAGTAAAGTCAAAATTAAATTTTGTGAGGCAGATCTGTAGAAACCACGTTAAGAGATTCAAAAAGAGAAACAGCTACCCGAATCAGACTGAGAAAGTTTAAAGACCATTTTTACTTGGTGAGTACTTCGGGGGTACAAAGATAATCAGAAAAGGAAAGAGCCTTCAAAATTTAAGCATATGAATTTAAGTCAGTCATTTTAGATTTCTTTCCTCCTGTCCCCACATTTTGGGACAATTTGTCCTAGCAATTGCTTTCTTGATGGAGACATAAATTATGCCTACTGAATGGTGATGAGTCCGTGCAAAAGGGTGCAGGGATGAACGCATGAATATTCAGACAGTCAGCTGCTTCCCAACCATTCGCATCAAATGGGTAAGCTTTTAAGGACAGGCTTGCAGAAAAATACAGTCATGACGTCAGTCCAGTTTGGTTAGGCCAGGTATATCAGAAAATAGCATCAGAAAAGAAAGGATCAGACAAAAGAACCTCAAAGCTATCTCAAGTTGATGAAGTTAAGCTCATTAGTTAAATTGTATTTAAATTATGACTATCAGTATTGGGCACACAATGTAATATACATTCATGTATCATAGAATGTACCCTTGAAATCTATATAATCTTATTAACCAATGTCACCCCCAATAAATTTAATTTAAAAATTGTTTTTAAAATGGGACTGTTAATCTCTAAGAAATAGTTAATTTTATCTGCATGAATTTAGTATGAAACAACTAAATATTGTTCTTTTATTTTCAGTCATTTATTTTTCTCCTTTAAGTTTCATATGGAGTAAAGAAAATACTAAGGTGAAGTATTTTACTATACTTCATATACTATAATATAGTGGTGTTTTGTATTATTATTTACAAGAAACACAAAGAAAGTAAGAGAGCCCAGTCAGTGTGGCTCCATGGTTGAGCATCAACCTATGAACCAGGAGGTTACAGTTCAATTCCCAGTTAGGGCACATGCCCAGATTGTGAGCTTAATCTCCAGTGGGAGCCATGCAGGAGACAGCCGATCAATGATTCTCTCTCATCATTGATCTTTTTCTCTCTTCCTCTTCCTTCCTCTCCGAAATCAATAAAAATATATTTTTTAAAAAGTAAGTAAGAGATAACCAATCTTTTTAAACAGTAACTTAAGCCTTTTAAACCAGTTCAATTCAAATCATGTCTGGAAAAACAATAAGTTTGCTACTTACTGGTAGCCTAAAAAAGAGAATTCAATATTATTTATTGATTGTCTCCTTTACTTTTTGGTAGTGTGTGTGTGTGTGTGTGTGTGTGTGTGTGTATGTACACACATGTATCTCTATAACCACACTGTATATCCTTGTTTCCTTGTTAGAATAAACTCTCTAAGGAGGCAGACACCCATCACTATAATCAATGAGCATTATAAATTATATTTCTTATATTTACACTAACATAAATATTATTTCCATTAATCACTAAATGTCTTGACAATGTTACTGGACTTAAGCTGTATTTATATTAACTCCAGGTAACTAAATGAGGACAAATGGGAATTACTATATACGTTACATGACAGGTTGTAGTCAGAAAGGAAAGAGAAGTGCTTGATTTAGAAAACAGAGACAGAATTAAGTAGGCATTACACACTTCATGAAATTGATTTGGCTTCACCATGCAGTATCACAGGGAGAAAGGAATAAAAGAGGAGTGTGAGTTAGGTGTTTAAATTTGTTCAAATATTACAATAATGAGTTCCACAATTTACCCAAAAAAGTATGGTAAAACACCACTCTAATAGCACAGCAAGCCCATTAGTCACTGTGGAAAAAGCAAATTGCTTTAATTCCTTCCAAACTGTCAAGAAGACCGGGAGGGCTAGAGCAGCTGAAAGTGTCTTTGTGAAGGATGTTATTGTTACTCATCCAGAAACAAAGGTGATGCTAGGCTGGGGGGACATAAAAAATAGCCTTTTCTTTGTATGTCATGTAACTCTTTCCAACTGGGACACTAGATTAGTCTCTTATGGTTGCTATAGCAAATTCTCACAAACTTGGTGGCTTAAAACATTTCTTTTTTCTTTTTTTTTTTTTTTGCCACTGTTCTGGAGGCCAGAATCCAAAGTCATTTCACTGGGCTGATATCATGGTTTTAGAGGAGAATTTATTCCTTGTTTCTCACAGCTTCTAAGCACTGTCAGCATTCCCATGGTCAGGCTGCATCACTCCAGTTTCTGCCTTTGTGGTTACATTGCCTCCTCCTCTCTCTTGTGTGTGAATGGGTTTGATCAAATCACACTTGACCTCTCTCTTATATGGGCACAGTGGTTGCATTTAGGGCCCACCTGGATAATCAAGATCTTTAACTTAATCACATCTGCAAAGATCCTGTGTGTTTCTTTCTTTCATCATATAAGGAAATAGTCATGGGATCCAAGACTAGGGCATGGTTATCTTTTGGGGAGCCATTTTTTAGCCTACACAGATACCACCAGAATAAGTACAAAATATTTCATGTCTTTGAAGGTAGCTTCTATCAGTTATCACCAAAGTACTAAAGGTGATGAAGAACAACCTCCTTATTTCTGCCCCAGAGTAATTCTAAGGAAGGGATAACAGGGGAGAGAGATCAGACACAGGTCTTTTCCTACCCCAAGCTACCTGACTTGGGCCAACAGAAGAATGAGACTCTAAAGGATTTTCCACCCCAGCCTGCATGGTTCAGTGATTGAGCATCGACCTATGAATCAGGACGTGACAGTTCTATTCCAGGTCAGGGCACTTGCCCAGGTTGTCAGCTCCATCCCCAGTAGGGTGCATGCAGAAGGCATCCAATCAATGATTCACTCTCATCATTGATGTTTCTATTTCTCTCCTTCTCTCACCTACCAGCAGAATGACCTTAGAAAAGTAACCCCGCCTCTCTGTGTCAAACATTACAAAATGGGGACAATAATATTTCCTACTTCAATAGTCTCCTGGGAGTATTAATGGGTCAACATATAGAAAGTGCATAAAACAGTATGTAGGTAATATTAGCTAAGCATTAACTCTAATAATAGGTTTATTATAAAAGAAACTAAGAGTACCCCCTCAATTAAAGCTTGACTTGTGTTTCTGGTACCTATCTTCTAATTCTATAGGTTGCAGCACATGTGTACTGTCTCTAAAGGACATCATTTGACTCAAAAAATGGTTGCAGATTTCCAGGTGTCACCATATTTATAGAAATGAAGACTGTGCAAGCCATATGTGTCAAAAAGCTGAGGTGTATTTCCACTATTTTCCAGAAAATAAAGGTTATCTATGACACATGCTATATAGCCTGCATGCAGCTATTATTATGAAATATTTATCAGGCATTACAGAATGCCACAGGAGTCTCTCCAGGCTTTAATTGGTTACGAGCCATATATTTTTTAAGGGAAGATGCAACCGACTTACTTAACACAGAATAAAAGATTCCAAGCTTTAGAGCAAAAGAAAAAATCATAGTCTTAAGGGACAGAAATGATTGATGGTGTGTTCAGGGAGTCTGTCTGTGTTTCCTTTTCAGCATTACCATGTCTGAATTTTCCTGGCCTTTATACAAAGCAAGTGCAGTGCTAATCTTGCCACTGGCCCAAGCACATCTTCCAATGGTAGATTATTGCCTAGACTAAAGATCTCTGCTGGTTCTCCTAACTGGTTTGGCTCATTGGATAGAGCATCAGCCTGTGAACTGAAGGGTCCTGGGTTCCAGTCAAGGGCATATAACTAGGTTGCAAGCTCCAGTCCCTGTGGGGAAGTGTGGGGAGGGGTGTGTATGTGCAGGAGGCAGCCAATCAGTGATTCTCTCTCATTGATGTTTCTATCTCTCCCTTTCCCTTCCTCTCTGAAATCAATAAAAATATGTATTTTTAAAAAAGTTCTTTGCTCTTTAAGCTCAGGCACTGAGCTAGGAAATGACATTGTGTGGTATAAATATCAGACCACAGCCACAGAGACCATAAAAGTCTCAACTTTGTTTGGATGGGTTGGAGGGAAATAACTTTTGCAACTGAAATATTTCCAAATGTGTTAATCATTTTTGGAATTTTAAAACAAAATATTTTCACACATTGTGTCATTCATATCTAGTAGGATAACGCCCTTTCTTTCCTCTAAAAAGGAGAAATGCCCTTAAGATGAAAACTTGTGAAAATAATATAATAAGACTAAGAACAACATATTCAAGGATTAATTTTTTTAAAAATATCATGTGTCTTTCTATTAGATTCCTGAACACATGTGCCAGAAGGGCTCCTTGTGGCTACCCTGAAAGAATGATAATCCCAGAGACATAGTTGGACAACTTATTCATCCAATAATGAGTATATGCCTATGTTTTATAATCTTAAAAAAAATGGGAAAAGAATGTTGAATATAGCACAGTGTCTGCAGATTCAATAGTCTCACCTTTCTTCTCCTTTGCTTTTCTATTCCTTTTTTTATTCAGTAAAAGTTCTCACAGTGACACCTAGTGCAACTGGGGTGGCAATGACAGCCTGGAAGATTGAGATATGTTGCCTGGCAAACTCCAGATTTAATTTCTGCTAAAATAAGCTAATTCAGTAAAGCTGAAAGGCTCACCATGCATCTCCAACCCCAAAGTGCATGCATATCCTAATTATCATTTGAATCTATTTAAAAATGGATCATGCTTATGGACCATAATTCCAGTTCAGTTCATCTCCTAACAGTTAGAAATGCTGGATCATTAATATCCATAATGAAGTAGAACTGCAATGAAGGGACTAAATGAAACAGCTCACCTCTCTCCAAGATGCTGCCAAGATGGGTTGGTCAGTTTTTGAGCTACTCTTCCCAAACATTTCTTTGGAGTTTCTACCTTAAAATGCCACCTAAAAGTTCTCCTAGCCTTACCTTCTCAGAGTGCTGTTATAAGAAACCTACCAGAGACCTGAAGAAACCACACAGCACTTTTTTTGCAAAGCATCTTTTTTAAGATGTTCTAGTCAAATGATCTCCAAAGGAGAGATTGTAAGGGGTGCAGGATTTACAGAAGAGATGAGAATCCTGCTTCGTTGCTGAGGTGCAGCAGCCTGCAGCCCATCTGATGCTAGTGAAGATTTGTGGAAGCATTTGACATGTGCCCTCTGAAGCTCTGGGCACAGTTGGACACAGAAAGTGGTACCGAGTTGGGTAGAGAGGTTTCTGAAGAAGGAGGTGCCTATTGGAGTAGACAATATAGTAAGACTCGAAGGGTCCAAGGTACAACCTTCCACGGAAGAAAGTAGGGCAATGTCACCACATACAGTTCTCCATGGTCCTTGGAATCTGCAAAAGACCCCCCTGCAATTCCCCTGGCTCCTTGTCAAGGGGCATCAAGATCTAGGCAGAGACTGGGCTTTTGGGAAAGAGGAAGCTTATTCAAGAAAAGTCATCAAAGGCCCAGGCAGAAGCTACACACAGCTGTCCCTCTGAAACAGTGGTTCTCAACCTTCCTAGGCCTCGACCCTTGCATACAGTTCCTCATGTGGTGGTGATCCCAACCATGAAATTTTGCTACTGTTATGCACCGTGATGTAAATATCTGCATTTTCCAATGGTCTTAGGCGACCTCTGTGAAAGGGTCGTTTGACCCCCAAAGGCGACGCGACCCACAGGTTGAGAACCACTGCTCTGAAAGGACTCCCAAAGCTATAGGGGGTCAGAATGAAGCTGAATACCACCCCAAGAAAATCATGCATGGTATCCACTCAGGACAAGCACATCCTCAACATCAAATAGAACCCAGAAGAAGCAGAATGAGGCGGGCTCATTAATAAGTTTTATAGACCACATGTTGATTCTTTTATATTGATTACATGTTATCCTGATGTTGGATATATTGAGTTAAATCAAATATATTACTAAAATAATTTCATTACATTTTTAACATGGCTAATAGAAATCTTTAAATTATATATTTGGCTCATATTATATTACTACTAGTAGCCCTGCGCACGAATCCGTTTGCCAGTAGCTCGCCAGTAGCTCACTGCCGCTCTCCAGTAGCTCTCACCCCATGCCCCACCCTCCTGTAGCTCCCTCCGTTCCCCTCACCCCCTTATAGCTTGCTGCCCTGTCCCCCCCCCCACCTATAGCTCTCCACCATGCACTTGTAGCTTACTGCCCCACCCTCTTGCTGATCTGTGATTCGGTCCTTACTGGTCCGTCCTTATACCTCACAGTGTAATGACCATTTGCATGTTACATCTTTATTATATAGGATTGGGCAGTGCTGCCTTAGACTATCATGGATCCATCCTCAAGCAAGACTTGGAAACATAATCTCAGTAAATGAAGCCCCTGGAGGCAGGTGAGCTGGGAAATAATATGTAGGCTCCTTGCACTTACATTTTTGTATCTCATCTTCCCATTTTACAAGTTGCCTCAGCATTAAAGCATACAGTCTGGTACATGAAAACTCTGGCAGGCCAAACAGAAGCATTAGATTATATGACCTTTCTTAGACAAACAGTTGCTGTTAAAGAATCACACTTGAAGTTATGAGCGTGTGCTTGTGGTTCCAGAGAAGTACTTGCAGGGAGCCTAAGTAAGACCCAGAGCCCCTAGGGGAGGCCAGTGTTTGCCTCAACTGCTGCAAAGCGTGCTTGAACAGACACAGGCTGACATTTGAGCCAGACATTCAGAGGCTACAAAAATCACAAAGCCCTGTGACACCTTTTATAGACAGTGTGGTCTAAGAGATGTCAGTTTCCATCAAACGGAATAAGGAAAATGATGTCATGTGCTTAGTTCTAAAAGAATGCTTTGTGGGGAAGAGATAGCAGTATTTTTTTTTACCTGGTCAACTCTGCCTGTGCCAACATGTCTGGAGTTTCTGGATCGTGAGTCAATAGAACATAATAATAGCTTGACTTTAGCCAACAATGACTGGCCAAATAGCCAGCCACTTCTCTATTCCGGGTACAGTTGAAGTATCCTTCTGGCTGCCTGAGTTCAAAACATTACCAAGTAATTGGTTGTAGGTGGTCTGGCTGTTGCAATGGATTCATTTTGAGGCCAACTGCATGATAGACTGAAGAAGAAAAGAGGAAATGTTTCATGATAGTATGAATCTATTTTATAGTATTTAATGTTCTGTTGGCTCCATAAAAGCAACAGGGGGACCCAGAATTAGTAATAAATGTTGATTTCCAAATCCTGGTGGTTGGAAGAAAAGAATTTAACAATTAAATGAGAAGGAAATATCAAATTTTAGTCCAGCATGGACCTATTATGAGCAGAAAAAGAAGTGCACAGAGAAATTACAAATATAAATTCAGAAAAAAAATATGTGTTTTGAATCTTCAGTCTCAACAGCCAAGTCTTAAAAATTTATCAAGGCAACATCCCTTTTTCTTTTAAGGAAGCAGATAAGAAAGTTTGAATAGAATTAATTATATTTCTAAGTATTTAGAACTCAAACAAAAAAATAAGTGGCTCTTAAGAAGTATAGCTGGTCCTTGAAACACTGAAGATAAAAGTTTTATAAATATCTCTTGGAGAAAAACTGAAGGGAGTTCTTTCAATATTTTTCTTTCTCAAATGTTTAAGTTTTCATAAAAAGCACCTAAAAATAAATTACCATGTATAGGAAGAGACCAACCAAAGAACTTTCATGCATATATGCATAACCTATGGACACAGACTATAGCAGTGGTTCTCAACCTTCCTAATGCCGTGACCCTTTAAGACAGCTCCTCATGTGGTGGTGACCCCCAACCATAAAATTATCTCCGTTGCTACTTCCTAACTGTAATTTTGCTACTGTTATGAACTGTAATGTAAATATCTGATATGCAGGATGTACTTTCACTGTTACAAATTGAACATAATTAAAGCATAGTGATTAATCACAAAAACAATATGTAATTATATATTGTGAAATATTTATTTCTAATTACAAATAAATGAAATTTTGTCTTGAATCATGGTATAGCATGGGTAACAGTCTTAATATGACAACAGTAAACTACATTGCTACATTTTGCTACACTGAGGAGCGTTGTGTTTGTTCCTAAGACCATGGGAAATAGTTGTTTTCCAATAGTCTTAGGGGACCCCTGTGAAAGGGTCGTTCGACCCCCAAAGGGGTCGCGACCCACAGGTTGAGAACCACTAGACTATAGGGTTGTGAAGGCCTGGGGTGGGGGGCAGGGTGAGCTAGAAGGGGTGAATAGGGGGAAAAGGCGGACAATGTAAAGCTTTCAACAATAGAGATTTTCTTTTTTAATTGCCAATACTAAAGAACAGAGGATGTCCATGTTGTAGACTCGGGAGGAGACCATTAATAAGGAGAACAGCTATGGGAAAGTCATTTGAATTAGATTTTTATTGAGAAGCTATTCAGCAAAATTGAACCAGCCAATTTGTCAGTTCGCCACACATTTTTTTCAGTTGGTGATGTTGGCAGGAACGGTGAATGGATTTCCTCCTAGCAGCTTTCTGTGTTGGGAAGGCCTCTGAGGTCTTGCCTGTGCTCAAGCTCTGCAGGAAGGATTGCTGCCATTGATTAGTGATGTCTGACTAGAAGAGGACACGGCTCTCCTGTGTCCTGTCGTTGCTTTCCTTACAGTGGAAAGTGTAGCTGTGGGAACACCTTCCCTACCATTCTGCTCTGGTGCCAGCTCATTTAGAGAACATCATTTCACACACGACTGATAGCAAGGTCAGATTGCTGTACTCCAAAAGCAGGGTGTAGGCGAATTCCTGAGCTCACCTCTCCGGCTCCTCTGACCCTCTCTGCATTACATAAGGTCCTTGTACTTGCTCCTCACCCCTGATGTAAGGGTACATTCATCTTTTTTGCCTCCAAAACAGGAAGTTTTTCTCTAACATGTGAAAATTTGCTGTGCATAAACTATGGGATGATAGAAAGGGCTGCAAGGACAAAAATCTTTTTGTGCCAAGAGAAATCTCATTTACCTCCAAAAGTAACAATATAATGATCTCTTTTCAAATTATTCAGACCCAATTTTTTGGACTTAATTAATGCCAACCCTGCCCTTTAGCTCACTGCCATCTGCCAGGAGTTGTCTCCCAGGAAGAAAGGTCACAGTACTAAGAGTGACGCAGGCACGGGGACTGTGGGATGCAGGCTTCCCTCCTCGATGTCATGCACCTCTCCTGCCCCAACACCAGCCAGCATCAGTTATTGCTGTCAATGTCAGACAGTCACATAGCATCAATTAGAGGTGGCAAAAGCTCAACACCTTCTAAGCTTGCCTGAAAAAGAAAAGTGTCTGGATGCTTGTACCTATTGGCAAAACTTACTAAAATCTGTATAAAATAAAGCACATTATTTTCCAATTAAAATTATATCTGTTATGGCAGAGAGTAAAATAATGGGTTGAACCACATGAAACTGCCATTTTTCGAGGCCAAAGACAGTCAATTTCCAGTAATTCCATATGGTTCAAACTAAGAGTATAGACCATTGTCTGTACCAGTATCCGCATGTACTTAACTAGGACTTGAACAATGAGTTTGTTACCTGAGATGTGTAACAAGATAACCAAATATCTTATTTCAGAAAAATTTCAGTGACAATTTTCTTATGAAAGGAAATATACTTCTATGCCACCTATTTCTTTTCTTGTATTGCCTTTGGGCATCCATTTATTAAACACCCATGTCAAGTTCTGCCATGGGCGTCCAATGGGGCCCATATTCTAGTGGATGGCTCTGTGAGAGGGAAGCCAGAGTTCATAAGGAATATATCAGAGTTCCACCCAACCTCCACCCGGGAGGGTCTAGGCAGACTCTCAGAAGAGACAGCATTTTGGCTGGGTTTCCAAACATTTGTAGGGGAAGCCAAACCAAAGTCCAAGAATCAATGGAGTAAGAGAAGGAGAATGGTGAGGACAGGGTCTTCTTCTAGGTAGTCCTGGTTCCAAAAAAGTTTGGCATACAATTTTTCCATTCACAGCATCTCTGGCTCATTCTTGCTACTCTGTTTCATTATAACCCCATCTTTTCCAACATTACCTAGGGCCATGGCTGCAATGAATAAATAGCAATATTAAAATGCCATCAGGGAAGATTTGTCACACTTAACTTCTAATTGGGGAGAAAACAATGTCTTAAAGCTTCATAGGTGTTTCTATCTAATCTGGGAACCAGTGTCATATTAACAGACTAGATAAATACATGGAGAGCTCTATCTTGCTGCTAAAACTTTAATCCCTTCCAGTTCCATTCAAATTCTACCTTTCAAAAATAAAATATATGTGCAAGACGTGAGATCCCACTCCTGCAATAACTTCTTGTGTGGGGGTTGCCATTCAAGATTGCCCATATTGGCATTTGATTCTCCCAGCCTGTGGAGCCTGCTGTCTTGCTAATTTAGCTACAGGTCAGCCCTCAATCTGTTCTAGAGCAGACTTATCTGGCTGGGAAAGACCATTGGAATTCAAATAAGGGCACCCTCCTCAGAGAAGCTGCCAAATGCTCAGACCTTTCATGCTAAATGACACTTGTCACCCTGGGACATGTATTGCTGAACACCTCTGCCTGGTCTGCAGCCATCAAACCCTCCCAGCTCAGAATCCACATAAACATTTAACTGCTACAGTCCAGGGAGAAAATCAGATCCTTTTCTATGTCTCATTATCAAAGCAAACATAGATAGTAGCTGCTCAATTCAGCTTATATAAGAAATTCAGTGAGTTATATTGTCATGAATTTTTTTTAAATCAAATGTTAGTATCTCTGGGACTGAGATGGCAATGATAAAGATTTCTTGCCAGAGTCTCAGACCTTTTCAGTCAAAGCCCCATCCCTAGTCTGAGTGGCCATGATGAGGATCTTCTCTGCTCACTCTTACTTTCTTCCTTCCTTCCTTCCTTCCTTCCTTCCTTCCTTCCTTCCTTCCTTCCTTTCTTTCTCACGTGGTTCCTTCGGCAGTCTTTTCTGTCTTTGAGACTTTGAGGAAGGAGTACCCAGTTCTACTTTGTCAGCTAAACCAACCTAAAGAAGTATGAACTAAGATGCCTATACAGTCCTCTCCCTAGCTAAAGATCTCATTTTGGTGAAGATAGTAAACATTGAGGAAGTGATAGGCAGTATATTAAGTTGTTTCCCAAATGGAAGACAAACAAGAAAAAAAATCTTCTGATTGAAGCATGCTAGTACATAACATAAGGAGAAGGGCACAAATCATATGTATACATCACTATCCCTGTTGGAACCAGCACCCAAATTAAGAAACCAGACATTACCCCAGAACTCCTTCCATGTACCCCTCCCCCAACACTAACCTGACTTCTAACACCATACATTCATTTGACCAGAGTGATATTTTTAAGAATACCAGCAATTGCACTGAATAAACAAGGATAAACTGGAACTCTCCATGGCAAACTCGAATGTATATTATTGTAAACTAGAGGCCCAGTGCACAAAATTCATGCACAGGTAGGGTCCCTAGGCCTGGCCAGTGATCAGGGCTTATTGGGCCTTCTGGCTGCTGGCCATGGCCTCCCTTCATTTTATGCCACACCCCGGTGGTCAGCACACATCATAGCGAGCAATAGAACTCCTGTTCTGGTTGAACTCTCATAGGGACACTTTGCATACTAGCCTCATAGATAGATAGATAGATAGATAGATAGATAGATAGATAGATAGATAGTAGTCACATTTGGTATGTTTCCAAAAGCATTTTGCATCCATCCCTGTTCTAACACTTATCACATTCTGCATATTTACAAAATACTCAACCAACTCCCTGCTACTAGGTCAGCATCAAGTCTGATTCTCCATGTCTTTCTCCCAGTACCATTCAGTGACTCTCTGGTGCCATTGGGGCCTAGATGAAGAATCTAACAATGCTAGTGGCCAACATTTGTGTTTCCAAATCCTTCGTCCATCAGTCATTGTCAGGTTGGGCAGAAGATGCACTGCTATTTCTCCATTCTGGCCTGATGATGTGATTCTTTGCAGAAAGCTTTTGCTGTATGTTATGTACTAGTATGCTTCAATCAAAAGATTTTTTTTTCTTCTTTATCTTCCATTTGGGGAACAACTTAATACACTTCCTATCACTTCCTCAACATCTACTATCTTCGGCCTGGCCATTTCCCACTTGACCTGTGACTTTCAGCTAGTCTCCATGTGTGCCTCCCACCATCCTGGCTCCTGGCTCTGTGTGTGGTGTGTGGTATGTGTGTGTGTGTGTGTGTGTGTGTGTGTGTGTGTGTGTGTGTGTATGTGTGTGTGACAGATTCTTCTTGACTCTAATCAGACTCCTCTTAGCCCTGTAGGCCTCAACTTTCCATGTCCCTCTTTGTCAGGCCTGCATCATCCAGTTTTAGCAAGAATCTGGCAAGTTGGTTTGGAAGGGACCCCCAGCTTGCATATCTGATGACCCCCAGTATCTGATCAAATTCCTCAGCCCCCACCCACCCTTGGTGTCTGATCCCCCTGGCCTGCCTTCAGCAAGAATCCTGCCAAGTCCATTTAGTCACAATGCCCCCTTAGTCCTGATGTTTTCTCTCAGTAATTTTCCAGCCACAGCCCCCCACCTAGCTCCCCAGCAATAAATCCCCACTTGTCCACGCCAATCTTGGAATAGAGCCCAGCTTTCAACTGAGGTCTCCTTTCCCCGACTGCAGTCATTCCCGAGTCAAATCTGTTTTCATGCTTTAACTACCGTCAGACTCCGATTTTCTTTGGGAAGAAGGGAACACATGTGCACACATGTGTGTGTGTGTTTTCCTTGATTTGGCTGTCACTGGTCTATGTTAAAACCAAAAGATTTCCTTCCAGCCCCACCCCCTCCCTTCCTTACACCCACCATTTGACCCAAAGGCAAATGAAGCCATTCAAATATTTGTTCATCGTGTCATCTGTTCCCATCCGACCTTGCCATGCCTGTCATGCCCTGCATGTCAGTTTGAAGCATAACGTCATTAATACCTCCAGTGCACTAATGGATGCTTCACGCATGGATGCATTAATGAAATGTGTTATTGTTTCCCCCTCACAGGACATTAACAATCTACCTCACGCTGCGCCCAAAGCCCCGCGGAGCTGCTGAAAACCACTAGCTATCAAATGAACCCTCAGTTCAGCCTCAGTGACTTTAAGTTCAAGTTTATCACTGAAGCGTCACTCACGTGAGAGGAAGATACAAGCCTCAGAGGGCTTTGGGGCCCAGCTCCAATGACCATAAAGAGTAAAGGGAGGCTATGGCTGCTGCGGGAAGGGTAGGGGAGCGGAGGGGGAGTGACGCTGGCATGGAAACAACCCCTGTCAAGAAGAAATGGGAAAGATCTGGGATGATTTGTTTCTTGTTTCTCCCCCTTTGTCTATGGACTGATGGTTTGAATAATGAAGACCGTATTGGTTTTCTCCTGGACTCCGCCAGCACAGATCTGCTTTTCTGATGGTACAGCTGACATATTAAGAGGGATTAAAGTTTCTGTACACAGGCAATGTTTAAATTAACTTCCTTAAGCCCCAAAGAAATCTTTCCAGCTGATTTGCAAAATGAACGCCAGCCTGGCCCCCGCAGCCACCCTGCACGGGTTGCCTAAACACAGCCGCGGTGTTCTTATTTGGCCAGCTGCTTTTGCAAAATCAGAAGAAAAGGAAAGGTAATTCCCTTTCAACATCACCTCAGCCAGTATTTCTTCTGTAATTAAAATTGAAAGCTTTCCCCAACAGGTTCTCAGAGGCTCTCCCAGAGAAACAGATTTCTCTTTTCCTGTATAATTAAGCACAAATTGTAAGGTGCGCAGCGGCTTTGCAGTAGAGGAGCAATGAATGGTCAAAGGTGCTGCATCCCAGGCAGGGGGGAGCTTTTGTGTGTGGGTAGTTGTTAGGAAATGCTAATGGCTTTTTCTCCTGCCTGGGGCTCAAATCCCTGCTGTGCCAGAAGTTTTTCCACAAGCTGGGGCCAGGAAGGTGAAGGAAGACCCACAACACAAATGCTACACACAGAATCATCTGCACTGGGAGGGGGACTGTCGCAAGGCCAGGAAGACAATTGTTTGCCCAGCATCTGTGCCAACAGCGTGCCCACAACTCCTTTTATTCTCATCCTGGAGAACAAGCTAAAGAGCAAGGACTAAAGGCCTTCTCTGCATGTCTCAGGTCAGTAAGCACATACCCTAGAGCAGACATAAGCTTCCAATTGCAATTAAGTATCTAATCAAAAACTCCTGGCAGAGGAGCAAAAGTCAAGGCTTACCTCTTTCCTGGGCTGCTGACAGCAAAGGGACTTTGCCTGCCCGTGAGAGCCATGCGCCTACATCCCCGTCCTGAGGAACCCTACATGGCAAGAACCGCATGCAGGTGGCCTCTAGGGTCTGGTGCACCCTCCAACTGCCAGACAGCAAAAAGCTGGGACCCTCACTCACAGAGCAGCCAAGAAATAAACTCAGGCTATAACCTGAATAAGCATGGATTTGGATTCCTCTCCAGTTTGTCACCCAGATGAAAATGTGGTCCAACCAACACACTTATGGGAGCCTGGCGAGGCCTTAAGCAGAAGACATTGCCTGGATTCCTTACCCATGCAACCTGCAAAATAAAACTGGGGTTGTTTTAAGCCATTGTCATAATGTTTTATGCAGAAATAGGTAACTAATACAATCTGGAGGCATTCAGATCCTCCATTTTAAAATCATTAATGATTTAGTTCTATTGCATTTGTGGCCCTCATCATTAATATGTTTAAATCACCAGACGATTAAAATGTTCCTCACTGCATTGTCCCTTGGGTCCATGGTGCACATTTTTAAGACAACTGGTTGAGATTTTCTGTGAATCATTTCTTCTCAACTTTGTCTACTTTGTCACTGAGACTGCTTACATGACAATAAAAGATCTTAAAGTGAGTGGAAAACTGCATTAATCACATGAGTTCTATGTTTGACACAAATATTACAAAGATATTGGTTTTATTTCAATCAAGATTTCCACAGGCTGCTAAAACATATGCACAAATAATGAGGAAATATTATTTCATTCCTGTTTGTCTTAAGCTCCAGACTCAGGTAGTCTTCAGTTCAGAAGCCCCCATAAAACTTTCAAAGTTCTCAAAAAAATGTGTGTTGTAGTTCAGATCATTTTAAAAATTAACTGCCATCTGAAGCTATTGATACAGAAGAGCAGGCCAAGAAGGGCTAGGAAACTTTTGAAGACTCCTAACACCAGAAATGAAGAATTATTATAAAGAGATATTAACTAAGACAGTGATTTAAAAAAAATAACAAACCAAAAGATAAAAAGAGGTATAGTCTTATCCCTGTATTAAAATCTGACATATGGAAGATATGACATTACAAATCAGAGGGAAAGTATGTTCTGTGCAGTTCATGGTACTCCACAATAGGTTCCCAATATGGGGGAACCTATTGAAAGTTTCAATTTTCAAATGAAACTTTCCTTCGTTGTATTTTATTTAACTGCAAAGCAAAGCAAAAGAGTGAGGTAAAGGTACAAGTCAGTATTATTAAACTATAAATAGTAAATTGTCGTAAGAGTCACTCGAGTCATTATATTTTGCAATCATTCTTTTATGATATAAAAAAATGTAGAGTTAAGTGGGACTGACTGACCTTTTTAAAAAAACATCCATTCCTGCTTATGATTCAACTCTTCAACATGTATACTTAATTTGTGATTGAGAACAGTTTTAACATGCCTTTAGCCTAACAAAAGCCAAACACAGGATGATATGGTGTTTTGAATGTATTTCAAAATCATAGGATTGTGGAGATTGTATAGGAAATATGAATGAAACAAGACTGGTCATGAAGTGTTGGAGCAGGATTGTCAGTATCTAGGGGTTTGTTATACTATTCTCTCTACTTTGGTATGTTTGAAATTCTCCATAATAAAGAAAGTTAAAAAAAGAAAAGAAAAGAAAAGAAAAACAGTGTTTGGCTCAACTGTCTCTCCAAGCATCTCAAGTAAGAAAGTAAAAGTTATACAAAATTCATAAAACACACACATATATTGGCATATATATAATACACACACACACACACACACACACACACACACATGCATATATATATTTATATTTAGGGAGTATAAAAATATGTACATAAAAGTTTTATATATGACTACCTTCTGTTTAGTCCTCCAGGTCCACTATTCACTCTTCTCAAGGGACTTTCAAGGGTGAGGTTTACAGGATCCTGACCCCTGTGGCTTCCGAATGGGTATAGACATGGAGAACACCAGAGAGATCTGAAGGAGTGAGGAGGAAAGCAAGGTCAGGAGGCTTGTTGTCTGGTTCTCTTCCTGCCTTAGAGTGGGCTGACTATGGCCTTCCACTGAAGGTCACTGTACCTCTCAAGGAGGCCAATTCTCCAAGCCCTTCTTCTGCTGGGTTTTCAAAACTGAATCTGTCCTTGTCCCCTTTTGTTATAGAGGCTACTACCCCCCAGGTTCCTGCACAATCCTTGGGTGGAATTGTACTCACCCATTTCTAAGAGTTTTGTGTGCCATCTATTTTTTTAGGCCCCTAATTACCACTCTTTATCAAAAAATAGGCACAACATTTGTTATTATAAATAGAGATAGATTATTAACTCTCTATACATGTACAAATACTTCCATTGCTGCAGTTATGTCCTAGGTCCGTGGTCAGCAAACTCATTAGTCAACAGAGCGGCAAACCACCAACCACTGTCCTAGGTGAACCCCAAGCTGGACACAGCATATATAAACATAAAGTGAATGAGAGATGTGAAATTCAAGATACATAATGGTCCACAAAGTAGTTCTCCTTGCTAATAGATATAGCCAGAATTGAGAGGACAGTCCTTTCTCTGAAAAGCCCAAATTTTGAGAATAACTTAGCTCTTGTAACCTTCTCCACATCCTAAACTCCACTTGGTGCTATAGCACTATTACACATATCAATCATTGCACTATAATTACCTGAGTACATGTTTTCATATCCCCTACTAGGATGTGAGCAATTCAGGGAAAAGAGTCTCTTTTATTCAACTTTGTATACCCACCATCCAGCACAGAACTACCTGCCACACAACAGTCACAGTTAATGTTATTGAATGAATAAATACATGCTCGAGTGAATTAATGCTATGGGCCAATGTATTCTACAGCAGGGCTCTAAAAAGAGGGTCTTCTCACCTTCTAGTCACCATCTGGCTTCCAAAAGCTACACCAAATCCAAAAGTGACCTTGGTACCATAGCAAAAAAGAATCTTTCTCATCTGAATCACTCCCATCTGCCTGGCTACAGCCAACATAAGGTCTTGAGACTGAGAAACACCTTCAGTTGTTAAAAGGGGGAGGGGAAGCAGATGGTAAATGAAGGAACGAAAGCTCATTAATTCCTAATGGAGGCTTCCTCCTGTATGTAATTAAACAAAAAGAAGGAAGAGCCAACGGAGGAGTGTTCCAGAAATAAAGTAGGCAGCTGGAGGCGGTTTATGAAAGGTATAAACCCTCAGGGAGCTTTCCATTAGACAGGATAATAACATCCACACTTCACAAAGATGAGTTCTCCACGACCAGCAATAGGATCCCCACACGTGATTTCAATGAAGTCTCAGAAAGTGAGAAGAGTTTGTCTTTTTCCAGTTATGTAGATGGAAAAAGTGGTGCTCAGAGAAGTTAAATAACTTGCCCTGAACAAAATGCCTAGAAAGTGATAGGGGTGGATTTAAAATGTTTTGACCTTGAATTTGGTTCCCCATCTATTTCAGGACTATGAATGGAGTGACTTTCACGTCAATTCTAAAGAGCAAATGACAGTCTACCCAGCTCATCTATCTCACTCCAATTTTGTCTTTTCCTCTGGGCACATTGTCAATTACTTGAAGACCTTCCAGATATTTTCTATTTCTGATTGGCAAGTGGAACATAGAGGTTCCTAGGAACCTAGAGTTTTTATTTTATTATGTCCACATAGAAAACAGTACAATAATCCATTTCAAGCAAAAGAGAAATGAACTCTTCCTATAAAACCTGGTTAATCCATTCCATTTCTTCCTACTGTTCCTAATACAAAATATACATCCACATAGAAATTGAGAATTAAATATTGTACTTTGATTTTATAGGAAGTGTGCAATATAAAGCTGAGATATTGGCATTAAATATCGAGACTTCATTATTAAGGGCTTGCAAGTAAGCCTGAGTATTCATATGCAATGTCAGTTCATCCAAAAAGAAGTAAGTTACTTGAAAATTTACTCTGCATTAAACTTGCCCCTAGAAGCCTTCTTGTATCTCTCTCAAAGACACACAGCTGACCTAGTTGAGAACTGAGTGCAAAAGAGTAAGGAAGATGTTCTGTTTAAACAGTACCAATTGCTTATTATAGCTATCCAGTTCTCAATATCACCCCCTGCCAAGGAAGCATTCAGCCAACATTTTTATTGGGCTGAAGCCCCAGATGTGCTCCATTAATCCATGCAACTACCTTTGTTGGAGGGCTCCAGGCATTATTACTCATGAATCCTATAGAGCACAAATATATTTCTAGAAATATTGTCATTTGTATTACATATGACCTTAAAGCAGCTTCATAAATTATACCTTCAAATCAAACTAAAGAGTTTTTGATTCTTTTGCTGTTTTAGTCATCTGACTTTCACCCAACACACTGTATTTCATTTACATATGCATATAATTAAATCAGGTTTAGTGAGCTGGGTCCCTTGGTTTCATCAAGATCATCATAAAGTATTTTTGATGAGGTGGGGTCTTGGAATCTATAATGAGTCTCTTCCGGATTGTGGGTTTTATCGGTTCGAACTTTTCTTCTGATTGTGCTTTCCTGAGAAGTGTTGTAGCTATAATGGAGGCTTCTAGGCTGTGCTTTACTTTTGGTATTGTATCAATTAGGTAGCAGAACAAGAAAAATTGTTCTTTATAGTATGTTCTATATACATTAGACTATTTAACATGAAACCTGTCCATTCTCAGATATTTTGGCAGCAGAAATATAGTCACTTAATTATTAAATTAGTTACCTGTCCTAAAAATTGTCAGTACCTCAGCATGGTAATAGGAAAGATTTTTCTCAAAATAATTTCAACCTGATTATAAAACAAGAACTGTTTTTTACCTGAAGTTTCCAGGAAAGATTTTAATAATAAATATTCTTGTTTTATAGTAGGAGCTTGAGTGAATATAGCATTATTCACATAAAGGAAAACAGTACTTTGATCTACTGCATTATTAGTGACAAGAAAATAGAACCATAAAATAGTATGATATCCTGAGCTGAGATGGGCTGGGATACAAAAAAAAAAAAAATCAGTGTTATCTGTGAAACCTTGACCAAAACTCCTCTCCTTTGTCTGAAGACAAAAGCAACTGTCATCCAGCTATTAACTTATGTCCTGGACACTAATGAGGAACTGTTTCAGGTTTTCTATGAAAGGAAGGTCACTGAGGTCATTATCACATGTATATACGAGTAACAGGTGGCATGCAACAAAATAGTGTAAGAAGCAAAATGGATCTGTGACAGGAATATCTGTCTTAAGGAATTATTGGGGGTTAACCCTGGTTAAATATTTGTGTTGCCTGACAAAGATCACAAGTTCCAAGAAGGGGAAATGTCTCACACACAGATAAAAAGCTTTCCAAGAGAGTTCTAGAATCTTCCAGCCTCAGAATATATCTGGCCTGTCCTCTTCTCTTCAAAAGTTACACCAATGTACCTGGCTGGTGTTGTTTACTAGTTAGAGCATCAGCCAGCATACTTAAGGGTCAAGGATTTGATTCCAAGTTAAGGGCATGCACCTGGGTTGCAGGTTCAATCCTTGACCCATAGTCATGGCCCATGCAGGAAGTAACCAATATATCTCTCTCTCACATCTCTCTCTTCCCCTCTCCCTCTCCCTCTCCTTTTTCCTCTCTCTCTTCCTCTTCCTTTCTCTCTCCCTTACCCTCTCCCTCTCTCTCTTTTCCCTTCTCTCCCCCACTCCGTTCCCTTCTTTTCCTCTCTCCTTTCCACTCTCTCTAAAAAAAATCAATGGAAAAAATATACTTGGGTGAAGATTAACAAAAAAACAAACAAGTTATACAAACAAAATCTTGGAGAAATGAGAGCTGAGCTTATTTTCAGAAATTTTCAGAGAAGAGGAACTTCCATTTCTTGAATTAACCATGTTGTTTCTATCTAGCTTATTTTATATGGCCACATTTATCATGCCTAAAATTCAGCCCGACTCCACCAAATTTTATTTTAGGAGCATTTGTTCATTCATACATTCATTCAATAATTGTTTATGAAACCCAATATATTTTAGGCACAACTATAGGAGATAGGATTCAACAGAAAACAGGAAAGCAAAATTCTTCCTATTGTGATCTTTATTGTTGTAGCAACAAACTATTCAATTCTCAGTAACATCATTATTTCTTGTAAGAAATTGGGTCAATTTATTTTATCAAAGCTGGTTTTTTTAGAATTTAATTTCTTTAACAAAAAGATTAAGCTACATGAAAATCAACATCAACCTTATTCACACAATTTGACAGCATTTGGGGCTGGTTCTTTTCTGGTATGTTTTATTCTCATGTTTCCAAGAGTATACCCCAAAGACATGGACAATCTTTCTCCATCTTGGAAAGACCTCCCATTCAACCATGTGTGTAATCTTGGAGGGTCACAGGTATAATGTGAAGAAAGAATGGGCCTAGCCAGCCACATGTCCCAATCAACCCTGGGAAAAATGAAATTGCCTTTATATAATGTTTCCTAGGGAGGATACAGGGACTAGTCATAGAATAACCACCCCAGCTAATTTGTAACTATCATTGTGCTTTGACTTCATATATACACTGTATTTGACTATTTAGTCCTCATAGAACCTCAGGAAAAATAGAGGAGAAAACAGGCTGTAAAACATGTGACTTCTCTACAGTTAAGAGCTTTAGCAAATGGTGATACCGGGATTCAAACTTGGGTCTATCTGATTCCAGTAGCCACTCTTTTATGAAAAACATGATATTATTTATCTAATGAAAGCACAGAAAGGAATTATTGCATCATTATTTCATACCCCATGGAATGATAATAACCAAGATGAAAAGGATACAAGTTTTGAATATCACCCATCTATTTTCAGTTCCTTTTCTGAGTCTTAGCTATTGCAATAAAAACATTGTTTTTTGTCCTTAAATACATACTCATAAAACTAAAAACCATTAATGCCTTTATTGATTAAAATGTAAAGGAAAAAAATTGAGTGTGGATAACTAGTTGTATACCTTAGACAAAGTAGCTTTGAGTGCTTTTGAAGCCAGAGAAATATCAGACAGGAAGGACATTCACTCAGTTTGTTCCAGGAAGAACAAAGATTTACGGCTCTGAGAATAAAATATGAATCAGAACTTGTCAGAACATTGGGTTCTAATGCAACTATATAAAAGTAGTTAAGAGTAATTTGAGCTGCAGAAGGTCAAAGACAATGATTATAATCCAGATATGATTGTTATTGCACATATTTTTAATTCTTGGGAGTGAGTTTTTCTTCACTTTATTTTCCTCATTAAGCTTAGAATTTTAGGTTTTACCTATGTCATTTTATAAGTGAACAAGCTAATTTAACATGCCTTTGATGATGAAGCATATCCCTTGTTAGAACAGAAACCCCTAGAGCCTTCATCTCCCAATTCCCTTTCTTCTGCCTCCACAGAACTATTTCTGTCTAGTATTGAGCAATGTCTTTGCTTGATAGAACAAAACAAAACACAAATCATCAAGTGGTAGCAATTTAAATAAAGATCTGGCCCAGAGGACATACACACACAAAAAATGCCATTTAACCTAAAGCAATAGGATGTCATGATCTAAATCACTGATTTACTATTTACCATAAATCCCTGAGTAGCATTAGTTGTCATTTCAGGTAAATGCAATAAAAACACACTGAACATTTTCCACGTGCAATGCACTGTGCTAAATATTAAGGATAAAGAGATGACTAGATTAGTCTCTCTTCTCTGCAATTTATCACAGAAGAAAGGAATATATGCAAATATTTCTGACATCAAGTAGTAATTTCAAGAATCAAGAAAAATAACGTGTTGAAGAGTAACACTAACTTGATATGATCATAATTTATACTTTCTGATTTATTGTAAACTTTAAAAAGCCAGAAATTTATGTTTCCAAGAATCATTGCACAAGTGTGTGTTTTAATTAGTAGTCTTTTTTGGTGAAAAAAAAAATATTACATTTAAAAATTGTGGTTTGTATGTTCTAAAGTCCAGTATAGCTTGATATCAATTTTAATCACAGCTGGATCAGTCTTTCTAAAGAGGAAATAAAATCTCTCTCTGTATTCCTTGGCTCTGGTTTTCTTTATATTGGCCTCATTCTTCAAAGAACTTTTTTATAGTAGGATTAAAGATAAATCCAGAAGTATTGCACCTGGTTATTAGCCCTGGTAGGAAGAGAACTTCTCTTTCCCACAATTTAACAAAAAGCCATGGAATTTATTCCCTAATGAGCTATTTTAGGTTGTGTCCTGACCCATACAAGTCACTGGAGGCAGAGGAAAAGAATACACTGATTGGCCAGTCTGAGTCATGTGCCCACCACTGGAGCACATTGTGGATCCCAACATCTGACAGAACTGGAGAGGGAAGATTCCCCAGAGCCATGCAGCTCCCGAGCCACATGCAGCTCTTTGGCCCCTTGAGTGTGGCTCTTTCACAAAATACCACGGCCTGGGAGAGTCTATTTTGAAGAAGTGGCGTTAGAAGAAATTTAAGTTTAAAAAACTTGGCTCTGAAAAGAAATTTCAGTCGTTGTCCTGTTGATATTTGGCTCGGTTGACTAATGAGTTTGCCGACCACTGCCCCAGAGGAAAACCAAAGTCTAGTTAGCAGAGGAAAGAGAAGTGTGTCCCAGACAAACAAAACAACATATGGCCACCACGAAAAGTACCCAGCAAATATTTGTCAATTGCTGTCGTGATTAGGAAGTCTAGGATAAGTGAAAGGATGAGAAATAAGATGTGTGAAGCAAAGATAAATTGTGAAAGAAAGCCACAAAGATGGGCAGGACCTGCCAGTCCTCTTGGAAATAAATCAACAAAAAAGGAGCTGATCTCAGCTGTGTGCACTGCCTGAGAAGAATTAACTGAGTCTGTAATCAGTAAACAATCCTGAGGGCTTGCTTAGGAAAGGTCTTCCTTCTGTGATAGGAAAATGGTCGCATAGGTAGCAGAAGGTGAACATGGTTACCTGCAATTGCCATGACCCAAGAAAAGTAAAATAAGTAAAGTGAAATAGAAATCTTAAAATCCACTCTTGGATCACAAAGTTTACACATTCCTAATTCCTATATCATTTCCACATTTAGGAATTCCCTAATTGTATCAAAAGCAAAGAAGATGGTGTTTTGTATGGGAAAAAAAATCATTAACAGTGGTTTCCTGTATGGGATAGCAACCCAGAGAAACCACTCTTTGCAATGATAATATTGCCAGAACCTAGATATTTTCCCACAATGAGGAGAGATGGGACTGAAATGAATCTAGTCAGGGGCTAAAACAGAAGATTGAATGAGAACAGTTTGTATAAAAGCATACACTTGACATTTCCCCTCCAGACATACAGATTAAGAGGCTGTCTATCAATGTAAATCAATTCAAAAGTTCAGGTTGACTTTCTCCTCCCTCAAGAAATAATTTACAGGTATTTGTGGCCTTTCCTTTTTGTTTGACTATTATTTCACATTTTATTTGCTATTCTCCTTATGGAATGCAAAGAACACATTTGTTTCTCAGTCAGGTTAATTGAGATATAGTTTACAGCCAGTAAAAGCCACCCTTTCTAGAGTTTTGACAAATGGAAATAGTAATGCAACCACCACCATCATAAAGAGAGAGAGAGTGGTTCCATCATCCTGAACATTTTTCCCCGCCCCTCGGGAGCCCACCTCACAACTGCTAAAAAGTTTTCTGTCCTCTTAATTTTACTTTGTTCAGAAAGTCATGGAAACGTAATCAAAGTGTGCGTAACATTTTGAGTTTGGTTTCTTTTTCTTAACATAAGGCATTTGAGAGTAACCCAGATTGCTGTGTGTCAGTCATTTAGAAAGTGTGGATACAGGTATTTTCCTTAAGAGCCTGTTTTCTTTTCCAAAGCCCAAGTCAATATACAAAGCCTGGAGCTTTCTTCTTGTACAGCTTTGTCCGTGGCAAGGACAGAACAGAGCCAGTACGGCTGTTGGTTCCTTGGCATACCAGGAAGAGGATAAACACTCTGAGGGTCTAGTCATAATCTATGGTTGTTTTAGGCACTAACTCGTATGTTCATCACATCCAAAGCTTGGGTAGTCAAGTGATTAGGAACTAAAACTAATTAGGAGACTCAGGCAGAGGCTGGGTACGGTTTTCGTTATTTTTTCATTTTTGCAAGTCATGGTATACACATTTGTAACTTAATGGCAAAACACATTGGTTTTCTCATCTGACCCATCTTCTGCAAAATGGAATTACTGTTGAGGCAAAATCAAGGAGATAGACCTCTTAACAGAAGTAGGAGACAATAGCTAGAGACTCCTATGTCCTGAACTTTAGTCATTTAAGTTCTATCTTCATAATTTTGGCTCTTCCCATATATCACCCCTATCACGATTTGTGTAACAATATACGTATATTATATGCTTCACAATTTGAAAAAGTTTATTTTCAAAGAGAATTTTTTTCCTACTAGTTTTAATAGAAAACCTTTGCTATAGAAAAACTATGAAAAATACCCAACAATTTAAAAAGCCTATAGATATGGCTCAAAGCACCATCTGAATCATCCTGAGTTTAGGAGTATGACCAGAGGGCACATGTGCATATCCACATACACTCTCAGAAACACTGCAACTATAGTAGCTATTCCGTGCTCTAAATGCTTTCTCCTTGACCACATACTCTCTGCATACTCAGAGCAGAGTTATATAAAAGTGCTAGTACCTAAACACAGTGGCTCAATGGTTGTGTCGACCCATGAGCCAAGGTCACTGGTTTCATTCTTGGTCAAGGCACAGGTTGTGGGCTCAATCCCCAGAAAGGGGCATGCAGGAGGAAGCCTATTGATGCTTCTCTCTCATCCATGTTTCTATCTCTTTATCCCTCTCCCTTTCTCTCTCTAAAAAATCAATGAAAATATATTTCTTAAAAAAAAGAGTGCTAGTAAATTTTTAAAACCTATTTACAATGACAAAATCTAATGTCCTTCTACTTATCAGGCATTGGAAACCTACTGTTTATTTACCAAAGAGGTCATCAAAGCTCGTTTGTATGGACACATGGACCAGCTCTACCTTCTTACTCATCTCTTCCAAGTGCCTTTTGCCAGGCAAAGCCAGTGTAATTCAGCAACACCCCCCGGCCTCTGGTAGCTTACAGTTGGCATATGATCCGTATCTTCTTACATTAAACTAAAAAAGGAAACAGAACTCTGGCCTCAAAAGACTTCGAAATTTTATTCGCCAAAGGACATATTTATATATTCATTCTCATATAAATGTCGCATGGTCTGGGATCTTGCTATATGAATCTATGTAGATGAGCATCCTACTTTGTAAGGAAACACATTATTAAAGTCACTTCTGACCCATGGTTACTATGCCCATTGACAAGACACTTGACCTTCATTGATGTTAATTATCTCATTGGTTTGAAAGGGACTAATATGTTTGTCCTGCTTCCTGTTTAATAAAGCCATCAAAAGAATTAATGAGAGACAACCTCTAGAACACTCCAAGCTCTTTCCAAAAAGGCAGCAGTAAAACAGCAGGTACCTCCTGTGAACATACATTTGTCTTCTTCCTATAAACTCATCCTGAAGGACACCAGGCTTCCAGCTTTTATTTAATTGGCTGATTATGTTGTCACTCTTGAGCTCCTTGCCAAGTTACAGGGAAGAGTTTCTTGGAAACAGTAGTTTCCAAACTTTCTCCAGCTATGCAATTTAATTACATCTAGCAAAATGACAACAGGGCTCATAATTAGCCTGGAGATTAATTACTACTAAATCAGTCCAAACACCACAGCTACCAAATTCAACACAGGTGCTTAGGCAAAGATAAAGGAGTTTTCTCAATATCCAACAGAAGGTGGACATGGGAGATAGGTTTTTATGTCCCTCCCCCTTCATGAGTTTAAACAGAAAACCTATGCAAAATGCCTTGTGTCATTACAACCAGTATGTCCCTAAATATTTTTAAAAGGACCCAACTCACAAATATCTAAGTAATGATACCATATATTCTGAAATATATGGCTGAGACAAACTTTCTGTGCAAGTTTCTGCAACTTAGAGCTCCCTTTCCCCTCGCTTCTAGTTTTATTGAAGAATCTGAAAATGTTGCATAACTCATCTGCTCTTTTCTAAACTATGAGTGAAAGAGTGATTTAGAAGAAATTAAAGAGCAAGCAAAAAGTCTTGCTGTACCTTGTGTGCATTCTGTGACCTCCTAACAGTGCCTACTGTATACAATGTACATACAATGGACCACCCTATCCCCAGACAGAATAAGAAATACAATGCAAGATCAAAGACACAAAAGCCACATCCACCCACTTGGAAGCTCCTGTTTTCCTCCCTGGGAATCCCCAAAAGAGGAAAAAACTAGGTTAACTAGAGAAAAAGTCAAGACCGGAGTAGGTAATGCCCTCTACAAATGCTTCTGTTTCCTCTTCCCTTTTACCTACTAGTCATTTGAGGTACTTTTAAGTGTATGGCAACCTGGGATCCAATAAAGATTAATTAAATCCCCAAGAGTGCACCCGGAGTTGAGAGAGTAAGAGAGATTGGCCAAGACTTGGGGAAATACACAAAACCAGGTAGAGCAGGAAAACCTGGGCCAGAAGAATAAAGCGACAAATAAAAATTCCAGAAGCTAGTGCCCAAACGACATTAGTTATGAAGTAATAGCGAAACATTTGATTCTTTTTTTTTTAATATTTCAAAATTATAGTTTACCTTCCATAGTATTTTGTATTAGCTTTAGGTGTGTAGCATAGTGGTCACTCAATCACACTCCTTACCAAGCAACACTTGGTTCTTAAACCATGTGCAAAACAATTAAACTGTGTCCTAATTAGAAGCTAATAGGCTCATTCTAAAGAAGCACTTCTGCAGGTTTGCAGATGCATGTATCTGTTGATTTGATTTTCTGTGTTTGCATATTTGTTTATGTGTTTATAGAAGTTGGGGTCCTGGGTTTAGGGTTTGTTTTTTGTTGTTGTTGTTGTTGTTTTTCATACCAATATTGGCTAAAAAGAATAACTGTATTCCTACAACCCAAAGGGAAATCCATGGACAGAACGGAGGGAATAAAGTCTGGAGAGGGTCCGTGGAAAGATATACTAATAAGTAAGTGACACGTATGTCTATGCAGAGGCCTGATGCCTTTATCCTAGCCTAGGGGGTTAGGGGAAACTATTGAAAAGCTATTTGCTTGCACAAGACTGGAGGAGAGAGTACACGGCTGCCAGGAGAGGAATGTTGTCAGAGCGACTTCGAAACGAGCACAGCCGTGCTCTCCGGCGCTGGGAGGCCCGACCACTGTGCAACCAGCCGCACCACCATCTGTACAGGGCTGCTCTTCGGGCCTGCGCCAAACCCGAGCTGCGCCCTCACCCAGCCCTGGGCAAGACCGGAGCAGGTAATGCCCTAGAGCACAGCTCTGTTGGCGGGGGTGCAGGGGTGTCTGGCGCAGGAAGACCTCAGGACAGCCTCCTATGTGGGGGCTCACGTGAACATGTCCACATATCTACTTGCCATGGGATTATGCTCAGTGAGGGTGGTGTGTTGCCCTCATTCTGGCCTCCTGATGAGACCACTCTGGTTCAGGTCTTGGTGGAGCTGAGATTTGAAATCTGAAGATAAGCCTACATCCTGGATGACCACTGGCAAATCATTCCATTTAGTTGAGCCTCACTTTCCTGGACTGTGAATGGAGGCAATATAGACTTTTAGTTCATCTAGTCTAACCACATCAATTTACAGCAGGAGAAATTGAAAAACGGACAATATAAAGTGAATTCACAACTTCGTCCAACTGATGAATAGCTGAGCAGAATTCACACTCAAATTTCTTTCTTCCCCATCGCTTCCTGGCTGTTTCATAGCTGTCCATTGGTACTTCTTAACCCTGTCACCTTTTCACCACCCAGCCCTCAACCTCTCCCATCCTTTTTCCTTTTAAAAATCATTTCCTCGAATCCTACGGGCTTTTGAAGGCAGTGAAAGGGATGTGGCCTCAGTCTACCTTCCTGAACCACAGCCCTTGCTTCCTCCTTGGGTCCTTTCTTCACCCCCTCCTATGAGTTAGGGAAAGAACTGAGGCGGGAAGGAGCAGTTGGGAAAGAAAACTGTCTACCCACAGACTGTACAGTTGAAACTAATAAGAAATAAAATAGAGTGTTAACTGTAATTGAAAAAAATAAATAAAACACCATATATCCTATCAAAAAAGAAAAGAAAAGAAAAGAAAAAGGAAGACGAGAATAATAAGGGGGTAAAAAAGGCACCAGCATTGAACTATAAGGTATGAACAAATCTTGGAAGATTGCAAGTATATTGAAATTGAATTGATAGAGAAAAATTTTCAAAAACAAACACAGTTTAGGCTTAAAGGGGTTCATCAATAATACTTTATTAAATACAGTATATGTTATAGATTGTTTAAATAAGACATAATTTTAAATTTGAAAATTAAATGTATTGGATATAGTATATATATATATATAGGTATATATATATATATATATATATACACACACACACACATATATATGTATATAATATGTAATATATACTAGAGGCCCAATGCATGGATTTGTGCACTGGTAGGGTCCCTCAGCCTGGCCTGCAGGGATTGGGCCAAAACCGGTAGTCCAATATCCCCCAAGGGTCCTGGAGTGTGAGAGGGCAATCTGTAAAATTGCTGACGTTTGGAAGCTCCTGCATTGAGCATCTGCCCCCTAGTGGTCAGTATGTGTCATAGCTACTGGCCAATCAGCTGATCACTTAGGCTTTTATATAGAGAGATATTATCTACACTAATAAAAGAGAAATATGTAAATTGACTATACCTCCAAGATGCCCACCAGCCAATCAGGAGGGAATATGCAAATTAACAGGACAAAGATGGCAATGGACCCACCCCAGCCACCCCAGGCATGGAGCAGCTGGGTGGGGCTGGATGCCTGATATGAGGAGGAAGAGAAGGGGCTGTGGAGGGGGAGAAGGGGCTGTGGAGGGGACTACAGGAGTGGGACTCTCGGCAGAGTGAAGCCTATAGACTTCGGCTAGAGTCAGTGAAGCCTGTGAAGACTCCGGCCAGAGCAAAGGTGGAAGGCAGAGGCCAGAACGAAGGCTTGGGTCCCAGGTACTTGAGGAAAACTGGTGCTGGCAGCCTGGTGAAGGAAGGCCTATTGCACGAATCTTCGTGCAACGGGCCTCTAGTAATTCATATATTTGATTGACCACTATTTTACAGCCTTTAGAATTCATAGAAGTAGGGACATCTTTACATAGTGACATGGAAAGATGTTACTAATGTACTATAAAATGAACAAAAGAAAAATAAACATCAAAACTATGTAGATAATATCAGTATATTTTATATGTGCATGTAAGTTGTCTATATAATAAAAATGGAAAACATATTGTGGTTTTTATGTAAATGCCTATAAAACTGCTACAAGCACCATTTTTATATTAAAAACTGTGGCACAGAAAGGTTAATAATTTGCCCAAGGTCACAGAGCTACAATGAGTAAGAGAGGGGCTGGAACATAAATGGAGACCAAGTGTCTCCTGAGCCTATGGAGCAACTGAGCAGGACAGAGAGCTCTGAAAGATGGGAGGTAGGAAGGTGAGGGCTTCCATTTCACTTTAAGATTCCCTCTTCATAATAATATTTAATAAGAATGTATTGCTTTTGTATGTAAAATTTGTTTTTAAAATTATCACACAATAAAATTGGCCTTTTAATGTACAGTTTTATGAATTATAACGCATGTATGGATCCAAGTAACCATCAGCACAATAAGATACAGTACAGTTCTAATATGCTCCCAAAACTCCCCCTTGCTCTCACTTTATAATTACACACTCTCCCCACCCCCAACCCTTGGCAACTACTGACCTACTCTCCATCACTGCAGTTTTTGACTTCTTGAGAATGCCATGCAATAGCCTTTTGAACTTGACTTCTTTCACTCAGCATAATGCCTTTAAGATTTATCTAAGTAGTTGTATACATCAATAATCTGTTCCTTTATATTACTGAGTAGTATTCCATCATATGGATGTAGCAGTTTGCTAATTCGTTTGCCCATTGAAGCACATTTAGATTGTTTCTTTTAGTTTATGGTGACTAAGAATAGAGCTACTATAAACTTTGTGTATGAACACAAATTTCTATTTCTCAGATACCTAGGAGTGTGCTTGCTGCATTTTATTATGAGTGTATATTTAACATTATAGAAGACTGCCAAACTGTTTTCCAAAGTTGTTACACAATTTTGAATTTCCACCGACAATGTAGAAAGAGTTTCTATTGCTCTACATTGCCACCAGCATTTGGTATTTGGGGTATTTTTTATTTTAGCTATTCTTATAGGTGAACAGTAAAAATATATTGCTTTGAATTTAAATGGAAAAGAATTATATGGGTATTGGCAAGTATAAGCCAAAAGGGTTATCTCCTATGCTTCTACTAGGTAGAGATATAAATAAGAATTGTTTTGGAAAATTCCATTTATAAATATTTCTTAAGCATCTAATATGTGTCTGCTATGCTCTGTTTACATGTTTAAAAGCCTTAGAAATGTTCATGTACTTTATGCTTTTAGATTGCATTTTATCATCTCCACTTTCTATTTAATTATAATGCCCAGAGTTTGTTTTTTGTAACACAGCACTAAATGCAATTAAAAAGTAGTGGTCAGCTAGGCTGGCATGGCTCAGTGGTTGAGTGCTGACCTATGAACCAGGAGGTCACGGTTTGATTCCCAGAGCACATGCCCAGTTTGCAGGCTTGATTCAGAGTAGGGGGCTTGCAGGAGGCAGCCCATCAATGATTCTCTTTCATCATTGATGTTTCTAACTCTCCTTCTCCCTTCCTCTCTGAAATCAATAAAAAATATATGTTTTTTAAAAATATAACAAGTAGCAGAGTTAGTTTATCCCCTTTTGAGTGTTTGACAATGAGAAATTAAGGAAGACATAAAGACCAATTGATTTCCTGGCTGCCAATTGTCCACTTTGCAGATTATTTTTTGGAAATCCAAAAAAATAGAAACAAGGTGAAGAAGTGTGCCTGGACTGGAAGGCAACAAGGCGCTGCTAGGGAATTCAACTGCAGTAATTCCCGCTGGCTCAGGACCTCCCTGCAACTTTGCCATGTCCTTCTTGCCAAAGCTGGGCCACACAGGCCAAGTGACTAGGAATGTAATGCATTAGCATCCCAAAGACCTCTTTGTCCTAATTTTGTGTAGATTGTCAACAATATCTTCAATGATACAGAGAAAGCAAATGCAAAAACAAAAAACTTCTGAAAATAAAAATATACATTATAAAAAAAGACTGACCAACCTGGCCCCTGACAAAAGAAAAATCAGGGAAAAATTATCCTCAGAAATTGCATTTATCCAAGGAAAGTGTCATATTCAGGGAAAGCCTTGCCCCTCTCCCAGAGCAGTCCCTGACCCCAACTCTTCTAAACCAGGTGCAGTTTGATTAGAAATGCTTTTCATAATTCTTTTGTGCAGGGTCCTAATCGCAGAGACTTACAAGCATAAGTTTGGTTAAAATATATGATTTTACATTTTAGTCCAGATTTCACAGATGAGACAGGGAAGCCTAGAAAAGGGAAATGATAACCATGTCAGAGCAAAATTGCAACAAGAAATAATGTTTTCAGATATTCAGTCTATAATGTGGGTCAAATTTGTTTATTTTACACATTTGTTATGCCTTTCGAAGAGAGCTGTTCAAATGCATTGCTTTTGGATATTACCTCCATCATCTGTGACAAATTGTGTTTTTAATGACAGTTCCCTGCAGGAATGGCCTTCAAGAAAGGAGAAGAAACAGGAAGAGGAAGGGGAGGAGAAGGAAGGAAAGGGGAGAGATGAGAGTAGGTTGAGGAGGAAAAGAATCTTCAAAATGCACATGAAAAACTACTGCAAAGTAGTTGAGGAAAAACACTTTTTCATTAAAGCTGTTTTTAAGAACACACACTTATTCTTAATGAATTCCAGCTGATCCTAAGTATTTTACAATTCTACATGTCTTAGTATTCTAGTATTCCTGTCATTTGGAACAAGATGTGTAATACAGCTGCAAATTAATTTTAATTTCTAGATCAACCTTGAAAGAATGGAATTCAGCCACACTATTTTTACTATCACTATTTATCCAAAAACTACTGGCCTTCAAAGTGAGTGAGGATAAACAGGATCCAAGAATACGGATAAGATTTCTGGAAGCAAAGGTAAGTAATGGATTTTCTATTTCCAAAAAGTTTATTTCTTGGCTATATACAAATGCATTTAACTTCATTTGTGACTACTTAAAATCCTGTCTATTTTCATGTTGAAGGTAGGGAGCACCTAAAAATAATAGGTCTGGCTAGGTGATCTCTCCTCTTTGGGTACTAGGAGAGTGACTGCCACTGCTGATTAAATCCTCCTGGGTCAGCTACTTCTCTGTAAATGAATACTTTTATTCCAGGACTTTATATATAATAATCACAAGTAATAATTATTAAACTTTAACTATGTGTCATACACTATTTTAAGCCAATAACATGTACCAATTTGTTTAATTCTCCAATGAACGTACGAGATAAGTAGTACTGTTATCCCCATTTTGCAGCTGAAGAAACTGAGGCAAGTAAGGCTAAGGTTGTCAAAGTCACACAGCATATGAAAGTGGAGCTGGGGAATGAGCCCATGCTGGTGAAGAAGCAAAACCCACTTATGAACCAAGTAGGTAGAATGAAAGAGTTCATTTAAGTACACGTGGCAATTGAAGAGGTCAAACAATTAGCATGGATAACTGTGGTCTGGGTCCATTGTTAACTCTACCTCACTAATAGCTTTTGTTAAAGCTCCTAGCAAAAAGTGATTAGAAGCAGATCCTTATGCTGGGCCACACTGCTGTTCCCTGCCTAGTGATGATGTGTTCCTTCTGCTTCCAGTAGCACCACATCTCATAATCATCCCCACCACCCTTGTGTGGACCACTCAGTGCCTTTTTCCATAATCAGTAAATCTATTACAAGGGTTTTAACTTCTTTCTACTATTACACACATTTCAGTCGCTAAAGGACAGAGCTTTGTTGCCTACAGCCCTACACTATAAAAATTCCACATGAATTTCCATTGCTCCCGCTACTTATTTCAATTTTTACCAGCACTGAATGTGTAATTTCTTCAACTGGCAGGCCCTGTACAGATGCCTTTGATGAACCTGTGAATATCCTCTGGGTTTGATATACTCTGGGGCTTTGGCAGCACCCAGTTCAAGGGCTGTTTCTAGACCAGAGGCTCTTAAACTCTGTTCACATGAATCACCTGCTGATCTCATTAAAATGCAAATCCCAGCTTGGTATCTGGGGTAAGGTCTGAGATTTTGCATCTCTAACAAGCTGAGCTGCTTCAAAGACCACACTATTAGTAGCAAGGATCTGGCACACTTGTCCTTTCTTCCTTCCCAGTTTCTTTGATCCCACAACCAATGCCCCGGTATTCCACACCCCTTTCCCCCTTAGTCTCCTGTCCCAGCTGCAATTCCTGGGTTATAGTATTTTCACATGCAACAAATGTTGTCTCATCAGATTTTTTAATTTTTTTCTTGTTTCTATGGTCACTGACATGTATATTTCTATGCTCTCTTAAGGATGTATTTGACTAATCCGGAAAATTTCTCAAAGTAATAATTCATAATGCAGGGCAACAGAAAGAGTGAGAAAAACACCTTTCTTGTTACCCTTAGAAATATTTAATCCATAAATAGAAAGGGTGTGAGGTTTCCCTCTGCTAAGCTCAGCTCAGCTCCTATTTATTCTTCTCTGGTAGCTAAAGGTAAAATTAGGAGGAAACAGAGGAGCGAAGGCTTTTGCCCCAGAGAGCTTTCATCAGGAGAGTACCTAAGTAATTACCGCACCTGACAAATTCCTTCTCTTTGTTTTAGCCCAGTTTTAATAAAAGAAAGATTCAACAATGGTTTATATATTACTTGACATTGCCTTTCATTTCATCAAGCTCCAATACGAAGACTTGCCACATTTAACTAAACGGCTTTTTCTCCCGAAGTTCATTTGTGAAGGCAGCTGCTGGGGTTTTAATCGTCTTTTCTTCAATCTTTCATTTCTAACACACTGTGATTGATAATGGCTCTCCCAGGCAGCCCCTGCAAACGAGGCAAATTCTCCTTCGTGTCAGTCCCAGGTAGTCAGTGGTAGAGAAAGCATCCACTAATTAGGAACTGAAAGGCCATGTCAAATGCTCTGGCTGTATAAACTTAGCAGTTCACATTCACAGTGGGCTGTGTCCAAGGATATGGTCCTCTGACCTGCTGGACCAGGCTACCCTTCACCGAGCGTGGGAACAGCAGGCAGATCCTTGCCATTTCAGAAGTCCTGTTGAATTCTAGAGGATGAAATGCTGCTCCAGTGTGAGAGCATAAAGCCCTTAGAATAACCTTCTCAGTATTAAGCCGATCACAGGAGTTCAAATCTCAATCACTGAGGCGCCCTTGTGTCAAGGAGCACTTCGAAAAACCTTGAACATGTTTTATGACTCCAAGATAATTCTTTTAGCATTGATGCTACTTAAAAAGTTCATTTCCTGTGACTTTCTCTAAAAATCTGTAGGCAGAGAGCTCATCCTTTTTTGCATGATTTGAAGAGTATTTAAAAATCCATCTCATTTGTGAGCAAGCAGTTACTAAATTTTTACTGCAGAAGTATGAATCAATAATTGACTTGGAATATGGCATCCATGAAGTCTATGGAGTAAAAACATTCAGACGTACCTCATTCCAAAAAATGTTAGGACATTTTTAATTTAGAAGTGTACCTGGTATGTTCTTACAGGACTTTTATAAAGGAATGTGGTTGACTTAAGTCTTCTGAAACAGAAAGCTGGCCTGAAGTCTAAGACAATGCCTTGGACCATCACACTCAAAGTATTGGGTCCAGAACATTGCATACTAAAAATAGAAATTACCCTCACCAAATGCTCAGCCCTGACCAGATCAAAAAATATATATTCCTGAGGTCTGATAGCAGGTGTTTTCGAGAAATGCCAAAGAAGGAGGCAGGAACAAGAGACATCATCTCTAAAAACATTCGTGCTGGGGAGGAGAGCAGGAGCACAGGATGGTAGAGAACTAGGCAGTTTAAAGAAGAGAGAACCGCCAGGGTGGTAAGACAGAGAAGATGGCAGGGAATTGCTTTTATGGGACCATTGAACTTTCTATGACCATATGCTGGGCAGAGAACTATTTGGATGAGGCCAAGCAACTCAGCAGTTGGTATTTAATGTATCCACTGGCCAAATTCATCTGTCAATTTATGAGTGCCTGAAGTGCCTTGGGTTTCACCTATTTGTGAACATAACAAAATGTTCTAAAAATGGTAGGAAGCAAAAATGTGCTGTTTCAGAGTAGCACATTAGCCTCCCCACATATATGAATACTTTCTGGGCATCCTCAGATGTCTTCCATGTGTTCCAAACCATGTTCCATTTGTTCTTTCACTTTGGCAGCCTCTGGCATGTCAGGTGTTAGCTAAGGTGTCTGAGGATGGCTCTCCAACACTGACACTGCAGTGTACCCTCTGTAGATAGCTGCCTTCTTTCATTCTTGGTCCTCCAGGAAACCTGGAAGAGGGTCCATACCCTGAAGATAGCCAGACAGTCATGTGTACTCCATGCAGAAATTCAGAAATGCTCTTTTTCCTTAGGACAGAAACCTAGCATGAGGACAAACTGAGGAAGTGAACATTCTTGCCTCCATTTCTTCATCACTGCATCCAGGTATTTTAAATGGTTATATGTAACTAGAGGCCTGGTGCATGAAAATTCATGCGCTGGGGTGTGCAGTGTAGGTCTCTCAGCCTAGCCAGCATTGTCTCACAATCTGGGACCCCTCAGGTCGTGTCCAGTCCCATCAAAGCATGGCTCTGGTTCCCTGGAGACTGCAGGCAGTGAGGAGAGACCCAGCGGCCAGTCCAATGGCAGCATGGCTCTGTTCCCACAGCTCCCTCCTGCCGCCATGCTGCAGGCCACCAGGACTCAGGACTGACTCCCACCGCAGGCTGTCAGGGCCCAGGACTGACTTCTGTCACACCAGCCGGTAACCTAGCCTGGTGTTTGGTCATCTATCCAGACATTTAGGTCATGATGGACCCTGGCTCTTTATATATTAGGGTTTGAGCTTGATATTCATAAAGTGAATTAAAAGTCTCTTCTTTTTAAAAAAATATTTGTATTAATTTCAGAGAGGAAAGGAGAGGTAGAGAGAGATAGAAATTGAAACATCAAAGATGAGAGAGAATCAGTGATTGGCTGCCTCTTGCACACCCCTCACTGGGGATGAAGCCTGCAACCCCGGCATGTGCCTTTGACCGGAATCAAACCTGGGACCCCTCAATCCTCAGGCCAATGCTCTTATCCACTGAACCAAACTGGCTAGGGCTAAAAGTCTCTTCTAAAAGCTTAAATTTTGAGAGAGAGCCCTAGAATAACTCATATAGACTCACTGGCTTGTTCTCGAGGTTTAATGGAAAGTTCCTATTACAAGTAGTCTGCCCCATAAAAACACTCATCTTCAGACAATATGAAAATAAAATGGATGGAATATTATGGAACAAGGAGTACAATAAGGCTCACCACTTGCAGGAAGGGCAAAATGACCTGGATATTTAATTTATTTATTTTTCATTTCCTTTAGAATATATAGAAAAATTAGCTTAAAGATGTGAGCTTATAAGTGCTCCTCAGACAAAAGTACTGTACATTCTCTTACTTAAATTTGATATTAAATGGATCCCATACTTAAATTCTTTCCTAGAGAACTGAACAGAACTCAATACCTAGACAAAATTAAAGTAAGAACAGATCAAACATAATCTGGGCTAACCAGATGTAGCCTTCCTTCCCATGTGCTGACTGGCCAGACATCCAGGAGTGGGAAGGGAGTGGAGGATGCAGGGTGGAGAAGGTGGCAGCTCTCTCACTTTTCCCAAGACAGAGAGGGCATTATGATGATACAGACTCTTCTATAACATATTTTCTGAAAGGTATTTAGTAACTAAAGGAGACAAAATCTAAACATCTACCCTAAGTATGTGTATCCATAAATAAATCCCTAAGATACAAACAAGACCATCCAGAGAGCAAATATTCTTCTTCCAGCACCTTTTGTGATCTTCATTTGAAGGAAACTCAGTATTGATAGCTTGACTTAGTTGTTAATTTGAGAATCTGTGTCTAGGCAACTACAAAAATAAACAAAGTATTTCTAATACTTCTCAGGGAGAAGGAAGAATCAGCTAGGAGTTTATAGAAATAGAGATTATTGGTTTTGCTGTAGCTTTAACCACTATTTATAGTTATTATAGCTTATCTAATAAAAGAATAATATGCAAATTCATCATACCTCTGTTACACGCACAAGCCATGCCCACCAGCCAAACAGGAGCAAGTATGCAAATTAAGCCAATCAAGATGGCTGCAGCCACAAAGAGAGCAGGAGGTTTGGGTTGCCCCTGGCAATGGAGGAAGCCAAGCTTTCTGCTTGCCCTAGCGGGCCCAGGCCTCCACTCAAGACTACAAAGTTTTAATTATAGAAGATAGATAAATCCCAGATACCAGGGCCTCCACTTGGGTCCCCAGGGGTGCGTGACCAGCCTGAAAACCACCACATGCCCCTGGCCCAGGCCACTCCATGCCCCAAGGGAATCCCTACCCTGATCCAGGACACCTTCAGAGCAAACTAGCCAGCTCCCACCCATGCACAGGCCTCTATCCTATCTAATCCTATCTAATAAAAGAATAATATGCAAATTTACTCTGACTCCAACACAAAAGATGGCTGCCCCCATGTAGTCAAAGATGACTGCCCCCATATGGACACAAGATGGCTGCCAAAAGATGGCCAGCAAGGGAGGGCAGTTGGGGGTGATCAAGCCTGCAGGGGAGGACAGTTAGGGATGACCAGAATGGCAGAGAAGGAAAGTAAGGGATGACCAGACCTGCAGGGAAGAGAAGTTGAGAGGGAACTAGGCCTACAGGGGAAGACAGTTAGGGTCAAACAGGCTGGCAGGGTAGTGGTTTGGGGGTGATCAGGCTAGCAGTCAGAAGTGGTTAGGGCCAATCAGGAAGGGAGGCAGGCAAGCAGTTGGGAGCCAGCAGTCCTGGTTTGTGAGAGGGATGTCCAACTGCCCATTTACTCCCATCCCAATAGGGCAGTCAGACATCCCTCGAGGGATCCCAGATTGAAGAGGGTGCAAGTTGGGCTGAGAGACACCTGTGCATGAATTTCGTGCACCAGGCCTCTGTTATAATATAATTCTATGTATCCATGGCTTTTGACATGTGACTTGGAATCCCTGTCCTGCTGCAGTCATGTTGAGCTTGGCCTTGCAAATTACTGATGAATAGTGTGTTTAAGAGACAGTGTGAGAATTCACAAATGAAAACTCCAGTGACATCATTGTTTCCATTGGCTCTCTTGAATTCCTGTCATTTGCTATATATAGAGCAGGTTCTGGATAGCTGCTGGTCCAAAAGCAGTCAAAACCCAACTAGATCCTGGAATGCAGGGCCCAGCCTCACCCAGTTCAAGTGCACCAGACACCTAAAACTATGAGCAAGTTTGGGAGCTCTAAATGTAACACCTCTGCAGAAATAGCTGAGTAATTCTCTCCTCACTTTCCATCTTACATAAGACATATATACATACATATAGTCCTTCACCCTGAGTGGATGAATCCATGAAGTATGTTTGGAATTGATTAAATTTATGCAACAGTGGGCAACTAGCAACTACTTTAATTCTACAGCTCAGACTTGTAAAGTGGTACTGAAATTTATCATATGATTGTCTATTTATTTCCACTTTGTGCCAGTATATAAAGTCTCTTAATCTCTCCATTATCACTCATTGTGAGATTACATGATCATTTAACACATCAATTCTTCAAAGGAGGTAGTTTCAATTACACGGAAGCCTCCCAACAATGTCATTAGGAAGGAAACATAGTAGGCGGCAAAATCCCAGGCTAGATGCTCATACAGAAGAACTAATGATTACCTCCAAAGTCCACATTCCCTTAATTATAGCATCACGTTGAGTGAAGTTAAAGCTTTGTCAGTCATCTGCTAGAATCTCTGAGCTTGAAAGGTTTATGTATTATAGGGGGAAGGGAATTTGTATCACCCAAAACAGATGTGTTGTATAAGGAAGGTTACAGTAAAAACACAATGAAATAGACTGCACTGCAATATTCCTTTTTAAAATAATGAGAAAATAATGGGAGAGCAAATCATCTCTGCTATTACATATTTCTAAACTCTATACTGTTGTGACACCCTAAAAATGTTTGTAGAGTGCACACTCAAACACAAAACACTTGATTACTAGTCCCAACAATTACATAAATTAAGGACAACTCTCCACCAAGAAAAGATCAAATTCAATGATGTTTTAAAATGATGCCTAATTGTTTTTAATGGACCCACCAAGGTATCTTATATAACAAAAGGCTAATATGCAAATTAACCAAAGAGCAAAACAATCAGTTGTTATGATGCTCACTGATCACCAGGGGATAGACACTCAATGCAGAAGTTGCCCCCTGGTGGTCAGTGCACTCCCACAGGGGGAGCTTTGCTCAGCCAGAAGCCAGGTTCATATCATAGCCAGTGAGTACAGCGGCAGTGGCAGGAGCCTCTTCTACCTCCAAAGCAATGCAAAAGATGTCCTACTGCTGGCTTAGGCCCTCTCTCCAGGGAGTGGGCCCAAGCCATCAGTTGGACATCCCTCAAGGCCTCCTGGACTGCAAGAGCGTGCAGGCCAGGCTGAGAGACCCCACCCCCAAGTGTACGAATTTCATGCACTGGGCCTCTAGTAATAAATATTTTCAGCTAGTTCTTCTGGGGCTAGCTGTGACATATTATGGTCTACATAAAAGAAACATCCTTGTGTTCTGTGATTATTTCTTCTTTCAAGGATAAATAAATAGAATCTAGACCTTTTACAAGATACACTATTAAGTTGGCCTCAAGACTGCTCTCTAGAGTGAAAAAAGTTCACCCATGGGGCTGGGGAACAGGGAGTAAAGTGAATTAAAAGGAATACATCCTATTGATAGGGATGGGAAGAAGGGAATTACCTGGTCTTTTCTCATCATATCTGATGACCCTGTCACTCAACTGGCCTGTATTTTCTTTTCATGTTTGTGAAAGGAGCAGGGAGGGAGAGAATATTTTCCAGAAACGGGATTCTAACTAAAGTAATATTAGACAGCATAGCCCAGTAGTCGGCAAACTCATTAGTCAACAGAGACAAATATCAATAGTACAACAATTAAAATTTCTTTTGAGAGTCAAATTTTTTAAACATAAACTTTTTCTAATGCCACTTCTTCAAAATAGACTCGTTCAGGCCGTGGTATTTTGTGGAAGAGCCATACTCAAGTGGCCAAAGAGCTGCATGTGGCTCGTGAGCCACAGTTTGCCAACCACTGGCATAATCCAGTGGAAAAGGAAATTAGCCTTGGGCTGAGGAATCCTGGTTCCTATCTTAGCTTCTCCAATAACTGTTCCTTTAGCTTTGGATATACCTGAGTCCTTCTGAGACTCTATTATATCACCATTATATCACCTTTGAAATAGATAACCCCTAACTGCCTCTCTCCAGTAAGTATAGGTAACTAGCACAAAATCATTTATAAACAATGTTATGCAAGCAATATTCTAGCCAAGTGATGCTTACCATAGTGTCCAGTTCTCTACTTGAATTTATTGGATCATATATTTTTATAAATAATGTGGTAGGTAATGTGGCCAAAAGGCAAATGAGTCACTCTAAAGGAATCTAGCTAAAATTTTATTACAAGTGATTCTTCAGGAACAGACATCAAACACGTTTTGCAATCTGACTCAATTTACCATTCTAGAGTCATTAGTCCACACTGCCCACCATCTTTCTAGTCACAAGTCATTGTCATACCTTATCCATTTACTTTCTGTTCATGCTAGTCTCTCTGCCTAGAACCCTCCTGGATTACAGCCCTGACAAAAGGCACCAACAAAGGTTTTGGAGGAAACATCCAGACTCTTCCCCACCCACACTCCCGGAATGTGCTTCCTTATGTCTAACTTCCCCTTTCTCCTCAAATTCTTTCCCAGCTTCTCCTACAGTGTCCTCTTTCAGCCTTCCTCATGGTGGTCAACAACCTTCCCTCATGACACAATAAACTAACCCTCTTCTTGCCAACCATTTCAGAGTGACAGATGTATAGACCAGCCCATTCCATGTTTTCTATATGTGACTGCCTTTGGCTTCAGCTGGTACCAGACTGTCTGGAAGAAAGAGTTGAGATCCCCTTAGGGGGAGGGTGTCATTAACTCTTCTCACTTCCCTCTCACAGCATTACTGGGTGGAGGTGAGGAACGCAAAGGCAAACACATATAGTCTCCATTATAGGTCACCTGGCCTACTGTATCTGAAGACCAATCAGTCACTCAACCTATACCCAACCTAGGAAACAGCTCACATGGCTGCTCTTATAAAGCCATCTCCAACCCTACTTCGGCCATATTATCCTGAAATGTACTTCCTTTTCCTGGGTTAGTTTTTACTTGGCAGAAACTTGTATTAACTCCTGGAGATAAGTAAGGTGCTACATGGTACAAAGTTCACTACTTCTCTCTGATCAGCGGGTCTCTGCTCTTGTAACATGGGAGTTTTAGTTCATTCCACCAACAAAGAATAATTTTAAGTATGAGTGTGTGTGCCATAAGGAACTACATGACTAAAATAACTCATAGTTATAAACAAAGACCCCCCCAAAGATCTAAAGTGGAAAAACACACTCTGCTTGTGGATTCTCACAAGTGCACTTGATGAATTGAGAGTCCCAATAGGTTCATCGAGATGCGAGTGTCTCAGGAGTCTGGGTAATGTTTCACCTTATCTGACTCCCATCAAATTAATGGAGGGTTTAGTTTATATTTCAAGAAACATAATTGAAACAGTCTTATGCACAGAATGGTCCAATAAAGATAAATTCATTGCTGTATCACGTGAGTCTGAGATAGACAAATCTAAAACCTTTCCAGGGGAACTATGCACATTTTTAATAAAAACAAAGCATACAAAAAGATTATTCTTGTATCTTTTTCATAGAGTAGAAACAAGGTTTATACACGGACATTTTGTAAGTACTATATTCTTCATGATATGCAAACAAATCTAGGCTCAATGGTGACGGGTTAATTATCTGATTAATAACCTGTTATAGTCTTATTTTTCTAACTTCGTAATTTTGTGTCTCTTTTTCTTTTTACTACAAAAAAAAATTAATCCTTGAAATTCCCAAATACCAGAAATCTATAAGTCCATGATAAGTGTCCTGGATTTTCAGAACTTGTTTTTAAAACAGAAGGATGGAGGGAATCTGAGAGAAAACCCTCCCATCCAAGCTTGACTGTTAACAACTTTGCCACTGACCCCAGCGTGTGACCAAGGGCACATCACTTACCCTCTTGGTGCCACATTCCTTCATCTGGAAAATGAAGGTAGTGTAATAAGGGCTCACTGCTTCAAGGAAGTCATGAATAATTCATTCCACATTCAAAACCAGAATCCAGAATCATAGATCACAGTAATAAAATATAAGTTATTGAAGACACAGGTGTTTCAGGATTCTTAAGTTAATGAGCTAAAGTATTACTTAGCTTTCAAATGCAATGGCTGACACATTTCAAAACTTATTATTATTAAGTTTTAATTTGAGAAGGAGATTCTCATAGATAAAGCACTGGGTATTATTAACCCTTAAATTGAGAAGGAGATTCTCATAGAGAAAGCACTGGGGCTTCTGAGGAGTCTGAGGACCTCACTGTATGGCCATCTCATCATGTACTGGCTTCCTGAGCTCAGGAAACATATCCCTAACCCACCAATATTTCCTCTTTTCATCTTCAAAAACCATGCCTTGCCGAAACCGGTTTAGCTCAGTGGATAGAACATTGGTCTGCAAACTGAAAGGTTCCAGGTTTGATTCTTGTCAAGGGCATGTACCTTGGTTGCAGGCATATCTCCAGTAGTGGGTGTGCAGGAGGCAGCTGATCGATGTCTCTCTCTCATCGATGTTTCTAACTCTATCCCTCTCCCGTCCTCTCTGTAAAAAAATCAATAAAATATATTAAAAAAATAAACATGCCTTGGATTTCCTGTTGGGAAGTTCCCTGCCTGATAGAAGTTCAAGAATTGATGTCATTGTGAGGGATCTATTTCTTTCCTCCATACAAACCACTTCATTTTACTGTACAGCTCTCTCTTTGGCAGCCAGATTTCCAATCGGAGGCCAGAATTATTATTACTAGAGGCCTGGTTCATGAAATTCATGCACGGGGAAGGGTGGGGAGGTTGGAGATCCCTCAGCCCAGCCTATGCCCTCTCAAAGTCTGGGACCCCTTACTCCTTACTGCCCACCTGCTCGCTGCTCCTTACCACTTGGCTCCCTGCTCCTTAGTGCTGCTGCGTAGGTGAGAGAGGCTCCTGACACTGCTGCTGCACTCACCAGCTATGAGCCCGGCTTCTGGCTGAGCGGTGCTCCCCTGTGGGAGCACACTGACCACCAGGGGGCAGCTCCTGCATTGAGTGTCCACTCCCTGGTGGTCAGTGCACATCATAGCAACCAGTCTGGTCGTTCTGCTGTTCATTCCCCCGTAATGGTCATTTAGGCTTTTATTATATAGACTCACTAAACTGGGACCCTTTTTAAAAGAAAACATTTACTTTGTTTTTCTTATTAGAAATTCCAAATAAAATCATATGGAAATGTAAATTAGAAAGAGATAGTAATCCATTATCTTACCTTTGTGAAAACAATTTGGTAGTTTCCTCTACAGTTTTATGAAAACACAAATAGGTGTTATTTTTATTATTAATATTTTAATAAAACCATGTTTACACAATATATATATATACATTTTACAAAATTATCATCTTTAGAAATTCTTTCTGATCAGCAAGCATAAATCTATCTCATACTTTCTCAGCAACCATATTAGATTGCTTCACAGGTCTATATCATAATATGGATATCCTTTTGATAATTTTTTCTCTAATTTTTCTCAATCAAAAATTTTGTTCAGAATATCCCTTACTCACACAATATCATAGTACATGTAAATGACTGCTCCAGGATAATTAACCCAAGATGGGAGCTTGCAATCATTTTTTAGCATATATTTTGGTTTATTAATATACCAACATATCTGTATCCACGATTTAGTCAAATATGGCCCAACACACCATCCCATAAGGCAAATGAGGGTTATACAGGATTGCATTTATTTTGTATGATAAAAACTTAATTAGCCATTTGCCTCAAAACTATTATATCTTTTTAAAAATGTCTGCTTCCTTTGTTTGCTATAAATATTCATTGAGATACATAAACTATACTAAGCAGCATTTTGTCTTCATCCCATCAAGCAAATGCATTGAGGCATGAAGGCTATATGAGCAGTGGAGCGGAAGCCCATGCTGTTACATGGATAAATGCTCTGGAGTTGCTGAAGCAAAGCAAAGGCAATCACGGGAACATGGATTGCAGAATATGGTGCAGCATCCATGTTTAGGGGATAGAGGGATGGGGATTGTTCATAAGCAGGAAAAACACAGATCTTATGATATTCCATAAGACTGAGTATGTTGAGTCATATTCTGATAAATTGTTCCTGTTACATTATCAGCTATTGTAAATTCATCAGCAAGCCATGGTCAGCGGACACATATATATAATAAAACATTTTGTAGGACGATTTTCTTTTAATCACCCAAAGGTCTAATAGGGCGTTTGGCCTGCTTCCCTAATAAAATTTAAGTAGCTTTTGCCTCCGGTCAAAGTGAAGTCGGCCAGCCTATGAGGAGTGCAACTGTGACATCCATAATCGCTGCCCAGTCTCAAGAGACTATTTGAGATTACTGCTTCTGTCAGAAAATAAATAATCAGAGAGGGGGCAGGGAGCAGAAGCATCACAAGCAGCAATTTCCTAACCAAAACACATTTCAGTTCGTATTTGTGTTCCTGCTGTTGGAGTAAGTAGGTAGATAGTTATGATCAGGGCAGGGACAGGATGTATGGAGCATGCTGGAATAAAACAGTTAAAAGCAATCATCACAATTAGAAAAAAAAAAAAAGAACAGGGAAGAAGTAATACAGTTAAAATGACTCACAGCACCAAAAGGACAAATCTTAAAAGCCCACCAGTTAAGCAGGCAAACAGAATTCTAGGAAGCCCACCAGCTAAAGGACAAATAGTACAAAGGGATTAAGGCAGAACATGGGAGGGGCAAAAACAGGACTACCAACTAGGAGCTAGACCCATTCAGGCAAGCCCCGCTTAAGCTGCCCATCTGAGTGTCCCTCATGTGTACTCTCACTTTTAAATAAAACTTGGTTGCTTGCTGCAATGCTCTGGCTCTAGTGTTGAAATCCTTCCTCTGAGAGGCAAGAACCTGATCTTGCTGATCCCCAGGACTGCTGACATTTGTCTTATTAAGGGCTGAGAGAGCAACACAATCTCCTTCTGTGTCCTTGGCTTGACACACCTCAAGCTTCCTTCCTCACCCACTGCAGAGGCCAGAGTTTCCCTGTACAAGAGACCACAGCCAGATGTCAGCAGCTCTGGGCCTCTCTGCTGGCTCCATACTTATCCCTTGGACTGTGGCCTTAATCTCTAATGTGGTCCTGTGGTTTCCCTCCCATTTCCTACCTCTATGCTTCATCAAGATATCTGTGTATTTTCTGCTTGGCTTTTAGTAATGGCTTCGGTCTTGAATTCTTATGAACAAATCCTTCAATCGTACCCATTCTCCCATGCTGAGGCCAGATTCCAGAGCCGAGGGCCCTTATCTGAGAAGGGATTGGATATGCAGAGATGATAATCCTTTAATTGGCTGATCACACATGGCTCACATGTTTCAGAGTACACACACACACACACACATAAATGTATATAACCATGTATGGGTGAACCTGTCCAGTTACTTTTACAAGTAAATCTCAAAAGACTTCCCTGGGACATGGCTTCTCTCCCTCCATATCTTAGAGATGTTTTCTCTAGGTAGGTCTTTACTATGCTTGAGGTGGTAAGATGGCTATGGCAGCTCTAGTCCTTCAAGTTCAAGTTTAGCTGAAAGATGTCTCTGCCTCTGTTTCTGAGTTCTCAGGAACACATTTGATTATATTTCACTGACTTTCAATCTTTCTCAAGACATTCCCTGAACCAATTGTTGTGGCCAAAAAAAAATTTTAAGCATGGATGCCTCCCAAATTCGCCTGAAGCATAGAGATTGCAGACTGGAGAGACTCTCGGGGGAAATTCTAGATTTGGAGCTGGAAGAAGAGAGAATGAATGTTGGGGTGAATGAGTAAGTGCCTGTACATTAAAATAACTGGGCACATTGCTTCATTTTTTTGTGCCAATTATATAAGTTAAGAAGTAGTTCAATCAGGGGTTTGTAACAACTCACAAGATCCAATAGTGTGAAGCCATCTTTTAGTTCTTGGCTATTCCAAATCTGCTTCATGGACCAGCAAACTGTTTTACCAGGAAACTTATGAGAATCTCAGGCTGCCTGGGCCCATTGAATCAGAATCTGCATTTTAACAAGATCTCCAGTATGTAAAGTTGGAAATTAATGATCCAAAGTTAACCCTCAGTTTACAGATATGAAACTTGGGAAGAAGCAAATGAAGATCTTTGCCCAAAGCCATACAACCAATCAGCAGTAGACCTGGAACAGGAAATAGAATCTAGGTCTCTTGTCATGAATGGGAGGCTTTTTCCCATGTTGGGACTCCTTTGCAGGGTAAATGTGCCAGTTAATAATAATTATGTTTTTATAAAAATGTGTAAATCAAATACGTCACTATAGTATAATGGGTCAGAAGTGCAACTCTATAATCAGAGAAATCTGGATTCAAATCTCAGCTCTAGCTTTTTCTACCTCATAAATTTGTGCAAGTTCCTTAACTGCTGTAAAATGCCGTTTCCTCCTCTACCTACCTTACAGAATTGATCTAAACACTGAAAGAGATAAGACCTCGGCGGGCCAGTGTAGCTCAGTGGTTGAGTGTGAATCTATGAACCAAGGGATCACAGTTCAATTCCAGGTCAGGGCACATGCCCAGGTTTCAGATTTGATCACTGGTAGGCACAGGCAGGAGGCAGCCCACCATGATTCTCTCTCATTATTAATGTTTATCTCTCTCTCTCCCTCTCCCTTCCTCTCTGAAATCAATAAAAATATATTTTTAGATAAAAGAGACAATGCCCTAGCCAGTTTGGCTCAGGGGATAGAGTGTCAGGCCAAAAAGTCCCAGATTTGATTCCCGTCAAGGGCACGTACCTCAGTTGCAGGCCTGGAAGTTCATCAAAGTATTGAATTTAAGTTAGGTATTGTGGTATTGACAGTTGAAAGCATTAAAATATAAGCAAGATAGCACCCCCAAAAGAATCATAGAATCATAAAATACAGAGTTAAAAGGGCTGTGATGGCTACTGTGATGTTCACACGGTACCTTCCCACTTCCTTACCAGTCAGTCAGTTGTAGTCAATGACTGGGCAGAAGTGATGTGTGTTGGTTCCAGAACAAAGTGTAGAAGGGGCCCAAGAAAACGTGTTCTAGGTGGTGCAGTTAACAAGATGCCAAACTTCTGGCTCGGCACAGAGCAGACTCCCTTGCAACTGAGACATGCTACATGAGTGCAAAATACATTTTGGTGATAAATGACCTAGATTTGGGGTTGCTTATTACCACAGCATAACCCATAACACCTAATTCACATGGGATAATACTAGTCATGGAGAGTGACTTCTCATTTTATAGTGGAGGAAACCCTGCCATCAGAAGGGATTGGCCTCAGCAAAAGCGGGTGGTGGAGGTTGTTGCTAATCCTGTCCAAATGTTTTACTGTACAGAACTTTCTAATCATATCTTTCATGCTCACACAACAGTACTTTTCAGAATTTAATCTTGAAATCTTACTAAGAATACGCACTTTCACGTGGCCAATGAAACCAAAATATGCCATTGGATCATTGTGCTTTTCTGTGTTACAAAAACAGTTATAAATTGCCTTAAGCAAAACAAAGGCATCTGTGTGTTTTGCATGCTAGCTCAAAGCCCCTTGACCATCTACAATCCAACTTCTTAGGTAGAAATAGGCTTGGAGGTTGAGACCTAAAGAGTGTCACAGCCCAGTGGCACACTTCTCCCAGACAGTATTTCTAATGGGAGGCTGAGAGACTTCTAACTACAAGCAGTTCCAATGGGCCACTATAATAACCTACTTCTTTTGATTGCATTTATTTTTAATGATTATTTTCCCTGCATGCCAATCCAACCTGTGCTCCAACCCAGACGGAGGGGGAGGGGCGGAAGCAGAGAACAGAGAATGTTACCTTGGGCTACATTGCCACCTAGAGGTGCTGCTGAAGAACTGACGCTCTGCTGTTTAGAGAGCATGGTTGTGTGGATGGAGTTCTAAGGAGACTTTTCTTACATGTAAGTCTTTTACCCATTTTGTGTATGGTGTGCGTGGGTGGTCTAGTTTCATTGTTTTGCATGTATCTGTCCAATTGGGTGGGGAGGAGCAAAGGGGAAGAAATGGTAGACATTTGTAATACTCTCCACAATATAATTAAATAATTTTTAAAAAGAAAAGGAGACATTTTCCCCACTGCAACAGACTGGGTAAAAAATAAAAAATAAAAAATAAATGGAAACGACTCCCTCAGTTTCACTTTATCAAACTATATTATGAAAAAAAGCATGACCATTGGTGTGTTCAGTGAAAAATTATTCTTGGCCCTAAGGAAGGAGGTCCTTTAAGGAATAGTTCCGCTCAGGAAATGTTTTCCTTTGCACAGTTCTTTTCATGACAACAGTTAGATTTGATTTGCAGCTTGAGCTGAAATGAGAGAAAATCATTTGGCCATGGATTGTTACAAATGTCTGAATAGGTCCATATGGTCGGAACTAAATCAAATTGCAAAACTGTAATGTATTCAAGTTATTCGGAATCAACTCAGAAGCCAGGGAGTAAAGAACATGGGTGATGACAACTTGTTGTGTACTTAAATTCCGCAAATGTCAATTTGACACGCATATTCCTAATTTTCACCATTTTGAGGGCAAATGTCTACTGTTGACAAGGTCTTTAACTGTTCCTCAGGCAATATCAACTTTTACACAAATGCAGACTACTTTAAGTAAACATGAAGAACTTGTGTTTCATGAGGATGTCATTTTCAAATGATTAATACCATAAACACACAAGTTCAGGGAAAAGATCATTTTGGCAGGCTTTTGGAAAGATAAGGAATTAGTATTAATGATATTTGCGATAAGAGATGGACAAAAATGTGTGGCAAATCATGCAATACTTATGGGGGTTTCAGCTGCAACCTCTTTATGACATTTTAAGCCAATAACAGTGGGCTCATCTTTGAATTTAAGGAGCACACACACATTAGGAACACACCCCGGGTACAGCAAACCATGTGGCTACCTTCCTTTGCATCATTTCTCTGGGATCAAAAAGCCACAAAACGGAAAAAAATTGTATTAGCAGCACAAATATCTTTTTGCCTATAAATTGAAAAGCAGACAGATTAACAAGTCCACTCATTGGAAGACATGGTCTTTTTCAGAAGGGCAAAACTTAGCACAGTTAAAATAACTATTTACATTTTTAGTGCTACTTACAGTGCTGCTGGTGCTACCTTAGTGTTTTAATCCTTTAGTCCTCCAACAACTCTGTGTAGTGGGTACTATCAACTCCCCATTTTACAGATGTGCCGAGTGAGGTCCAGAAAGATTAAGCCAACTTAGAAGTAGAGCCTATATCCAAACTCAGATAGTCTGTGCTCAGAGCCTAAACTTCTAAATACAGGCAAACCTCATGCTATTGCATTTCGTTTCTTTGCTGTTCACAGATGTAGTGTTTTGTTTAGTTTTTACAAATGGAAGGCAAGACCTTCCACTTGCCAAAAGATTACCACTGGCTTTATTACTGTGGCCTGGAACCGAACCCTAGATGCCTATATTATGCCATTAAATTACCACAACAAAGAATAATTTCTGTAGGACAATTCAAGAAACCATACTGCTTTTTCTGAGGAATTGTTGAAGATGCTCCTCAACTTAAGGAAAGTCACCACCTTCCTGACCACCACTCCTGCTGCCTCTCTGTACGCTCCCTTTTCTGTTGGGATGCCCATTCAGGTCAGATCACTTCCCAAACATGAATAGAAGCCATAAATCCTGCCAGTGTACTGGGACCTGATGACTTTCCACCCTGGATCCTTCTCCCGGGAGCTGGGCCAGCCCATTCTTCAGGAACACATGAGGAATTTCCTTTTCCCACTAAGCTTCCCCTCCCAGGCCTTGGGTGAAGGTGACTTTCTGAGGTTAATTAGTATAGCATGTCTGAGGCAGATGATCAATAAATATTTGAATAGGATCAGTGGAGGTATTCCCAAAGCTTAATCAAGCCAGAGGCATTTTCAATATTGATGGGGTTTCTAGCAGCACTTCTAACCTCACCCAAGATCCCTGGTGGCTAAAGATACAAAGTGGTCGATCGCCTACAGGCATTCCTTGTTCTCCACAAGTGCCTTCTGGGAAAACTGCAACACTGAAAAGCCTCAATAATAAGGATTTTACTGGCTTAAAAAAAAAAATCAGCCAAGGGAAAAAAGGCTCATCTGCAAATGTCATTAAACTAAATATCTCTTTGTTGTACTTTGTAGATCTTTTCCGGTTAGGGTGAAAAGAGAGGTCATTTAAAGGTAATTCCCAGAAGCTGCCACTGTTCATTCAACATGTTCAGTTGGGTTAATTATTAATTCTTATGCTATCAGGATATAATAAAGTCTAAATTATCAATGGGGTTGGGGGAAAGGAGAATAGAGAGATATGAAATCCCTGGGCACACACCTAATATTAATCACATTGTACCATAGCTTCTGTTTCTCTGGTTCAGAGGTAATGAATGAATGAATGAATGAATGAATGAACGAACGAACAAACGAACGAACAAACAAACAAAATATCTAACAAATCAACCAATGAAGAAACAAGTTCACAAAGAAACAAAGACATCCTGGGGTCAATCAAAGGTAAAAGGTCACCAGAGGCAGTTCCACTACTACATCTACGCAATGAACAACCATGTGGAAATTCTCTCCTTGTATTTAGTCAGAGTGTGCAGCCAGGTGGTGCATGCTGCCTTGTGACCTGGATGGTCTGCCCAGGAGTTGGGGGCTCCAGCAAACTGAGCTCTATAGAGCCAGGGAGTGTTCATGGCATCATGCCCAAGACAGAGTGCCAGTGATGGAAGCCAGAGAAGATTGGGTAGCAGGAGTCAACAGAATGCCAAGTTGAGAGTCCAAGAGATGAGTGAGCCAGAGAAGATAAGCCAAGCAGAAACGAGTAGATGTGTGTGAGGGTCATTTGGCTTGGCTGGGATTTCTTTTTTTCTTTGTTTTTATTTTTCAAAATAGGTAATACAGTTCATCCTTAAACAACCTGGGGCTTAGGGGCGCTGATCCTCTGCACAGTACAAAAATTTGGTTATAACTTTATACTCCTCCAAAACTTAAGTTGTCCCTCAGGATCCCCAGGGGCTTAGTTGTAGGACCCCTGAGGATACCACGCTCCATGGATGCTCAGGTCTCCTATATAAAGTGGCATAGATCAATGCATACAGTCTTCTCTCTGCATCTGAGGACTCCCACCAAAAGATCAAAAGCAATACAAGCATTTATTGAAAAGAATCTGCATGTAAATGGACTCATGTAGTCAAGCTTGTGTTGTTCAAGGGTTAACTGTACAAGGAGCCAATCTATGTAACTTGTTCAGTGCTCCCACTGAAATCCCTTGGAGTCTATAATCTCAGGAGTTATAAACTCCTCCAAGGACCATATCAGTTTATGGCTATCTGAACAGCCTCTATAAGATAAGAAGCACCGAGCACACATTAACCCAGTGGCTGGTGGAGAAACCTGTGAGCAAGCCCATTCTTCCAGTTACCACAGCTGGAAATTTATTTGTGGTTCTACTTTCTCCGGTTGCTGAGATGACCTCTTTCGTGATCTTGTCAACTTAGTGATACGTTCCTCAGAAATAGGCAGCATCCTCTTTTTCTTTCTGCCCAGCCTTTCAGAGAGCACTCCCCATAACCAGTACTGTACTATAAAAATGTTGAATTGGTCAACTCTGTGTCAAGTTGTGGCTGTTTAGTTCAACTTAATGTTTGAAATGGTAAATGCTTATTTTCTGTTGTCAAAGAGCACTTAGGAAATTTAAAAATTATCAGCACACTCCCTATAGAAAAAAAAAACGTAAACATTTTGGTAGGGTCATTACTTAGGTTTTCAAAACTAAAAGATTAAAAAGTAAACTAGTAAAGAGTAAAGCATTGTTTCTTCTTTAAATTTATATCATCTAATAACTTGAAAATTGAGAAAAGAAAATGGTAATACAATTATTGTGGATGTTGCAGTACATAGAAAAATGGCCCGCCAAAGTACCAATCCACAGAATCTCTGAATGTCACCTTATTGGTGAAGGGGGGCTTGCAGATGTGAATACAGATCTTGGGATGGAAAAGATATCCTGAATTACTTAAGTCATCTTAGTATATTCACAAGGGTCCTTACAAGGGAGAGAGCGAGAGGAGGGTCCCAGCCAGAGAAGGAGATATGAGGGCAGAAAAGGAAGCTAGAGTGATGTCATTCCCACAGGGGGCCAATGAGCCAAGGAATGCAGGCCAACGTCAGGACTGGAAAACACAGGGGATGGATCCTCCCCTGGAGCCACTACAAGACATACCATCTTGCCGACATCTTAGATTTTAGACCAGATTTATTTTTGTGCTTCTGGCCTCCAGAACTGTAAATGTTTGTGTTGTTTTGAAGTTATAAAGGTCATTGTAATTTGTTAGCTCAGCAACAGGAAACTAATACAGACCAAGTAGAAAAACAAGACATAGTACATATACTAATTATTTCGGGGTTTGATATCAAAATTAAGAGCTGTCAGTTATAAATAAAATAGAAAAAAATGGATTTATTGCATTTTCTATCTTCATTTTTGAGTTTTAGCAGAAAGTGATCTTATTCAAAAAGGCTGTGAGTGACTGACAGAATCAATGAGAAGGCTCAATGCAGATTATAGATGATAAGCAGCGACTAAAGGAGGCAAGACCTGGGGCCATGCCCCAGAGGGTCTGGGTCCAATCAGGATGCAGCACCTCTGCCCTCACTGTGGTGTGAAGGGTTCAGTGACTGCCTCAAACTGCAACCCCCTTCAGAGTGGGGTGCTGGGTGTTAGCCTGTGATGAGCCAGTCTAAGTTGTACACTACACCCAGGTTGAGGGGTAGGAGGGTCACATATTTATTACATTTAGCTTCTCTCAGGACCCATAGAGCTCCGCTTCCCACTAGCGTTCACATGGAGCAGGATTTCCCTAGAGAAGAACTGTTCAGAGGCTGATAGTGACAAACGTGTATCATAGGATCTGATCATTTGAATTTTTTAGCACATTTAAGAATTTAAAACTCTGTTGTAAAGACCCATTTTCTGTAGTTATGAAAAATACAGGAAAGTGATATGTTTACAAGTTTGTTGTCGACCCCACCAGAATGCGACCTGCTGTGAGTCTTCTGCACTCTGTAACTCCCTGGCTGGGATCACACTCTATGATAATCTAACCACTGAACACAGTCAGGATTGATGAATGTGACTAAATGAGCTAGGGAACCGTCAGCAGCCAGATCACTGCGGGCCTTAGAGATCACATTAAGAAGTTGTAGGGTTATATCTGAAAGGTAAAATATCAGTTCCTGGAATGACTGATCAAAAAGAGATGTGTGGCGAGCTAGAGAATATTCATTTTATGCCTAAAACCACACAAGACCTACTCACCAAATGTCCCCTTAATGGGATCCATATCCAGCTCTCGAGTTCTACCCCACTTACAGTTTTGGGAAGATGTGCCAGAAAACCTAGAAGAAAATTTTTTTCAGGAAGCCAAAGCCCTAAGGAGGGCCATGAGGAACTCTACGGAAGCTAAGTTCAAATACAGCCTGAGATATTGCAGATTCAGAGCCTTACAACCAAATTCCCATTCTATGGTTAAGAAATATAAATGCACAAGTGAACCCGATACACCAATGCAGACAAAATAAAGAAAACTGGGTAATTATTCTTAGAACTATGCATTTAAAAATGTATCTTACCTATAATTTTAAGTTGGGCCTATTTTACATTTTCAGCTATAAAAACATAACGTCTGGATATGGAAAGAAAACATGTTATTTTAAAGCTTGCAAAACAGTATGCTTTCATGGAGATTCATTCCATCTTGTGGACTTTTGGACACAACCCCTACACCTATAAGGATCCCACTCACAACCCTTGATTCTAACTTTGAGGCCTTCGTTTCTCTCTCAGTGATTTCCTTCTCTTTTAATCCCTCTTACAAATATTCTATCTTCTATGACTCCCTAACTTTGTGTCCATCAAAATATCAAGATATCAATGGTTTGCCTCCAGTATGCTCCAGACCAGGGCAGGGATCGAACCTGCAACTCAGGTATGTGCTCTTAACTGGAAATCAAACTCGAACTTTTCAGTCCATGGGCTGATACTTTAACCACTGAGCAAAAACAGTCAGGCTCATGTTTTTACTGATATTAGAGAGTGAAAGGGAGATAGAAATATCGCTGAGAAACATCAACATAAATCAGCTGCCTTATGAGTACCCCTACAATGATCAAGCCTGTAATCTGGGCATGTGCCCTGACCAGGAATCGAACCAGGGATTTCTTGGTGCATGGGTAGATACTCAACCACTAAGTAATACCGGCCTGGCACACAACTTTTTTTTTTAATTGAGGGTGATCAGAGTGCCAAGTATTATCCCAAATCCTTTACGTACATAATTCATTTAGTCCTCACGAACAGTAGAGCTAAGGGCTTGGTGCACTAAGTCCAGTTAAAGAAGTATAAAAGCAATAACCTTGATGCTGATCAGTTAAAAAGGCTGCTACACAAGTGAGAGCATTTAGAGTGGGCAAAGCGTCCTGAAGAAAGAGATGTTTGAGCTAAATAAACAGGAGTTAGCTAGGCAGTACTGGCATGTAGAGGGAGGAAATGGGTGTCAGAGAAAGACACAAACCCCTGAGGTCATGTGGAGGGCCTAAAATTTACCTACAAAAGCCTAGCTGTTCCTGGCCACCACACCCCAGGCTGGGTGACCTCCTGCTCCGCTGGCCAGGATAGCCTGGCTGTGCCACAGCACTAACCACTATATGTTCATTCTTTTCTCCCACACGCCAGCTGCCCAGACCAACAAGACCAGTGTATCAGAGGCTCTGTTTCATGTAGGCCCCGCCTAGAATTAAAATTACTTCAGGGATGCTTGCAGCATAGTTAAAGGAAACACCCCAAAGACCAAAGAAAGCCTGCTTTATTCGATTTACAATGCAGAAAATATTTGTAGTTCCTTAGACATTTGCATGGCTGTAAAAATTACAGTTTATGGTATAATTATCAATGGTTTGAAGAGAAATAAAACAGTATAAACCAAGTATGGCTGATACCATGAAAATGTAAACCATATAAAACAAAATCATAAAACAATTATTCAATACTCAGAGGCCTACTTAATATATACTTATGAAATTTCTTTCACACACATACAATAAAAGAAAAAAAAATCACTTGGAAACTGGTCACTGTACAAATATGAAAATAAATCTTTATCTTTAACCTCAATATTATCTTCAGCGAGAGGGCTGTGCAACTGGAGTTTATGCAAATCACATCATTTTTTTGTATTAAATAAATCAAGTGTCACAGATGTCATACAAAGCAGCAAGTGGAAAAAATAAATTATGAAAATGCATGAGGCTAAAAGTTAACAGTAAAAAATCTCCTTATCAAACATTCTTTTCTATAATGAAATTAAAATATTAGCTCATATGTCAGAATACAATAAAAGAACATAGTATAATAGTGATTTTAAAAACTCTCAAAGGCAAAATTCACACAAGATGAGTTACTTGCATAGAACTAAGCAAATGTATCTAATTAAGTCTAAGTTGAAAACATGAAATACAATCTTGTGCCACACACAAGAACAAACCAAAATACAACTGTAGTCCCATAAGATCATAAGAAATTATAAGCAAAAACGTTTGTTTGCAATGTTAAAAGAAAAGGCTGGACCCCCTTGATTTCACTTCTAGCTTTGGGTGGTTTAAATAGATGGGGAGGCTCAGCATGCTGTCCCTCTCCTCTCCTCTCCTCTCCTCTCCTCTTCTTTCCTCTCCTCTCCTTTCTTCTTTTCCTTCTCCTTCTCCTCCTCCTCTCTCTCTCTCTCTCTTCTCTCTCTCCTCAAACTTTATCTTTCAGGGTCTTTTTCAACTCTACTCTCCCCTTCTTTCCTTCCCTCTCTGTCTTCCCAACCTTCCTTCCTCCTGATGTTCATTCTCCCTCCACAGCCCTCCCCTGCCAGTCCCCTACTCATGCACATGGGCACACATTAAAAAAAAAAAAAAAAAAAAAAAAAAACTTTTCTCTTTAGATGTGTTTAGATACACACACTTATCAAAATATTTATCAGTGTTGGAACAGTTAAATATGACTGCCTTGTCTATCAAAGGTGCCTGTGCAATCTAATCAATTTGGGTGCACTGGCCATACACTTCAGAATAAAGACCCAGGTAATACTTCTGTAACAAAGGAGTATTTGCATGTACAGATTGTAAGACAAACAGAGAAAGACGCTTTGGGGGAAAATAACGGCAACACAATAATGTGAACTATCAGTTTAGTGCAACTGCAATGAATTATTTTAATTCATCAAAACATGAGTTCCACATGACTGACATATATGTCAGGTCCATGCTAAACTGTCTCCACAGATGGCACCCAGACAGGCAATGCATAACCTTCATCTCACTGTGTCTCCAAAATAAGCACCCCTCCTTCCAAGTGTAGTTTCACAGTTCCCTACAAGCAAGGCATTCTTTTTGGTCAGAAATATAAACTTTTTTGGGAGGGGAAACCAACAAAAACATGAAAGAGGAAACAGGAATCCAGGGTGGAGTTGCTATAAATAGGCCAACTTTCCAGGAAAAAAACTAGAGGTCATCAACAGAGAGGAAACATGCTTTCAAAAGCTAACCAATACTGTAGCCACTTTTAATCTGTGTGTGCTCTATACCAGGTCAATTTTCATTAAAATAAATATGAATGTTGAAGAATTTAAGGTTTGATCATAAAAATCATAAACAGGAGAAAAATAGCTACAATGAATTATTTTAATTCAACATAAAGGAATGTTTCAGTTTACATGTAACAGCTACTATTTAAGTTTTTCAGCAAACTATTTGGGGCCTGGACCTACATGAACCAAGGTAAGCTCAGATCTCCAGTAGAGAATAATTTAATTGGTTCAGGCCACTGAAAACCAAAAACCAAACATCAGGCTTTGCTAACCCACCCCAGGGACAGGTGTTGACGCCTTTGGCTCTTAGACACCTGTCAATGGAAAAGTGTGGGAAGTACTGTAGGTTCTAGGAGAGCAAGACCAACCAGCTCTTGGGTGAGGGAGTCACTAAGTCACATTGAACAAAGGATTCCCACTCTTTCCTTACCACACCTCTTCTCTTAAAGAGATGCTTTCCAAGAACCTTGCACAGCATTTCTTTCCTTGTCCATTATTTAAGGAAGTGAATCCTGGCAGGGAGGAAGTGGATGGATTTGCATGGTATTGGAGGTCATGCTTTTAAATCATGGGAAGATTTGAAATAAGTATGCATATTTTCCCTTGGCAAAATGTTAAATGGTTCTAAGAACTAATGTATTTTTTTTAATGAGATATAATTCACATACCATTACATTAACCCTTTGAAAATATACAATTCAGTGGCTTTTAGGATATTCCAGAAGTTATGCAACCATCAATTCCAGAACATTCTCATCATCCCAGAAAGATGTCACACACCCATTAGCAGTTGCTCACTCTTGGTCCCTTGCTGTCCCCAGCCCTGGCAGCCACCCACTGGTGAGCTGTTTAAGTGAAGAGCGACAACCTTCCTGGGCTTTGTACTCTCAGTACTATGTGGCTTTCTATGTGTCTATTGGAATTTTTAACATCAAACTTAAACCAAGGACTTTGTAAGTATTCTGAGATTATAAAACACTCTCTTTTATATAGAACTATTTTTGTCACCAAAAAAATGCTTTGTTTTACACATAGAAAAATAGATTTTTCTGTCTCCACCAAAGACTGAAAATTGCCTTTTTCCCCTCAATTAAATTCTGTTCTTGTTTCAGAAGTGAGAAAAATCAATACTCCAATATTTTAAAAGTACAAACAACCAGAGTCTTTATTAACCATGGGCTATCACACTCTCCTTCTCACTTCTAAAAAAAAAAAAGTGCTACAGAATGTGAGAGGGCCAAGGCCACACTGCCTTCTTCTACAGAACTAACATGGGCTAGTGACATGTCCACAACCACAAGCCTGGTCAATGGCAAAGCCAGGGCCATGCCCCCTTTTATCAGTATTCTAGTATTAAATATGTGAAGGAAAGGTCATCATAGGTTTTGTCAGCTCCCGCATGAATCTAATTATGTCCATGAGTTTCTTCTACAGCTTTGATCTGAGCATGTGACTTTTTTTTATCACTTGAAAAACATTTACATGTTATCGTTTAAGACCCTGTAAGGACAAGATAAGTATATTTCAGCAGGGGGCCTACATTGTTCATGGGAACATAGCAAAGAAGAGCCGAGGTTCCGGAGGGATCCACAGCACAGTCCAGATCTCCCACATGTAACTCTTCATATGACAGTGTCTGTAGGCTGCACCACGCCATGTGAGAAGCAAGTTAAGTGGCACACATTCTGTATTGCAGAAATGAAGACTTCACAGGTCAAGGTGTTCGAGGTTTAACCCTTGCAACAATTCTTCATGTGGGTTGACTGTTTGGAACTGCTCCCACTCAAGTTGGTAATGGACTTGCTGTCATCCTCGTCAGTTCTTTTTTTTACTTCTCTGAAGAGAAAGAGAAAAAGACAGAGAAAGGTAGAGGCAGAGGTAAAAGTAGAGGAGGTAGAGGGGGGATTACTAAGGCACAAACCTCAACCACAGATGGTTCTGTGGAAATAAGAGCAGCACTGCTGAGCACTGCCATCCAGACACTGGTCTAAATGCTTTTTAAGTGTTAACTTGTTTAATCATCCAAGAACCATATGGATGTGTTATGCCCCATTTTACATTGGGTATATGAGGAGCTCCCTTAGGTCACATAGCAGGAGAGGTCGTTCAGCTGGGATTCACAGCATGCAGGCTGGCTCCAACTCCAGCATTCTGACACCAAGCTGTGGACTCACACATGCACACACGCATGCATACACAGGTGCATATACACATGTACCCAGACATGCACACTCACACATGAAGACACAGACCAGACATACACACTCACACATGCATGCACAGAACAAACATGCACATTCAAAGGTGCATACACATGTGTACACTTACATGCACGGTCACCCATGCATGCGTAGACCCACATGCACAGGTGCATACATATGTGTGTACACAAAGACTCCTCTCACTCTTTTCTGTGGTTTCACATGCTTTAGTCTGCCACATGCACAGCCTACTCCTTACTACCCTAGACCTGGCTCCCATCTCCGGCTGATACTTGCTGATATTAACAGGAAGCAATGCTAACTTAATTATACATGATCATGGAAGTAACAATGGATGGTTAAAATCCAGAAAAAAAATATTTTCCTTTTATATCTTCCTAAATTTCTTTTAGAATTAATGGATGCAACGCTGGCCACAGGTCTCTGTGATCGTATCAAAACTCCCTAGGAAAGTGTTCTTCCAAGTGTAGCCACAGGGTATGGTGGTGACATATGCAGATCCTAAAGTTCTACTTTAGATAAGCCAAATGACTTGAGTAAGATGAAAGTTACAGCTAGTCCCTACAATGTTTCCAAACAATTCCTCTCTTTCCAGTCAGGCTTGGCAATTGTGCTGAAATGATATAAGTGCCTGAGTTTGCTGTGTTTTCCTGAAATTTCAGGCCATTGATCAGTTAAATGTCTGTGGTATTTGAGTACATTGAAGAACATTTGAAGCACCTGCGTTCCATTTTTGATAAATTTACTTACCAATGGGCAAGGGTGTGTGGGTGTCCTACCAGCTCAATCAGAAAATTTCGAAATTGCATTTCTAAGAGAAACTTTTCCTGGGATTGAGAGTTTTTCGAGGAACAAGCAAAGTAGCTTAGGGTGTCACATTTCTGGCCTCCCTCCCAAAAGGAATCCTTCAGATAGTGCACATCCAGAAACCCATCTCGTTAAATTTCATGACACGATGTGGTGTGGAAGGCACCATGCTGGGAGTTATCTTATGAGACGTAAATGGAGAACATACATGTTTTGCATTTTACTCAACATTCTAAAGGATGTAAAACTTTGTATATATCCACTTGACACTGGGGAGAATATACCATGTCCATTTAAGACTTAGGCACTTTGACAAGTAACTTTAAAGATGGAGTATAAAGCAAATTGTAGGCTTTATACATTTTCTTTCTTTATAGTATTCATATGTAACACACTGCTAATAATTAAATTAGAGACCTTAAACCAGGTCATATGCAATACAAACAATAAGAAACTTAATGATAAGCGAGTCACAAGTGCCCTAGCTATTGAAATGCTGTGAGCACAGGTGTTTTACCTAAACCCAAGCCTGTGTGGAAGCTACACCATAAACAGCAGCAAAAGCAAATGGGGCTGGCCAGTTACAGCCTCTCCCATTTTTATGACATAATAAAGAAAATCGATCCAGCACTCTGGGTGTGACCATGGCAATTTGAAGCAATTTAACTTTAATATGACCCTATGAGACAATTCAGCGTTAAATAGCGATTATACTATTCAGGGGAGTATGGATGGTTGTATATACAATCAGACTGTTGGATCTATAAGGGGCCTGGGAGATCATTTCCTTCAGCCCCACCCTCATTTTACAGATTAGGGAAGCCTACAGGACAAAAGGGACCCATTCAAGACTTCACAGATTTTCAGGGGTAGATATAAGGCTGGACTTTGAGCCTCCTGACACCACAAGCAGCCCACAGCCATGCACAGGACCTGCTCAGCAGCCCCTTTTCCTGCTAAGACAAAGTAGCAATTAAGCACTGCACTGCCTAAGGTAAGATAGCACTGAGCCCCTGCATAGCTTCGGGCCTAATCTGCTCTAAAGACCTGCAGACCCTTACTACACCATCTGCCTCCCTGGGCACACACTATCAATTCTATCTAGGAATTCTCACGTACATTTTAATGAAACACCAATACAACCATCTGAGACAAAAAAAAAAAAAAAGAGGGGCAGGGAGGAGAGAAACACCTACCAACTCAACAAGTATTTCATCTTTAGTTCATTTCATTAATTCTTCTTCTTCCTCCTTTCCCACTTACTTAATATATCCTGTTGGACCAAAATAGCTGTGCACCCAAAAGTGCATTATTTCACCTAATTTCTGAAGATTTCATTTTGGCTCTCAACAAAAGTGATATTAGCCCATGATTCTCCTACTAAGCAAAAATAAACAAAAAAATGTAATTCACTTGACTTTATAGTTTAAATATTTGTTTGCTTTTTTTTCTATTGGTTTTAGGTCATATTCAAAGTTAGCACTGTTTTTGCTTTAAATAAAAATTATTTTCAGATTTCCAGTGTGGTGGTGGCAGGTGGCTCTTTCTCCTGGATTGATGTCAAAGGAGATAGTGTTCAAAGACTCTGAGTTCAAGCTCTGAGGCATCTTTCAGGCCCTGCCACAAACCAATTCTAAGCAGGCCATTTAAGGTCCTGGGGGCCCTTTCCTGATTTCCCCAAGCCATTCTCTCCAGGGCCCCAGACCAAGCCTCCTATTAATAGAATTATATTCTAAGAAGCACTATACACATCAAGTCACTAATACAAAAGCAGAACTTAAAGCACTGCAAGGTATTTTAACTGTCAATGTATACTAGCAGAAGAGGCCAATTCTCATAATAAAGTCAAGATTCTTGTAAAACCTCACAAGTGATCAGTATAAGCACTATATACACTGAGTGGGCAGATTATTATGATCTCTGAACACATAATAATAATATGGCCACCCAGTGTATATCCTATATAATAAAAGGCTAATATGAAAATTGTTCCTTCAATCAGGAGTTTGACCAGCAGGCAGGCTGGCCAACAGCCCATGTCCCCTCCCCCTGGACAGGTTCACTACACACACACACACACACACACACACACACACACATATTTACTGTCCATGCATGAATTTGTGCGTGGGTAGGGTCTGGCCAGCCTGGCCAGGGGGAGACACACACATACACACACACATATATATATACAGTGGTACCTTGAGAGAATGCCCTAACATACGAGATTTTGAGATACGAGTCCTCGAGCGAGTGATTTTTGCTTTGAAATACGAGCAACATTTGAGATAGGAGTAATTGCGAGGATCGGCCGGCTGCACACAACCCACCAGTTTATCTCGACTCGAGCATCTCATAGTTTCCCACACCTCAAGGTTACGGAACGAATTAAACTCGTATCTCGAGGTACCACTGTACATATACACACACACACACACACACACACACATACACACACACTGAGTGGCCAGATTACTATGCGTTCAAAGATCATAATAATCTGGCCACTCAGTGTGCCCACAATTACATTTTTGCTTTGTCAGCAATTAAAGAGCATTGGCCTGGATTTTGTTAACACAACTTTGATTTTTTTCTTTCTTTGTTCTTCTTTTTAATATTTAATCCCTTTCGGCCAGTAAAGAATCATCATTTCATTTGTGGCAGAAAACTAGGCAGAAGAGATAAACATAGCATACCATGTTGTTATTTTGTAAGAATACTCTTAAGAATTAAAACACATTTATACCCAAGTTGCTCAATAATGCAATATTCCAATCTACATTCCAAAATGTTATTAATACCATTGCCTTAGCTAAGTAATTACCTGTATAATAAATTTAACAAAGTGCTTCCAACTGGCGTATACACAATTTGTTTTATTGAGATTTTCTTGCCTTTACCCTGGAAAATGTCATAATACTTATATTCATAATATTCATAATTACATTTAAAATCTGGTTCCTGTAAATGATTCGTACAAGTCAATTATTAGCTTTGTGGTGACATTATGCAAAAACATCAATGATACCTCAGATGCACCTGCTTTGTTTTGCAGTAAAGGTATGCTTGTCAATGTTCACAGTGAATGTGCAGCATTACCAGTTTTTATAACATCTATGTCTAATTGTTTCTCTAAACACTATTGAAAGAGAAGACAGTGTTTTCCAATGTAGGGTCATGTCATGGTCAAGAGTTTGACATGAGCACCAACTAAATGAAAACTCAAGTCTATATCCAATTTTCCAAATAAGAGACAAAACTTTACCGGGCAAGATGGAGAACAGCTTCCACTATATTTGAACCATCTTTGGCGCTTGTTTCACAGAATAATGCCCCATAGGTCTGTGGAGAAAGAAACAGACACTATTAAGCAAAGCCTTTGTTTAGGTATCCTGAAGTTTTAGCTTATAAATCAATAAATAAGATAAAAATATTTTCCTGTTGAGTACACTAAGAGTGAGTAGTAGCTAAGAAGTTTGATTCTGAGTTTCAATAATTAAAAAGAAATGACTAGTTTGAACCTCATTATTCTAGAAATGGTTCCTAGACATGGTAGTTTTTAGTTTGCATTAAAAAAAATATACACACAATACAAAATTTCATGTTTTAAGATACTTATTTCCAATAGTTGCACACATGCTACTCAATGTTCACTATAAAATCATTTGAGAGAGATAAAAAATGATAACATACACTAAGGAATGGAAAGTCCATCAAAAGTACATCTGCTTTTGGCCAGCAGCTAACACACTTCCCCTTTCACACTATCCTTTCCTGTCAAGATTCAGCAGCCTACATGTGGCTAAAACCAACAGACATTTTCTAGATCTCTATTATTTAACTTTCCAGAGGGTATGTGTGTGATCACTGATTCTATTACTCTCCTGCTTCTGACCCTTCAATGCTTCCCTTCCAGTCAAGTCATGTTCAAATGCTTTACAATGGCCGATAAGACCTAGCTTGTATGTGGTCCCAGACAGCCTCCCAGCCTTACTTGCCACCATTCCCTCTCACTCACAATGCTCCAGTTACCCTGGTCTTCCCTCACTTTCCCAATGCTCCCCATTCCCTCTCATCTCCAGGCCTTAGCACCAGCTGTTCCCATTACCTAGGTTATCCCCTACACCCATCAACCCTCTTCTCCAGACTAACTCTTATTCACCTTTGATCTCAGGTAATCTTTCTTGAAATTAAGATTGCTTCCTAATCCTCAAAAGGTCCTATTAGATCTTCTTGTTATAAAACCTCAGAATCATCTGTATTCATCCTGCATAGCACTTATCACAATTGTAACTGATAAAGTTACTTTTGTGAGTCTTTATCTAACAAGCTGAAGACATTTCTCTTAGGAAAGAAGAATATTATGTGCTTTGGGCCTGGGTGTGGGTCACACAGTCTGTGGAGGGTAAGAGGGGGGTGTGAGGGCCGCTCTGGAGCAGGAAAAGGAGAGGGCTCAAACAGTGGGGAAACCACTCTCTGTGGGACCTTTGCCCACAAGCTTCCAGATCCAAAAATAAAAATCTATTAAGAAATCACAAAATGGATATAACTGCAATAAAAAACAACATGGAAAGTTTCAATAGTAGACTAGGAGAAACAGAAGACTGAATTAGTGAATTATAAGACAGGGAAGCAAAACACACCCAAACTGAACTGCAATTAGAGAAAAATAAATAAAAGACAGAGGAGAGCCTAAGGGAGGTTTGGGACAACAAAGACAAAGCAACACATGAATAATAGGGGCCAGAATAACAAGAAGAGAAACAAGGGTTAGAAAACCTATTTGAAGAAATAATCCCAGAAAACTTCTCTGATGTGAGGAAGAAAAAGTCACACAAGCACAGAGAGTCCCAAACAAGATGAACCCGAAAAGACCCACATCAAGACAAGCCATAATTATGATGGCAAACATTCAGGACAAAGAGAGAATCTTAAAGGCTGCAAGAGTGAGACAGAAAGTTACATAGAAGGGATCTCCCATTAAATTATCAAATGATTTCTCAACAGAAATACATCAGGCCAGAAAGGAATGGAAGGAAATTTACAAAGTGATACAAAGCAAGGGACTGAATCCAAGAATACTCTATCCAGCAAGGCTATCATTCAAAATTGAAGGAGAAAAAAGGAGCTTCACAGACAAAAAAAAAAAAAAAAAAAAGACTAAGGGAGTTTATCACTACCAAACCAGCAATGCAAGAAATGCTAAAGGGACTGGTGTAAAAAGAATACAAAGTGAAGAAGGAACATAGGCATAAAAAATAAAAATGGCTACAAATAAGTACCTTTCAATAATAACTTTAAACATAAATGGACTAAATGCTCCAATCAAAAGACACTGAGTAGCTGAATGGATAAAAAAAAAACATGACCCATATCTATGCTGTCTTGCTGTCTATAAGAGACCCATCTCAGAACAAGGGACTCACATAGACTGAAAGTGAAGAGATGGAAAAATATCTTTAAGGCAAATGGAAGTGAAAAAAAAAAGCTGGAGTAGCTATACTTATATGTGACCACATAGACCTTAAAGTGAAGGCCATAACAAGACATGTGGAAGGTCACTCCATAATATTAAAGGGATGCATACATCAAGAAATATAATCCTGATAAACAAATATGCACCCAATTCAGGAGCACCCAAATACATAAAAAATCTCCTGGGAAATATCAAGGGAGAGATCAACAACAATACAATCCTAGTAGAGGACTTCAATACACCACTGACATCACTGGATAAATCCTCTAGACAAAAATTCAGCAAAGAAACAGCAATTCTAAATGACTCACTAAAACAGATGGACTTAATTGACATCTTCAGAACATTTCACACCAAAGCCATGGCATATAAATTCTTCTCAAGTGCACAGGTGAAATTTTCAAAGATAGACCACATATTGGGTCACAGGCAAAGTCTCTCCAAATACAAGAGATTGAAATCATATCAAGCATCTTCTCAGACCACAATGACATAATATTAGAAATAAACTACAATAAAAACAATCAAAAAAATTCAAACACTTGGAAGCTGAATAGCATGCTATTAAACAATGATTTGGTTACCAAAGAGATCAAAGAAGAAATTAAAAACATCCTGGAAACAAATGACAATGAAAACAAACAAACAAACAAACAAAAATCTATGGGACACAGTGAAAGCAGTCCTGAGAGGTAAGTTTATAGCTCTACAGGCCTACCTCAAAAAAACAAGAAAAATAGTAATAAATCATCTAACCTACAACTTAAAGAATTAAAAAGACAGCAACAAAAAAGCCCAGAATGGGCAGAAAAAAAGAAGATAATAAAGATCAGAGCAGAAATAAATGACATAGAGACAAAACAAACAAACAAACAAATAAAAAACCCACACACAAACAAACAAAACAAAAGATTAGTGAAACCAAGAGCTTGTTCTTTGAAAGAATAAATAAGATTGATGAACCTCTAGCCAGGCTCATCAAGAAGCAAAGAAAAAGAACCCAAATAAACAATATCAGAAATGAAAGAGGAAAAATAACAACACAACCCACAGAAATACAAAGGATTGTTAAAAAAAAACAAAAAAAAAAACCTGTGAACAACTGTATTCCAACAAACTGGACAACCTGGAGGAAATGGACATATTCCTAGAAAAATATAACCTTCCAAAACTCAATCAGGAAGAATCGAAAAATCTCAATAGGCCCATAACAATGGAGGAAATTGAAGCAGTCATCAAAAAGCTTCCAGCAAACAAAAACCCAGGCAGGGCAAGACCATTTCACAGAGGAGTTTTATCAAACATTAAAAGAAGAACTAAAACCTATCCTCCTCAGACTATTTCAAAAAATTCAAGAGGAAGAAACACTTCCAAGCTCCTTCTATGAAGTCATATTACCGTAATACCAAAAACAGTTAAAGACAACAGTTACAGGCAATACCCCTCATGAACATAGATGCCACAATTCTCAACAAAATTCTAGCAAATCAAATCCAGCATTACATCAGAAAGATTATACACCATGACCAAGTAGGATTTATCCTGGGGATGCAAGGATAGTACAATATTCGAAAGTCAATAAACATAATATATCACATAAAAAATTGAGAGATAAAAATCACATAGTTATATCAATTGATGCGAAAAAGCATTTGACAAAATCCAACACCCTTTTTTTTTCTAAATCTTTATTGTTCAGATTATCACATTTGTTTCTCTTTTTTTCCCCACCATAGTTCCTCTCCACTCGGCTCCCACCCTTCCCTCCACCCTTACCTCCCCTTGCATTGACCTCATCCATAGGTGTATGATTTTTGTCCAGGCTCTCCCTGCACCCCTCTCACTCCTTTCCCCCTGAGAATTATCAGTCCACTCCCTTTCTGTGCTCCTGATTCTATTATATTCACCAGTTTATTCTGTTAATCAGATTTTCAATTCACTTGATTTTTAGATTCACTTGTTGATAAGTATTTGTTGTTCATAATTTTTTATCTTTTACCTTTTTCCTCTTCCTCTTCTTAAAGAGTACTTTTCAGCATTTCATATAATACTGGTTTGGTGTTGATAAACTCCTTTAGCTTTTTCTTATGTGTGAAGCTCTTTATCTGCCCTTCAATTTTGAATGATAGTTTTGCTGAATAGAGTATTCTTGGTTGCAGGTTTTTGCTATTCATCATGTTGAGTATTTCTTGCCACTCCTGTCTGGACTGCATAGTTTCTGTTGAGAAATCAGCTGACAATCGAATGGGTGCTCCATGGTAGGTAATTAACTGTTTTTCTCTTGCTGCTTTTAATATTCTCTGTCTTTTGCTGTTGGCATTTTAATTATGATGTGTCTTGTTGTGGTCCTCTTTGGATTCCTTTTATTTGGGGTTCTGTGCGCTTCCTGGACTTGTAAGTCTATTTCTTTCACCAGGTGGGGGAAGTTTTCAGTCATTATTTCTTCAAATAGGTTTTCAGTATCTTCTCTCTCTTCTTCTGGCACACCCACAATTCTGATTTTGGTACACTTGAAGTTGTCCCAGAGGCTCCTTACATTATCTTCACATTTTTGGATTCTTTCTTCTTCTTGCTTTTCCAGTTGAATGTTTTCTGATTCTTTATTTTTCAAATTTTTGACTTGATTCTTGCCTTCCTCTAGTCTGATGTTAGGTCTCTATATAATATTTTTTTATTTCAGTCAGTGTATGTTTAATTTCTAGTTGGTCCTTTTTCAACTTCTCTTGGGTCTCGCTAAATTTATCCATCTTTTCTAGGAAATTCTTGAAAAACCTTGTAACTGTGGTTTTGAACTCTATATCCAGTCGTTTGTTTTCCTCCATTTCTTTTGTTTGTGATCTCTTCCTTTGTCTCCACATTTTCATTATGCTGCGAAAACTTCTGTGTTAGATTCAGCCTTATGATACAAGACTTGCCAAAACTGCAAAAGCCTCTCTGTTAAGCTTGGGATGGGTGGAGTCTCAGGGCTTAACAACCACCTTGCCTTCCAGTTAGCCCTGCCCTATGTGGCCCCTGGGTCTCACGTGTCTCTGAGTAATAGCTGGAGCAGTCCCTGTGTGCAAGTGCAGTGCCTCTAGACCACTGCCTTTCTGGCTCCCCTGTGCTCTGGGACCATATGAGTCTGGGTCCCCAGGGTCTCTCCCAAAACTGCAACACCCTTTCTTGATAAAAACCCTCAGCAAAATGGGATTAGAGGAATCATACCTTAATATAATAAAAGCATTATATGACAAACCTAGAGCCAACATCATACTCAATGGGCAAAAAGTAAAACCATTTCACCTAAGAACAGGAACAAGACAGGATGCCACTTTCACCACTCCTGTTCAACATAGCACTGTGCTATCCATAGCAATTAGACAAGAAGAAACAAAAAGTATCCAAATTGGAAAAGAAGACAAAACTGTCATTATTCACAGATGACAAGATACTGTACATAGAAAACCCTAAAGATTCCATCAAAAAATTAAAAGACTTAATAAATGAATTTGGCAATATAGCAGGATACAAAATTAATGCCAAGAAATGTATGGCATTTTTATACACCAAGAGTGAACTTACAGAAAGAGAGATTAAAAAAACAATCCCACTTATCATTGTACCAAAAAAATTAGATACCTAGAAAAAACTTAACTAAGGAGGTAAAAGACCTCTACTCAGAAAACTACAGGACACTGAAAAAAGAGATAGAGGAAGACATAAACAGGTGGAAGAACATACCGTGTTCATGGATTGGTAGAATCAATATCATTTAAATGTCCATACTACCCAAAGCAATCTATAGATTCAATGCAATCCCTATTAAAATACCAATGGCATATTTCACAGACCTACAACAAACTTTCCAAAAATTCATCTGGAATTAAAAAAAAAATACCCCGAATAGCTGTAGCAATCCTGAGAAAGAAGAACAAAGTAGATTGGATCTCAATACCAGATTTCAAGCTGTCTTACAAAGTCACTGTTCACAAATCTGCCTGATACTGGCACAAGAACAGACATATAGACCAATGGAATAAAATAGAGAACCCAAGAATCAACCTAAACCACTCTACCCAATTAATATTTGACAAAGTAGGCAAGAACATACAATGGAGTCAAGATAGTGTTTTCAATAGTGTTGGAAAACTTGGACAGATAAATGCAAAAAAATGAAACTAGACCACCAACTTACATGATACACAAAAGTAAACTCAAAATGGATAAAGAACTTAAACATAAGATAGGAAACCATAAAAATATTAGAGGCATCCACAGGCAGCAAAATCTCAGACATATGCCGAAACAATATATTCACTGATATAGTTTCTAGGGCAGCGGTTCTCAACCTGTGGGTTGAGAATAGCTAGCAGGGTCTCCTAAGACCATCAGAAAACACAGATATTTACATTAAGATTCATAACAGTAGCAAATTACAGTTATGAAGTAGCGACAAAAATAATTTTATGGTTGGGGATCACCACAATATAAAGAACTGTATTAAAGGGTTGCAGCATTAGGAAGGTTGAGAACCACTGTTCTAGGGGAATAAAAACTAAAGAGAAAATAAACAAATGGGATTATATCAAAATAAAAAACTCTGTACAGCCAAAGAAACCACTAACAAAACAACAAGAAATCCCACTGCATGGGAGAACATATTTGCCAATGATATCACTGATAAAGGTTTAATCTCCAACATTTACAGGGAACTCATACAACTTAACAAAAGGAAGATAAATAATCCTATTAAAAATGCGCAACAGACCTAACTATAGCGGTACCTCGAGATACGAGGGCCCTAACATACAAGATTTTTGAGATATGAGCAACATTTGAGATAGGAGTAATCGCACGGGTTGGCTGGCTGCACAGGACCCACCAGTTTACTGTGACTAGAGCGTCCCATGGTTTCCCACGCCTCAAGGTTACCGAACGAATTAAACTTGTATCTCGAGGTACCACTGTAGATACTTTTCGAAAGAAGACAGAAAGCAGGCCAAGAGACATATGAAAACGTGCTCAAAGTCACTAATTATCCAACAATGTAGTATCATCTCACACCTGTCAGAATGTCTATCATCAATAAATCAACAAATGACAAGTATTGGTGAGGATGTGGATAAAAAGGAATCCTTTTCACTGCTGGTGGGAATGTAGACTGGTACAGTCACTGTGGAGAACAATATGGAGTTTCCTCAAAAAACTAAAAATGGAACTCCCATTTGACTCAGTGATCCCACTTCTAGGAATATATCCCAAGAAGCTAGAAACACCAATCAGAAAGGATATATGCACCCCTGTGTTCATAACAGCACAATTCGTCATAGCTAAGGTTTAGAAACAGCCTAAGTGCCCATCAGCAGATGAGTGGATTAAAAACCTGTGGTACTTCTACACAATGGACTACTATGCTACCATAAAAAGAAGGAATTCTTACCATTTGCAACAGCATAGATGGAACTGGAGAGGATTATGCTAAGTGAAATTAAGCCAGTCAGAGAAAGATACTTATCACATGATCTCACTCAACAAAACAGAGACAGAGAAGCATTGATCAGACCATCAAACATCAGAGGGAAGGCAAGGGAGGTTGGGGGTAAGGGGGAAAAGATCAACCAAAGGACTTGTATGCATACATATAAGCTTAACCAATGGACATAGACACCAGGGGAACAAGGGCAGGAGTGGTGGGGTTGGGGGGGGAAACAATGGAGGAATAAGGACACCTATGTAATACCTTAATCAATAAAGAAAGAAGAAAAAATTTAAATTTTTTTAAAACATCACAAAATGAATGGATTCCTACTAGAAATGGGTAGTGTTGCTGCTGGGTTCTATAGTCATGATGCTATGGGGTGAGGCAGAGAATGCCTTTAAGGAAACAGGAGGATATACGTGGCAAGATCATAAGTAAGCAAATCTTGGAAACTGAGAAAGCATGGGGCAGGAATAACACTGGTAAGCGGACAGAAATGATGAGGTCTCTAAAGTGGCATATGAGATCTCTAGAGTCTGATATGGGATTATATGTGTCTAATATCTGTCTCCCCCAGACAATAAACTACAGGAGGACAAGAACCTTTTGTTGTTGTTGTTCTCTGTACTTTGCTCAGCACACAATAAAGTGCTTGCCACATGGTGGAAACAATTAAATATGTGTTGAATAAATCTTTTCTGTATTCACTACCTAGGTTTGATGTTTATCATATTTGGTTCACAGTTCCAAAATTTAAAACAAGCATGATCTCCCAATTTAGAATAGTGAAATTCAAACTTCTTTTTAAAGTGCACATTGATTTGCTACCAAGAAGTTTTTCATGGTGCTGATGACAGACAATGATGACAGCAGTGTCACGTGAGACTGCTCTGGTGTGAACTTCACATCTGATCAAGGAGCATCTGATTCCTTGTAGGGTAGGACAAGTCATAAGGGGCATTCTGACATAGTGATAACAATAAGAGTAAACACTGCTTACAGTAGTCATTTGGACAGGAGTAAACGCCATCCTCTACACAAATGTAAAACTAAAAATAATTCTAGACTAGTCCAACAAACCTTACAGGGGGAAAAACACACACAACACAAACATCTTCCTATTCTCTTCCCACCAGATGGATGACACATTGCACCATCTTCTGCCCCTTGGCAGACTAACCCTCTGGAACCAAGCCCATCTTTTCAAAATAGGACACGCGTTCTTTTTCCTTTAGCTGAAGACAAGGAGTAGAGAAGGATTCCAAGAACTGGGTGAGAGTGAGGAGGAAGACATGGTAATTTTGGCTCTGCTTTATCAACAATAGGCAATGGGAGGAAAGGATTGAGTGATCCATTTACATCTATGAGGGATTTAATCCTTGGTGCAATTACGTGAATTCATAATGTGGGGGGACATTGAGATTTCTTCCTGTATAAGGACAGGAGCCCCATCAAACAGGGTGCAGGCTCATCAAGGAACCTTTAAGCAAAGGTGGACAAAAGCAAAAAACCCCTTCCAACCTGGACCCACTCTCACTCTTACCATGGCCAGCTTTTCTCCAAAGTATGCTGGGACGCACTTGTCTCCCTCTGCAGTGGCAGACTCACGAAGATCAGCCTTGTTTCCCACCAACATGATAGGAATACTCTCATTAGCGGCATCCTACCACAAAGAAAAGGAAAAATATGTGCACACATCAAACACTGGACAAATGAGATCAATGACGACAGCAGTGGTCGTGCCCAAAAGCCCTTGTGTGCCACATAATGTATTGATACTATCTTTAAACCCCTATATCTCTAAAAAGAGCTAAACACTTTCCCACTGCCAGGTGAGGACACTGACATTCAAAGGTTTGAAATGGAAACTTTTAAGGGCCTGGGCCAGGGTCTAAAGTGGACTGTTTCCCCCTTCCTGCTACACAAACCAATATAAACTCAAGAAGCATGACTTCATCGTTTCCCACAACTTCTACTCTGCACAACAGTGTTTACAAGTCCACTTCATTTATCCCAGATACAAAGCACATAAGTAAATCCCTCAGCTATTATGGGACCAAAATGGAGTTTGAAAGTTCCGCACTCCCTGCTATCTGATTTACAAAAATAGCAAAGTAAGAAGGTCCTAGAAGTCAACATTTTTCCTATCTGGAGTCAGTCTATTCAAAGCAACAGCTTCTTGGGATACTGCTTCCAAAACAGCCCATGCCACTGTCACACTGCCCCACGTTCTCAGTGGAGCTGGGGTGAAAGGAAAGATGTGCGAGTTTGAGACCCACTCCTCTCACCTCCTGGCCACTCACTGACTATGTGAAATCAGGCCAGTCTTTTCATGTTTTTGCCTCAACATCCCTATGTGTACCATGAAGAGGTTAGTTAAAGGCACATCCCAACTCATTAACCTATAATAAGAATAAGATAATATAACCTGCATTGCACAGAAAAAAAAATGGGTTTCTGGTTTCTAAACAGAAGCAACAGCCCTGGCTAAGACATTACTCTTTGCAATGCCTAAGGACACTCAGATGCTCATTCCATTTGGCACCTGGAACAGGATCAGGAAAAAAGCCTTAAACATAATGAAGGTATCTTTGACTTCCCTTCTCTTCACACTCCTTGCCTCTAACTGAAGGCACCACCTGGGTGTGGTAAGGGCAGAGGAGAGAGGGAGTTAAAGGCCCTCTCCAAACTTACCCCACCCATCCACTAGTGTGTTAATTAATTGTGTTCTTTGACACTCTTCTAGGGATCTAAGGGATGTCATTTGGAAAGCAATTAAGCAAATATTCTCTTAAGTAAGCTAAGAATCCAGCATCTAAATGACTTCCCCAAATCACACAGGTAAATACTGTATCTCCTTCAAGTCTTGATTCAAATAACACCTTCTCAGGAGACCAGGGCCACACTAATGAAAACTACATCCCGATACCTCACCAGGAGACCCTTCACCCTGTCTTCTTTTTTACTATAACATTTATCACGTTCCATCATTATACTTATTTTATATAATTTATACTTGTTTCTTGTTATGTCTCTCTTCCTGAAGTACAAGCTCCATAAAGACAGGGTTCTTTATTAACAGATATATCCCAATACAGGAGGTACCCCCAAAATATTTTTTGAATGTGTAAAAGTCAGGATGAAATCTCATGTCTCAAATGTCTCCATTCAACTTTTACCCAAACATTTAATCAACAAATTATTCATGACAGATAAGTAAGATGGGCATAATTTTATTTTACCCATGATTTTATAATAGTTTGTAACCTAGTGCTTTTCAATTAAAGTGTATTAATCATTAATTCAGAGGGTCTATTCACCACTGACATTCTGTTTCCTATCAATCCTCTGCTCTGTCCTGGTGATCACACAATTAGTTATTTATACAGTGGCCATATAAATTTGTCCCTGTAGAATTTCCTCAAATTGTAAAAGGTGTGCCATGGCTAAGGTTCATCGTGCCCATTATTTTTCTAAGATGAAAGTTAAATGCCAAGTGCACTCCAATTTTTTCTCTATAACTAATTCAATAATTCATCTTGAATACAGTTTTCTTATTCTTTGGACCCTGTGAAAGGGGCTACCAGCAACTGAAAAGGTCACTTACCCTGTGCGGGTTGCTCAGCAAATTAGGGCAGTGGGCTCCTGGCACACACTACAGCTGGTCACTGAGGGCTCCTTCAGGGCCATGGCTGGCCCTGCCTTTTATACCTCCTTTTCTTGAGCATAATCCAAGGATTTAAAATGAAAACTAGTTCCAACAATTTCAACAAGTTTTGCTGTAATTTTAACTGGCCATGTGTATAAGTCAGTTGGGATTTTCCATTATTCTTTGGGGTCACCGCTCTGTCCCAGGGAGATCCACTTGAGTACATGCCTCTCCTTCATGAGCTGACTACACTTCAGATTCTTTTCTGGACTTCAAAAGCTTCTTCTCACTCCGATGCTTTATGAAGGGAGCAACCATATTGAATCAGAAGGTCCCATTCTAGCCCCCATTCCAACCCCACCCTCTATATAACTACAAGCCAGTGTCATATACTTCCTATGCCTCAGGTTTCTCATAATAAGTGCAAAGAATACTATGTTTCTTCCTTTCTCAGGTATGTTACTGAGATGAATATGACATAGAAAATTTTTATGAAATAAAAATGTTATATAAATGCCTACACATTTCACTGTATTTAAAATTTTAAGTCATGATATTTCAGTAGGGCAATATGCACATTTATTTATCACTAAGTTTTACTGCCAATTACAATGTCACTTCTCATATCACTTTTTTTGTACAGGGTATGACATAGGCCCAAATCAAGAATTCAGAAACAAACTGAAGATCAGACAGGAATAACTTCTCCGTTTAGCTATGCCTGCACTTAATGCCTATTAAAAATTATAGATAATAGACCTACTTGAAAAATTTTATTAGCCATTAGTTTCAGATACTGTTTTCTCAAGTAAGTATGCTGAACCATAGCTTAAAATGTTGTTTATATTGAAAAATAACTGTTGCCAGCACTATAACTATGGTCAAATAATTTCCCACTTCTAAAAATTACCATTGAACCAAAGGAAGTGAAAGCTCGTCAGTTCAACAGAAAGCAGAGATAGTACCGCACAAGTTAGAAATACCAATTGGCTTTTCAATGGTACCTTGGGATGTGTAAAGACCCAAATCACTACCGGAGTAAGGGAGAAAACACAGTTATGATAGAATGAGGGCCTCGCACCTGCTTATACCAGGTGCTGTCTCACCTGTGTATCTAGTGCACATGGAAGCCCCTATACTCATCCAACCATGCTATACATCCAGCCCCTGTACACACCCAACATGCTACCCACTCAGCTCTGTACACATCCAACCATGCTACACACCCAGCCCCAGCAGCTTCGTTTGTAAGAGCTGCTGCTTCTCAGGTGACCTGCATTTCCATTTGCTTCTGATTTTATCAGTAAGAAAACCCAGAAGTTTTATTCCCAGAAGTTCTTTTAATTGTGTCCTTTAGCCTTGCAGGAACTTGCCCAACTACTGAGAGAGAAAGAGAGAGGGGGGGGGAGGGAGAAATCTTGCTGGGTGCCCTTGGGAACTCTGCCTCCAACATCTCCTTATCTGTCACAGCTTGGATCAATGGCTTTTTGTCACAATCCCTTCAACAAGGAAGAGAAACAGAATTTTCCAGCATGACCTATAGCTCCACCATGCAATTTTCTGTCTCTCTGTTTTGATTTCTTACCTCAATCATATCCACCCATTCTCGTACGTTAAGAAAGCTTTTCTCACACGTGACATCATACAACAGCAAAACTCCATCTGCTCTTCTGAAGTAGGACTTGGCAATACTTCTGAATCTGGATAAGAGAGAAGCATGTACAGCATGGGTCTAATCAGTCTGCTGCTGCTCCATTATTCATTGCTTCTGTGCTCGCTCATCTTTTTCTCATCTTCTCAAATAAGCCCCAAGTGAAAACATTTGAGGGCAATGTATCACTGTGAAAGTCATCTCCAAGGCCCAGATTGACCCAGTGACAGATAACAGGATGAAATTCTGGGCTACTGATTTTTAAAAGCCAATCATTTGCTCCACCAAACAACCCCAAGCATGTCTACAAACCCCAAAACATAACCAGGACAAGGATGACACTGTAATTTCTGAAAGTTCCAGCCTCAGCTAAAACCTACCAAAACCCATGAGTGGGACACAGAGAAGGGTGGAAAAGATGTACCTTAGAGAAAATGGTCTTCCAGGCATGAGGAGGGTGGAAGAACAATGTGGATATCACCATGCACCAGGCACATTACATACATGGAGGTGAGGGACTCACTAGGGGAAGAGCACATACTGCAATCTACATGTCTTTCTCTAAACCAAGTGCAATATTTAATATTGTCTTAGTAAGGGCCATGTCAGCCACAAGTATTTTTTAAATGTTGTAATGCTCAGTCTGCTGCAAAACAGGAGATCCACATGGGCAGGTATTTGTGTCCTATTGCAAAGATTCACTGATGAATCTTAGCAACCTAAACGGTGCCTGGTGCAGAAGTAGGTGGTAGGCACCCCATACTTACTTGTTGAATAACTGGATAGATTCTGCTCCTAAATGGTTAGACAATACTAAAACCTACAGGAAATCCTTCTGGTCAAGGGCAATAAATGCAAGATAAGGTACCATTACCAGGTGCGAGTCTGCTATTTAGTTTGTGCCCCTGCTCTTAAGCCAAGGGAAGCTGTTTTCTATTGTGCCCCACTGAGCAGCTCCTCACACTGTCACTGCACTAAATCTCTTGTTAGAAAAAGGCCCTCTCTTTTCCCAACTGAACACAAGCTGCACGGAAGCTTAAGGTCCTTTTTCTCACACTGCTGATAGGTGAGTGGAAGAGGTAAGAAAGTGAACATTCTTGAAATTCTAATGTACCATCTAACTATATAGTACATAATTACATAATGATCAGCTTAGAAAACACCGAGTGGGCTGAGAAGCTTGTCTGTGTAAGCCTAAGCAGGGCCCAAGCTCTCCGGAAAACACTTGCCTCTCCTGACCAGCCGTGTCCCAGAGCTGCAGAACTGTGTGCTCTCCATCCACAATGAGGGTCTTCATCTGAAAGTCAACTCCTGCAAAGGAACAGAAGAGAACACAGAGAACAGGATGTAAATAATTCCACTGGTTTTTACTTTCAAGTTCTCTTTAGATGAGACAGGAGCCAATAAAGCAAAAAGCCCAGCAAGATAGAAAGAAATTAATATGGCCTTCATGGAGAGTGACTTCACATGAATTATTAGTCAGACTCCACAACTGCACGCACGGGATGCACCATCTGCAGTGTGAATGACTTGGGGAAGAATTTAGACTGTGGACAAAAGGAAAAAAATCAATGTTCTATTTTTCATGTAATTAGGGAACTGTTATATCTGTGTGTGCATGTATATAAGATGTGTATATGTATAGGATTATAGCAACTGAACCACATACTGGAGTCTTTTTATGAATCAAATGGAAGTGAACTATCGGCTTTGTTATTTTGAGTGGTCTAAATAAAGAACCATAAATTTACAAAGATGCCCATTGTGAAGAGAGTAACCAATCTTTTCTAACATTTCTGGTTATCAAAATAAGAACATTTTAGATAAACAAGAAAAAGAAATGATAATTTGCATATCTTCAACTCCTTCTACTGATTATTATGCAAATTTGGAAAATTAGGACATAATTTCTGCCTTGTTCTGAGAGGTAATACATTCTACTGTAAAGGAGGGATGAAGCAAACTTCTATGATTTTGACTACAGTGACAAACTAGCTATCAATAATGTCCCTTTACCAATATCAAACGACATCTTATCAGAAAAGTTTTCCCTGGCCACCCCGCATAAAAGTGCACCCCTCCCTAAACCTTTTTTTTTTAATTTGTTTTTCATCCATTTCCTTCCTTTGGGATATAAACTTCTTCTGGGCTGAGATGTCCTCAACTCTGTTCATTGTGTATCCTTAGCACCTGTAACAGCAATTGGCTCATAGTAGGACTCAGGAAATGTTTGCTGAATAAATGAAGCTGTCTTCTCGGGCTCTAAGCTCTAACCTGTCATCAACTGGCTAATCTGTCAGTCTCCCTTTCCTAAAGCTGGGCCTTCGCCCAAACAGGAGAGGACCATTCTATAGACAAGGACACACACATGTCTATCTATATGTATGAGGAGAAAGACTGACTTGTATATCTGTATATATAACCCCTAAAGAAAATAAAACCAAGCTAAAGAAGTAATTTCCTCATTAAAATCTGAAAAAGGGACCATACCCAGTGTGGCACTTGTATTTCCTCGAAATTCATTCTTGCAAAGTCTCATGAGGAAACTAGACTTCCCCACTGCAGCATCCCCTGCCAGCACAATCTTGTAAGCCTTCTGTGAACTGGAAGACCTGTTATCATCCGCCATGTCTGTCTAGGGGGAAAAGACACAGTGGGTGACAAAGGGAGTGATGGTTTCCTTCCTAATAAGTTACAAAGCACATAAAATGATTTGTGTTCAGGAACCACCTACCTGGGGTGAAAGGGCCAAGATGGGCTTTCTTGGATAACTAGCAACGCTGCCTTCACTAACAGGGGGCTTCCAGTCTAATACCGAAGCCACGCCATCTGAACCATACGTCTCTTCATCCCTTATATCAGGAACCTGTTTTTTTACAAAAGTTAGCTGTTAAAGTCTCTCATTACACATAGATATCATAGGTTCAAGAGAAGAAAAAGATACAGCTGAATGTATAGTCCATGCTGCTATGGCATAGAGTGGCCCCTCAAGTTAATCATTGAGGATTTCTCCTTAAATTAGTGGATAAAAAAAAAAACACCATTCTAGCTATGTTTCATAGTTATAACCTTTAAAATGGATTCCCATGACAGATCTAAGTCAAACAGGGTGCCTGATCTCTATGGAGGATGAGCCTAGGAGAGCAGTGATTCCCGGGGCTTACGTCTGTGTCTGAAGCATCGCCCGCAGAGCTCTCCCGCATGCCGTGCGATCTCCGAAATGCTCTCTGGTGTTTGTATTCCACCTCCGAGTCATACTCATTGGAATCTCTCAGGGTGGACAGGCCACTGTCGAAGCAACTCTCAGGCAGGCTGTCAACTTCACAATTCACCCTCTGCATAGGATCACAGAGGGCCAGCGAGTCACAGTCCTCATCCACGTAGGAAGAGCGGGAGGACCTGGGGTAGAGGAGAAGACTGGCACCTGAGGGCTTCAATGCTGGAGACCACACGGGCAAGAGTGGACTCAAGACTAACACTCGCGTGTTTGCCAAGAATCACAGTGTATTCCATGATTAAGCATCAGGGGAAATAAAATGTTCAAAGCCATGTCAGTTCATTCCAAGTCAATTAAAATAAGACACTCAGGCATTGAATAAATGAAAGTATTTTTCTAGTCACCTTTACTAGTATTTCCTGATTTAAAACAAAAAAAGGTTCTCAGAATTGAAATGCAATCTGAACTTGCATTAAGAAAAATAAATGTGGAACATATGAACCTTTTCCCTCTTATTTGGTCAGACCACATTATGCACCCATTTCTGAATAATATCTCTATTTAAAAGGGATGCTGATACCACAGTGATGATGTAAGACTCAAACCCTCCAATATGAGAAATGGTTCAGTGTACTCAGCTTAAATCTTAATGCTTTCGCTCTTCAAATAAGCAAAGGGCTGACACGTGAAGAATACATTCCCTCAGGTTTCCCAAGACAAAATAAGGGCCAACAGCTAGACTTTTCTGGGAGTTATATTTCTAAGATGGTGAAAAATGACAATTAGAAACATGTGGTCCTGGAACAGTTTGGCAGGTGAGATGAGTTTTCTGCCATAAAGTGTCAACACGCAGTCTGGAAAAACCCCTACGGGAGAGGTTTCATGCAGAAAGGCTAGAACTTCTGACTTCTGTGGGTCTTTCCTTTCATGAATCTCAAACATCTGCTTTTCTATTTATTTTCTTAGCAATCTAGTTTTATATTAAAATAAAAACAATGGCTACAATTTCTTTAGTCCCTGCTACACATGGGACATAATCCTAGCTACTTGGCACACATGATTTCATCAGAAAGGAGGAATGGGCAGAGTACATGTGTCTCCAGATATGAGAAATAACAAGAGATGGATATGCTTAGAAAAGACAGGTTAGCCTTAATAGAAGTATAAGCTATATAAATATGAGAAGTCAAAATATTGTGGTGCCTTTCGCAACGGTTTAAAATGAACTAAAAAGGTGATTTAACCAATATGCTTTATCTGAATATGTTGCTCACTTATGAGGTATTTTTCCTGAAACAGGAATTTCATACCTCATCTCATCAATCTACATAGGTATGTATACATTCTTTTACTATTTCATTGTTTATGACACACTCCTTCTGAAACCGATTTTAGGTTAATCTGTAAGGAACTTAAGAAAACCATTCTCATTATAATATAGTACAACCTGCTTCAGCTCCATGTCATTATTGGTCAGAACTTTATCTTTTTAACCTACTTTTATCTTTGATAAGGAATAAAGGAGAAGTAAAATCCTGAATTGAGACATCATCTCCATGAATGTCTAAACTTTAAGTTAAAAATATAGGTACAGATCAGACTTTTTCAAACTCAACTTATATACATACTATTTTAAAAGTAAACTATTCTTGCCGAGACCGGTTTGGCTCAGTGGATAGAGCGTCGGCCTTCGGACTGAAAGGTCCCAGGTTCAATTCTGATCGGGGGCATGTATCCTGGTTGCGGGCACATCTCCACTGTGGGGCATGCAGGAGGCGGCTGATCAATGTCTCTCTCTCATCGATGTTTCTGACTTTCTATCTCTCTTCCTTCCTCTCTGTAAAAAATCAATAAAATTATAAAAAAAAAAAAGTAAACTATTCTTACCCACCCAGAGAATATTTTCATTACAACGAAATATGTAAAAATCTAAAATAAGTCCTATTGTCATTAGAATTCTTAGAAAAACACAAAGCTAAAACAAATATACAAGTTCAAGTTCAATATGGCCACAAAAGTAATAAAATTAAATTTATAATATGCTTTTAACTTTTTATTCCAGCATCAAAAAGAAAAGAAAATATTAACTCCTATCAAACTAGTGACTGCCCCAAAAGGAACATTAGTGGAGCATCCCTCTAGTTCAAGGCAGCGAGCACACAGGTGACAGGGTCCTATCGCTCGGAGCCGCTGGGATGTGATGATTGTCCCTCAGAAGCTATTAGTCCAGTATTTATGAGCCTTGCTCATGGTATTTACTCTCTTCAAAAATAAATCATGACAGAATTTCTGGAATAATTTCAATTATGCATCTTTTCCCCTATGTACTTAAAACAGGCCAGAAAAATGATATCACACCAACATATTCTTAAAAGTAATCTCTATTTCCTAATAACAGAAATTCAGCTGCCTATAAATCAACAAACCATTACAATTCTTATTTCACAAATCAGTAGACAAAACATCTGACACATGGATAGAATTTTCTTAAAAGTGACCACTGACCTTCCTGAAAGGGGACTGGCCCGTTTTGCTATCACCAGCATATTAAGTACACTATTCTTTAGATTAAAGGTCCCCAGGTGAAAAGGGAATGAACATGAATCAGAAAGCTGCCTCAGAGATGGACAGATGGAAACCTGTAGTTTGCTCATTCACTTCTACTTTAAAACCCTGACTTACTCCAAAAGTAGCCATTTAAGTAGCAATGCCAGATGTATGTATGTGTTCACGTGTGTGTACACACAAACTATCTTTCCGTTTTTAGTGCTAGATCTAAAATTACAGTAGGGCCAATATTTCACTTTATTTAATTAAAAACAGAGCTAATGACAGTTCCATTTTTAATTTTTTGAGGAACTCCATGTTTTCCAATAGTGGCTGCACCAGTCTGTAATCCCATCAGCAGGATACTTCAGTTCCCTTTTTTCGACACTTGAATTTTTTATGGTAGCCATCCTGACAGGGCTGCCATTGGTGACATCTCATTGTTGTTTTAATTTTACCTCTTGGATGATTAGTGACTTTGAGCATTTTTCCTATGCCTCTTGACCATCTATATGTCCTCTTTGGAGAAGTATCTATTTAGGTCCTTTGCCAATTTTTTAATTGGATTTTTGTCTTCCTTTTATTAAACTGTATGAGCTTTATATATTTTGGAAAGTAACCTCTTATCAGATGCATCATTGGCAAATATGTTCATGCCATCTGACCCAGTGATCCCATTTCTAGAAATATATCCTAAGAATCCTGAAACACCTATCAGAAACAATATATGCATCCCTATGTTCATAGAAGCACTATTTATAATAGCTAAGATCTGGAAACAGCCCAAGTGCCCATCAGTAGATAAAAAGGATATGGTACATGTACACACTGGGATAATATGCAGCTCTAAAGAAAGAAGGATCTCTTACCTTTTGAGAGAGCATATAAGTACCTGGAGAGTACACTATGCTAAGCGAAAGAAGTCATTCAGAGCAAGACAAGTATCATATAATCTCACTCATATGTGGAATCTAATGAATTAAATAAGCTGACATATAAAATAGATCCAGAGACATGGAAGCATGGAACAGACTGACAAATCTCGGTGGGAAGGTGGGAGGTGGGGAGGGCAGGAAGAGATTAACCAAAGAACTAAATGCATATATATATTTAGTCCATGGACAGACAATAATGTGGTGAAAGCGTGGGGGATGAGGGGTTGGAAGGGATCAATGGAGGAAAGAGGGAGCATCTGTAATACTCTCAAAAATAAAGATACATTTTTTAAAAATAGAGCTAAATTTTCATTTCTGGTAGCCTCTATGACTCCTTTAATACACATCTTATAATAAATACTTACTAGCCATATTGCTTTTGTTTTTAAAGTATCCTTTTCCTTGGATATAGCTAACACAATATTATCCTGAGCTATTAAACATTTACCAAGAATCTCAACATCATCTACCACAGCATATACTGGAGTTCAACTAGTTTCCCTGAAACTCCCTTTATCAAGTCCACTTCTAGGAAATAAGATACAGTTAGGAATGAGGTTGAGGTGAGCTTATATAAAACCAAATCATGACATCTTAAGGAAATCACTTTGCCCTGTCTTCAACATTTTTACTTTAGTCTTTACATATTTCATGCTCCAAATATAAAGTAAGAGTAGAAATACAAATTAGTGTCCAAAATATATTCTATTATTTTAATTTACCTCTAAGGAAATTTTACTCTCCTTTCATCTTTGATCCAGAATTCAAGCAAAATGAAAATGAAATACCTGTCATAGCCCGGAGGTTGAGGAGAATGGCCATTAAATTTCGGACTGCTCCTAGAACTTGTATTCCCTGGCGATGTGTTATTTACGCGCTGAAACGCATAATTATTGTTTCATTACTCAATGTAAGCATTTTATTTATATATATATATATGGCTTTTAACCTGTAGCACACTAGTTAACTTCCAATGCAATTAAAAGTTTGGTGTCCTACATGAGCAGACATGAGCACTGAAATCAAGTGTGGGTGGCGGGGGGGATGCAAAAACCACATATGATATTTTCTCCTCATTGTGTCATAAGTCTAATCCCTACCATGTAAGCCATATAGGGGCTCCCAGTGCCCTAAATCTGCCAGGACCATGTAATAGTTACTTATTTTGATTTGCTTCTTCTCGAACCATAATCTGGTTTAGTGAGTGACCCTTCCATACCCCAAGCTACGTCCATGGGACCCCAAAGTTGAAGCTGACCCCCAAAAGAGGGAGAAGAGACTTCCTCAGACACAGAGTCTGGGGAAGGTCCTCAAAATTCCAAATTCCAAAAGGGGCTTAACTTGTTTCTGTGGGAGGGTTTAAAATCCAAGGCCTCCATCTGAAGACTTCACTACTGTAACAAATACTCGGTGTGTGTGTGTGAACACATTCCTCAGCCAGAGGCACCCTCTTGCTCCCCTCACCTGGGCAAAAGTTTTATTTGTACCTCCATGGGCTGCCCACTCTCTCTTATGTCACTGCTACCTGTGCACATCTTACCTTCCTGCCACACTATGAACCTACCAGGGCCCAGGTCACAACTGCACATCTTTCTCTGGTTTCCTAGGCTACCTAACCAGAGTTGGTTAACGTCTAGGCATTTGTTTCCTCAGAGCAGTAGCACAATTTTTTAATTTGGGAAAATGCCCCCTTTTATTATATGGAATAGTTTCTCATGACTGTAAGTTCTTCCCGAATAAAACACAAGATTTACATCGAAATAGTCTACCACGAGACAGAACACCATGCGTCAGAAAATTGTGCTGCGTACCAAGGACCTGTTGAACTTGCTGTAAGTGCTTTCGAGGGCACTCCTTAGGCCATCGTTGCTGTCGTGCAGCTTCCGGTTAGCTGTTCTGCAGAGTCAGTAAATAAAACAGAAATCAACGTGGAAAGTATCAGCAGGGGGAAATGTCACCACTTATTTTCCAGGGTGTGAGGTTCAGAAGGTGGAATTGCCATCTCTTGTAACTTCCTACTCTTCCCTTCACACCTCACAAACTGAGATCACAATTCATTACTAGAAGTACAACTTAATGCATGCATTACCGCTCTTTAAAGATTTCAAGGGATGTTAGGAAGGAATTCACTGTTCTGTGGAACTGCTCTTCCCTCGGGAGCTCTGTTGTTTGAATAGATTTCATGCAGGTCTCTGCTCACAAAATGCCTGGCCCTGGCTGACACCAGGAGCCACTCTCTATCCCCTTGCGCACAGCCCGGCTATGGACGTGGTGTGTGATGATACACTTCTTCCTGGCTACTTGTGCATCCCACTCCTGACCTGCTGCTGTACCGCTGGGCACTGCTGTGTACCTGTGAAAGGCTCCAACATTGACTCTGGTTTCAAATCCCAACTCAGGTGGGTCCTTTTCACATGACTGACGGGTGTTATTTTACCTGCTAGAGCCTCAGCAAGCTCTTCTATGAAATAAAGATAATCCAGAACCTCTGTCTTGAGAGTGGCGAATCTTTCCCCACTGAAGGCTTATTCATCCTTCAGACCTCAGCTCATTCGATGCTTCCATTGAGAACACTTCCTGGGCCTTCCTGATTAGGCCAAAGTCCTCTTCAGTATACACATTCCTTCCCTTTGTCCTGCCTCTCACACTCGGCATTTCCTATTTCTATTATTATTGATCAGTTTCTGTCTTCTTCCCTAGACTAGCCCCATTAGGATAGAGATTCATTTTTCCTCCTACTTACCACTCTATTCCCAGCCCCTGGCACCTGACCCAGAAAAGGTAGTGAGTGAAAATATGCTGAATGAATGAATGAATAGGATTATGGTAGTATATCAACTCTGCAATTGCCACAGGTGAGACTTGAATACCATTCAAAAATGGTGAAAAAAATTTGTCAAAGCTGATCTTACTTCATTAGAGGTAAGTGAACCCAACAGAAAAGACTGTGTGGGTAGAAACAGAGACAGGGAATGAGAGGGGGAGGTTTTGTGGGAACGGCCTCACACGCTGGAATTACCGCAACTCAGCTGTGAAGTTGACAGAACAGGTATAAAATTTCCAATAAGGTTTTTTTAAACCTAGGAAAAATATACCCCTTTATAACCAGGCACTATAAATTGTAAAATAAGGATCCTGCATGCCTGCTGCTGTGACAGGCACCATCATGAGGTGGCTGACCACCTCTCAGGTGAGCTCCAGAGAAAGCCGCCGAGGTCGGGCCATTATTCTTACAGAGGTGCAAAACAGACATGTCGGACACACTACCTGACTTGCAAGGACACAGAGAATTACACTCTAGTGCCTGTATTTTATTAGATTATTTAGGATTAGAAACGTCAGACAGCTAAGAGGTTGTGCTAAATGCAGTACAGCTAGAAGATACATGAATGGGCCTGAGAACCCAGCCCTTAGAATACAGCACCCGTGTTACATGTAGCACATGTGTTATTAACAAAAAATAAGTAAAATGTAAATGCAATAAGCATGTTATTTGAGAACTTACTGGAGTATTTCAATTTGCCTCTCAAGACTATTTCGATCTTCTGTGTACTCTCGGATTATTTCCAGATCCCTGTAAAATTATATTTTATGTTTGAATGAGAATTAGGTGATCAGTCCTGCCTTACCAAAACATGCCCTTTCAGACTCTTTTTCACTTTTGCAAAGATGCGTGTCCTTGACCCCGTACGGCTTCTATCTCATCTGTGCCCACTTGATTCCTCTGAGCTGTCAGTAGCCTCCTCTCCTCTTAGGACTCCACAAACACATCACACCTTAAGCTTCCTTGTGCAAGGTGCTGTTCCACCTTATCGCCCACTCTGCACCCACCAGCCCTTCCTCCCTACCCCACTGAACTGACTCTGTCCTCACTGGGAATGAACCACTGACCTTCTGCTAAGTCCCCTTTCCTCAGTTCATTGTTAGCTCTAACCCTTCTCTTCTCATTCTAAGCCTTATGCAATCGCAACAGCAGCTATTTTCTTCTTTCTTGTGATTCCTTCTATTCCTTCCCTGACTCTACTCCTGCTCCCCCTCCTCTCTTCTTCTTGAATCACAGGGAATCCACAGGGCCAGGCTTCCTCCATTCACTACAAACTCTCACATACTGATTTCTCTGTTGCTCTATTATGAAGCCCCAGCCTCATCCTCAAGAAGTCTACTCTGAACACCAGTCATTTACAGCCAGCCCATTTTCCATCTCAGCCCCATTTCTAAGCAGACAAATACCCTCACTAGCTTCCAAAGCCCTCAAGGTATTAAATTTTGTCCACAATAACCTGACCATTCACTCTCTTAATAAGACTAAAATTTTTCTAATTGGCTACAGAAATTTAAGTTTGTTCACTAGAAAATCTGGGCCCTTACATTTTAGTTTTAAACAAGGTTTTAAACATTTTAATTAAAAAAAAAATTACCTAGCATTTCAAATGTCTTTTTCCTGCCCAGTGGTATAACCACTTTCCTCAAACCAGGCTTATCTGACCTTATATTCTTGATCCTGTGTTGGGTACAGCCTCACCTAGAACATCTCTTAACTTTCTCTTCCTATCTGTGAAATGGGGATGAGGAAAGTCCCTGACTCATGGGATATTATGTGGACTGAGTGTGTTAGTACTAAGTACTAGTAAAATACTAGGCACCTGTGTTACTTGCTGATGTTGCCTCTGCTACCTTTACTAACACAAACCTACTCCCCCTCCCAAGGTCATCTCAAGTGTCTCTTTGCTTTTTACCTCCATCAATTAAATTTCAAATTCTTAAAGAGCAGAGACCACAACTTTTACATTTCATACACATATATATAGATGCATTATATTCAAATGTGTACATGCATATATATGTACTTTATATTTATACATATATCTAATTATCTCTATGTGTGTGTGTGTGTGTAAAATCTGTGTGTGTTACTATATACTATACTGCAAAACTAAAGCACAGCAAAATAAAATTACTTGTCTAAGATGTCTACTTTTCTTATATTGAAGGGCCAATATTCCTACTTTCAAAGACCTTATTAACACTAACTCTTGACACATTAGGTACATTCTTCTGCTCCCAGTTAATTCAATCATTTATTAAGCCTGCACTGTCCTGCCCAGTCAACATTTAAACTAATTAATCAGTTTGTATAATAAATTAAAAACACAAAAATCACCACAAAAGCTGGTACTGATAGTAAAATCTTGAGAAAGCAAAGAATATATCAGTAATGTTAATAAATAAGCCTTTATTATTACATAACTGAGCTTTATGAATGGTTACCTAAATAAACATTCCACTCAAACTAATAAAAAAAATCAAATGTGAAGATTCATACCTTTCAGAATTCAGAGTCTGATCAGCATAATCACTTTTCAAAGCATCTAATTCACTCTGAAGAAAGGCTATGTTTGTCTGTGCTTCCAACAGATCTTTCTTAACTTTCTGATTTTCCTAGAGAAAAGGAACATTGCAGATCATTAGACTCAGTTTCTTCCACCTGGGAGAAATGAAGTAACGCATAGTGTAACTTTCCCCCACACCACTCTCACCCACCCACAAGTCTTCGAATCTTGGTAGTCAAAGAACTAGTTATCAATTCAATGAAACTTGAAATTATGATAAAGTATTAAAGTGTCAAAAATCTAAATCTTCAAAGTTGTATATGTGTGTTTTTTAATACATGACATTTGGTGCCAAACTCCAACACTCAAGAGTTTGTCATTATGTACTTCGACATGTTATTGGCTGCTAGAAGCTAATTCCAGCAGCTCATAAATGCAAGAAGTCCTCAAGAGGTTCATGGGCTTCTATATTCACCAGGGCTGAATCATATTATCTGCTGCTGGAATAGCCAAAAGCATTTCTCCAAACCTGAAAATCTGCATATATTATTGCCTGCTCCTGGAACAGCTGAAGGCAGTTCCCCAAACCTGACAATGCCTACTGTATACCAAACCTTATCTTTCATATGTATATCTGCTTTGCTTTAGGGAAATTTATGTTAATAAAAAGCTAGGGGACCAAAGATTCAAAAAACTTGGTTACTGAAGCTAGGTCTCCTCTGACTCCCCAAAATGCCTTCCAAATTTATATTTCATGTCTAGTCTCTTTATTAATTTACACGCAGCCCTTCTCCAGATTGCAGAACCCTTCTGGAAGCTGAGAAACACCCCAGCAACTGGCAAATTAACTGAGACCAAACGTTTAAACATCTGTCTTATTAATGATAGCTATGAAACTACTGATAAAAATCCTATGAAATTAATATACATATTACCATGAAAAAGGGCTTCTTTTTACAATAAATTCTATTACCTAACATGTTTCATTTTTGCACTTAAAAAATAAATGAGTGTGATTAGAAATTTTCTAAAATATTCTTTTGGAATTTTTGGAAATCTCAAAGGAATTAGAATTTCCTAAGGTATTTTTAAAATAATTTTTTTAACTTTAAAAATTTATCTAAGAATTTTAAAAAAATTCAATGGAGGCTACCAGCTCAAGATGGTGAATTGAGTATATGAATTTGTCTTCTTTCCCTTTGAGAACTAATTGACATGAAATACCAAAAGAAATAAACCAATAAAAGGTAAAAGAATGGAAAAGAGCCCCATCTGCACTCACATGACTTAATATTTCTGAAAAACAGAAACTGGACAGAAATATGCGATGGAAGGAAGAGGAAAAGTAGGGGGGAAAGAGGTGTGGAAGGTTCTTCTATAGAACAAAGAAGAGGCCACTAACCAGGCAGAAGCCCAGGGAGTGAGAGTGGAGCTGAAAACAGAGATTAAAAGCCACCTGCCCTTCAAGCCCAGGCCTGCTCTTATCTTAGGAAAGACAGAATATAGCCAGAGTTAATTCCAGAGGCAACAAGACAGGGTTTGTCTTTTTATAAACAAAACAAAACAAAACAAAACAAAACAAACAAACAAAAAAACCCTGTATAACCTCTATAAGAAAAGCTAAAGCATCTCTGAATATCCATGCCCACTTATTCTGGTAATCAGGGTCTCCCAGTCTCACAGCCAGCTTCCCATACAGAGTCCTAGGAAGACCCATTTCAGGGCAGAGGCCTTGAGGTAAACAGACCTAATTACCTAGCTGCACAGAAATCCTATGCCCTAAAGTGATCAGAAATTCCAAGATGACATGTAGATAGCGGGTTTAAAATGCAGTCAGTCCAATAAGAACTGAAATTTCATGGACTCCAAAATTAATACTTTTAAGGAGCAAAAACAAATTCTATGCATTGGGAAGAAGAAATAGGAAATTATAAGGTATCAATGATTAAAGAAACCAAAAACTCAACCAGAATATCCAAGAAAAACAAGCAAGTTTCTAAGAAAGTCATGATCCAAATACAAAGCCAACAAAGACGTGGCAAAACATGGAACTGGTGGTGCATTAGGGGGCTTCATTTGACCATGAGGTTGGGAACCTTCTCTTTTGAGTGGCACAGGGCTAATGGCTAGAGAGAAAGGAATGAAATTTCAGCTCATGCACTTGTTGGCTCTGCAGTGAAAATAAATGCTCATTACTGCCTTTCAACTTTTAGAGTTAACCTAAAAACGAAATAAAGAACACATATTCATGATAATAAAAACAGATGTAAATGATCACTATTGGCAACAGAAAGAAAAGATATGATCAGCAGAAGATGGAAAAGCAACAGAAAGAGTCAGCCTGGATACAGACCAGAGTTGATGCTGTAAGAATGCAGTGTTACAATTGAAAGCATGATTATGTTTAGGGAACAGTAGTCTAACAGGAAATATATTTCTGTAAGTGAAAAGGTGGTTCTTACCATTGACAAATCATAAATTTGTCTTTTTAATGCAGCCACGTCTTCTTTTTGACTTACATGTTTTGATTGTTCTTCTAGCTGAAAGAGAAAATAAAGGTTGTGTGTTTACAGACTTATTCTGAATTGATTCAGTTAACTTTGGGAATATTCTTGCATATAGAAATCGGAATTCTAGAAGTCAATTTTCCGTAAGAATTTGAGTAATTTAAACATTTGAGAAAAGAGTTTTATTGTTTAATGAATTTTATTTGAAACAATTAGAAAACCCTTCCTGGAAACCATTCAACTCTTAAACAACCCAATCCTTGCTTTTTCAGTTACATTGCACGTGTCAGGACCTCTATATTCACCTATAACTTTATCTGCACTTAACACTTTCTATCCTGCATTATAATTATTTGTAAGTGTTCTACCTGTCCTGCTAGAGTCTAAGATTTTTAAGAACAAAGTGAGTGTTGTTTTCTTCACAGTGATTTCAGGAAATTCTTATCAAATGATTGAAATCAGTAAAATGTATTATGATGTGAAAGTAGAGACATGTGCACACTGAAAATGATATAAGTACATCTATGATCTCTGCTTGCTGGTTCAATCATTAGTTGTTTCCAGACTAAACTAGCTCAAGAGCATCTATAACATGTGCAACAAAAAAAGATTCCCTACAAACAGCTTATACTCATGGGAAACATGAGGATTTGTGGGTGTCCATTAACTAAATATTTATGCACTAATCAAAATGAATGTCTTATGCCATTAAGTCTAAGTCTACATACTCTGACACTGGACTTTTGTCATCTTTCAGCTGAAGGTTTCACACACTATGTCATGACTGCGCATAGCTGACTCTGAGATGAGCCCTTGACTTTAAAATGCACGTCAACTTCAGAGAAGAGAAATTGAATTGGCAAAATGAGTTTCTCAGCATCAATGGCATAGGTAACGGCAATTAAACAACTGTGTGAACTTCTCTACAGTTCTTTACAGCCTTTAATGTTCTCCCACATAGATCTGTGCAAGACAAGACTGCCTTTGGAAACATAAAAGTCTTGCCAATTTGATTCTGAAATCTGATTCCACCTGTGGCTTCCAAGTGATTCTAAATGTTTTTAGTCACTTATAACCCAGGCACACTGATATCTTGGAGCGATTCCTAAAAGTCTTGCTTCCACATACCTACCTTTTTCAGTTTCTTTATTGTCACCTGTAGATCCCCTACTTCTGTTTCATATTGACGCCTGAGGTCACTGAGGGCTTCCTCAGCTTTGCGTTTTTCCTAAAAGGAAAAAAAAAAGTTACATTAATTTAAATAGGTTCTTCAAAATCACAAGTGATAAATGTCTTGTGTCAGACTAAAAATGATCCTAAGTCTCCTACACAGGGAGCAGGGGAGTAACCACATGGACTGTAGACACATGACCATTTCCAGAATTGGGACAACAAAGGCTCCAGTCAGGCTATTTGCCCAGCACCATCTATAGCTTACACAGGACAGAGCCAGAAAGCATACTGAGGTCTATGAACAACACTCAGGCCCCTTTCCCTCTATTTGCTGCCTCTGAGAGTTAACAGTTCAAATGAAGAGAAAAAGATGACTCTTTTTTTTCAAAAAGAATAAAACTTAACACTAGCTACTGAAAGAAATATGCCTAGCCCTGGCTGGTGTCGTTCAGTGATTAGAGCATCGGTCCATGTACGAAAGGTTGCAGTTCGATTCCTCTACATGCTACACCAGAGGTGGCCTGGTGCTCTGTCCCTAAGAACTCACTGAATGAATGAACCCCACACACTCACGTCTTTCCGAGTCTTGTGTTCTGCAGCCTGAATCCTCTGATCCATTTCTTCCTCCAACTCACTCAGCTGCATGGCTGCCTTGTCCTGGGCTCTGAAAGTAGAGAGATAATGCACACCTTTTCATTATCCTCTTAAACTTGTAACAGGAAACTCCCACGAACCTATCTCAAGCCTTTTATTTTACAAATGAGGAGAAACACAACATTCAAAATAATAACTGCTGTGCCTTCCACATAATAAAATGAGATTAGCAAGGTGGCCATTTGAATGGAAGAGGACATCAAAATTAGATATTAAATAAGTGGAATAGATTAGATAAAATGGCATTCAACTAAATTGTGGCATAGAAGTGATAAAGATACTAAACAACTGGGAAGCTGTCAATAAATTCTGAAAATCCTTTTTGCTGTTCTGATGAGCTAGAATCCTAGACCAAAAAAAAAACAAAAAAGTGCTCCAGGGCAAAGAGATGGTTTGAAATTTTATTATATGAAACACACACTGTTATATGCTACAGTTGGAAGCGGGGGTGGGAAACAGGGAGCTCAGCAATTTTTACTAATCAATTCCTTAATAGTTATAAATGTAGATACAGTTACCCATTAGAAAATTTCTTTTATTAATGTAATCAAATAGTCATATTTTATGGAGGCAGAACATACTGATTTGCCAAAAAAGTAAGAAATGGGAGAAGTCTGTTGAGAAGAGTTTCAGGAAAGTTTTATGTAGAAATTGCCCAATATAGAGACATCTACAATGGTTGAAGCTTCTAAGAGAGCCCTAACAAATTATTTTTTACTAGTGGTCCGGTGCATGAAATTCATGCATGGGGGAGGAGGGAGTGTTCCTCAGCCTGGCTGCACCCTCTCCAATCTGGGGGCCCTCCAAGGATGTCCTACTGCTGATTCACAGGGATCAGGCCTAAACCGGCAGTCAGACATCTCTCTCACAATCCAGGACTGCTGGTTCCAGATGCTCACCTGCCTGCCTCCCTGCCTGACTGCCCCTAACCACGCTGCCTGATGGTCTGTTCATCCCCAACTGCCCCCCACTGCTGGCTGCTTAACCCCAAATGCCCCCCCCACCAGCCTGATCATCCCTAACTACCCCCCTGCTGATCTACTTGCCCCCATCTTCCCTCTTCACTGGCCTGCTCACCACCACCTGCCCTCGTGCTGGCCTGCTCACTTTAAACAGCCCCTCCCCGCTGTCCTGATCACCTCCAACTGTCCCCACTGATGGCCTGCTCACTCCCAGCTAGCCCCCCTGCTGGTCTGTTTATCCCCAATGGCCCCTGCCATCTCATCCTGGCCTGATCACCCCCTGGGGACCCAAGGTCCCAGCCCTTCCTTTTTTTCTTATTTTTTTTTTTTGAGCTTCTGTGAGCAGAGGCCAGGGCCAGTTAGAAGAAAGTATCTAGAATTTATTTATCTTCCATAATTGAAACTTTGTAACCTTGAGTAGAGGTCAGGGCTGGCCAGGATGGGGGGCGGGAAGCTTGGGTTCCTCCATCGCCAAGGCAACCCAAACCTCCTGCTTGCTCCAGCTCCGTGGCCACCACCATCTTTGTTAGGATTCATTTATCTTATATAATTGAAATTTTATAGCCTTGGGCAGAGGCCAGGATGGATGGGAAGCTTGGCTTCCTCCATCGCTGAGAAAACCCAAGCTTCCTGCTTGCTCCAGCTCTGTGGCTGGCTGCCATCTTCAGTGGGTTAATTTGCATACTTGCTCTTGATTGGCTGGTAAGTGTGACTTGTAGGTATAGCAGAGTGACAGTTAATTTACATGTTTCTCTTTTATTAGTGTAGATTCTCTCTCAGCTACATGTCCAAGTATCTACATTTCACACTCACATATATGCCTACTCAACTAGATTATAAGCGACATGAAAGCAGCCACCAGGAGATTTAGAATTGGTTCACTTGGACCAGTGATATGCAGTTAATAAATAATAGGGAACAGGACCAGAGTAGAAGATCTCTGTCCTCAAGTTTGCTGGCTTCTGCTACACTATCTTACCTGCTTTTAATTCCTTGCGACGCAAGTTGTTGGTGCATCAGTTTAATTTCTATCTAAAGTTCCAAACAAGCATTGAAGGGTAGGGGGAGGTCCTCAAGGTAAAATTCTGAATGATTTGCTACTGTTCCCTGCTCCTGTTTACTCCCTCCTCACCTTAAAGCCTGCCCAAGGTTATGTTAACCTAGTACAGAAAGCCAGCTAGTTCTAGTTTGTTTATAAATACCTGCTATTTGAGCCCTAGGAATTATATTTCCCCATAGCAATGTGGTGTTCAGGTTTGTTTGTTTTCGATGAACCCTGAAACTGTAAAGAGCAGTGCCACATATCCATTTCTCTCTGTGTAAGGACGAGTTTTTCCAGCCCTTCCTTCTAGACATCCTGTCCCAAACATCTGGGTACCTGGGCTGCTTCTGAATGTGTTCCTTCTGCTTTTCTCATTTCTGAGCAACTTTTACATTTTTTTTTATTGTTCAGGCTATAATGACAGTGTTTGCCTTAGCAATTTCTAGTGGAATGTCTAGGGTATTGGGAATGTCAACTTTCCCCACTCCAGGGCCCCTACCAGAATACTGGGTACCCATTCTTTAGGTGTAAATACAGACCAAGACTTTCCCCCAATTAAACAATCGAGGTGAGAATGAAGGGACCTTAATGAGGACTGTAAGGAAATGTCTACAGTGGCCATATAAATGCATCAGTTAGGTGTCTAACAGCTAAGAGAGGGGCCTTTAGGAGGCCCGGAGCTCAGGGCAGAGCTTGACTTTGGATCTCACCCAGAGAGCACAGAACCAGGGAGGAGAGAAGTACTAAAACAGTGCAACATAATGTGACATGCTCCACAGCTGAGAGCAGCACTGGTAATGGGCACCTAAAGAATGCCTTTCTTTTTTTCCCTAATGTGTTTACCTGGTACTGCCTTGGAGGCCATGTGTGCTTGAGCACATGCATGTATATGTATGTGTGTGTATCCTGCATATCTTCCTGTGGGTCTGTATATGTGTACCTGTATGTATACATGAGAGTTTGTCTATTTTAACAGGCACTCACTGGATGCTCTGAAAATTCACTATGTGTGTCTGCTAGTCATCTCTCAAAGGAGGCCAACCTGGGGCTCTGACCAATACTTCATATGCTCTAGAGAATCCAGAGTTCTGAGGGCATCTCCTGCAAGGCCCCAGCAGACCCGAGGGAGAGGTATGGAACCAAAAAGTAACTGTGTTCATGAACAACCCCCTTAAAACAGTTCAACTCCTGTATGACTATGGGACTCTGAAAATAATCCTACTTAACATCACTGTTCTAAAACATGTTCTCTTCTACATTTTCATTCACTCTGGTTACTTCAAAGGGTCAACTGGATAGTTTGATCATTGTATTGAAGGGAAGAGCAGAGACAGAAGAGCAGTCCTGGCCTGCCCCGTGGAGGTGGGGCATCATAACCAAGGTGCCGATCCCAAGTTCTGGGCAGAGACAGAGGTAGGCAAGCTCAGAGCTGCTGGAGGAACGCACTGCAGCAAGAAGCCTTTGTGGGGTGAACAAAGAGTAGTGACAAACGAAAAGCCCTTTCTCCCAACATTTGCCAAAGCAGTGTGGCCCTTCTAGGAGGCAAAGAGGTCGATGTTCGGATTGCAACACACAGAATTCTGCTTTGCACTGGGTTGCTCTTAAAAGCAGTAAGATATCTATATAATAAAAGCCTAAGCAACCATTACAGTGGACCAGAAGGATGGTTGCTATGATGCCCACTGACCACCAGGGGCAGACACTCAATGCAGGAGCTGCCCCCTGATTGTCAGTGTCCTTTTACAGGGAGAGTGCCACTCAGCCAAAAGCCAGGCTCAAATCTGGCAAGCTCAGTGGCAATGACAGGAGCCTCTCCTGCCTCTGCAGCAGCTCTAAGGAATAGCAAGCTGAGTGATAAGAAGCAGCAGCAAGTAGATGGGAGTAAGAAGTGAGGGGTCTTAGTCTGGGAGAAGGAGCAGGCTCGGCTGAGAGAGCCACCCCCACCTCCCCCGCCGCCCAGTGCACAAATTTTGTGCACCAAGCCTCTAGTCCTGTATAAGCAGCTATGCTTTCCACAAACAGGCTACACGACTAAGGGCTTAGCTGCACTCAACCTTTCGGTTGGGGCTGGGTGAGAGAGGCCAGACAGGGGAAAGCAGCATTGCTGAGTATCCACCCTGCGTAGGCCCAGTGTGAGGGGCATCCCCCATGATGGCATCCATTAAGTCTCCACCCCCTGAGGAGGGGACTATTTACAGCCTCCTTTTGCAATTGCAGAAGCTAAGATTCAGGATGAGTAATAACCTGTCCGGGCACACACCAGCCAGTGACAGGGCCAGGCTTCAAACAGAGCCCTGCCCGCCTCTCCAGATGAAACATTTCCCCTACGTTTCAAATGGCTGGACGGAAGATAACACATCTTTCTGAAGTGTTCTCTGTATGGAATCATGACCCTAAAGAGTTTAAATGACAGAATCACAGTGACCTGATAACAGATTGCTGACTCTAGACAGTACTGCTTGACTCAACATGCTGCTCAGTTCAGAAGGCCCCAGATTCTCAAGGATCAGGAAGTCCTCTCATGCCCCAGTGTGACAATGCAGTTCAGTCCACGTAGCCCCAGGATCAGGGAGCCAGTTTCAGGACCCCATGTGCCACTTAGGAAGGAAGGACTTCAATACCTCTTCACCGCGATGGCCAGACTTTCCATTTCTGTGCTTTGAAGTTTGATCTCACGGATGAAGTTCTTGATAATGTGTTCATATGGCTGAATCAGTCTCGGCTCCACAAGGTTGATGTTCTGATACAAGGTACTAACTTGCTCTTTCCTTCAAAAAAAGAGAGTGACAGTAAACCAGGTGAAAAATAAAAAGGCAAATTTTCAGAACACTTTTACAAGAGAGACTCATGGGTAAAGAAGCAAGGAAGAAAAAGGCAGCAATAACAGAATGGCCTCAAAGGAAGAGACATAGTCAGAGATGTTGTTATTCTCCCCAGTGTTTTTTACAATGGAACAGCAACCTTATAGTTTTTCCAGAATTTCTGAAGTATGACTAACACATAAAAATTATACAGAGTTAGGTTGCACAATGTGATTTTTTAAGACGTACAATGTGATGATTTAGTATAAGAAGGTGGAGAACTGTGGAGTAGTGGAAATGCATATAAAGGCGTTAATAGGGAAGGATTTTTTTTTTCAGTCAATGCTGATTTTTCTTTAATAGAAAGCTTTATAGAGAAAAAGTTAGGTAACACTAAAACAATTTACTTAATTACATGGTCCACCAGTCCCTAATAAGGATGTATTTCAGATTTTATAATCATAAGAGTACATATATCTATTATTCCATAATCAGTTAAAAATCACTTCATATAAATTTACACACACACACATATATAAATATATTTATGTTTTTAGAAGTGACAATCCTCCTCCTCATTGCTTAATAAATTATTAAAAGACAAATATTTCTCAGTCATTTCAAAAGAGAAATTGTTAAGGTAGGGCAGCTGGCTAGCATGCCCTTGAATCAAGTCTAAGAGCTGATGAGCTAAGTAGATCCAGTTTGGACCACGCATGAGGTGCCTGCAGCACTGAACTGCCATCCCTGCAGCTGAGATTCCCCAGCTCATCCAAAGGTTCTCTGGACTGATGGCATGTTGTCCCTCCGGGACAGCAGACTCCATCAGAGCCCATGGGACCTTCCTTCTCTGACCCTGGAGGAGAACCATGCTTGCTAACAGGTAACACGAGCTGTGACTGTGTTGAGATAGTAGCAGCACTTTTTTTAATAGAAAGAACATTTATGTCAGTTGAAAAAAAAATAGTCATGAACTTAGATAGCAGGTACTTATTTGGGCCCGAGATGATGACTTACCATAATAGCAATATTACAGAATTCTACCTATTCTCATCAGTCTAGACCTGTGTGGGACAGGTACAATCACAGGCATGCTAACCTCATTCACACACTGCATTATTTAAAAATCATCTCCAGTGCTTGGATAATTCTCTCATTCAGCAATCTGCCAGTGTAATTTTATAGTTACTCCCCTGACAATGTGAAAAGTTATCTGCCTCTTGCTCTTATCATACATAGACAAGATTATTCTTCCCCAGGAGCTTATCTAGCTCTGGTCATTACAGGAATTAGGGCATCTGAGAGCATTTCACAGCCATCTCTGGTGCCTAACACCAAAGAAGACCACTCAGAAACCCTTAGCACAATATCCATACCCTTCCACTTGATCACAATATCTGGCTTCTGCCTGGTTGCTCTGTTGAAGGCTGCTTGTTCCAATACTATGTGGGCACAAGAATGACTACACTAATCCCAAGCCTCAATAACTAAAAGGCTGGGCATACGACCATCTCCCAAATGGGATAGATGACACAGGTGCATATAATAAGATTTATGATTACAATAAAAATACTTCTATTTAGTGAGTGCTCACTATATGCCATGTATCACTCTAAGCAATTGACATGTGTCATATCTTTGAATACTCACAACAGTGCTATAAAGTATTTTTATAAACTCATTTTATAAACTCAGATTGGACAGAGCTAAGTAGGTGCCTGTTATGGGCTGATATGTATCTCCCCAGATGTCTATGTTGATGTCCCAACACCAGTGCCTCAGAATGTGACTGTATTTGGAGAGGTCTTTAGAAAGGCCCCTAATCCAATATGACCAGTGTCCTTGAAGAGGTGGTAATGTGAACACAGACAAGCACAGAGGAAAGACTACATGAAGACACAGGATGACAGCTATCTCCAAGCCAAGGAGAGAGGCCTCAGAAGAAACAACCCCACCCAACAACTTGATCTCAGACTTCAATTGTGAGAAAATGAATGCTTGTGGTTTAAGCTATCCAGTCTGCTATTCGTTACCAGAAACACCTAGACAACCATAGCACACAATGAAAGTGTCCAAGGTCACATACTGACTGGGTGACAGAATTGGGATCTAAACTCAGTCTGAAGCTGGAGATACCATATGATCAACCTTTACATTATATTGCTTCCCAATTGTGTTAAACATCTGAACCCTGGTAGAATAAATGGGATTGGGAATCAATTCACAGAACTATGTAACATTACAAAACATGATGGATTTATTACCCAGAAGCTTAGTTAAGCATGTTGAAAGCAGCCTGTTCTAATAAATGTGGGGGCACAAGTTGTGTCCCTATAGCTATAAACTCTCCCAAGTTTGCACACACAAAACTGTTCGATCTGTGCAGAGGCCAGTTATGATTCAAAATAATTGCTTAAATGAAATATTATTAATAAATCTGCAGGAGCGAGTCTATTTGATTATATAAGACACAGAAAGCTGCCATCATCCCTCTCATCACAGCTGAGTGCAAATACTAGTTGCAATAATGAGCCATATTTATTAAAGGACAGTTTCTTAAAACTTTCTGCTCTTAGATTGTCCCTTGTAATTACAATCTCAATAGGATCATTAACTTCTTTGCTTTTTGTCATTTACTGACGACCAGCAGGAAACAAAGCACACACTTACTCATTACCAGAAACCTGCCTGTCAGGAACTTCACTGAAAGTCCTTGTTTACTGGCCAACTGCCCAGCAATAAAATGTTCAGAAGTAGATGTCTCAGGAGATTTCCTGACTTCCTCAAATTTCTAAAATAAGAAAGAAACTTAATGATTGCAAATGCCCTTGGGTCCTACCTGACTCCTGGCATTATATAGAATTTCAGAATTAGTTTACAGTGAAGTGTACAAATAGATTAATAATAGAAAATACCTGCCACTAGCATAAAATGTGTCATATGGTTAACAGCTGTGCCAGATATGACCTGGATACACCTCTTTCCTGCTTCTTATTACAGGGCACACGGGGAAAATTGA
>JAAGEH010000226.1:18042518-18122832 GCA_011751065.1 Lasiurus cinereus | reverse complement strand
CTCTTTTCATCATCCTCACAACTGAAGTGAAGGACTCCAATACAGCAAAGCCAAGGGATGGCATGTGCTTAAATCCCTGAATCACCACATTGAGGGGAACTACCTGACCACTCTGGTCTGCCTGACACATAAGCAAAACATAAGCCTGTATTTTATAAAGCCACTAAGACTTGGAAGTTCTGTTACGATCACCTTGAACTTAGAAAGTTTCCTAATTTGTGTGTGTGTGTGTGTGTGTGTGTGTGTGTGTGTGTGTGTTTACCATGCTCTTCCAGATTAAGTTATTTCCTTGATAGTTTCATATGAACTAAATCATAAAATTCCTTTGACCAGGGTAAGCCTTTCCTACCACTACCCACTCTCTTTCAAGGGAACAAAAGACCATTCTGAAACCTTTATATACTGACTCAGACATTCATTTAGCACCTGACATGCATTGCTGGCAGTGATTTCAGCTTTTTCATGTACTATTTACTTATTCCTCATGACAACCCTATGAAGAAATTGTCACTAGTTTCCTATTTACCATGGAGGAAATGGAGGCAGAGTGAGGTAAGTATCATCAAGTAGCAGAGCCAGGAATTCCAACTCAGCCCATCGGGCTTCACCGTCTGGTTCTCCAGGGAGGAACTAGCTCTTCAGGCTAAACTGGTTTCAGGGGTCCCAAGTGAGTGTCTCCACTTAAGAAAATTTGGTGTACCAAGATTTTTAAAATTATTTTGGAGGAGGATATATACTATTGCTACAAACTCGGTGCACATTGCAAGGGGATTCCTTTAGAAAATAAAGGCACAACTAGGATTGAAATGAGGTAATCTTACAAAACTTGTCTTACCTATAGCTATTTGGGAAAAGCACTATTGCAAACAAGGAGGCACAACCCCCACCCCTCATCTGCCTGCATGCTTTCATTTCTGCATCTGTGAAAGGAGAGAACCATCTGGATTATGCCAACAGATTGCACCATAAGGCACTTGGTGATTTTCACACCTGACTGGGGGGGAGGGAGGGGAGGATAAAACAAAAACAAACAAAAAATACTTATTCAGAGCGAGAGATAATACCTGGCCCCTCAATGTAAGATTTAAATGCTGTGCCCTGCACAAGCTGCTAAACACTTGCAGATTCTTCAGCTCAACAGCTGTGGTGCCATTACTTGGTGCCAAGGCAATCTCTGTTCCACTCCTGAGAGTGCTGTTACAGGCCTTCCCCAGGTCCAGCTCCTGATGTCACAGGTTAAACAGGCAGAGAATGTACAATGCAGTACACAGAGCCTGCTTTCGGCAGGGCCTGTCCCCGCATGGCAGACGTGAGTTCTAAAAAGGGTGCCCACCAGTGACAAGACTCAAAGCACTTTGAAGTTCATTTCAGGGCCTCATCTAAAACAATTACACTGGATTCACAAATACCAAGTAGATTCACAGGTGTACTTGGCAAATACCAGGTAAAGATCAAGGTTCAAGTCATATGTGTTAGTCAGCCAAGGCAAAAAAAAAAAAAAGTCTCTACTTCTGTGCAGAGAGAGCCACTAATGCTAAAAATAATCTAGTTTATGTCCAATGAAAAAGAATCAAATGAAAGGCATTCAGAAGAAAATGCACCCTGAATTACCAACCCATTTTAGATGTTTAAAATCTGAGCCTATTCATCTTCTTTCTTGGTAAATCACAATATGGTTTGTGAGAAAGATTGTAGTAAAGGCTAATTACTGATGAAACATTCACAACTTAAAATTTTTAAATGATTCCCTGGGAAATAAGCATTTTAAGTGACAAATGGTCCTATTAAAGCTGAAAGGGATAGTACATGAACGTATAAGAAAAACAGGTACATTTACACTGTGTAAAAATTTTAAAAGTCACACATAAGATTAACATTTTACTTAGGAAATCATACATATGTGTATGTATGCATGGGTGTGTATGTGTGTGTCCATGTATTCGTCCTGTAGTGATGCTGGTACTTAGAATGTCAGGACAAGTCTGGGAAGTAGTCAAATACAGACAGCATCACTCCATGCTAAGGAGCACAACGACCCAAGAATGGTGCTAGGAAAAGTGCCCCTTAGATGCAAAGTCTAGCTTCTTTAAGCATTAAGGCAGCTAGTTATTTATTCAAAGTATAAGTTATATAGCTCTAAAGCCTAAAACCGTTTTCTGTGAATAAAAGCAAACAGTGTGAAGTGCCAAAGCCTACATCATCTACACTAGAGGCAGCCACAAGAAAATTGAAATTAAACATCCGTGCCATCTAAGGGGCACCATATTAGATCCTAGATATTCAATGCTAAGAAACTGGCCGAGTTCCTTCCCTGCTAAGGCTCACCATGAAGATTATGTGCAAGATGCTCTGACAGCATAGGGCAGCTGAACATGGATGAGAAGATGTCAAGTAGGCAGAACCCAGAGGGGAAAGGGAAACAGCATGTCCCAGGCACCAACAACCACAGGCTGAAGGGTGTGGAGGCAGGGAAGGAGCCAGCAATTCCTGTAACTGGAAGAAGCTGGTGAGGCTGGACAGCTCAGTAGAGAGAAGCAGCAGCAGGTGTGGATATGGGAGGAGAAGTTAGCAGGAGCCAGAGGACTGCACAGTAAGGACATGGGAAGGGGCACATATTTTGAGAGGGCAGAACGCCACCAGAAGATTTAAAGAAAGAGGACGTGATCAAGTGTGCATCATAACTATTCCCATCTTCACAAAATGTTGGCTGTAGCAAAGAATTTGGCAAAGGATTTTGGAGAAAACATTTCAGAGACAAAGGCAAATCTAAACTCACTGTCATTTAATCTAGAAATGTGGGACTTTAGGAGTTTTCACTAGCTTCTACTTCCCTTTATTACAGAATTAGAGGCCTGGTGCATGAATTCCAGCACAGGTGGGGTCCCCCAGGGTGGCCTGCCTCAGGATGGTTTGTAGGGATCAGGCCTCACCCAGCTCATGGCCCCAGCCTCACAGCCTCAGCTCGCACCCCCAGCCTCACAGCTCCACAGCCCCTCCTGGCCCCATGCCTTGGCCTGGCGCTGCCCCCTCACCTGCTCCACCATCCCACTTCTGGGGCAATCAATTGGGGCCTGGCTCCTCAGCACTGGTTGCCGTCTGTAGGGCAATTGGCAGGGCAATCAGGCCCCCGCTTGCACTTGCCTTGGCCTGGCACTGCTCACTCACCTGCTCTACCATCCTGCTGCGGTCCGGCTCCATCAGGGCCCATCAGGGCCAGCAGTGCCTTCACTGCCCCACACAGCCCTGGTGGTCAGTGCACATCATAGCAAGTGGTTGGACTCCCAGTCCAACTCCCAGTAGAGGGGACCATTTGCATATTAGGCTTTTATTATATAGGATATATAAAATTGCAGACAATTAAAATCTGATAGTACGGACAGCAGCTGAATCTAGCTATAGTACTGCTGGACAAGGGTGACATCAGTTCTCTTTCTGAAATTCAAGTCCTTCGCTCCAGACAGGATGGGCTTCTACCCACTACCCAGCTGGAGCCGGCTGCATATCACTGGAAACAAGTCTAGTTTCTGTTCTCACAATAGGTGCAGCTCTTAATTCAGTTACAGAATAGGTATTGGCTCTCCCTTCTACAGAAAGCACACAATGGTTTTAGAAGTTGGTCCCACCATCCTGCGGACTAGGAAAGAAAAGCCAGCCCAGTGCCCCAGGCTTTTCCCCAGCTAGTTTTGCTACTGTTCCATCAGAGGCTGATCTAGTCCAAGTATTCAGGCATCAGTGCCTCACCCAGGGCACTCTGCCCAGAGACATCTCCTGCAGGTGAAACTCCTTCCAGATCCACATCACCCTGAAAAATGTTTTACTAAGTACTTGCTTGAGTAATATTTCCAAAAAGTTTTGCAATGAAAACTCCCTGGAACATAGATATGTTACCTAGATTTATTCAAAGCCTAGATGAATTTCAAATAGAAAACTGCTTTCTATTTAAGGTCACTGACATTTTGGCACTTTCTGAGAGTTTGCCAGTAAAGGGGGAGGAGGGAGACAGAAACAGCAAGGGGCACTGTGCTGAGGGTTGAGGGAAGGTGCACTCAAAACAGCTGAAGACTTCTTAAGACATGAATGACAAGTACACAGGGTAAGTGTAACTGCTTGGCTAAGTTCAAGTGCTTCCCCACCACATCCTGGCTCTGTGACGCAGAGAAAACCCTTAACCTCCTGGGCTTCGGTTTCCTCAGTCACCATGTGAGTGTAGTAATGGGATCTGCCATTAATGTAAGGATTAATACTACTGAAGTACATACAACCATACCAGGAACTGTAAGGATAATTGATAAACATCACCCGTTATTACCCAAATGAGTTAGAGAAAAGCAGATGGTTCTCTCCTGTCAGGTTCTATGCTGTGTCTTGGGAAAGATCTAGAAGGAAGTCAGTGGTGTGATATGGTGTGGAAGCCCATGGACAGACATGATGTCTCATGTGTGATGTGCGCCAGTGTATGCGGAACCTGAAAAATGAGAACTGGTTCGTGCCTGAGGTCATTCTTCAAGATTAAAGTCTAAGGGTCAGTGAATCTCTTCTGTAAAGCACCAGATAGAACAGTAATACTATCTGTTGCAACTACTCAGCTTTGGCATTGTAGCATGAAAACAGCCATCCATGACACATAAATGAATGAGATTGATTGTGCATCAGTAAGACTATATTTATACAAATAGGCAGAGGGCCAAATGGGCCTTACTGTGATCTCTGTCTATTGACATAGAAATGGGGGTGAGGTAATGCAGACCTAACCATTCTATATCCTGGAAACAGGCCTCATTCATGTCCTGTCCCTAGGTCCATATCAAGTTTTTCATGTATGGTTATCACATTATCAGTGCCATACATGTGTACATGTACATGTGAGAATATGCACCTCTTTACTTATGAGTACTTATCTTATAATACACACTCACTCCCCCAGCATTTCTATCAACTTACTTTGAGTCAAGCATGATCTAGTAAGGTTAGTGTGAGTAGGTGTATTACAGTTGTTTTTTCACTGAAATGTCTTTCTGTTTTGGCAAGAAAGATAAGGCTTGGGGAGGAAAATCTAGAGTGCCATATCGGTTTCTATGCAAAATTTCCTTTTAGATATCTGTCATGTCATCTTCTCAGGTTTGCTGGGAGCAATCACAACTTATGCTTAATTTTCTGTATCCTGTCTACTTTAACATTCATCTAGAATTTTCTGTTTTAATCAGAAAGGGACATTAATAGTAACTTACTACTGTGTACTAATGCTGCATTAAAGGTATGAAGAGTCACATTAAAATAAACCAGGACAAGCTGGTGGATCTGCACTTTTTATCGCCGGCTTTCACCTGGTAGGGTGTAAAACACGTGCAGTGAAAAGACTTCTCACTAATGTGCACCTGAATTGGAAGACAATCAGTGATAAACCCATCTCCCCTTTCCTGACCCTTCCCAGGCACAATGTAAATAAGCCTTGCCTTTCAGGAGCAGAAAACAGTAGTCACTGTTGAAACAAGTTAAGCTGGGAGGAGAAAAGCAGGAGATGGGTAACTCCTTTGGGTCTCAGGTAGTGGTGGAGAAAGACCACAGGCTGGAGAGTCAGCAGTGCAGCTATCTGCAAGATTTGCAATGCTGCTAGGCAGCTGCTTGGCCCAATCAATGAGAAATGCTAGGCACAGTGTACATGAAATAGGTACGGAAAAAAGACGTTGTACAATCCTGCCATAGAAAGAAACAGGAGTGCCCTTCTACTGTGATTTAACCATTTTTAGTATTGGTTAAGTATATAACTAGTTATTTTATTGGATGGTAGTGCTTTTACATTTTGTAATAAAATAAACCCTTTTAAACTTCAAAAATCAAAGGTGCATGCTAAATAAAATATTAGGTACCAAATTTCCTTTGCTCAAGAAAGATGGTGATCAACGTGTGACACGCTTGAAATGTTTAGCTATCACAGACAAGGAGAACCTAAGGAAACATGACAACTAAATGCAATGTGGATTTAGATTGCAACTAAATGCAATCCTGGATGGGATGCTAGAACAAAAAACAAAAAAAGGAAAGACATTAAGAATTAAGCAAGAAACAAACAAACAAAAAAAAACTCATATACACAGACCGAAGTATGGTGATTACCAGAGGAAAAGGAGAGTAGAAGAGGGTAAAGGGGAATAAATGGTGGTGGAAGGAGGCTGGACTTGGGTGGTAAACACACAATATAATATACAGATGATGTATTGTAGAATTGTATATCTGATACCTACATAATTTTATTAACCAATGTCAGCCCAATAAATTCAATAAAAATAAAATAAAATTTTAAAAATAAAATAGGACATAGGGGAAAACTGAGAAAATCTGAATAAAGTATGGACTTTAGTTAAGGGTAATGTGTCAGTATTAGCTCATTAACTGTAACAAACATACTATACCAATGTAAGATGTTAATAATGGGAGAGAGTGCATAATTACACAGCACTATCTGCAGTATCTTCACATTTTTTCTGTAACTCTAAAAATATTCTAAAAAATCAGTTTATTAAAAAAAAATGTTTGCCAACATTTATCGTTTACCATAGTTGACTAGAGTGATATCACTAATCCTGTGAAAACCAGAAGGCATAAATCTCCTGAGGAAGAAAGCGATGCTGAGGTTTGATGGTCTGATGGATGTTTCTCTGTCTGTGGATCTGTCTTTGTTCATCAGTGACTGTCAAATCTGAGAGAGAAGGTAGGGGAGGGTGGCGGTAAAGGGAAGATATCAATCAAAGGACTTATATGCATACATATAGGCCTAACCAATGGAGACAGACAAAGCGGGGGGGGGGGGCAAGGGGGGCACGCTTGGGGGGAATGGGGAGGGGGAATGGGGGATAAAGACACATATGTAATACCTTAATCAATAAAGAAATTTTTAAAAAAAGAAAGCGATGTTGAGAGCTTGCTGTTTCACTCATGTAGCTCCAGAAGTTTCATTTGTACACAGCCTACAAAGCATGACTCTTTCCTTTGTTCAAATGACTGTCTTTCTAAATTGACACTGTGCATTTTTATTCCCGTTTTTCTTATATAAATGCAAATAGTGAAGTGATCGCTGTTGTGTTGTCTCCACTATCAGAAAAAGAACTCACATAGGTAAATGAGACTAGTTTTATTATCAGCCTGATCAGATGCTTCCAAAAATATCAGTTGTGTTTAATTCCAATAAGTTTAATTTTTTCTCTCCATCCATTGCATGGAATCAAAATAAAGCCTTTGGAAGTTCATTGTGTTGATGGTAATACATTCAACCTTATTATGAACCAGAGGCCTGAAGCATGAAATTCTTGCAACAGTAGGCCTTCCTTCCCCTGGTTGCTGGCACTGGCTTCCCTCTGGCACCCCAGACCCTGACTTCCCTAGCAGCCCTAACTTTGTCCGGAAGGTTATCAGGAAGGACATCTAGTCTAATTAGCATAGCATACTTTTATTATTATAAGTGCTATTGTAAATTCTGCGAAAAATACAAGTGAATCATTTTGGTATAAAAAGTTTTACTAGATTTAGAAATTTGTCAAGCATAAATGCACCTAAAATTGGTGGTAGTGCATAAAATTGCATCCAAATAGGCTTTAATATTCTATAAATTGAAATAAAAGCTGTAACTCAAAATTTCAAATATATTTATACACACAGTTACAGTATCTAAACATTTTTATTGGTGTTTAGGTGGTTATTTTCTCTCTTTAGTCTATCATCATTCTAGTTTTTGAAATGTTTGAACATTTGAAGAACTACTTAGCTAATCATTCTATGATTTTTGCAAACTAATCCTATGTATTTTTGTTACATTTGGTTTAAAATCTGTTAGAAAACTTTAATGAAATTAATCAACATGAGAGCTAGAAAAACTATCTTCCTTCTGCCTTCGAAGCTGTTAACAGTGTGGAATCAATTGAACGCTAAGCCTGATACCAGGAAAGCAAGCACACTAAACAGATTAAATGATGAGAGCTCAAATGTTGTACAAATTTACTCCAAAATTCTGTAATTATGATTTGGAACATCGTACCTTATGGAGAAAATCTTTTGATGGACCTCCTATTTTTACTTGATTAAACTTCTATTCTGTACCAGAATTGAAAAGGCCTACAATTTGGACCATCTAAATATAGGAAAACATTTAAAAGAGTCATAAATGAAGACAATGTTTTTGTCAAGTCTTATCATAAAGTTGAGAAACGTTTGAAGAAAGTACTTTAAAGGGAGACAAAAACAGAGAATTTGAGACAATCAGGAGCTGACAGATTTACATATGTCAATATTTACACATGTCAACACACCAAAAAAAGGAATTGAGAATATCCTCCATTAATCGAACTTGCTCTAAGCTTATCTCAGAATTTGCTCTCAATGTGCTCCTCAGCACTTTGTACAGAAGATGTTTTCTGAATATACTATAGAATAATGATTTGCTCTCCTAAAATGAGTATATTAGGGATATAAGTGTGTTCTTTTTGTTTAGCAGCAAGTGTATTTCTTAAATTAGTATTTAATATATGTTAAATACTCACTACTAATTATTGAATGACTATTTAACTAAATTATTGTTAATATGGAAGGATAACTGTTTGGTGCTGAAGCTATAGTCTCATTTTTTCAACAGTTAGATATCAACCTTATGCCAGAGTACAGATGATACTGGCAAGAATCTTTGTTGGAGATTATACACAACCTTCCCTGACCTTCCTAAAAGCCTCTTTCAAAGATTACTAGAGTTGCTCTGGAAGAATGTGTGATGAAATGACAATTTCTTTTCAGTGACAACATCTTTGAACTATCTTAAATTAAAACTGTTTGGGTACATGGTATCATTTGTTTAGTTAATGAACAAAAGACCTGTCCTAGAAAGAATTTTTAAAGTCTACTTTTAATTTTAAGAATCATTGATTTTTATCTACCTACTTTGCTACCTAACCATCAGACATAAAGATAAATCAATAATGCTTTCCAGCATCTCTTTTATGCAAAAAGATGAGCCAAAATTATCAAACTAAAGCAAAATTAGTTCTTAGAGATTTTCTCATAAACTTCTTCAACATATATCCCCTTTAAAATAAAATGACCTTGACATCTTAAATTCCACATTTCAACAGTGAAGACCCTTTGAGAGACTCAGGCCTGGGGCATATTTTCCACAAGGCAGACGCTTCCCCAGATACACTCCACTGCTCATCACCTGTCCACTTCGTTGCTTTCCCAGCAACCTGCAGGAATTTAATTATATTTTCATTTGATTTTTTGAAGAACCAAAAGGTGATTTTCTGGAATGTTATTAAAAAAAGAAAGTAGCTAAAAATCCTATTAAAATCTGACTTTTTCACATTATACAAGGATCAGTTGTCCTGAAAACTAACCCTCTTTGAGCTCCCAGAGCCCCAGCCCACTAAAAAAGCAAATAAGCCTTAGATTTGCAAACACATCTCCTGAAGGAATCTGATCTCAGCCCTGCCAAGAAAAGAAAAACCCAGTCTTCTCTCAATTGAGTCATCATCTCAAAGCACTGGTTCATCAGATAAGTGACCTGTGTATTTAAATTTATCTCATTTTATGTTTCCATTCCAAAACTTTACTCTTTCCTGGCTCCCTGTGGTATATGCTGCCCTCCTCTCTCTTCTGTATGGATAACTTCCTCTCCGGGCAGTACAACTGGCCCAAAAGCTACTAAACAAAATGAAAATATATGTTGAACAGTTGCTTTAAATCCAAGTACTAAAGAAGAAGCTATAATGAAGTTATTACAAAAATTCATGTGAATGGACAAGGAATAAAAACACAAAGCAGTAGTATCTGTTTATCTTCATGTATAGATTTTGTAGCTTTTCCCTAACTCAAAAAAAAAAAAAGAACATTAAAAACAACTTTAATTACCAACTGGGAGCCTAAGAGGGAGCTGTAAGTCCATATCTTGCCAGATTCCCAAGGATTCATTTCAGCATAAACCCATAACCACGCTTGGCTTGGTGCCTACTTCTTATATGTATATGATATACATCCATGTTTTGTGCTTACATTTCTTAATGGAGTTATTTTTAAAAAGATCATTTAGAACTACAATGTCTACTTTGTGTAGCTTTCAATATGAATAAAATGGGGAAAGGAGTTAAAATATGGATACACATGGAAAATAAAATTGCAAAAAATATAATAATCTCAACATATGGCAGTCCAGCCATCTGAAACTCAGGTATTTTGGCATCATGAAGAAGTCCATCCAGAAGGGTGAGAGTCAGGAAAAAATGAAGAAAAGTCTCTAAGACACCCCTGCTTAGTTCAGGAATAACCTGCATTCAAACAGTAGTTTTAAAACACAATTCCAATATATCTGATCATTTACTTTCTGAATCTTCAGAAAACAAAGGTCCCCAAGAAATAAGGAAGTACTGACAATTGTAAATTTTAGCATGATAGCAAGAACCGAAAATGTATACAGGAACTGAAAAAGTCAAGCTGAACTATCATCTCCACAAATCCTAGGAATATCACTCCAGGGTAAGACTAGACTTCCTGAGTTAGCAAGAAAAGCTTAAATTATTTTACAGTTATTAACAGCAATGTATTGTATGTGTTCATATGCTTACCAAATGACACATGATAAAACTGCTCACTGCAGTACTACATGTAATAGCCACAAAGTAGAAATTACCCAAACATTTATTAAAAGTAAAGTGGATAAATTGTGGTACTTTGCACAGTGGAATACTCTACAGCAAAGAAAATACAATAAATTATTTACCCACTTCTAGAAGAGCTCTCAGGTATGGCCAATGCTGCTGGTCTGAGGCCCTTGAGTAACAAAGCCTGGGAAAAAGGTTTAAAACCAGTGTCTGCTGAGTTATTGGGAACTGAAAGATGCCTCATCTTGGAAATATGAGCCTAGAACTAGCGGCTTTCTGATGGCTGAGCTTTTGTATCTGGACTTCCCTATGCCTCTCAAATTGTACCCCTGTGAGCAACAACCAACCTAAGGACAAAAAACTAGCAACTGGGGACAGCAGAATAAGAACTTGTTCCAACAGAAAGGAATTTGTTACTGTTTCTCATTAAATCTTCAGCCTTTGGATTTCTTAGCTTAATGCCTTTTCCGTAGCCTTTGCAGAAGAGAGGGAAAGAGGGAAAGAGGGAGAAAGAAGGAAAGGACGAAAAGAAGTGAGCAAGCAAGCACTTAGTGTGCCTGGGAAAGTGCAGCCATGTAAAGGTTGGGTTGGTTTGCCAGACAGCTAAGGCTGCTTAAATCCAAGCTGTCTCATAGGACGCGCTCAGTTTGGAGTAACAGATATTTAGATGAAGAATGAGACTGAAGGGTGAGAATGGAAGGGTAGAGACAAGTGTGAATAATAAGCCCTTTTCTCTCAGGGAGCATCTCAGAGCCATAAACACATGTAGGGCAACGCTTTTCTTGGCAGATAGAAAAATGTTAATAACTCTCAAGTTGCCCTAGAAATTCAGTATGTTGTTTTGAAGTGTTGAGGCATTTGGAAGGGGTACAGGAGGAATATAACATATGTACAGGGATTTTTTTCCAGATTCAAATAAATATTTGAAAGTTTTCTGGTACATATTTTATAAGCTGCAGGCATTAAAAAATGCTCTCTGATCTTTTCAAAGCTGATTCCCCTAACATAGGAAATCTCTGAGACTGAGAAATTCCCTTCGTGACTGGGATGGTTAATTTTACTTGTCAACTTGGCTAGGGTACAGTACTCAAACATTTGGTCTTGCATGTATGGAGGTTGCTGTGAAAGCATTTTGTACATGAGATAACTAACACTTTAAGACAGTAGAGTTTGAGTGAGAATAATTCTTATCCAAGAGTGAGAATAAAAACAGACTATCTTTGGGTCAAAATACTATTCCTCTGACTTGAAAGGGGAAGAAGGAGCACAGTGAAAGCCCTGAAGTAGAATGCCAGGGAACCATGCCCTAGCATCAGCACAGATCTTCAAAGCAAGATCACACCTGACATGTTAATTTACCATTCACAGGTAGGAAAGAGAGGTTGCAAACTGGACACAGTATTGTTTTCATCTCTGTGTTTTGACTTTCACAGAGCATGCAAAATTGGAAATTTCCATCTAACATCTGCATTTTTCACAATCTTTATAAAGTTGGCATCACAGGCAACACTGGGCCTATATCCAGCATGGCAGCAACTGTCCAGAAGAAGCAGAGCCTCCTCCTGGTCCAGAGTCCACTCCAGTCCACTGAATCAATGTCACCTGCCTGGCCCCTGAAGCCTCTAAGTGTGAGCCCATCCATCACATTAGTCACCCACAGGTAAGAGAAGGGAACCCAGAGATCATCTCTCAGGACCCAAAGTCTCTCTTGCTGGTGCTGTGACAACCCCACAGTAGATGATGGAGATAACTTCTCTACTGAAGACAGGAGGAAACTCCCTGAATTTAATTGGTCTGCTTGATTTCCAGCCACTGGTGAGAGCTAAATCCAGACCATCCCCCCCCGCATCCCTCCACCACCATGATTCTTCCACTTTGTACCCTCACTAATGCTATCACCTCTGGATAGAGAGAAACTGGCCAAGAAACTTTGATTTTTGGCAAGATACTATTTGAAAGACAATGCCTAGTGTAATCCTGGGCATATGTGGATACAAAAAAAGAAAAATAATTGGAAACAAGGGAAAGATAGAAGAAAAAGGCAATAAAAGAGTTTCTTCTGTGGAAAACCGATAAGACTGAGAACAGAGGGGGGCAAAATAGTGGCAGAATAGAAGGACGTGTCCCGAGCCTCATCCATGAGCAGACAGAGAGAACAGCTGAGGGTCGCACTGGGAGTGTTTGTTGGTGAGTTAAGGGACAGTTATCCTCCAGGAGAAGGTGGGGGATTGCTGGACGGGGCTCCCCTGACCGGGAAGCCCCCACTGCTGATGAGTTTTTTCTCCCAGAGAAACCAACTCGGACACAGAGACCATGCCATCTTGAAGGGGAAAGTGGGTGTTATCAGAAACCTGAAAATCTACAGCAGCGGCACCCACCGAACAGCTGCAAGCCCCAGGACACCGGTCCCCAGTTGGCACAAACACTAGGATTCAGAGAAGCTCTACATGCCACACGGAAAGGTCATATTTCACCTGGATAAGGTAAGGTCTCTGGTCCTGCAGAACAGAGAGGCATGCACACTGTGGGAGCTGGAGGACCAGGGGTACTCTACACTTAGAGAAATCCGTGGCTGTTGGGTATGATGTGATCCGTGAATGTGGAAGGGGGTCCTCAGAGCTGCTAACAGAGGGAAACTCTAGAAAGCAACCCATTTTGATCTGACACAGAAGGACAGCCTGAAGTTATTAAAGTGTGCTGGCTACTTGAACAAGAGTGGGGAAGAGGGACTGTGCAGACTTGCTCTCTTACCTCTTCAGATCCTTGCTTCTGATTGCTAAGCCCAATACATAGGATCACCCAGTTGGGGACACCCTGGGAGACTATAGAAGAAAGTTGTTTTTCTGGAACCTGGGGATTGGAGTGGGGAGTGACAGTCTGAGAACCAGCTCTGGGGCAGCCCACTCCCACAAACCGATATTGAATGCCACAGGGAAAGCAGAATGTAAACACAGGTTAGAGAGGACCTATAGTCTCGGAGGTCAATCCTGAAACACTGCCACCCAAGGGCTGACTCAAAAATTGATTCTTGTGAAATCACAAAAGAATAAAGGGATTAAGACACACTGCCTGCTTAAAAACCAGGACTGGCTTGAAACACTGAGCACCAGTGGAATTCAGCAAACTGCAATACTGTCCTGACTGGGAAACAGGCGTGCCAAACAGAACAATAGAGGAAGTGAATGACCTTCACTACTGCACATTCTTTTTTTTTTTCATCTTTTATTTAAGAAACTAATTTTTTTCTTTTTTCCCTCACTTGATTTTACCTTTTATAATTTCTACATTTTTATTTTCAATCAGTATTATTACTACTACTATTTTACCTTTTTGAAAAAAAAAGTGTCATTTTATTTTCTCTGTATTTTATTTTGGGATTAGAGTTCAACATTCTATATTCATCTTTCCTTTAGCATCATTTTACTCTATCTCATATTTTTATGCCATTACTCTCTTCCTAACTTTTCCCATTTTGTTGTCCTATTTTTCTTACCCTTTCCCTACTTTAGATTTGCCCTATTCTTTCATTTTACACCCTGTTAAAATGTCATGCCCCCTTATATCTCTAATTTCCAAACCCCTGTTCCTCATCCATACACACCTCTCTCTTCTCTGTCTTCACTATCCAAAAATTGTTTTTCTCTCTGTCCTTTTGTTGTTGTTTGCTTGAATGTTGATTATATCATTTTTTATAATATTTGTGAGATTGTTTTGCTTATTCTTTTTGTTTTGCTTTTGTTTGTTTTATACCTGTTTTCCCTCGCCTCCCGTGATATTAGTTGTAGGAACCTCCATCAGACTAGTGACTGATGTCTCAACAGAAACTCATCAAGCCAGAAGGGAATGAAATGAAATATATAAATTCATGCAAAGGAAGGTTCTGAATCCAAGAATACTGTACCCAGCAAGGCTTTCAATCAAAATTGAAGGTGAAATCAAGAGCCTCAGAGACAAAAAAGGACAAAGGGAATTTATTGCCACCAAACCAGCAATGCAAGAAATGCTAAAGGGTCTGCTGTAAAAAAAAAAAAAGAAAAAAAAGAAAAAAGAAATAGAAAGCAAAGAAGGAACACAAGGGTAAAGAATAAAAATGGCAACAAATAAGTACCTACCAATAATAACTTTAAATGTAAACGAATTAAATATTCCAATCAAAAGACATAGGGTAACGAATTGGATAAGAAAAAATGACCCATATATCTGCTGTCTACAAGAAACCTACCTCAGAAAAAAAGATGCACACAGACTGAGGGTAAAGGGATGGAAAACGGTTTTTCAAGCAAATGGAAATAAAAAAATAAAAAGCTGGGGTAGCAATATTTATATCTGACAAATTAGATCTCAAAGTGAAGGACATAATAAGAGATAAGGAAGGCCACTTCATAATAATAAAGGGAGCAATCCAACAAGAAGAAATAACTCTAGTAAACATATATGCACCCAATACAGGAGCACTCAAATACATAAAAAAAAAAAACTTCTGGAGGATATCAAGAGAGAGATTAACAGCAATACAATCATATAAGGAAACTTTAATACCCTGCTATCACCATTGGACAAATCCTCTAAACAAAAATAATCAGCAAAGAAACATCAATCCTAAATGACTCATTAGACCAGATGGAATTAATTGACATATTCAGAACATTTCACCCCAAAGCCACAGAATATACATTCTTCTCAAGTGCACATGGGTCATTTTCAAAAATAGACTATATGTTGGGTCATAGGCAAGGTCTCTTCAAATTCAAGATAGGAATCATATCAAGCATCTTCTCAGATCACAGTGAAATAAAACTAGAAATCAACTACAATAAAAACAAAGAAATCAAACACATGGAGACTAAACAGCATGCTATTAAACAATGACTGGGTAACCAGAGAGATCAAGGAAGAAATAAAAAATATCATGGCAGCAAATGATAATGAAAACACAACAATCCAAAATTTATAGGACACAGTGAAAGCAGTCTTGAGAGGGAATTTCATAGCTCTACAAGCCTACTGCAAAAAAAAACAAGAAACAATGGTAATAAATTACCTAACTCTACAACTCAAAGAGCTAGAAAGAAAGCAACAACAACAGCCCAGTGTAAGCAGAAGGAAGGAAATAATAAAGATCAGAGCAGAGAAAATAACATAGAGACCAAAGAAACAATTCAAAAGATCAACAAAACCAAGAGCTGGTTCTTTGAAAGATAAACAAGATCAATGAACCTCTAGCTAGGCTCACCAAGAAGCAAAGAGAGAGGATTCAAATAAACAAAATTAGAAATGAAAGATGAGAAATAACAACAGACCCCACCGAAATACAAAGGATTGTTAAAAAATATTATGAACAACTCTATTCCAACAAACTAGACAACCTGGAAGAAATGGACATATTCCTAGAAAAATATAACCTTCCAAAACTCAATGAAGAAAAATATAAACATCTTAATAAGCCAAATACTTTGGAAGAAATTGAAGCAGTCATTAAAAAGCTTTAAGCAAACAAAAGCCTGGGGCCACACAGCTACACAGGGGAGTTTTACCAAACATTCAAGGAAGAAATAAAATCTATCCTCTTCAGACTATTCCAGAAAATTCAAGAAGAAGGAACACTTCCAAGCACCTTCTATGAAGCCAGCATCACCCTAATACCAAAACCAGATAAAGACAACACAATGAAAGAGAATTACAGGCCAATATCCCTCATGAACATAGATGCCAAAATCCTCAACAAAATTCTAGCAAATCAGATCCAGCAGTACATCAGAAAGACCATACACCATGACCAAGTAGGATTTATCCCAGGAATGAAAGGATGGTACTATATCTGCAAATCAATAAACGTTATATATCACATAAACAGAGAGATAAAAATCACATAGACATATCAATTGATGCAGAAAAAGCATTTGACAAAATCCAACACCCTTTCTTGATAAAAACTCTCAGCAAGGTGGGAATAGAAGGATCATACCTCAACATCATAAAAGCCATTTATGATAAACCCACAGCTAACAGCATACTCAATGGGCAAAAACTAAAACCATTTCCTCTAAGAACAGGAACAAGACAGGGATGCCCACTCTCACCACTTCTGTTCAACATAGTACAGGAAGCATTAGTCATTGCAATTAGACAAGAAGAAGAAATAAAAGGCATCCAAATTGGAAAAGAAGAAGTAAAGGTGTCCTTATTTGCAGATGACATGATACTGTACATAAAAACCCAAATAGCCACAGCAATCCTGAGAAAGAAGAATAAAGTAGGTGGGATCGCAATACCAGATTTCAAGCTGTATTACAAAGCCACTGTTCTCAAAACAGCCTAGTACTGACACAAGAACAGACATATAGACCAATGGGATAGAATAGATATTCACCCAAACCACTATGCTCAATTAATATTTGACAAAAGAGGCATGAACATACAATGGAGTCAAGACAGTCTCTTCAATAAATAGTGTTGGGAAAATTGGACAGATACATGCAAAAACATGAAACTAGACCATCAAGTTACACCATACACAAAAATAAACTCAAAATGGATACAGGACTTAAAATGTAAGATGGGAAACCATAAAAATACTAGAGGAATTCACAGGCAGCAAAATCTCAGACATATGCTAAAAAAACTTACTGATACATTTAATGTTTTTTAAATTGATTTTAGAGAGAGAGAAAGGGAGAGAGAACTATAAATGTGAGAGAACATCAATCAGTTGCCTCACACACACATCCTGACCAGGGATCAAACCCAAACCTAGGTATGTGCCCTGACCAGGAATTGAACTGGTGCCTAGAACTACAATCAACCTACTGAGCCAAACAACTCTGGGCCGTATATCTTGTTTTTATAAGATGCACAGGCTAAAACTTCAAGGATTAAAATTCATAATTATAACTTGGAAGACACCAAATATTTACAAAAAGCAATGAAGTTGGTTGTTGTTTTTCTGGGAGGGGGGAAGGAATAATTCCAAGGAAACCATATGTGTCATACATTCATTCCATCTTTACAGCTTCTCTCTGAGAATTAGTGTTCACTTTGCATTTTACAACCTGACATAAAACTAATATATCAGGCAGAAACAGCCTGAATACCCATGATAATCATTCCCCACTTCTTCCTTCCAACTACATACTGCAGTCAAGAGCTCCCTAAGCCCTGGCAAGATATACATAAAGCAAGAATGTATATTGTATATACCATCTTAGGCGGAAGAGAAACAACAGACATTTGAATTACTATGGCATTCTGACTTCTTCCGTCATCTAAAGGTTCAGCTGTCAGCTCCCACACCTTCGTTCAAGGCAGATTAACATGTGGTAGCTACTTCCATTTCACAAATGAACGAAGATAATGCAACCGCAAAGAAATAAAGAAAGAGGTCAAGCTTGTCACAAACTCAGAAGTGACAGGAGCAATAGGACCCTGAATCTGAACAGTGATTTGGATGAGTAGTAAATCAACATTTCAGATTAAAAGACAAGCTAAAGAAGAGTCTGAGGTTCTTGGAGAGTAGTCTTCCAATGACATCCTATTTTAAGCCATTTTTTTCCCCACCCATCAATACAACTTAATAAAACCTGAGAGAAAAGCTGGCCAGTTCTCTAAGATTGCGGAGGCCAAAATACCTATCTGGGAGCTTGGAAGCCAAAAAGAAAGTATTAGCTTGAGATGAAATTCAGATATCAGAACCAGAAGGGACTACATAGAACCAATTTTGGTGCCTGACCAAATCCCACTCTAGCCCTGTCTGGCAAGTCACCAATCATACTACCTCCTGTTACATTCCAGGAACCAGCCGTGGATCTATTTCTGATCTGGCTATTGTGTCAGAACCTGTGCCCATTCATAAAAGTATGGTGGTCTTGATGTCAGCTAGACCCTCATGGTTCTGCTCTAAGAATTTGGGTTCTAAGCTAAGTTATCAAACTGAATCAATTCACAAATGACACTCAAAATTACTTCAAATGGAAATGAGAAAACACTGAAAGCGTCAGCTCTGCTCAGAGGAGAGATGACTTTTGCCATCTCCCTGCCCCAGGTCAAATGCTCAATGAACACACACACACAAACAACTTCCTTCTCTCCCTGCCCATCTCTGAACCCAACGACCAGCTCTCACTGAGAACTTGATAAAAATCAAGAACTGAAAAAAAAAGGCATCCAAAATGAACTAACTGCTTCCTTAGTATATGAGCCAAGAAACTGAAGACAGTTTTATTCAATTCATTCAGCAAATATTAATTGAGTCCATTTATTGAGTACCTACTGGGTACAAATCTCTTTTTCACCAAGATAATGGCCCTGGCACCAGAGATCAGCTAGGCTGTTAGTACAAGTCTGCACTCTGTCTCTCCCCAGAAGTTCTCTGCCCACTTCGAGGGCTTCTCTTGAGCTAGAACAATCTTCTTTCCAGAATTCTCTTACATAATCACATCATCTTGCCCATTCTGATTTCATCTGCTGGCTGACCTAGTTCCAGCTTACTATGTAGTGGTAACAATCTGTCCTGACTCCATCCACCATGTATACATGCCCAGGCCATGTGACTGCTTGGAAACCTCCCTCCCCCATCCTTTAGGGGAAGGAGACCTCAATTTTCTAAGAGGAAAATTACTTAAGAATGTGTGGCACATCCTAGAGACCATTTTCCTTTCACAATGCAGTATTATTTTCTCTTTTAATATCACGGTAACTGATGACTGGAGAGTTTAACCCAAATTTGCTTAATATTTTGATCTAAAAGCTTGAATAAACTTTGGAATGGAAATCATTGCCATATTTTGCTTTTACAAAAACCAAACATGTTTTTTATTTTTAATATATTTTTATTGATTTCAGATTGGAAGAGAGAGAGAGAGACAGAAATATCAAAGATGAGAGAGAATCATCGATTGGCTGCCTCCTGCATATCCCCCACTGGGGATCGAACCCCAAACCCCAGCATGTGCCCTGACCAGGAATGGAACCGTGACCTCCTGGTTAATAGGTTGATGCTCAACCACTGAGCCACACTGGCCTACCCAACAATTCTTATATCTGGTATTTGTTCTCCTCAAACTGTATGACTATCTCCTCTACCACCCCCACAGGCATGGAACAGTGTACCAGGGGGCAAGATGAGAGTGCCAGGAGGGAAACAAAGCCCCCAGATGAACTAGCATGCCTTTCCAGAAAGACAATTTGCCTAGGAAGAAAACATAATGTTTTATATTAAAAGCAGCTCCACTACATTATGGAATAAAATGACCAAATACATACTTTAAAAGAGAGAGAGAGAGAGAGAGAGAGAGAGAGAGAGAGAGAGAGAGAGCTCAAGTCTTCAAAGAAAGTTCCTGCTTGCAGAAATCTGTCAAACTATGTCTATAATATATGGAGTTTTCCTGCAAATAACTTTCTTGCCTTTAAATGGTCTTTGAGAATATTTTTTAAAAATTCACCCACACTATGAACTTCTTGAGGGTATACACTACATGGTGTCCTTCTCTTTGTCTGCAAGGACTGAGGATAGGACCTAAGATAGTATCTAGCCCAAAACAAACACTCAGTAATGTTTGCAGAATTTATTTGGCTGAAATAATGGCAATGGCATTATCAATAACAAAAGATTTTTTATCACATTTGGATGAGAGGAAGGGAAGGAGAACAGCTGTATGAGGAAGTGGACTAGAAGTAATCCAATTTACCAAAACAGTTATGGCTGCCATGGTAACAATCAGATGAAGCAGCTCTGTTCAGTTCTTTTCCACTTAAACAAGTACAGGAAGGTAAATATTGTACTTGTTTATCTCCCATAGAAGGAGGTGGGACTTAGGACACACTAGTCTACCAGGTGACACTGGTGGCCATTAAATGTAATAACCTTTGAAGAGTTTGAAACATATCATAATAATAGTATCATCAATAATAATCAGCTCTGGTTTGTACACTGATCCTAGGAAGCTCTTTTTAATTACTTAAGGATTAAGTGTCAAACAACTGCTGCTGAGACCTGACAACTGTGAAAAGTAGATTCATATGTGCATGTACATAGATATATAAAAATAATATGATATGAGCTCACTCTTCCTTATTCCTAAAATTGTTACCCTTTTAATTTGCTGGCCCCAAACCAAGTGACAAAATGAAAGATGATTCAAAGAGTAGAGTTTATAGCAATGTCTAAATTTTCTATATGCCTGGTGGAGACACTGCATTTTAATTCATTTGTAAATACTAGAAAAGATGAGTATCACACCCTCTTTCTCTACACAATCTCTTATACTGCAGTGAGTCACTCTCCATCCAGTGTTCCCTGTATTTCCCAAACTGCAGAGAGAATTTGGGAGGAGGCGGAAGTCCTCAAGTCTAATCTGTGAATAGGTGAGCCATGCCCCTGCTGCCTGTCTCCCAGGGAACTTTCCTTTTCTGAGTCTTAGGTCTCAGATATGTGAACCGCCAACCAAAATGGGGTATTTCGGGTCTTCTTAATAATGACAGCCAGAGCTCCATAAACTTTCAACTGAAATCTAAGCAGAAAGCAAACAGCCATGTTACAACATTCACATGTTTGTAGTGCCTGTGGAAGAAGCGATAGCAGCTGCCAGAGACACACCGTGACACCGGGCAGAGACAGAGCAAATGAATCCCAAATCAAAAAGCACTTGGAGCGTTCCCTCCCTGCCCTGCACCAGCAGGCATCCCCTTTCCTGCTAAGAATTAAGTTAGTAACTTTATATCATGTTATTTCTGTTGGAGTCAGTCATAGGAGTAGAGAATTTATTGTATAATCTTATCATTTTATTCTGTTGTATATAAAGAAAGTTTTTCAACTCACATCTGGGATCAACTCCCTGCTCTTTTAGTAACTGTGCAAGTCCCTTGACATTTTATAGACATGCGTTTACGGGTCTAAGTTTCTTCATCCGTGGGGGAAAAAAAGTCTACCCCCTCCCCAATGTTATTCTGAAACTTAAACAGATGTACTCTATAAAATACCTATATGTGTCCAGCAATATAAATGCTCAGTTAGGTCTCTTTTCCTCTTTAGTAGTAGGAAAACAATACGTGCAAAAAACGGCTATAGCGAAGACCAAATTGGTCAAGGGACCGGGTCACCTCTGCTCCAGCTCCCGAAAGTCCTCCAGTAGATGACATAACCAGGTGGCACTGAAGAGCTTGCGCTCCTAGCCCATGTCCTGGAAGAACCTCTGGACAGAGGAGTTCACTGTGGCCTCTGTAATTCACAAAGCACCTTTTGCAGGGCTCAGAAGGGGACTTTTGAAACTTTCCCCTCCAGAACCTTATTCTGAATACCTTCCCTTTTCTTAACTCTTAGGAGATCGCGGACTTGGAAAAGTTAGTGAATGGAGAAAAGCAACAGCGCACAAAGAAGAGAGGGTTCAGTGAGCCTGCACAGTAAACCGCATTTGTACCTCCCGCCTTCCAATCCAGACACGCACCTGGGGATGAACTTGGCCTCCTCCCCGAGTCGCGCCTGGAAGTCCCGCCAGGCGGTGCCAGGGCCAGCCGAGGCCCGTGGGGCCGCCGGCACCTCTGTGGCCGTGTCCTCATCGTCCTCGTCCTCCTCGCTGTCCCCGGAATCGGACCCAGCGTGGGACTCGGACAGAGCGGGCCCCTCCCGCAGCCCACAGCCCCGGCGCCGGCCACCGCGGCGGGCCCCGCGGAAGCCGAGCGCGAACTCCTGGAATGTGATGGCGCCGTCGCGGTCCGAGTCCAGCCGCTGGAACACCGCCTCGGCGTCCGCCGGCCGCACGCGCAGCTCCGCGCACAGCGCGCTGAACTCCTCGCGCTCCAGGCGCCCCGAGCGGTTGGCGTCGCAGGCGGCGAAGACTGAGCGCAGGCGGGCCAGCTCCTCCGGGTCCCCTTCCGCCTCCATCCCGCCCGACAGGGTGGCCTAGGGAGCTTCGAGACGCGACGGGCGTCCTGCGCGCCCTGATTGCGGAGAAAGCGGCGGGAAGTCCGGGGCCAACCGCTGCCGCCGGGAGTCGCGCTGAGCGGGGCTCGCCCGGCTGGTTCTGCCACCTGCGGAACGTCCGGGCGGCGCGAGGCTCCTAGGCGGGTCAGGAGCGGCGCCCGCGGGTCCCGCGCACGGATCCCTGTTGGCCCCCCGCCGGCCCAGGAGCCCGGCAAGTGCGCTCCTGGCTGCGCGCACCCCGCGGGAGAGTCCGCCAGAGACTGGGGTCCCGGCGCACAGACACCTGCCACTTTGCTGGCGGGACCGGCTCCGCCCAGCCTGAGAGGAGGAGCGCCCGGCTCTGGTTCCCACGCCTCCTGGAGCCTGGCGGTGCTTTCCTTGTGGGGATCTGGCAAGAGCATGGATTTGGGGCTCTAGGATTTGGGGACCTAGCTGGAACGGAGGGTGCGACAGGAGCGCTGCCAGGCCCTTCGAAGTTCTTGCTGGGGAAAACCCAAAGAACTTACATCCCCCACAGATAGGTTGCTGGCATGACCCGTGGGAAGCGAACTAACCGGGCAGAAAGGGAAAAGGAAGGTAGGGTTAGGGTTCCAGGTGATTAATGTTTGTGTGTTTTATTCTCTTCTAATTCTGGAAAATTGGGAAACTTCTGTATATTCATGTTTTCTTATAAACCAAAGTGTGGGATTGAGCAGAAGACCCCATTCTCTGATTTTACTGGCTCTCCTTAACCCATGTCCGTCCAACATTAAAGTCCAACTAGTTAATATGCAATAGAAATCATATAGCTCTTCCAGATTCCCACATCCAAATAACTTTTCTCACTCCTTGTCTCCTTAACCTGAGTGAAAATTAATAACCTAAATCCTTGGTAGATAGCAATGTTTACCAGATTGGGGTAGCTTTTCTTTAAAAAAAAAATCTATAGAAATGATATATCTGAATGTATGTTCCCCTTTGATCTTAAACACTTATTTCAACAAGGCTATTGTTTCTTTATACTATTTTATAGGTACAAGATCTTTAAAATTACTTCATTTTGATTCTTTTTAAAAGTCTTGTTCTTCTTGCCCTAGCCAGTTTTGCTGGCCCACAGACTGAAGGGCGCTAGGTTTGAGTCTGATCAAGGGCATGTACCTCAGTTGCAGGCTTCCCATGGGAGCATGTGCGGGAGGCAACCAATTGATGTGTCTCTCTCATATCTAGGTTTCTTTGTCTCTCCCCCTCCCTTCCACTTTCTCTAAAAATCAATGAAAAATAGAGCCTCGGGTGAGACTTAACAATCAATCAATCAATCAATCAATAAATAAATAAATAAATAAATAAATAAATAAATAAATCTTGTCTTTCCATTTAGGAGAGACCTTCACTCTGTCATATGACTTCTGTGGCATATGTTCCTTTCCATGATTCCTACAGCCTGAAAATGCATTTGGATCATTTTCACTTTGTTCCCATTATAGGTTACCTCCACTCTTTAGACTTTCTTTACTACCACTTCTTTTAGTTATGACTGTGTTTTCATTTTACCTCATTCTGGATCCTCTTTATTGCTGATACTTTGAATTTTAAAAATATGATAAAATAAAGTAGGGGATCTGACACATTTCTTCAGGCTAGTGTTCCTAACCATATAGCTAAGTGCTAAACATCTGAGGAACCTCCTTTCTTCTTAAACAGTACAATAAACACAGTCAACACTCACAAGTACCTGTCAAGTTGTAAATACCACTGGTAATCTCCATCTGTAAATTTAACTGGTCCATTATGAGAAGCCCAGTCTTGGGTCTTAGCAATCTAATCGCTAAGTGGATATAGTTCTATACAAGTGGACATGAATACATTGACATGAATTTCACCATTAGTATAATATAAATTGTTATTGATTTTGAGTGTATGTGCTTGCCTGTTTATGTTAGATTGATTTTCCATATAATGTAAAAAGTGGATATCTTGTAATGCCTTTAAAGCTGTATAAATATACTTATTAAACTGAATCTTTGAAATATCACTATCATTCATTATACTGTTAGCCATGAATAAATATCTGCTTTCCAAAATAAATGAGTTAATATTTTTAAGTGCTGAGGCAGAAGTGCTTTCTTACAGACTGCTCATGCAACTCCATTCTTGAACTCACTCTGAATTTGCACTAATTTCTAAAATCTTATATTCTTTGACCCGTTCTGCCCTTTCCTCAAACCCCTTCATTGAAGACTCATCAATAAACATGGATTATTCCAAATGTCTTGTGTACACATCTCATTTCCACAGAAATTAATCTACTCCAGCCCTAATGTAACAGTTATCCATCACTGCGTAACAAACAGTGATTTAAAACAACCACCACCATATGTGTTCATAATTTCATTGTCATGAACTGGGGCAGGGCTCAGGGAGGTGGCTTTTCTGCTGGCTTTCCTGAGATCATGTAACCATGGTGGCTTACTTGTGACTGTATGGTCTTAGAGGGACCTGACTCATGTGTCTAGAAGTTGGTGCTCATTGTTAGCTGGACCATGTGTCTTCAGGGGTTCTAGGTAGTATCACTGTAAACATCTTTGCTGTAAGCATTTTAGCCACGTAATTAAGTGGCCGTAAAGCAATTTTGGCTATAAAAAAGATAAAAGAACAAATAAAAGAGGGACATTAAAAAAGATATAATGAAGCATGAAAACTTAACAAAATTCAGAAGACTACTGCAAAAATGAAAATACATTATTATTGAAATCTTTTGTTCATAATATTACACTTTCTTTGGTGGCAGGGGCACTTGTTGATTTGTCTCCTTGTCAGGCATCAAACGTTTTCTCTTTTTCCCTAAAATGTCTTCCTTCATTAAGAGCGGTATCAGTTTCCAACTAAATAATCAATAATGCTCTTGAAGACTGTTGTAAATGAGCAGCTGTCTCTTTTATATTTGCCATTGCTTGGTAAACTTTCCGTTTTTATGAGTGGGAGCGGTGACTGTGTTCACCAAAGGGCTTGCAAAAACTGATACATTATTATTTTCCAGTACAGTATGCAATCTGTCTAAGATTTCTATAACATAAAATTGGGAGCACTCTGAGAATTTTGTCAATGGAGAAATGAAACCAAACTGTGAACCACTTAACTTTCTCTCTAATGATGAAATTGCCTCACTGACCATTATTTCTGCAGTGAAAAAGTGTGTAGCAGAAATTATTTTGGCAATGATGTTTAAGGCAATGATGTCTATGGCAACACTATGGGATATAGTCTCCATGGGACCAGGTCTTCACAAGGCTGGCATGGGTCTTGTCATGTGACAGCAATGTGTTGATAAAGTCCGAATGCACAGAAGCTTTTCAAGGCTCAGCCTGTGTCATGTTTGCTGATATTCCACTGATGAAAGCAAGTCACATGCCAGGTCCTACATCAAAGAGGCAACTGACTACAAGGTCATGGATTCAGGGAGGTGTAGTTTATTGGAGGCTCTTAAGGTATGGGTCAGCCTCTAATACATTCTCTCAGGTTCCTGTCCTGCCAACTCCCTATTCATTCTACACAACCACAGCTAGACAATCCTTCTTAAGTACTAATTATTCTGTCATTCTAGAGATCAATGGTTCTCATTCCATGGTAATCCTGTTCCCCATGATACATTTGGCAACATCTGGGAATAGTTTGGTTATCACTGTTTGCAAGGAGGGAGATGCTACAAGCATCTAGTAGGCAGAGGCCAGCAATGCTGCTAAATATCCTATGGTGCACAGGGCCAGCCTGTCGTAACAAAGAACTATCCAGCCAAAAATGTAAATAGTGTGGAGATTGAGAACCTTACCAATCAGTTGGTAAGTAAGGAGAGATTGCCTACATTTATCAGCATGACTTTTAAAAAGATCCGCTTCTCATAAACCCCTAGTGCAGTGGTTCTCAACCTTCCTAATGCCACGTCCCTTTAATGCAGTTCCTCATGTTGTGGTGACCCCCAACCATAAAATTATTTTCGTTGCTAGTAGCAACCACTGCTAGAGGGTCCCAGTAAAAGAGAACCAAGGGTAAGCTCTTCATCAAAGTCTTCTACAACTTAATCCCACCTTATATATCAAACATCTCTCCCATTAGTCTCCATCAGAGCTACTACTGTCCCCCGACAATGACATAATTGATCACATAATTCACTTTATAGCTCCTTACTGTCATGACAAAATATAAATATAAAATATCTCTTAGCTTTTCTCTCTTCTAAGTAAATCATTTTCCAGCCTTGGTAGAAGAGTTGGATACTGCTTTTCCTGTCAAAGTTTCTACTATTTTATTGTGACTTATCACTTACAAGAATGTTACTTAGTGTGTATGTCAGCTCAATAACAAGCCAACAGAACGTTGTTGTTTTTTTCAAGTCGTTTCCATGTTTTTATTTTTCCAGTTAAAATTCTGATCCATCTAGAATTTATTTTGAGTCAGGTATGAATTGTAGATTCACTTCACTTTGCTTCTGGATTTCTACTTGGTTTGTCTCAACACCATTTATTCAACATTACCTTCCTCATGGATTTGAATACCATCTTTAGCATGTACTCAATTCCTATATGTGTTTGAGTTTATTTCTGAACTTTCTAGTCTGTTCTATTGAGGAATCACTCACATTTTGAAAGGAATCTTCAGCTTCTAAAAAGATTCCCAAATGAGTCCTATAAATATTGGTTTGCATTTTGTATTTTTAAATGTTCTTTTATATATCATTAAGCAATTGCAGACAAGATTGGGGGAATGTAGGGAGGATACTGAAGACATTTGTTAGGCACAAATGCATATTGGCTGTCCATCTGAAGTTTTCATGTAAATCAGTGGGAAAATAGGAGTTGATTTTTAGAAAGAGTAAGGAACACCCTGTTTAACTAAAACATGAGATGCCTCTACAAAGCCATTCACAAGGTACTAAGGAATGCTTTTGAATGTACCCAATAATATGCTCAGGGGAAGGCCAAGGTTATATAATCTGTCTTTTCATTTTTTTCAGGAAATAGAGGAAAAAGAGTAGAAGAAAGACATAGCAGTCATTTCTTTTCTATTTTAGCATCCAGAAACAGCTAGCAAGAAATCGGAGAAAACAGAGCAACCTTTGAGAGCCAATCATTTGGTAAGTAAGAAGAGCTTGCCTACATTTATCAGCATGACTTTTAGAAAGATCAGCTTCTCTGTGGCTGCTCCAGAATTTTAAAAATCAGAGATAATCTTTTTAGAGTGTGTTTCTCAAAATAGTGAAACAATGTATGATCAAATACATTTCCAAAACACAGATACTTTTCAATCTGGCAAAGAAGCCTACTGTATTCCTTCCTGAATGAGATAAAGAAAGCTATTTTAATGTAATCATCCCTAAATGTTTTTTTACCTGGAAGCTTTTAATTTTTAATTTTGCTTTGGTTTTGTTTCTATTTCTGTGGGCTTTCCACAGAGTAAGTGCTCTTGAGAACATACTTTGGGAAACCACATGTTAGACACTGACTGGAGTGATGAGTCATGAGAAATTATTCCTTGCTACTACATCATAAATTGGTCCAATTTCCTATAGTAGGGAATGAACACTACCCCTTAACCTCCTCTTCACCCAGTGGGAGAGGCTTTAATGGAAGCCTGTTGTAATCTACTCTATAGGATTTCCTTTGGTACCATAGCCATCCTCAGAGTCTGGTTTAACATTTTAGTTACTCTGTCTCAGGAAGATCCGATAAGCCTGTTAGGGAGAAACTAGATACATCCAAGTAATGGCATTATCACTGAGGGACCAATTAGTAGGTTCAAGAACTCTCTCAAACATATGCACCCCTGCAACACCTCAAGTCTCAGTTTTCTCATGATATCTACTCATGGCTTACTGCCCCTAAGGAATATAGGAAAAAACTTGAAGACTTTACAGAGAAGAATGTGTTGGCAAATTTACATCATTAGTGATTTACTTACTCTTTATGTAGCTATAATGTACCCATACTCGGAATTAGCAAATGTGAACATTTTATCATATTTTTATCTGTTTATTTTTAAAATACAGCATTATAGACCCAGTTGAACTTCCTTTTTGATTGCATATTGCTTTTGTAATCAATATATAGCATTGTTGTGTCTCCATGTTGACAGATATCAGACTCTGGTAAATCTTTCATTGTAAAAACTTATCTCTACTAGTAACCCTGCACATGAATCTGTGCGTGAGTAGCTTACTGCCACTTGCCTCAGCATGCCACCCACTGCCACTGGTAGCTCTCTGCTGCTCATAGCTTGCTGGCCTGCCCTCCTGGAACTCTCCCTGCCCTCCCCCTCTTAGCTTGCTGCCCTGCCTGCTCCTGTAGCTCTCCGCCACCTTCTTATAGTTCGCTGCCCCACCCTCCTGCAGATCAGTGATCAGATTGTTACTTGGTTGGTCATTACACCTCAGGGCATAATGGATAATTAGCATATTCCTCTCTTAATATAAAGGATAATGCTCCAAACAGTAGCAAACACCAATTTACAAACCAGAGCATAGTAGGCATTCAGTAATAGCACTGAGACGTGTTGTTTCAAACCTCTGATCCCATTATGTAGGCAAAGCTTATATCATTTTCCCACATTAGCAAACTGTGTCTTATACACCTTGCTCCTCTCAGTTAAGAAAAAGCTATCTATAACAATCTATAATAATAAAAGCATAATATGCTAATTAGACTGGACGTCCTTCCAAACACCTTCCAGATGAAGCCACAGTGGGCAGGGGCCAAGGCAGAGGTGGCCAACACGATGGTGGGGGCCAAGCCCCTTGCATGAATTTAGTGCATCAGGCCTCTAGTGCATCTATAATAATAAAAGTGTAATATGCTAATCAGGTCAGACAGCCAAATGTCCTTCCAGATGACCTTCCGGGGCTGTGAGGGCCAAAGCAAGCCACCTCAGCTGCAAGGGTAGAACCCCTTGCACAAATTTTGTGCATTGGGCCTCTAGTTTTATATGTTTAATTTCAGAAGCAACTTAGTGCTTTCCAAAGTGATTGAAATTTTACACTTCCACCTGCAGTGTAAGAGAGTTCTAGGTTCTCCACACCCTTGCCAACCTTAAAGAAATCAACATATTTGACATTGTGGTAGAACATATAAAACCCTGGTATAAGGGTATAAAAGAGAAAACATTTCTTCCAGAATATTTTCTCTTAGAATAGATTGAGTAACTGAAGAAAAGTAGATTACAAGGTACCAATTAGTAATCATAGGAAAAAGTTTAAATCCATTAAACCAGTAGTCAGCAAACTGCGGCTCGTGACCCACAGGCAGTTCATGAGCCACAAGCGGCTGGTGAGCTGAGGTTTGCTGCTCTGTTGACTAATGAGTTTGCCAACCACTGGATAAGGGCTTAATCACAAGGAACAACAACAGCCTGTAATTATTGGAATCGAGAGTCTAGGTCAGTGGTCGGCAAACTCATTAATCAACAGAGCGACAAACCGCGGCTCACAAGCAGCATGTGGCTCGTGAGCCGCAGTTTGCAGACCACCGCATTAAACTCATGATACAAATAAGCAAGAAAATACCAATATTTAAGATGTTGGCTTTTTCACTTTATCATTATTGGGGGAAGGGTTATTTGGCATACATTATTTGGGTGACCAAATGACAAAATTTTACATGCAATTTTTACTTCATCGCCTATCTCTATCTAAACTCAAAAATAATTTATATCTAATTTTAATTGGGGAAATTTCTGGGCATTTTTCACTGAGTATATTTTTCAAAGTTCTTGTTTCTAAAAATTCTTTTTTTTTGTAAAAATGTTAGCAACTAAGGACAGAAATGTCATGAAATATCTCAATTCTTTTGTAAGTTTCTTTTACTTTGAACAGGTCAGAAGTTAGGCTACAGCCATAAAGATGGAGATTCTTCAATCTAAAAAAAAAAAAAGAAAAGATCAGATTACATGGAGAGGATACAGTTGAGCCTAGATTCTTAGTGTGATAAATGTATGAAAAGTCTTTAAAATTACTTCAACTAATACTTTGTTTCTCAAATGAGAAAGGCCACATCAAACTTGAGAACAAGTATATTTTTAAAGTTTGTCATGTTAGTGAGTGAATGATGAGAATATATGAAATTAAAGACCAGCTGTATTCCAAAGGTAAAGGGTGTTGGGCCCTATGAGAGAGATACTCACTGTTTATAAATAAAGCTTTATAGGAACACAGTCCTTCCCATTCCCTTTCATGCTATAGCTGAGTAGTTACAACAGATATACAACCTGTAAAGGCTAATATATTTTTTCATTGGCCCTTTATGGAAAAAGTTACCAACCCTGCTCTACTAGTATATGAAGAAGTGAGAGAAGCATATGCTTTACTCATCTCATAGCATAAGTTAACAATGCAATGGACAAGAATCTCCTCGTTTTCAAACCAATCCTCTACCTTCAGTGCCTCTAAAAATTTTTCAAACCCAATAAACACAGTAATTCAATTTACGGGGGTAAATAATGAAGTCAACACAAGAGAATGGTGGCAGGATGAAGAAAGGATGTGGAGATTCTATTAATGGCAACTTATTTAATGTTTTGAAAACATAAGAGAATACTGACTAAACACAATCTTGTCCAGTTTTTTTCTGATTGTTAAATTTTTTAGTTTATCGGTATTTTAGAACCCTATAATAAATTCTTAGAATTATTAACTTTGCCTTTAGTGAATAATTATCAAACTTCCTTTTAGAAAGCAGAAAGGTCTGAGTTTATCTCATTTTGCCCACTCTGCCAGCAGTTCCAATTTAGTGTTAATCTATGGGACTCAGCTTGATCTCAATTCCATTTCTACTCTTTCTCTAGTTGGTTTCTAATCAAACATTTTTGGTATAATTTTGAATTGTTCAGTTATATGTGTGTGTTTACATGTTTAACTTTAAAAACATCCCAAAGCACCCTAACCGGTTTGGCTCAGTGGCTAGAACGTCAACCTGGGGACTGAGGGGGCATGGGTTTGACTCTGGTCAAGGGCATGTACCTTGGCTGCGGGCACATCCCTAGTGGGGGGCATGCAAGAGGCAGCTGATCAATGTCTCTCTCATCAATGTTTCTATCCCTCTTCCTTCCTCTCTCTAAAAAAATCAATAAAATATATTTTTAAAAATATAGAAAAAAAAAGTCCCAAAGCCTTTTTGAAAGTAGGCAGGGTTTATAAATTATATATAATTATAACCAATAATTAGGTGGTTATGTGCATTTTAATGTTGGTAATATTGGAATGATAATTATGTCAATATTTCCTGTCATTACACTACTAATTATTAAATAACTTCTTAGGACACACTCAACTTCATATTCTCAAATATAAATTTATATTCTAACAATAGACAGATCATGTTCTAAGGCCACAATGGATTTCTTCTTAGGGAAGCCAATGCATTTGATCTTGAACACTCAAAAATTACTTTTAGCTCCAGGGAATGCAATATGTGCATTGTTAGATCAGAGATACATTTATATTCATCCAAAATAATGTTGAGTTGTACATTTCTTTGTGGCAAGAAAGTTGTTCTCAATTCTATAATATGAGATATTAAAATATTAATATCTTTTTTAAACTAAAAAAGATGAAAGCTCCTGTTCACAGAGTACAAAATGAGTCAAACTAGATCAATCAGAAAGATATCTATAAAATTCTAAAACCATCCTTATCCCTCTGGAAAGCATAATAGAAGTCAGTATTCAAAGGATGAGAAACTCCAATAGCCAATACCCTGGAGGTCTCAGCTTAGCAATGAACTAGGACACTAATTTCTTAGTAATGTAGTAATTGAAAATATAGAATCAAGGCTTCTAATTTTATACATATATTTTAATTTTCAAGTATTTAGTTTTATAGAAGATGGCTGAATAAAATGGAAACTAGCTTTTAAAAAAATTAGAGGTCACATTTGTACCATACAATGAGAAGTAGAAGACAGATTTCTTTGCCCCCCAACACATTTGTTGAGAATGCCATGCCTTTTGAGATGATTTTTTTAAAGCAATGTAAATTTCGTTATGTCTTTTAAGTTCTCAATGCCTGTTTTCCAGTAATAACTCATTAGTTAATTTTTATAAGAAATTTACAACTGGCAAACTACATTTCTTCGTATTGTTCCATTGTCTTGGTTTTGAAACCTAAAATGTCCCAGGGTTCCATATAGAAGTTTTAGCTCTATGGATTCCTCTCATTTGTTGTCTGAACTCCCCCACTACATAAAATATTCATTCATGACAAACATCTTAGACTTCAATCAAAACCCTCACATTTCACCAAGTAGACCAGAACCAATGAAATTGTTTTTTAAATACTTTGACACCTAAAGTGGTCACTTCAACTCAGATAAGTCTTGAAATGTTTCCCTTTCACCAGTTTATATAACTCTAGTCAACAGCTTTCCAAGGACAGGGCCAAAATAACTGAAATGCATTTCACTTAGGCTTTTCCAAGTATTATTTTTTTTCAGAACCCTTTTATAAATTCTGTAGTACAAAGGAACTAATACATTCCCTGTTATTTGAAGTCATGAAAACTGATTTAGTCTTAAATGTAGTCAGTATTTTCTGTGAAATATTTAATGATTGCTAGAACTCTGTATTTAAAAAGGGGATGGGGTGAAACAACCATGAGGACTTACAAAGAAGCACAAAGCAAAGCAAAGCTAATATCAAGGTTTCTCTTCACTTTGTGATGAGACTCAGGACTAAAAGAGATACAAGAGGCCTGATCATCATTCTCTTACTGTCTACAGTTTTTGCAAAGTTTTTAAACTACATCCAAGGTGACATTCTTGCAGAAACTGAGTTTTCACACATTCCAAATTAATATGACAATAATTAGCCAATGAACAGACTCTAGAAAGGAGAAAGAATAGAAAAAGTTTTAAAATAGGTAAATGTATATTTCACAAAGTTTTCAAAAACTCAACCCTCAAGTTTACCTTGACCCTACAATTCAATTAACCCACCCCACCCCTCCTCACCTACTCTGAGAATGCAAATGAAACTTCTTGAAAGAAATACACATGGTGGGCACACCTAATTAAAGTTTCCAAAACATTAAATCAAGCAAAAATTAAGACTGACAGGGCAAAGATGTTAAGATGTCAGAGTTTCATTCTGAGGTTTTTAGAGAAATGGTAACAGTAGATAAATCCAGAGAATTATTAGTGTTATCACTTCTATGTGTATTTATAATAAGTGGGTGCAAGTAATCATTATCTTAACACCTGGCACCAGAATTACTCCCTGGAAAGACCCCAGGGTATTGATGAAAAAGCCTCATTGATTCTTTTAGGAGGAAAGAATCTGCAGAACATGTGACAGTTCTGCCTCTTTTCTTGGACAGGGGTGGGGTTTTCTTCCTCCTGACCGGACAGGAGAGGGGATGAGAGAAGAAAGGCTGGAGCCAGCAAGGTAAAGTTGAAGGACTTGTGGAAGTGTATTCTTAGCCATGATGCAAGTCCTTCAGAGGGCTCTCTGAAACATTTTTACTGAAGTTTATTTTGCTCCCCAATGAGCTAGAAGAGGTTGAGCTAACATTAACTTTTCAAAAATGGCATCCTTGGACAAATATCTAGAAAGTATTTTAAAGACCTAACATTAGTACTATAATATCTATAAAGAATATTCATAAATCTATCAAGCAAGATGTATATTTCAATATTAAATTAGGCAAAAAACCCTCTCCTATACAACCACCTGAAATATAAAAGTAATCAATTAATGCATAATGCTATTTAAAAAATAAAAGAATATTTTAAAAATTTTAATGTTAAGAATCAGCAGCAAAATAAATCAAAATAAGATACTGCCCCATATGATGCTAACTATATATTAAGAGAGCACTGAGGTTTCCTATGGAGTGACCAATAAGGGCACTTTCATATATTACTATTAGAAGAATAAAATGCTCAGCCCTTTGAGAGCAATTTAGCAATATTTACTTGAAACCCTGAAAAATGTTTATTTCTCTTTTGAGAATCTATAGAGATTCTTTTTGGACTACAATATCATAGTCTACATTATAGGCTCACAAGGTGCCCTTAAAATGATAAACTGAAATGGATAATAAAGTCATGATTCATTATTTTTTAAAAAATATATCTTTATTGATTTCATTGTGGAAGAGAGAGGATAAGAGAGAGATAAAAACATCAATGATGAGAATGAATCATTGATTGGCTGCCTCCTGCCTACAGGGGATGAAGCCTATAACCCAAACATGTGCCCTTGACTGGAATCGAACTTGGGACCTTTCAGTCTGCTCTGTCCACTTAACCAAACCAGCTAGGGTGATGATTCATTATCTTAAAGCAACTGGATTAAAAGGTTAATATGCAAAGTTCTTACCCTCTTTTGCTTATCCCTGTAGAACTTAGGTCCAGATACTTGAGCTAGTGGCAGCTTCTTGCCAGTACATGGATTCCTGCGTTGGTTACCTGTCGGCATCCACTCACATCGAGATACCTGCAGAGTTTAAGTAAAAAGGATTGAGTGGAAGTTTTTCACAAATTGTCATACTCAGTTTCTCCTCTCTAGTTAGTAGGTCAAGAATTTGTGTTTCTATAGAGAGAAACATTAGCCTCATATTTAACTAACTAGCTGAAAGGAAAGGACACTTCAATGGAATCTTCTGTTATAAAGAAGGCATGTGCCAATGCAATTCAAATCACACCGTACAGTGCTCATGTTCCTAGAGACAGAGCTGTGTCTTCTATACTCCCCATCCATATCTTCTTGGTTAAATACCATAAGCTCTAAGTAACTAAACAAGTTTAGCCTTACATTGATTTTCATAGAATGATTTGATCATGAGAATTATTTTTACATGCATTAAATATAACATAAATAAGACTTCCATGATCAGAGTACAAATAAAGCTTAAATATTTGTGCTGCTTTCATTTAAGTATCTTTAATATAAAAATCAATAAACAGAATACTTTTCCAAATGAAAAACTCCTTGAGACATCATTGTTAAATTTTTATAAGACCAAAAATAGCTTTAGCTTTCATTGTAGAGAAAAGCTTGTATATAGACATTGACACAGATATAATAATAATAACCATATTATTAATTTTTATTGTTTAATTATTTATGTTTTATATTATTAATATTTCTTCTTTCATCTCTAAAGTCACTTCATAACCCTTTGAGCTTATAGACAAAAATCATCTTTAGGGTCTTTTCCTCTTGGGTTTTATTACCAGAAACCACCACACCTTACATACCTTGCCTCTCTATGGAAGCAAATGCCATTTCTGAAAGTCTCACTTCACTTGGACGTGGGATGAACCATTTAGGAAGGGGTGTACTGCTGGCAGCAGAAGTGACATTGCTTGCCTTTTACCCCCTTTCCCTCAAGAGGACATTCCTCGGTAATGGACCGCTCACCAGGTGGGTTCTGGTGCTGCTGTCAAAAGGGCCGAATCCATGCCCTACAATGCATTCTGTGACATTCACGACCTTCCCTCTTAAAAGGTAAACTTCCTTAGGACAAAAGTTTCCCTTTCTTTAAATATTATATGTTAGATATAAAAACAGTTTCCTATTAAGAAAAGTATACCATAATTTTGCAGCCAGATGATGTGGACGCCTACACTGCCATATTCTAATTAGGCATATTTGGATGAGTTACTTAATTCCTTGGCACCCCAGTTTTCCTGGGGGGGGAAAATGGGAATAGCTGTTGAACATCTAGAGTTACTATGATGACTAAATATATGTGTGTTGGTGAGAGTGCTAATCAAATAGAAGGTAATATCATTAGCAAAGTGGCATATTGATGGATTGCCCAGCTGTTACTCTATCCTTCATGTCCTTAGTTGTGATGGTGGTCTCTACTCTCTGCAGTCTTTGATGCTACTGCTGCTGTCATTTGCCATTGCAAAGTTTTTTTCCATGAGAGAAAGACTTGTTTGGAGTGAGTGTTGATTAGCTGTGAGCAGTCATTCAGTGTAATGGAGAGTTTTTTGTTAGCCAGGTGACTGGACATCTAACTCCAGCCCTGCCATTGCCTATGTAAGCTTGGACAAATCTCAGTATCTCTCTCAGCCTGGATAATATCCTCATTATTTAAACAACTGTTTTGATAAGAGGATAATTAAAGTTTTCTTCAGCTCAAAAATTCTAAGTCGATAATTACTTTAGAAGTTACATAAATTTATTGATCCTTTCTGACTCTTAGGTGCCTCAACACTGAAATGGGTAGTGGCCACTATTTTTTAAATGACCATAGAATTTTTTACATTCCTCCAATTGATTGGTGATATCTATATGCCCTCTTTTAAAGAACTGGGCACGCCTGCCATTCCTTTAATCAATAGAGTATGGAAGAAATAAGACTACATGAATTTTGAGGCTAGTTCATACAGATGGTGCAACTTCCTTCTTGTTTCCTGGGAAACTGATACTTGAGCCCTGAGCAGCCAAGTCAGAAGTCTCACTATCCTGAGACTGAAACCCTCTGAAGAAGCCCAAACCCTCAAGAAAGGCCATGTGTAGGTTCTTTGGTTGATAGTATCAGCTGAGTCCAGAGTTCAAGTTAGTAGACATATGAGTGAAGGAACCACAGATGATTCTAGAACCAACTATTAAGTCATCCAAACCTTTGAGTCTTCCCAGCTCAGGTCCCAGACAGAGATAAGCTATCTATACTTCCTATGCCCTTCTAAATTCGCAAACCATAGAATCTGTGAATCTAATAAAATGGTTATTTTATAACAATTCTGGAGTGGTTTGTTGTGCAGCAACAGTAACTGGAATAGAGGCAGATTATAACATATTACATAAAGATGGGTGGTTGCTACCCATTGTCCTTTGCACCCTGCAATGCAGGGTTAAAAGTAAGTGGAGGAAAGCGTCTTGAGATGAGAATAGATTAAGCAAGTAATACTCAGACCATTTAGAACATCGCTTTCAATGCCACACCTTTCTCTGCTGAATACTCTTGGGTAAGTGGGCTTTTGCTATGAAGGGTATCTCCTCTATGATTACTCTATCTTCCCTTCTTTACACCATCACAGGTCTTGCTTATATTTGATGATGGAAGGAAGAAACAGTAGAACCATTTATTGATATTGAAAGGCAGGCCCTTTAGGAATACAGAATGGACATAGTGCTATTGTAGAAATTATGTCTTAAATTTGCCCTTCAAAAATATATATTTGTTCAGATAAAACCCCACACATCCCCAAGCCATTCCTTTATGTTTTATTCTATTTTAGTCAGTGTGGATGGGTCAGGTCACTTCACAGAATGAAGCTGGCTGCTCTGCCAAGACATAGATATGTATCAGAGTTCCAGCTTCTAATTTAACCACCAGGTATTGGTTATTCCAGTGATTTAAATAAATAAAAGGAAGAGACCAAAGCCACAGTCCTAAAGAAGAATGTGACCATTTTTGCTGGAGTCTGGTTAAAATGCTCACAGAGGAGGAAGGACCTGAGGGTTCGCAGATAGGTGCTGATTTCCACGAAGCTCACATCTGTTACCTGAGAGCAAGAGCTGAGGACCAGACTGTCCAGTTTAGGGCATCGCATCACAATAAGATGAATGATCTGATTCCTAACCTATAGGAGGAAACAAACAAGAATTGATTTTCAATCACAGGGCTCTGCTCTGAGAAGACGGGGCAATGAATCAAGTGTGTTAGAGATTAAAATGTGCATTTTTCCCAGTGGCTATATAATCATCATCATCAACATATGAGAGTTCTCATTTGAGGGCTGCCTAAGATGTGTCAGATTCTGAGCGAGGCACTTTATGTGTACTAACTCTAATCCCTGCAATGGTGCTATAAAATAGATGTTAGTATCCCCACCTTATAAGTAAGGAAACTGTGAGTCTAGGAGTTAAATGTCTTTTTGAGGTTAAGAGTCAAATCTAGGACTGATGGTTACAAAGCCCATATTTTTTCAAAAGCGCTTTCAATTGAGAACAACACTGAAAAGAGTCAGTCATATGATGCAAGCCCTCAGGTTCTCTAATAATAAAATCATCAAGTAAGAAAGATCTCAAACAACTAAAGACATAAAATGGAATTACTGTAGTTATAAGATTTAAAATTAAGGAGAAACCAAGATGGTGGCATAGGTGAACACCTAAACTGATGCCTCGCACAACAATTTCAAAACTACAACTAAAAGACAGAATGGACATCATCCAGAACCACAGGAAAGCTGGCTGAGTGGAAATACTACAACTAGAAGGAAAGAGAGGGTCTCACAGAGACTCAGAGGAGCTGCAAAAGGTGAGGTACAGAGGAGATGTGTGTGTGGAGAGGATAGGGCAGAGTGCCTGGCTGGCTTCCTCTAGTGGGAGGGAGACAGAAACTCCTGACTGCACTGAACCCCACTTTTGACTGCACTGAACCCCAGTTCTGGGCGAGACTCATATGGGGGAGGCTGGACTGTAATGGAAAGGGAGGAGTATAGGTAAACTTAGGGGAGCCATGAAAGACAGAGGTCTGGAGATGCACACAAAAGTTCTCACACAGAAGGCTGACCACTGATGGTGTCCCTGGCTTTCTCTAGCAGGAGGAAGACAGAACCTCCCAACTGCACTGAAATCCAGGTCGGACGGCACTGAACCCCAGTTTCGGGCAAGACCCTGGGGACCCAGACTCATACGTGTCCTCAGAGAGCATGGAAACTCAGAGGAGCTGGAAAAGCAGAGATCTGGAGGTGCACGTGCCTGCGCACAGAGGGCTGCAGCAATTACCAAGGGACACTGAGACCAGGGGCTGACAGGAAGCCAAGGCTGTCTGCTCAACTCTGACACTCTGCTCCATCCAAGACTTGCACAGAGGCTTTTGCAATCTTGCAAGTCTTAAGGTGGAGTCCAGTACAGAAGTTCTCCTGACATTGACATAGCTGATCCTCATAACCAATTGGCTTGGAGGTCAATTCCCCCCAGTGATACCAACAGCAATCAAGACCTATCTAAAACAAGGTTGTACACACAGTCCACAAAGGGGTGCACCAAGAGAGTACACCTCAGATAACTGGGGAGGCAGAGCTACTGGGCCATATAAGACACCTAGCATACAAAGTTACTCTACCAACTCAGGGAAGCAGTGAAAATGTGGAAACAAAGTAACAGATCATAAACAAAAGGAATGGAGGAAAACAAACAACTGGATATAGAGTTCAAAACCATGGTTATAAGGTTTTTCAATAATTTCCTAGAAAAGATGGATAAATTTAGCGAGACACAAGAGGAGATGAAAAAGGACCAACTAGAAATTAAACATACACTGACTGAAATAAAAAATATTATACAGAGACCTAACAGCAGACTAGAGCAACACAAGAATCAAGTAAAAGATTTGAAATACAAAGAAACAGAAAACACTTGATTGGAAAAGAAAAAAGAATCCAAAAATGTGAAGATAATGTAAGGAGCCTCTGGGACAACTTCAAGCATACCAACATCAGAATTATGGGGGTGCCAGAAGAAGAGAGAGAGCAACATACTGAAAACCTATTTGAAGAAATAATGACTGGAAACTTATTCCACCTGGTGAAAGAAATAGACTTACAAGTCTATGAAGCACACAGAACACCAAACAAAAGGAATCGAAAGAGGACCACACCAAGACACATCATAATTAAAATGCCAAGAGCAAAAGACAAAGAGAGAATATTAAAAGCAGCAAGAGAAAAATAGTTAAATTACCTACAAGGGATCACCCATACAATTGTCAGCTGATTTCTCAACAGAAAATACGCAGGCCAGTTGGGAGTGACAAATATTCCAAGTGATGAATGGCGAGAACCTACAACCAAGATTACTATACCCAGGAAAGCTATCATTCAGAATTGAAGGGCAGATAAAAAACTTCACAGATAAGAAAAAGCTAAAGAAGTTCATCAGCACCAAACCAGTATTATATGAAATGCTGAAAGGTACTCTTTAAGAAGAGGAAGAAGAAGAAAAAGGTAAAGATAAAAATTATGAACAACAAATACATATCAACAAGTGAATCTAAAAATCAAATGAATTAAAAATCTGATGAACAGAATAAACTGGTGAATTTATATAGAATCAGGGGCATAGAAAGGGAGTGGACTGACAATTCTCAGGGGAAAGGAATGAGGGGGCTGTGGGAAGAGACTGGACAAAAATCATACACCTATGAATGAGGACAATGCGGGGAGGTAAGGGCAGAGGGTGGAGTGGGAGCTGGGTGGAGGGGAGCTATGGGGAGAAAAAAAAGAGGAACAATTGTAATAATCTGAACAATAAAGATTTATTTAAAAAAAGATCTAAAATTAATGTCAAGTTTAGGCCTAGTGGGTTCATTTTTAAATTATTATTAGAATAAAATGAGTTATAAAACACTAAGAAATTAAAGATCAAACATAACAAACTGGAACCTAATAAACATAAGAGAACCAAATCTAACCTATGATTAACCTCAAGATTTTCTGTGACTTTTTTTCTTATTTTAACAACTGCTCATTATGTTTTTTAAACCATCATATAAATGATTAGTTAGTACTCTATTAATTTTAAGATTTTATTTAATTCCATAATATCATTATTTTTAAAAAGTCACTAATAATCACCTAATTGCTACTAGGATGGTGGTAGGCACTGAACACAGACTCAGATTTCCCCTCTCATAATTTATCATAGACAGGATTTTAGAAGTCCTATCTATTCATATACATATAGATGCACACACCCATTCAGAAGGGAAAATTAGGTACTACAACCTTCACCCACCTTTATATCTATCCATCACTATGTGTTTACATATATCTATATATCTATGTTCTATCATCTATCCATCTATGATATAGTATAATTATGCTATAATATGTATTCCCTTTACTCATTATAGTCTGACTAGAGATCTCATGCACGAATTCATGCACCAGTGGGGTCCCTTGGCCTGGCTGGTGGGATTGGGCCAAAACCAGCTGATATCCCCCAAGGGGTCCCAGATTTCAAGAAGGTGCAGGCCAGGGTGAGGGACCCTACAGGTGTACGATTGGAGCCTGAGAGGGATGCAGGAGGTTAGCCAGCAGAGGAGGGACCATGGGATAGCTCCAGAGAATGTCCAGCCTGTCTCACTCAGTCCTGATCAGCTGGACCCCAATAGCAAGCTAACCTATCGGTCAGAGCATCTGCCCCCTGGTGGTCAATGCACATCATAGTGAGTGATTGAGCAGCCTTAGCATATCATTAGCATATTACATTTTGATTGGTTGAACCAACCACTGAATGACTGAACACTTAGCATATTAGACTTTTATTATATAGGATTTAAGTGCTTATGTACATTTATGCTATGTAAGTGAGTACAAAAGCCCACTTTTCAAACCTTGAACCTCTGGACCACAAAGGCTACAGTCTCAAGAGCAAAGAAAGCATGAGCCTCTTCCATGATGTCTCTCTTAAGAATTTACTGAAAAGCAGCCAAAACCAGTTTGTCTCAGTGGATGGAGCGTCGATCTGCGGACTGAGGGGTCCCAGGTTCGATTCTGGTCAAGGGCATGTACCTTGGTTGCAGTAGGGGGCATGCAGGAGGTGGCTGATCGATGTCTCTCTCTCATCGATGTTTCTGACTCTCTGTCCCTCTCCCTTCCTCTCTGTAAAAGAACCAATAAAAATATATTTTTTAAAAAAAGAAGAATTTACTGAAAAGCTTGACATTCAGAGGACATCATGAAGAGTCTTTGACTTTCTAGGACATAAAAAGCGAAAAAAGTCACAGGAACATCCTGTCCAGGGTACCATGTTAAGCTAAGCTATTTTCTCATACCCTCAAGTGACCCATTCTTGAAGGAAACCTTATGTAAGAGAAAGTCAAACTTAGAAAGTAGGCAAATTAGGAAGTAGCAATTCATTTTACAAATAATTTCAGGCAAAGTTCCTAAGTATAATAAGTCCTCAGTATATATTAAAAATGAGATTTGATTTACAAAATTTTAATTGACATGTAATTACTAGAATATAGACTTCATAGCCTGGCTGCAGCCCAGTTTAAAGTAACATGAATTTACCTAATACTGACATGCCAGGAACTTTGGTTCAACACATACAGCCCCGAAGACTTATTGTGGCTGGGCTCCAAATCTATGCTCTGTATGTCTGTTTTAGTGCCAGAATCTACAAATCCCCATTTGAATATAGAAATCAGAGTGTCATGGAGATGCTTATCCCATTTTATATTTAGATTAACTAAGGAACCTCAAATATTATAGAATTTATTAAACTAGACTGAAATCATTTAACTAATAGGCTCTGCTCCCTAATCCAACATGGCACACATGCTAATTTGGGAGCTCTTCATGGATTAGAAGTGCATGCCTGGAAATTGAGTTAAATTAAGCTATTGTTGCTCTATGAGTTTGCTATTTTTAGTTAAAAGAGACTGAGAATGAGAGCTTGTTCCTTCCCAGAATTTTGATTTTGAAAAGACTTCCCCAAACATATCTAAATCATCAAGCAAGTTAAGAGCAGACTGTCAACTTTTAATGGAGAATTTCTTTCAAGGACATGACATTTTGATTTAAAAGAAAAAGAAATACAGTTTTGTTCTTCTCTTATTACTTCATTCAGAGCAGTATTCAAGGCAAGAACACTTCAGAGCCCAAGATGAAGCTATAAAAAAGGAAATCAAGCACATAAAATTTATAATCCCAAATGCTTATATCAGAATATTCTTTCACTGGCTTTCAATCAACCAGTATCAAAAAGCATGATAACAATCTGTTCTCAGTAAGAGGTACTGTCCACTACAAGTTCACAGAATTGCAATCAACACTCAATTTGTAAAAATCAGCCTCTCGCGTGGTCACATTGCTTTTTGGCTAATCATATCTGGAGGAAGAAGTCAAACCCCCTCTCCTTCCACATAGAAGAAAGCCAGTGGGATATGGAGGGGCAGAGTATCAACAAACCTGAGACCAGGTTTACCAGCTTTGTGACCTGTACTATATCTCTTTCAACTTCTAGAATCTCAATGACACTACCTATCAATTGAGGATAATGCTACTTCTCAAACGGGAAGAGGGCAAGCTAATATGTTCTCATACATACTGAAACCTGGGGAGGGACTCAATAAATGATAGGTACTATCATTATCTATTATTTGTTCAATAGTTTTACTGAATTACCTTAAATTTTGTTTAGTTATGGAAGAAATAATACTACATCCAAGCCTTTTCTATCACAGGGGTATTATGGGATTCTTTCCCCCATCAATGCCCATTTCAGAGCATTACTTCTTGATGAGGTAAAAAAGCTGTGAAAGCAATATTAGTTTTATGGTTGGAAAACATAGGACATGAAGACCAATTAAAAAGTCAGTCTGAATCCAAGAGGTCTCACCATTTGGAAGCCAGCAACATTAAGTGCAGTTAGTCCTCCTAAATTCTTTAGGCTCCTGACCAGGCAGATCTCAGAAACCTTGGGGACTCTCCCAACGTTCAAGGTCCACAGGTGTGGACACTGCAGGGCCAGGGAATCTATACTCCTGGGGTAAGAGCAAGGCAAGAAGACTAAGGAAGAAAAAAAAACAGCAACAGTAAATTACTGTTCTCCCTGATCCAAAGTATAAGAGCAGATCCCTAAACCATCTGAATGCCATTTACTTTTTCATGGTGGAATGTCTGCATTTTAATATCATATTTGAAAAGTGAATATATAGTGCTGATCACATTAAGTGAGTTGGTAAATTTAATCAATGGATGAATAAAATTCACAAATGTGATATCCTCAGCAACTCTAAGAAATGTTGAATTTCCTTCTCATGATGCTATGTTCTGGAAAGCCACTGCAAATGCTGGATTAGCACATAATCATTGCTCCTAGGGGACATACAGAGTTAGGTGCCTTCAAGCCTCTGGTCATTTTTGTCAACCGATCAATACATAACCTTTTTTATGTGTTTCCTTATTTAAAGACACCTTATTTAATATAAATTATTGATTCATTGACATTGAACCCATAGCCAACAGCACTATAACACATACCTAAACAAAGATAATTTGACACATATTTTCTCATTAAGGCACTTCACAGCCGTCTAGCCCTTAGAAATACACACACACACACACACACACATACACACACAAAAGCACAAAAATGTGAAAAACATAGCACTAAATAGACCATGAAAAGGACACTTCTTTAGCATGAGAACTGAAAAAGATTGGATCTCAGTTGAGAACATTCATCTTGGGCAACTCCAATTTGTCCACACTCTGCACATATCCACAAATGATCAGGAAAGCATCATGGGTATTGATTTGGGGTTACAAATAAATTGGAGCAAGTAGGTGAATTCACAAATATAAAATCTATGAATCATGTGGAGTGACTATATCAATATACTCAATTGAGGTAGAAGGTAGCATATATGATTAAAGGCAGATTATAGTAGAAGCAGCACTACCTTAGTTTGTACTGGAGACAGCTAAATCACAGGATAGCCATGCTCAATGACAATGGAGATTTATACAAATATTTTCTGATTTCTAACAAATTGGGAGAATACAAGAATATGGAACCATCCCTCATCCTCAAATTACGTACTTACAAGACATATAAAACCTGTGGGCTTTAAATGATTAAGGCTTGCAGGTATTGAGATTATTCTAGGAGCTTGTGCTGTTGGTATATTTTTCACATGTATTTTAGGGGCTTCCTTGTGGAATATTTCCGCTCATAGTAAGGACATAGGAAAGACAGTAAGTCATACATTGTTTGGTGTAGGGCCGCAAACTCAAGAGTTAGCTCTAAAGGACTCAGGAAAACTTCCACCAGCTCCTCTTTTTGAATGACTTTCAGGTAAATGATTACCTAGGGCAGAGGCTCTCCAAAGAGTGGTTTCTAAACCAGCAGAAACTTGTTAGAAATACAAATGCCTGGGGCGCACAGAGACCTATTATATCACTAGATGGGGCCTAGTGATCTGTGGTTGAACGAGCCCTCCAGGTGACCCTCATGGCGCTCCAGTTTGAGAATCACTGACCTTGGGAATCTTTCTAATCATATCCAGGTCACTTCAGTAGTGAGCATAGGTACATGGACCCTGTGTCTATGATTACATCTTAAATAAGTGAGTTTGTTACTGAATAATGAAGGTTTAATCATATTTTTCCCAGAACCAGAACAAAGTAATAAAATGCTTTTTAAACTGATAGCATAAGCCGACTTTTAGAACATATTTTAAAATCGATTCATATTAAAATTAATGAGTTATTGTGAAGTGTCTTAATACATGGCCTATTAATTTGTTGTCCCATCCATTGAGATAGGTTAATTTGAATTAAGGAGTTTTTATGTGTGTTTTTCTAATGCAAAAGGAGAGTGAGTATTTAGGTATGGAATGTGTTTATGCTATATATATTTGTGGGTGTTTGTGAGTGTATTTGTGTATATATAAGCAAAAGTTGGAAAGAAAAATCTGAATTATAATAAAATATGGCATAAACCATAACAAGAACATTTTTATAAGGAGATAATTTCCCAAATATCTAAATCAATATTCATTATGTTAATTATACTATAGCCTTACAGTCCACTGGAACATAATGTGAGATATGATCTATATTAAATAAAAGTCAGATTTTACTGAAAATTACCAGTATATTAAGGGAATGCAAACTTTAATGTCAAAAGGCCTTCATCTTTTTGCAGCCTTTTTTTCTCAGGACCAGTCCCTTTTCTCTCTGAAACTCAGTTTCCTCATCTGTAAAATGAGGATATTAGATTTAGAGAGAACTATGGTGTCTGATCAAAATGTCTAACTGACGTGGAAACCAAGCTGAAATATGAGTTAGCCTGAAAACTAGCATCTCTGAGAAGAGGAAACACTTGAGGTACAATCAGATACTAAAAGTCTCAGAGATAGTCCATCACTGTTGACTATTGCAAGATTGAATGGGATATGCAGGACCAGTAGAAATGGTCACCTAAAGGAAGAAATGTTGGGGAGGTATCTACATCAGGATCAATGGGATGTTGCCTTTTTATAGTCCTAAGGGGAATGTATTTGAAATGATGTTCAAACTCATGGAATATATAAAATGTAATTTCCCCTGAAATTCAGCCCACCTCAGGGAGCCAGTAGGATGAGTGAATGATTGTCCATAGCCATTCTTTTATGACACCTCTGAAGTGCTGTTGACTTCATTGCCCATTTCCTACTGTTATTCTTTTCCAGAGTCTAATCTCCAATCTGTTACCTGACCTGTGACCTCACCTACTTCCAGCTAATTTTGTCAGGTCTTTCAGCAGCAAAGCTTTGATATTAGTCCCAAGAGATTTTACTATCTTGTTTTAAAATATAGGATGTATTATTATACGGGTATGGTGAAGGCACTGAAAAGAGAGTATGTTATACTCACAATTCACAAAAGAAGGGGGCTTCCCACACAGGGAAGCTCCAGGGTCAGTCAAGAGGCAGAGGAAGTAGGAAAATGTGGGCAAGTGCTTTAATTGTGGTTTCCACAGGAAGGAATGAGTGAAGCAGAATAAGCAGGCTTAGGATTGGCTCATCTGAAAAATTTCTGGGGCTCTACAATATCCCTAATTGTCTGGTACCTGGTTTAGTGGCATGGAATGTGAAACTAGATGAAGAGAGGTGGTATAAGCTTTGGATTGGGTAGTTTTCATATGAAAGACACACCTGCAGGTAAACCCTTTAGTATCACTAGGAAATGGAGCCTATGTAAGTTTTAGCATATATTGAAAGAGGTGAATACCAAAGAGTTTATGGGTGAAATGATGTATCTGGGATTTGATTTTAAATCATCACAGCAAACCAAAAAGTGGAGCACACTGATAACAAAAGATTGACAAAATATTGGTAATTATAAATCTGGATGAGGGGTACATGGGAATTCTATATATGATTCTTCTTTCATGTATTCATGGATATTTTCATTAAAAATTTTTACATGCAAGTTGAGAGACAGAGAAAAATAGGTATTAGACATCAGCAACCATCAGAGGATTGTTATTATATATTAAAAAAACTATTGTACAATATTTATTTTTGCTATCATAAATAAAAAGCCCATTCTCTTTCCTTAGACTCTTGGATTACTAAGGTGACTTGATCTTTGTAATGTTACCAAATATCTCCAGGCTAAAATTGACTTAGGTTAATCAAATTTCTTTTAATAATTCATTTGTGTTAAGCAATGGAATTCCTAATGGTATAACTATAATCAACATGTTATGACTGTTTTATGATGAGAGGCCCTACCCAATTAGGGAATTTTCCTAATCAAAGGCCTTCCAATCTCAAGAGAGCTATGGAGGTTGCTTAATTAGTAAGTAGCTATGGAAGTTGCTTAATTAGTAAGGTTAAAACATTCTTCTTAAACAAGGTCAAGAATGATATTTCTACCATGCCAACTTGATAAAAGAATCCTCCAAATGCAGCACTCAGAAAACTTTGTGTGAAATTATCAACAGAAAGAAAAGGAAAATATATTGATTTTAATGATATCAATGGATTTTTCTTTAGGTATATTCTAGGTATTGAATCTGCATAAGTATTTCCTAAAACTTGCCATAAAAATGACCAACTTTTCACTTAAGAAAATGTTTTCCAGAAATATATTATTCTTGTTTAAAGAATTATGAATACTTTAGCCTGGCTGGTGTGGCTTAGTGATTGAGTATTGACCCATACACCAAGAAGTTATGAGTTTGATTTCTGGTCAGGGCATGAGCCCAGATCATGGGCTTGATCCCCAGTGAGGGTCATGCAAGAGGCAGCCGATCTATATTTCTCTCTCCTTCTCCCTTCATTTCTCTCTAAAATCAATTTTTAAAAAAGCATAATAAAGAATATTTTTTAAAAATGCATGCACCATAACTATAAGCCATTTAACAGAGGGAATTAAGAAAGAAGCCATTCTCTGAGGGTCTTTTTTACATGGTATCTGCCCCTAGTCTAGCACTGCAAACACCAAAAGGATCAACAAATTCCTGCTGTTTAAGCAAGTAAGGTCTTCAGGAATAACAATATAAATGAAACAGGATATCTATAGTAAAAATCTGTGTGCACTAAAGAACATGTTGAATGAAAGAAGCCACACACACACACACACACACACACACACACACACACATACACACAAGTGAACACTACTCTAAAATATCATTTAAATGAAGTTCAAGAAAAGGTAAAAACTAAGCTATGGTGACAGGAGAGAAGAGTGGTTTCAGGGGGAAGAAGAAGATTATGACTAAACAAGAACATGAGGGAAATTTCTGGAGTGATGGAAATATTCTATACCATTCTATACCTTGATGTAGGTGGTGGATACATGGGGGTATACAGGTGTAGAAATTCAGTTAGTTGTACATTTAACACATTGCGGATTGATCATGAGAATTCTCATTTCATATTACACAGTGTTTTACAATGTATCATTCTTTAAAAAGATATTAGCTTGTAAGAACATGTAATAAATAACTTCAAAATACAATGGGTATTTAATTTTAAAGTGTGCCTTTAACATTTATGTAAAACGTTTTTTGTACTCATTCAATAGAAACTTATCTGGCCACTGGATAAAGCTAGCAGTAAAACTATGGTCCACAATGTGTTAAGATTTGCTCAGTTTACCCCATGCAATTTATACTTCAATGAGAAAGAAAACACAAAATTAAATAAATAAAATTCATATCCTATCTAATAAAGAGGTGATATGCTAATTTACCCTCATGCCATCACAAAGATGGTAGTGCCCACAGCCAATAAGGCAGGAATATTCTAATTGACTGCCCCGCCCTCAAAGATAGTGGTGTCCACAGCCACAAGATGGCTGCGCCCAGTCCACACAGCCCCCCAGCTGCCCAGAATTGGCCCAGGGTGCAGGCAAGCCTCAGATGTTCACTGCATAGCCACCCAGGGCAGGCCTGAGGTGTAGGCAAGCCTCGATGGTGGCTGCCCAGCCACCTAGGCCTGCCCGAGGCTCAGGTAATGAGGACCAGCTAAGGCTTGCACTGCCAGCAGTGGCAGCAAGAGGTGTGATGTGATGGGGCATTGCCTTCCCTTGATTGCTGGGTCGCCTCCTGCTTCTGAGGGCTCCTAGACTGTGAGAGGGGGCAGGCTGGGCTAAGGGACAGCCCCTCCAGTGCATGCACTGGGGCTCTAGTCTATATATAAAAGGCTAAGCCATCATCCAACCAACTGACCAACTGACCACCCTGTAGGTATGAGGTGCACTGACCACCAGGGGGCAGATGCTCAATGCAGGAGCTTCTGAATCACAGCAACTTTGCAGAGTACCCTCTCACACTAGAGGATTTCTCAGAAAATGTCAGAGAGCTGGTTTCGGCCCAATCCCTGCAGGTCAGGCCAAGAGACCCCTACCCTGTTCACTCCACAGATGCCCTTTCAGTCATCACACCATCCTAGGAGAGACCACAGGAGGTTGGCTCCAGGGCAAGTCTAGCCCTTCTCGCCCAGTCCTGCCCCATTGGCCACCTTCTAAATAACTTTCTTTCAACGTGCACAAATCCATGCACTGGGCCACTAGTATTAATATAATTTCTATGAAGGGGAAAACTCAGATGTACTAAAAATAATGGAAATTTTGAAATTTCTATTTTACCAAATCATAGCATAAGCCAGAGATTGGAAAACTATAGCCCTTGGGCTCTCTGGTTTTGTAAATAAAGCTGCATTGGAACATAGTCACACCCATTTGTTTATAGAGACCATATGTTGTTCAAAGCCTAAAATACTATCAGTCTCTGTCTAGAAAATAAATCCACCAACCTCTGTCCTAGTTCAATAGTTTATAACTATTTTTCTGAATTCCTAATTGTCTTGGAGAATCCATTGAAAGCTATGGATCCATTGAAAGTTTATTTCCTCAAGAAAACACACAACTTCTTAAATATAAAATTTTATTTATAAATTTAGGAAAATCATATGCTATCTGAAGCCATCATCCACCCCAACTTAAAATCTCCTATTTGACGTTTTTATCACAAATTACTAAACCACTCTACTGACAACCCACAGCTTTGCTCTTTTCTTTAAACCACAAATGATTGAACTTCCATTTCGCATTCTTATTTGCTCCGTGAAACTACTCAGGTCTATAGACAATACCAAATTTGCCCAGATAACAATATCCAATTCTATCAATTTATCTTATTATCTCATTAGATGACAGACTATATACTACTTGCCCTTGAAAAACCTTTCTGAAACTTTATAGTTTGGTACCAAGGTAGACCAAAAACACCTAACAGGATGAACTAGCCATACTAGCCTCGATTCTAGAAAAAGCACGAGAGGTGTGAGCAGTGTCACATATAAAGAATATTGGCACATTTACTCAATAGATCAAGAATATAGAAGAAGAATATAGACCAAGAATATAGAGGAAGTAAAAATATGTGGTCTAAACAATGGAGTATATATGGATAATGCCAGCTGTTTTACAACAGGGCCACACCTGTGCATCTATTTAATCCCTACAGTGCCTTGCACACTGTAGAAACCTAATGAGCAATAAAGAAATGGATTAATTAAACCAATTTATAAAAACAAAAGTCACTATTTTATAAATGGTTTATGCTTCCTGGGACGAACATGATTGTTTGATTTATTTTGCATTACATAAAAAGACAATTACAAGTGGGGAACACTTCCTGTGTTTTTGTAATTCTGATCTTACATTGATGTGCTCACACATCGTATATCAAAGATCTACTTGGTGGGAGGCCTGCCAACTTATTAGCACCATTTATTGTCCTGAAAAAAAGCACTCAAAGAAGATGAGGACATGACATGTTTTGGCCAATTCCTAAATAATAACAAAACAGTCTTCACACAAAATAAAGATACGCCAGCAGCATGATCTCTGGTTCAATGCTAGTTCTACAATTTTTCATTACTGTCTTCCTCACTGCTGTGTGAACAGTGGGTGGTATTCTACAAAAACTGATTAAGGATGGGATTTCAATTGCTGAAAATTGAAGGACTACCCCATGCTGACAATTTGTTAAACAAAAATTGTCATTTTTACCACCATGCAAGCTTTAGCCCATCTTATTTTCTCTAAGATGCCATGTTATAGATTCTCCCCTCAATGAGACTAAATGCTTTTTTCCTAACAATAAAAAGGTTTTATGGGTTCATCAGGAGGCTAAATCCCTCTAATTATAATAAATCACCTTCCAAAGTAGAAGGAACATACTAGTATTTCTGTCCATATTTGCTACTTTTCCTATCAGTTGATAAAAATCCACCAATTTATGCTGATATTGAGCTTATCAAAATTTTTCAAAAAATACTTTGTTTACACAATTGCTGAGAATTCCCAGGATTTTGCTGACATCCTGTGTTAAACCCAGAAACCTCACTTTGGAGAATCCAGCTTAAATAGTAGTAGTTGGTCAAGGGAAACAGGAATCTCCATGTAAAAGGATGTATAAACGCTGTAGGCAGCGTTTATTTTAAAATATTAGAAATATCCTAACTGCTCAAATTTTGAGAGTTTTTACAAGTGTTAATAAATGTTGCATATGTTAAAATGATGCTAATGGCAAGTTTTCAATAATGTATGAAAATAGTTGCTAAATATGAAGAAGGTATTACTATTTTTAAAAGTAAGCTTGTGCATTAAAAACAATTTGAAGCAACCATATCTACATAGTAATAGCTTTAACACAGAAACAAGAAAAATCCACTAAAACTAAAGCATTGACATTCACGTTCCAAAGCGAGTGAAGATGGGATTGGAAACTGTGACAACAGGGGTCATTTTGGGTTCCCTGCCAAGGCTTCATTTCTAGTTTTATCTCTCCATTGAATGTTGACTTAAGTCAAAATTATTTCAGGACTAGGATTCAAAAGACTTAAGATAATTCAGAGAAACCACAGCTTGCTGCCAACTTATTTAAGACATGTTGGCCTTCTTAATTTACTTGTATACTTTGCCAATCAGAATTCAATTTGGTGAGGTTTTCATTGGCCAGATAGAGCCTTGTTTTATCACAGGGGCCACCCTCCTTGATATGTTTTTCTACCAAACAAACTATTACACAATTCATAGGTTGTTGGCTTTAGGAGGCTTCATGGTCTTTCCCCAAATTATTTCCTGCTTTGTGCCAGATCCTGTAGGTACAAAAACTATTATGGCTCTAGACGGTGGCTAAGGAAAAAGGGTTATCTTTATAGAAATACTAGAGAATAAACGTGTGTGCTACAGGCATTCAAAGAGAGGGAAAATCAATGTAGGCTAGAATAAAATAAAGTAGCATTTATTAAGCACATATTAAATACTAGTTAATAAGGTTTTAATTTACATTATCTTTTCTTAACTTTCAATACCAATTGAACAAGAGAAGATAGGAAAAACGTGTTTACAATGTTTCCTTGAATTGAGCTAAAACACAAAAAACAGTATGCTTGAAACTGGAAGGTATAGCTTCTGTAACTTACTGGGGCCAGTCAGCAGGTCACTTAATATGTCTGGACCTCAGTTTACTCAAGTGGCAAATTCCTACCCCAATGACTGCTTGATGAAAATACCAGATAAAGCAATAGAAATTAAACAGCAGAATGCACAATGTAAGCTGATAGATGATACATAAATTTAACGTACATACAAATTAGAAATATATCATTATTAACTGTTTCCATGCTTTTTAACTAAGGCTTTAATGGCTTTGTCTGTAATCTGGCATTCATTAATGGAGAGTCCTTGAAGGCTAAAATTTAACCAAAAAATTATATCTCAATGTCCTTATTTAAAAAGAAAGATTTCAAACCAAAATCTTGCAGTTTGTTAATTATTCAAATAGCCTCAAAAATACATAAAGAGGCCGAAACTGGTTTGGCTCAGTGGATAGAGCGTCAGCTTGCAGATTGAAAGGTCCCAGGTTCAATTCCAGTTGGGGACATGTACCTTGTTTGTGAGCACATCTCCAATGTGGGACGTGCAGGGGGTGGCTGATAGATGTCTCTCTCTCATCGATGTTTCTAACTTTCTATCTCTCTTCCTTCCTCTCTGTAAAAAAATCAATAAAATATATTTTAAAAAAATACATAAAGAGGAATTTTATTTTAGTAAACAATATATTTTAATTTTGATTTATGAACTTTGGGGGCTCAATAAATTAGCCACAAATATATGTAGATGATAGATGATAGATATTGATAGATTTATCTTTACTTCTTGGATTTCTTTTTTGTGGCTTTGATTTTGTCTTTGTAGAACACATACTTTCATTTATTCTTTCAAGGCTTTAGTTGTGTCTAAGCACTATGGTTATCAAAGGGATATGGAATGTTCCTGAGTGTGGTCTTTACAACCTTAGTTTTCATCATCATCACCATGTTATTAAGCCAGATATAATTTCCTATAGAGATAAATCAAGGGAAACATACAATGATATAATGATAATTACAGAGATTCTCCTTGATTATCACCAAGCCAAGCTGTAGCTAGAAATTGACAACAAAATGAAATACAGTGAGTCTCACATAGCACTTTATTTTAGATTTATCACCAAATACAGTGGGACATAAAAGTAATAGTACTTTTTGTGACACATTTCTTCCCATCAGATGCACAAAGTCAGAAAAGCTGAAGGAGCATCTTACCTGACAATCACCAGATTCTATCAGCAGTATGTATTCTTTGTGAAAACAAGGCTCCATTTTAAATGACTAAACTTCACTAAAACTTGAAGTTGATTTTATAGAAAGTCCTTATGGAGAGAATCCAAGATGGCGGCATAGGTAAATACTTACACTGCTGCCTCACACAACAATTTCAAAACTACAACTAAAAGACAGAACGGACATCATCCAGAACCACAGGAAAGCTGGCTGAGTGGAAATTCTACAACTAGAGGGAAAAAGAGGGGCTCACGGAGACCCAGAGGAGCTGCAAAAAGCTGAGGTATGGAGACACGAGTGTGGAGAGAGCAGGTGCCTGAGAACCTGGCTGGTTTTCTCTGGCGGGAGACCCCTAACGGCATTGAACCCCTTATTCTATGATACTGAACCCCAGATCCAGCCGAAACTCATACGGGGGGAGTTTGGACTGTGAAAAGGGAGATGTGCATGGAAATTTAGGGGAGTCACAAAAGATCAGAGGCCTGGTGGTGTGCACAGCACTGCATGCAGAGTACAGACTGCTGATTGGGCCGCTGGCTTTCACGAGTGGGCGGGAGACAGACCCTCCCAACTATGCCACTTCTGACTCCACTAAGCCTGTTTCGGGTGAAACCCTGGGGACCCAGACTCATATGGTCCCAGAGCGCAGGAGAGCCTGAAAGGCAGTGGTCTAGAGGCACTGTGTGCGCGCACAAGGACCACTGCAGTGATTACCCAGTCACGTGAGACTCAGGGGCCATGGAGGGCGGGGCCGAATGGAAGGCCAGGTGGTCCCTTAAGCCCTGAGACTCCACCCATCCCAAGCTCAACAGAGGCTTCTTTGGTTTTGCAAGTCTGGTATCATAAGGCTGAATCCAACACAGTTCTCCAAGCATAGTGAAAATGCCGAGACAAGGGAAAGGATCACAAACAAAAGAAATGGAGGAAAACAAATGACTGGATATAGAGTTCAAAACCACGCTTATAAGATTTTTCAAGAATATGCTAGAAAAGTTGGATAAACTTAGTGAGAGCCAAGAGGAGATGAAAAAGGACCAACTAGAAATTAAACACACACTGACTGAAATAAAAAATATTATACAGAGTCCTACCAGCAAACTAGAGAAAGGCAAGAATCAAGTCAAAAATTTGAAATATAAAGAAGCAGACAACATTCAACTGGAAAAGCAAGAAGAGAAAAGAATCCAAAAATGTGAACATAATGTAAGGAGCCTCTGGGACAGCTTCAAGCTTACCAACATCAGAATTGTGGGGGTGCCAGAAGAAGAGAGAGAGCAAGATACTGAAAACCTAGTTAAAGAAATAATGACTGAAAACTTCCCACATCTGGTAAAAGAAATAGACTTACAAGTCCAGGAAGCACACAGAACCCCATATAAAAGGAATCCAAAGAGGACCACACCAAGACACATCATAATTAAAATACCAAGAGCAAAAGACAAAGAGAGAATATTAAAAGCAGCAAGAGGAAAACAGTTTATTACCTACAAGGGAGCACCCATACGACTGTCAGCTGATTTCTCAACAGAAACGATGCAGGCCAGCTGGGAGTGGCAAGAAATATTCAATGTGATGAATAGCAAGAATCTACAACCAAGAATAATCTATCCAGCAAAGCTACCATTCAGAATTGAAGGGCAGGTAAAGAGCTTCATAGATAAGAAAAAGCTAAAGGAGTTCATCAACTCCAAACCAGTATTATATGAAATGCTGAAAGGTACTCTTTTAGAAGAGGAAGAAGAAAAAGGTAAAAGACAAAAAATTATGAACAACAAATACATATCTATCAACAAGTGAATCTAAAAATTAAGTGAATTAAAAACTTGATCAACAGAATAAACTGGTGAATATAATAGAATCAGGGGCACAGAAAGGGAGTGGACTGACAATTCTCAGGGGAAAGTGGTGAGGGTGTTCAGGGAGAGACTCGACAAAAATAATACACCTATGGATGAGGTCAATGGGAGGGAGGTAAGGGCAGAGGGAAGGGTGGGAGCTGGGTGGAGGGGTGCTATGGAGGGGAAAAAAGAGAAACAAATGTAATAATCTGAACAATAAAGATATAATTTTTAAAAAAGTCCTTATTTTAAAACATCCTATACGGAAACATTTCACTGTGAGAAGCATGACTAGAGGACCCTTGATAAAGCCCTTATCATTACAATGGTTCTCTCCCATTATGGCTTGGAGCAAAGGAAGAAAAATGAAGCAACAGTCCTGGTACTGAAGACTTCCCTCCACATCAGCCATGTCATCTACAACTGTGAAGCAAGCCATGGAGGAGCCGGCAGTGGCATCACTTCCATTACACAGACAACTGAGGTTAGAGAATGTCCATTGTGATATCACAATGAATACTCAAAAATGTCTGGTTTTCTCTTTCCTTCCAGAAATATAGTAAAAATGTAGTAAAAATTCCATGGAACTTATTGCTTTGACCATGATAAGCTTTACAATCCAGTATATGCTTTGCCACATTCTCTTTCCTTTCCTCCCCAGACAGTGCTTGCTCTTCCAGCCTGGATCTGGAACTGAGCACAACAAATGACAAGGTAATTTTGGTGCCTTACCTTGAAGCTCCCTATATAAGGACCATCAGGCCTGCATCTGTGGCCCCAGACCAATTTATGTCCACTGCTGTCAATCTGCTACAAAGGGCCCCTGCGTGGAGCAGAACCTTGTCTCCCGTAAGCCCAGGGCCACTGTATATGGTCACATTCAGCTCATGGTGATTAAAACCAAGTGAGCATTCATTAGAAAGGTTTCAGAATTCCTTCAGAACAGGCCATGATCAGAAGATTTTAGTAACTAAGAGAGAGGATTAGGGAGAAAGAAATCACCTTAGAAGACAATAGCTGAGATGTTAACAACTCAGAAAGAAGGAAGAAGAATGTGACAAAAGCAATTAAAACTAGCATGTTTCTGCTTGGGCCAGCCCACCTTCCTTTAGCCTGTTCACTGAGCCTGCCACAGCTTTCTTCTGATAGCAGGGGACTACACAAGAGCCATTGGAGGATTATAGAAGCTCACCCAAACAACCAATGATTATGTAGCCATTAATATGTATTTTTATGAAGAGCTTTTAATTGACAAAATCAAGGCTTAAGGGAAAATGATGACTACAAGATGTTTTATATATTTTATAATCTCCATTATGTTCTTTAAATAGTGTTTTAAAATGCTTTTTTAATAAATATGTATTAACTTTGTAGCCTAAAAGAATATTCTTTTCCAGCAAGGCAAACTAATTAATAGTGGAAAAATTCAGAAGAGTGATTAGCTCTGGAGGATGGTAGTGTGGGGACTGAGAGGAGGTATGAAGCAACTTTCTGGGGTGGGAGGTAGTGTTCTATATCTGGATAGGGGTAGGTTACATGAGTGTACACATTTGTCAAAACTCCGTAAGTAGTGCATTTACAATATGTGTACTCATTATATATAAATTTTACCCTCAAAAAGAACTGTAATGATACACATATGAGACTATTTAGGAATGAAGTATACCAGATACCTATAACTTATTTCAAAAAATATTTTTTTAAAGATGGATTGATGGACAGTAGAGGAATAGATAGTTAGATTTGTGATAATGTGACTATACTATGACTTAATTGTAAAGCCAAGATGGTATTTGTGTTAACTGTATAATTTCTTCAATTTTTAAATATATTTTAAACTTTTCACTAAAAAGTGTTGGAAACTCCAGCCAAGACCTTGATCTGGTCTGCCTTCAATCCACTCTGAGCACGTTAAAATTGCATTACCAATACAGACTGGAAGAAGTGGGAGATGCTGGTCTGCCAGCCTATGGCAAACCCAGCTTGTAATAACTAGATTCTAAAACAGATATTTAAATATAAGTGCTCTTTTTTTAGAAAGTTATTCATCTTAAATAGCCAGAGGGCAAATATCCACTCTATTTTTTCTTTCTGAGCTGAACTGGATTCCTTGAATCTAATCTGTTTTGGACCTCATCCTCTATAATGGCAGCCTTGCTAATACCGCAGGAAATATCAGTATGTCCCCTCACATGCATGACAGGAGCTACTCCCATTTTATGTAAAAAAAAAAAAAAAAAAAGATCACAGATGCCAGGCCAGCATGTTCAGTGGTTGAGCATCAACCTCTGAACCAGAAGGTCGAGGTTCGCTTCCCCATCAGAGTACATGCCTGGGTTACAGGCTTGATCCCCAGTGCGGGGTGAGAATTAATGATTCTCTCTCATCTCCCTTTCCTCTCCCTTCATCTCTTAAATCAATAAAAATATTTTTTAAAGAAAAGATCATAGAAATCAATCATTCTAGGCTAAAAGTTTGTTCTCCCAGACAATAGGAATTTCCTATGAATATAACCTGAATGTTTTGAGAGGCTGAGTTAAAACTGAATTATCTGAAATCACAATGATCTGGAGTTTCCTCCCATGCCTCTGATGCATCCTTTGATTGCCCACTCCCATTCTTGCTTTAAAGGCTCGAGTTGGCGCATTACACCTCGCTTCACACTTACTCTGGAAGGACTTCCAGTGACTGACTAAGTTCCCGGATGGCAGCACTCTGCTTTCTAGAATTCAAATAGTCAACACTGGCAGGCATTCCCTGTTCACTATCATCACCAAAAGTACCATGTCCAATGTTATTCTAATTAAAGATTATAAAAATTAATTTTGTTTTGATATATCATACGTTTTTATTTAATGACATCTGGATATATCCTGAAGCACCAAAGAAACAGGCATAGATTCAAGCCCTGCCTATTTATTTACAGAAGGGTTTTGTGCCCTGGACTCCTTTGGTGAGCTTATGGTGAACCTGGGTCAGAATAATGTTTGTAAAAGAATAAAATATAATATGTGGGGTTGCAAAGAAAACCAATTATATTAAAATGCAGTTATCAAAATTTTAAAATTTTTACGATATAGTAACATCTTTGCTTCTTTATTAATATGTTATAGGATATGATGTATTTGCTGGTCTATGGCTGTCATAGTTTTGAAGCAGTGATAGGCATACACTATAAGTTGAGACTCTGCAACTATTTTAATGTGAAATGAAAATAGGTATGCTTTCCAGTGGTGACTAAGTCACAGGTATTGCTAAGACTAGATGACTGGCTACCTATAGTCATTGTAGAAAGAAATGCTGAATTTCTGCAGGGTAAAAGTGAAAATAAACACATGAATGTTTTTCCCTTCCAAGTTCACAAATCCTTTGCAGGAACAACGAGAGAAGGAAATAAGAAAAAAAGCTTCAGAGTTTTTAGCTGACAGTTTATCTATCCTTCTGTTAGTACAAGCTGGGAAAGGAAATGTGGGGAAAACAAAAGAGAAAGAGAGAGAGAACAGTACTGCTAAAACAAATGGAAGTGTAGTATGTGTATGTACTGGCAGTAAGAATAGAAAAAGAAAAGGCAGGAACAAAAAAAAATGAGAAAACTTCATAACTAAATTTCCACAGGTAGGGTTAGTTACAGCGGTGTCCTGATCCGGGTGTGACTGCTTTCACAGTCAACTCTTTGTCTCTGCTCCTTTGTCTACCAGCAGCCCTGAAACAAGACACTAACAGCAAGGATGTAGGAAACCTGGCAAGTCTACCAAGATGCATACCCAAAGCCTACAGTAACCATTGATGAATAGCAACAAATTTAGAGATGATTTTCCTAATTTTTCATTACTTTCAACGAAAACCAAACCTGTTTGTGATGGACAATATTTTCCATGATATTTGTTAGATAAGCTGACATTTGCTCTATTCATTAATCTGACACTCAAGAAATAATAGGACCAAGAAATAAAGTGCCAAAGGGGATTTTTTGCAAAAACTAATAAAATTATTTCCAACCCTTCCACCTTTCCTACTCTATAATTTACATTGCTTTAAATTCAAATATTTTGTTATTAATCATGGACTATCTCTAAGAGAAGAGGTGCCTGCCCTCTTCTTGCTTAAGCCTATAATTCACACAAGAGTGAGACATTAAATGGGAATTTGTTCATTGTTTTTAGAATGTGTGTCTCCTCCTTAGGCCAAGCCTGAAAAATAAGCATTTATGAAGAATAATATGGGCCAGGGAAAATTACCTATGAAGCAATGTAGCCACGTTTTGAGGGCTATCTCAACAAGCTCTCCATTTCTGAGGGGATGATTTCAGTGCGATGAGTGAGCTTTTATCTTATCCCAGTTTCTAACTGTTGAAAATTGAGAGGCACCACCTGTTTCACTGTCCTTAACCTAGGTCTTTTGGGTAAATTATTGCCTATAAATCTAAGAAGCCATTCCTTTCTTCTAACAACCCATTTCATAATCTTTCTCTTTTTTTAAAAAAAACAAAATTCACATTGAAATAAACTGTACAAAATTGACTTTCTTCACCAAAAATAACAGCAATATTTTCTGTTTTATTCCTAGATAAACCACAAGACACATTTTTGTAAGTTTTCCAGGTTTTGCTTATAAATCAAGGTGAGGCAGTAGATATAGTCATGGAAAAAGAATAAAACAGACAAATATGTTGTAAGTATCCATGGTCATGGTCTCTGATCCTATCTTGATCATGAAACAGAAGTGGTCGACATATATTTGCTAAAAAGCTTACGAAGATATAGGCTCAACAAAGAAATGTAGACAACAACATCCAGATGTGGAACAATGGCAGGTTCTTCCTTCAATGTTTAATAGTAACTTGTTTCTTTAAGGTCATCAGATTAAAGACAAAATCTACACTGAAATCTTTTTTCGCAAGCTCACATTTCTTTGACTATCTGGTAATTCCCTTAACTGTCCATTACAGATTTTTAATAGTATGCTTAAAACTCCTACTATTCAAAGGTTAGTCATGAGCTTCATTGTACAATTTTATGAATCATATTCCTTCCTCCCACACCTCTCTTTCTCCTTTCTGCATGCAAAAATAAACTGACTTTCTCCATGCTATTTAATTTACAAAAGTATATTTTTATTCCTAACAATGGTATGTATTAATTTGGGATGTCCCAGAAGTAGACCCTGGGATGAGAATTTGAGTATTGGGGTTCAGGAAACATCAATAGCTTATTGATGTCTCCCAAAGCTTGGCAGCATTGCCAGAAAGCCATTCAGTTTGATAAGAACCTACCTTATTTGGAGAAGATTTTCTAAGCCATTCTGGATTGTAGTGGATCACTTCTCCAGACTAGTCTAGATATATAAATTCCAAGAAATTTCATATAACCTTTTTCAATTATTGAAGTGATGTAGAATGTTAGAGTTTTAACCCTCCCTGGCTCATAAAAACTAAATATCTACAGGGTATCTTTAGGATATAGGTACCTTTGAGTGTAGTTATGCCAAATAATCTCTTTGTGAATTACATTCTATATGCCTTCAGAATAATGATGACAGATCTGTATTGACCAGTCTATCTTTCTCCTTAGAATCAGCTCTGTTGATAATTGTCTAAAACAGAATAAAACAGAGAACCTTTTTTTCTTTAAGGGCCATTTTGTTATTTACTAGTATAATATCATTCACAGGCCATACAAAATTATCAACTTAAAAATTAGTCTGCTATATTTGATCAAACATTTAATTAACTCACCCCCTAATGCCTTAGCAGGGTCAAACCAAATGATTTTGCAGGCCTTATATGGCCCATAGGAAGGATGTTCTCTACTCCTGGCCTAAAGCAACATTCACAAAGTACATTTTATGAAACCAACATTAAATACATTCCATGGAGAGAAAAGGGTTCTGTGGTAGAACATACTTTCCAAAGATGGGTAGCAACAATATCTCCAGAACACATGCTCTTATGGAATTTTGCCACTTATTCCTCTACATGTGGGAATTGAATTCCCCTGCTCTTGTGATCTTGTGACTGATTCACTTGTAAGTAACAAAATGCAGTGGAAGCAATGCCACATGATTTCCAAGGTTAAGTCATAAAGTCAACTTGTGAGTTGAAACACTCTCATTGAAAGTCTGAGCTCCCATGTAACAGTTTTACTGCCCCGAGGTAGCCATGTTGTGAGGAAGCCCAATCTAACCTATATGGAAAGACAACAAAAAGAAACCTGAAGGTGAGGTGAAGAGAAATGTCCCACCAGTCGCCAGCCGCTCTCACCACCTGATATTCTAGAACCAGCCACGACCAAGACAGAACCTCCCAGGTAAGTCCTTTCCAAATTTCTGACCCACAGAAACAATGAGAGATAAAGAAATGATCATTGTTCTCATCCTCTAAATTTTAGGGCAATTTGTTTCACAGCAATAGTTCAAGGAAGTTCCATAACAAAAATTGGGCAAAACCAGGTTAAACCAAAATCTTTAGGTTTTTGTTTTCCCCTAAAGATTTCTCAGAGCCTTCATATGCTAATAACACCAGCATTTAGCAAGCATTATTCCCTAATTTATTTCACCAAGAAGCCACTTTAATAGCTACTCTCAAGGGATAACTTTCAGAAATGCTGAGCTAAAATGGTGCTCTCTTCTCATTTTTAGCTTTCCCTTTTCCTCAGTGATGTGGACTACAGATAAAAATTTTACTTCACCCTGATCATAAATTGAAGAATAAACAAACAGTTATTGGCCAGCTCAGAAAGAGTCACTTCTTGGTCACAAATGTGTGTGACCTAAACTCATTCCAGCAGTATCAGAGAGCAAACAGCATAAACACTGAATGTCATTATTTGCTGTGCCAATAATAGCTCCAGGATGTGCCATTCTTCCAATGGCTTAAAAAACATTTTAATGCACTGAAATTTTCATACCCCTCTGGCTCTTTTGACTAACTCAATTTGAAACTGAAAAGCTCTAAAAATTTGATGAGAAACAGAGAGAAAGAATGGGGTGAGGTTAGGAGTGAAAGAGTCCCTAATCTCTTTGAGAAGAATAAAGTAATTATGCAGAAAATTTGACTCCAGTATAATATGAGTTCCCTATCTGGCTTTAAAATAGAGTGTTTTTCCTGTTCAGAAAATTCTGAAAGGCCAGGAATGAGGATTAAACAGCTAGTGATTGGGAAATTTGCCCACTTTGTAAGGGTTGAAAAATTAGAGAAACAGTGTTGAGAACTTTAGAAATAGTTCATATTTCTAATCAAATACCTGAAATGAGAACTAAGGTAAAGGGATCAAACCTTAGTAAATATATAACAAGGGAGTATCACTAACTGATTTAATTAAAGAATAGGAGGGAGGAGTTACTCTTCTGATGCCCAATTACTCACTGCATGCCTACATATGACATAGAATTATCTAATCCATGACTCTGTTTCTCCATGAATAAATCGCCACTCAGTTTCTATCCCTTTTACCTGAGGAACTCTAAATACAGAATAAGGTGTGGCCCATGAGGCACTCCTCTTGGGTGAAAATTTAAGAGGATGTGCAAAATCTCAGTTACTAAGATACATATTATTTAATGCAATATTTTTAAATAAAAATTAATGCAAACAAAACCTATGATGAAAATAAATGTCAAAACTTTCAATAAAAACAGGATCAATATACCTGATTTTTTCCTTTTGCCTCAGGCTCAAATATAGCTTAGCATGGCCTTGTTACAGAGCCCTAAAAGTCACATAATTTGAATTCCACCAACACATCACACATGATAGTTGTGACAGATAACAAATCAATGCTTACATTGCTCTAGGTACCCCCATGCAATTCTGAAACATTCTTTTATATTATTCATTTAAGCAACTACTTCAGGACTTTGCACTAGTCAAAATTCTGATAACCAACTTTAACAAACATAGTTATAGATGAGATACACGTATAGATATATTTATAGATGGAGCTATAAATCCCAAATATACTGAAATTAATTTTTTTCATCACACACCCGCATTCCCATCCCTCTTCCCTCCCTTCCTATTCTCAGTCACCTGATCAGCAGAGGTGATCTTACTACACTTTCACAGATAAGTGTAAGATGAACACAGAACATAGGAACTCAACAACTTACACAGAGAAATCCTGTGAAGAACATAGAGTCCACACCTCTTCCCACCAGCTCTCTCATTTGGGTCAGTTTTGGGAGCAGATTCTTTCCTTCATCAAAGAATTTGTTCCTCTTTAATCACAATAGCTTTTATATAAAGCATATGAGACAGGGTCTATTATTCATTTTAGGAATAAAGATGGGACCCAAATAAATCAAATGCCCATTGCAATAGCCCTGTGGCCCACAGATTGGGACTCAGAGGTGTTTTTTTAATAACTCTCTTTTATTCTAATTATGAAAGTAATTTATGTTCATTGTTGATCAGTAAATGAAAGAAGAAAGTAAAAGCCTCCTACGATGGGATTATAAAATGATATAGCTGCTTTGGAAAACAGTCTGGCAGTTTCTTAAAATGTCAATTATAGAGTTACCATATGACCAAGAATTTCCATTTCTAAGTATATATTGAAAAGATATGAAAACATATGTCCACACAAAAACCTGTAAACAAATTTTCATAGCAGTATTATTCTTACTAGTCAAAAGATGGAAACAGCCCAAATGTCCATCAACGGACGAATGGGTAAAATAAATATGGTATATGCATTAAAGTAATATGTTTTGGCAATAAAAGTATCAATATATGCTGCAACCTGGATGAATCTTGATGCAAGCCAGACACACACACACAAAAAAAAAACCTGCATATTATATGAAATTACTTGAAGAGGCAAATCCAGCCAGCCAGAAAGTAGATTAGTGATTGTTAAGGGCTGGGGGGAAGGGGAAATAGGGAGTGACTGCTAATGGGTACAAAATTTTTCTTGGGGTAATGAAAATGTCCTAAAATTAGATAGCAGAACTTAGTGAATATACTAAAACCTTCTGAATTATACACTTGCAAGGGGAGAATTTTATTGTTTTTAAATTGTATCTCAGTTCTTTCTTTAAATGCTGCCCATTAACCCAAGACATAAAAATAAGTAGGTAAAATGGTCAATGTTGCAAATTATCTCCTAATGGGTATTCACCAGTCAAACCACTCAAAAATGGTCTATCTGTGGTTAATGTAGCTACAACATGAATGCCTCTAAACTTTGTTGTCTATATGCAGAATCGTTTGCTTTGTGCTTAACATTCACACTAAGGTAGACAATGCTTCAAGAACATTTCTTCCAAGCTTCCCCTCAGCCCTAAGGTGAAACTGCATTTCCTGCTCTCTTGTAAATATTCATTAGTAAGTTTATTGGTTAATAAGTAATTATTATAGCTTCCCTGGAAGAACAATAGGTTTACTAAGTTCATAGGCATGTGTGTGTGAGTGTGTGTGTGTGTGTGTGTGTGTGTGTGTGTGTCCAGATACAATATATAATTGAGAGACAACTTTATATATTTCAAGTAAAGCTCTAATTTTAAAAGATATGTAAAAATAGTATTAGCAAGAGTGTAAGTACACCACCCTCATAAAATTGCTTTTATTTCTGCACATATGCAAATTGCTTTCTATACGCTTAGAGAATTTTTTATTGTTGAAATCTGAATTCTACCTAATAAAAAGGGAATATGCTAATTGACTGCCCTGCCCTCAAAAATGGTGGTGTCCACAGCCAATAAGGAGGGAATATGTTAATTGACTGCCAAGCCCTCAAAGATGGTGGCACCCACAGCCACAAGATGGCAGCACCCAGACCCCTCAGCTATGCCTGGGCAGCAGACGCATGGCAAGGTGGGACCCACTCCCAGGCGGTCTGGCTGCTGCGTGCACCTGTCTCCAGAGTTCCCCACACCCCTCAGCCCCCCAGCTTCCCAGGGCCAGCCCACCCAAGGTTCAGGCAAGCCTCAGATGGTGGCTGCACAGCTGCCCAGGGCTGCCAGAGGCTCAGGTAATCAGGGTCAGACCGAGGCTTGTACTGCCAGCAGTGGCAGCAGCAAAGGTGTAATGGGGCATTGCCTTCCCCTGATCGCCAGGTAACCTCCCACCCCTTAGGGCTCCCAAACTGTGAAAGAGGGGAGGCCAGGCTGATATAACCTCTAATATAACAATAATAATACATACTCTATTTATATTGAATAAATAGTTTCCATGTATCTTTAAAATTAATACCATTTGTGTGGTTTCATAACATACCTTTGTGCAAAGAGAAAATGAATATAACCATTTCTCTAATATTTAATATTATATGTAAAGTTATACTGAACAACTTTAAAGTAGAAATATAGATTGAATATGGAAATATTAAAATAAATTACTATGCATATATAAAATATTTAATATTGGGTACTTCACTGAAATAAATTTCTATGTGGGAAATTATGCTCTCTTATTGCAAATTACTATATTATCTCCCAAAAGTTAATTAATTTATAGAGCCACTAAATATTGCTGATACTTATTTTAAATTATTTTAGTTGGCATATTTTAGTTTTTTATTTTATACTAGATGCCCAGTGCACTGGAGGAGGGGTCTCTCAGTCTGGCCTGCATCCTCTCACAGTCTGGGACCCCTCGGGGAATGTCTGCCTCTTGGCTTAGGCCTGATTCCCCAAGGGCAGCTCCTGCATTGAGCGTCTGCCCTCCTGATGGTCAATGCACATTGTAGTGACCAGTTGTTCTGGTTGTTCCACCATAACAGTCACTTAGGTTTTTATTATATAGACTAGAGGCACTGTGCATGAAATTTGTGCACGAGGGTGAGGGGTGTCCCTCAGCACAGCCTATACCCTCTCGCAATCCAGGACTGCTGGCTCCTAACTGTACCCAGTGACTATATAATTTTGTAATATGTGCCTGCCTGCCTGCATGATCGTCCCTAACCACTCTGCCTCTCTGCCTGACCATCGTTAACCACTCTGCCTGCCTGCCTGATCACCCCTAACCCCTCTACTTGCCTGCCTGATTGCCCCTAACCACTCACCTACCTGCCTGCTCACCCCTAACCACTCTGCCTGTCTGCCTGATGATCCCTAACTGCTTGCCTTCCTGCCTAATTACCCCTAACCACCTCTGCCTGCCTGCCTGATCACCCCTAAGCACTCTGCCTGCCTAATCACACCTAAATGTTTGCCTGCCTGTCTGATTGCTTCTAACCACCTCTGGCACCCAACATCACATCAGGAAGGTCATCCAGAAAGACATCCGTAATGACATCCAGAAGGTCTTCAACTGTCTGGTCTAATTAGCATATTATGTTTTTATTATTATAGGTATTCCTGCAGCAATGAGCTTTTAGAAGTTCACTTTCTATTCATTTCCCCTCAATTATTCATTCAATATTTATTATATACCTATTATGAGTAAAATATAAGAAAATGTCCTTGTCCTCATGAAGCTTACAGACTAAGTAAAATGCATTAATATCCTCTTTTTCATTTATTTTTTTAAAGTTTGGCTGTCTTCTTTAGAAATATGAATATAAAAACATTGTATATATCAACCCCTCTGGGGTTTTTGAATGGTATAGACATTTTAAATATGTATATTCTTAAAGCTATCAATCACTCCCTTCATTTGTTTCTTTAAAAATGAAGTTATCCTTACATATATTGAAAAAATGTTCTAATCTTTGTCAACTTTTATTATAATTTAATTAGATGTTTATACTATTCTATATATATATTTATTTTGAAACATGATGAAGGCTTTATCTTAACTGAAACACTGTCCTGTTTCTAAAATACCCCAGATAAAACAATATTTCATTAACTTTCTTAAACATGCTCACACACTCACACACATAGAGTTTTGCATATACATAATTGCTGTTGCTACTCTCTGTGATATTCCTATTTTTACTGTAGCAAAATTCTGTTTGGGGAATTGTTGGCTTATGGACTAAACCTGATATACACATTACAAAAGAATATAGTCACTGGATGCAAAATTAATAAAGACAGCAAGTGTGTAATAAAGAAGATAGTCATAAAAACTGAGTAAGTTGTAGTCAGGGGTAAAGAGTTATGGTATATTTATATTAAAAGTTATTCTAGAAAATATTATTGCTGGGTCTGTCTTAAAATGAGATTTCCTGCAATAGTTGAAAGTCATTTAGTCAACAGAAAACAGGGTAATGGTGAATGTTGAGAGGGAAGGATAAAGAGCTACAGGCGGCAAGACAGCAACAGAAGGGTTCATGTTGGGAGTGAGGATAATAGCATGGTACAGATAAATATTGAAGAGCTTGCTGACTGAAGTTAGAAGTTGGGTCAGCTGGGGCAGGAGGCCACTGGAGATTGCTTTATCAGAAAGATATGGAAAAGTGAGAAGGTTATTTAGGCACAGTTTGGGGCCAGACAGAGGGAGGAGGCTGGAAATCCAGTAGACAACAGTGGAGCAGCCTCAAGGGATTTTTATATACAAAGTGACTAAAAGCCATGGATCGAGAGCAGTCACTGCTAAGAGGCAGGAAGAGAAGGTGGAAGGGAGGGCAGGAATGGATATAGGTCCAGCTGGCAACAAACTATTGTTTTCAAAAATGGAAAGCAAAAGGTACTTTATAAGACTGACTTCTTTGATAGAGAATAATACAAAATCTGAACACTATCCTCAGAAGGAACTGACCTATTTTAAGATATAAATGCAGTTTCATTTTGTTACTGCACAAAATGAGAAATTAAATAACAACTGCATGATGTGTCCAAGGCCACGGAACCAGTGTCCGTGGTTCTTGTGTTAATCTGCTTTTTACAAATCCATTAAAACTTGCCGTATTGCTTTCCTACCTGTGCCCACCGGCCAGATAATCCCAGCAGGCTAGTTCCAGGTGACACGATTGTTGAAACTGCCACCATTGCTTTCTAGGCCTTTCTAGTTAAATGCCTTGCAATTCTTAGGCACGCTGTAACCCATAAATTGAAATTGCCAATCATGAGGATGGCTCTCTAGAGAAAATACTAGAATAAGGAAGTAATTATACTGGGGAGGAGTCTAGAAAATAATAAATGTTAAGCAGCTAGGGGATAAAAGCAGTCTTATCCTAAAAATTAACTCCAATTTACATTTGACACCATAATAATGCCCCAACTGGCAAACAAAGGACTACACTGGCATCTATTTTAGGGGTCCTCTACAACATATCTTCCACATCAATAGGGGAATTCCATTTCATTGAATCCTAAAGCATCAATATCCCAGCTCTCCTAGAGCGGGGCCAACCTTCCTCACCGTGGCTTCTTTTCCCACAGTTCCCAACACAGTCCTTGGTTATTCTCCTGGGAAGACAGCAATCCTTTCAGAAATCCCGCTATGGAATTATGTGACCTCTTGCTCTATCCCTGACCTCAAAAAACTGTCTGAATTTTTACGACAGCAAATCCACTTCAAACTCTTAGGAGCTTTAAAAAAAAAAAGTATCATTGATGTCATAAAAATGATAAGACGTATCTGTGGTTGACTCCTCCTTACTCTAACAGTCTCCTCCCAGATAACAAGGGCATAAGTATTTGAACATGAAATAGTACACAATTATTGACAGAGCAATCATTTGGTAAGTCTCTGCTTTAGGGAGCAGGGGTCACAGATCACCAGGCCCTCGGTGAGTATGGAAATGGTGATGCTGCAGAATTTTTCCAACTTCCCTCTTCTGAATGCTAACCCAAGCATGAATGATTTGGGCTTCATATGATGGACACAGCACACCAGTTCCTCAGGCACCTTGCTGTCCGTAACAGCAGTATCTACATCACCTGGGAGCTTGTTAGAACTGCAGAATCTGCATTCTAACAGGATCTCCAGGGGTTCGAATGCACATTAAAGTGTTAGAAGCACTCTACATTAACATTGAGATTTGCTGATCTAGTACACACTCCTCAGAGACAATTCTTTGTACATAAACTAGAGCAGAAAAATTATTTTTCAAGGCTTAGACAAAAAATCTTAAGGGTCATCAAAAAAAATTCCCTCTGAACATGAAACCATTTCTTTCATTTAGCCAATATATGGTAGCAGGTTGCTAATTTTCCCCTCCCACTTTAAAATACCAATGTAGTGGGAAACTTACAAGAGCAATAGAAACTAAGAGTATAAATCAGTGATGTCAGTGAATTTTTAAATCAGCCATCCTGAGTCATACTGAGAAATAATGGCCAGTGAGCTCATAGATGGGTCTCTGAAAGAGAACAAAACAGCCATAAAAATCCAATATTGTATTAGAGACCTTGGTTCCTGAAGGGATCTTCCTCCCTAAGGAAATTCTTCCCTGAGGATTCTTTAGTGTTTCATTGCTGAGCTGCCTTTGGAGCCTATAATACACAATTACCGAACTTGGCTATGAGCTCATAGGCCCAGCAATGGTGTATTGCTCCCTGTGGTGTCAAACCTTGAGTGGGTGGGGGCAGAAAGAAGAAGCAATTGTCCGTGGAGCCTGGGCTTCAGCATGCTCTACTTCCAACAAAGCAAAGCGACAAGCTGATTCAAAGTTGTCACTTGTTCATAGTTAGAATTCCAGGTAATGGAAACAGAAGTAGTCCTATCTCAATAAAATAATGTTGAACTGGATAAATATCTTCTGGACATTAGAAATTTAAATGCTAGGGACCCCTACATCTGTTTGATCTCCAGCTTATGTCCCAAAAAGAGAATTTGGATAGTTCCTCGGTGGACAGTGAGAGAATCAAGATGGAATATGTGGGTCCTATCAGCTGGCTAACAGAGAGCATCAACCTTCTCTATTCAAAGTGGAGTAATCACAAAATTATATACCATGCAGCATTTGAAAATGGAAGGGTATTATTGCTCCAAAGATGTGAGAAAAATTATTCATATTAATACTGAGAAATCACATAAAATTTTAGAAAGCACTTCCATTCCCAAACAGAAGAAAATAACTTTAGAAAAAAATTTAAACAGTGATGAAAATAGAACTGAGGTGCAAGGCTGAAATAACAAGGTAGATAAGGATACAAAAGAAATGTAAAGAAACTAATATTGCAATAACTGACTAAAATCCACCTCAACGGCAGTGCAGAGCTGAGGCAGCATTGCAGAAAACAGAATTATGTTGTCAGGAACTAATTAAAAAACAGAATCCGTGATATCTGGGTCCAGCTAGAAAGCTCAATAAGAAAACAAAGACATAAGATTTGGAAACAGCTTAAGTGTTCATCAGCAGATGGATGGATAAAAAAGCTGTAGGACATATATAATACACAATGGAATACTGTGCAGCTGTATAAAAGAGGGGTCTCTTATCCTTTGGGACAGCATGGATGGATCTGGACACTATTATGCTAAGTGAAATAAGCCAGTCAGAAAAAGACAAATATCATATGATCTCACTTATTTGTGGAACCTAATGAGCAAAATGAATTGACAGAAAAAATAAGACCCAAAGCACGGAGTCATGGAAAATGAATGACAAGAAAACAAAGACAATAAAATAAAATGAGATAGCAATCAATTACAGAGCACAAAGACCCAGTCAGCTGGCCACTGACATCATTGAGAAAGAAACCAGAAAAAAATGTTTTTGAACAAAACGTATGTAAAAAGGTGAGATTCCTAGCTATGCTGGTCAGCTAATCTTCTTCCCAAAAACAACTGTAAACAATAACCTATGACACATTTATGCTTAAAACAAACGAACAAAAACAGTTGAACTTCAAGTAGGAACAGTGAGAGCCTCAAGCATTCTTGCCTCTGACTGCTCAAACCACACAACACCCCCTCCAACTCAGTAAGCCAAAAGGCTTCTATTGGGTGAAGGGGCAGTCTATGCTTCTGAGGAAGGGAATTCATCCTTTTTGGAATAGTGGTGACACCCACGCCCAGTGGCCTGGTGGAAGTGATGTCTCCATGATAAGTGAATAGAGAGGACCAATAATTGCCCCAGGTTGAGATCCTAGCATGTATATTAAGTAATTGTTAATGGACCTAACACTATGCCCACATCATGATCTGTGCCTTTAATGGATGTGCAATCCCACAGTTGAGAGCCACACACACTCCATTCAAAGAATAGATCTCAGAGCAACACAGAGGCTGCAGAACATCCTATTTGTGGAGGAAGAGGAGGAATGTGTTGGCTGAGGGGACATTTCCACTATACACTGAAGGATGGATTGAGTGTTTCCAAGCAGAACTAGGACTGGTAGTGGGTATATAGGACAGCATGAAGAAGCACACACAGATGTCAAAGCCCACAGTACATCTGAGGGAAATGAGACAGCTGGTACACAAATGGAAACAGCAATCAGAAATGAAGCATTAACCAGTTCACTAATGAATAACTGGATTACCTTCATCAGCCACTTTCTTATAATATTCAGCATGGAGGAGAAGGAAAAACAGGGCTCAGAGTGAGAGGAAGTGAATCCTACCTTCCATGTAAAGTCACTTATTTAATTACTAGAGGCACAATGCACAAAATTTATGCACAGGGAGGGTTGGGGGTGTCCCTCAGCCCAGCCTGTACCCTCTCCATCTGGGACCCTAGAGGGATGTCTGACTGCCTGTTTAGGGATGGGGCAGTCAGATATCCCTCTCACAATCTAGAACTGCTGGCTCCCAACTGCCCGCTTGCCTGCCTTCCTGATTGCCCCTAACCACTTCTGCCAGCCATCCTGATAACCCCCTAACCACTCCCCTACCAGCCTGATTGATGCCTAGCCACTCCCCTGTCAGCCTGTTTGCCCCTAACTGCCCTCCCCTGCAGGCCTGGTCACCCCTAACTGCCCTCCCCTGCAGGCCTGGTCCCTCCCAACTGCATTCCCCTGCAGGCCTGGGTCCCCCCTAACTACCCTTCCCTGCAGGCCCAGTCACCACCAACTTCCCTCCTCTGCCAGCCTGGTCACCCCTAACTGCCCTCCCCTGCAGGCTTGATTGCCCCCAACTGCCCTCCCTTGTGTGCCTAAAACCTCCCAACTGCCCTCCCCTTCTGACCTAATCACCCACAACTGCCCTCCCTTGCAGATGCAGACCTGATCCCTCCCAACTGCCCTCTCCTGCTGGCCATCTGGTGGTGGCCATCTTGTGTCAACATGGGGGCAGGATCTTTGACCACATCAGGGAATCCATCTTGTGTGTTGAAGTAATTGTGAATCTGCATATTACTCTTTTATTAGATAAGATAGAGGCCTGGTGCATGGGTGGGGGCCAGCTGGTTTGCCCTGAAGGGTGTCCCAGATCAGACTGGGGGTTCCCTTGGGGCATGGGGCGGCCTGGGTGAGGGGCCTGTGCTGGTTTGCAGACTGGTCACACCCTCCAGTGACCCAAGCAGAGGCCCTGGTATCTGGAATTCATCTTCTACAATTGAAACTTTGTAGCCTGGAGCAGAGCCAAGCCTCCTGCTGACTCCATGGTGGCAGCCATTTCTGTTTGGATTTATTTATCTTCTATAATTGAAACTTTGTAGCCTTAAGTGGAGGCCAAGACAGGCCAGGGCTGCAGAAACTTGGCTTCCTCTATCACGGGGGGCAAGCCTAGCCTCCTGCTCTCTCCAGCTCCATGGCTGCTGCCATTTTTATTGAGATTTATTTATCTTCTACAATTGAAACTTTGTAGCCTTGAGTGGAGGCCTGGGCCAGCCAGGGTATGTGGAAAGCTTGGCTTCCTCCATTGCCGGGGAAACCCAAGCTTCCCTCCTGCTCGTTTGTGGCCACAGCCATCTTGATTGGGGTTAATTTACATACTTTCTCCTGATTGGACATGATTGGTGGGCATGACTTGTGGGTGTAGCAGAGTGATGATTAATTTGCATATTGCTCTTTTATTAGATAGGATGTACTCTCAATTATAATCACAAGGATAATCTGTTAAGTCAATAAACCCAAATCTCTTACATTTTATAAACACATAAATGTAGGTTTTTACACAAAATATTAGTATCATGGGTTTGATTCTCAGCAACATTCCAATCTTAATTTCTGCTATTAAAATTTATAAATTCATAAAAAAGAACAACTTAAATCATCTCAAACAATTTGATTCTACATTACCAAGCAATCTTTGGAATCCTTAGTTTGCTAAAAATCCCCAACAGCCAAAATGATTATCTGGAATGCAGACTGGATTCTTGTTCAAAATATAGGTGAAATTGAGTCCTATTTATATATTTCACACAGATTATACAGCATATGAAAGTGGGTAATCAAACAGCCCGCTTCTCTGAGGTTCAGTCATACCATGACCTACTCTCAAGTCAAAGTTGAGCTCCTAACCTCCATCCAAGATTACTATACCACTCGAGACAATTTTGGATTAATTTCACTCATAAAATTTTTAAGATATAACTGTACTGTATTTTTAAATATGTATTCAGTACTCTCATTTATTTTCTCATTTAGCTTAAAAGACCGGAGACCTTGAGATAAGACTGCATTCTTCTCATATTCTTCTTACCTGATAGGAACCAAAGTTCTGTCCAATATTAAAAAGATAGCTAATTGAATTCTCTCTCTTTTAAAACTGTCTCACTACAACTTCTCAGATGGGTCTATTGAATGTGCCTCACATACTTTGATGTGTAATAAATAATATATTGGAAGAAGATTGTTAAGTATAATGTTAAAAAGGCTCTCAGGGATGCAAAAATACCAATAGTTTAATAAGATAGAAATAAGGTGGCCTTGGGTTGGATAGTTCAGTTAGTTAGAGCCTCATCCCAATACACCAAGGTTGTGGGGTTGATCTCTGTTCCAGGCACATACAAGCAAGCAATGGGAAAGGGGAAACCAAGATGGCAGCATAGATGAAAACCTAAACTGATGCCTCACACAACAATTTCAAAACTACAACTAAAAGACAGAATGGACATCATCCAGAATCACAGTAAAGCTGGCTGGGTGGAAATTTTACAACTAGAAGGAAAGAGAGGGGCACACGGAGACTCAGAGGAGCTGCAAAAGGCTGAGGTACGGAGACACGCATGTGGAGAGGACAGGCAGTGGAGGGCCTGGCTGGCTTCCTCTAGCGGGAGGGAGACAGAAACTCCCAACTGCACTGAGCCCCAGTTCCAACTGCACTGAACCCCAGTTCCAATTACACTAAACCCCAGTTTCAGGTGAGACTCATATGTGAGGGAGGTCTGGTCTGTCGGACAAAACAGAGGAGGGCATGGAAATTCAGGGGAGCTGTAAAAGGTAGAGGTCAGCAGATGTGCACACCAGTGCACGCAGAGAGAACTGACGGCTGATTGTGCCACTGGCTTTCTCTAGTAAGAGGAAGACAGAACTTCCCAACTGTGCTGAAATCCAATTCCAACTGCACTGAACCTCAGTTTCAGGTGAGATCATGGGGACCCAGACTCATACAGGTCCCCAGAGCACACAGAAAATCAGGGGAGCCGTGAAAGGCAGAGGTCTGGAGGCGTGCATGCAGGATTGCTCTCAGAGAGGGCTTCAGAGATTACTGAGGGACACTGAGACCCAGGGGCCATGTAGAGCAGGGCTGATGGGAAGCCAAGGCTATCTGCTCAGCCCTGAGACTCTGCCCCATCCAAGCTGAAAAAAGAGGCTTTTGCAATTTTGCAAGTCCTGTATCACAAGGCTCACTCGAGCACAGAAGTTATCCCAGCGTAGACACAGCTGATTCTCACAACTAATTGGCTTGGAGGTCAATCCCCCCAGTGATACCACCAACAATCAAGACTTAATTATAACAAGGCTGTACACACAGTCCACAAAGGGGTGCACCAAGAGAGACTACCTCAGGTAACAGGGGAGGCAGAGCTATTAGGCCATATAGGAAACCTAGCACACAAAGCTATTCTACCAACTCAGGGAAGCAGCGGAAATGTGAGGACAAAGAAACAGATCACAAACTAAAGAAATGGAGGAAAACAAACAACTGAACATACAGTTCAAAACCATGGTTATAAGGTTTTTCAAGAATTTCCTAGAAAAGGTGGATAAATTTAGTGAGACCCAAGAGGAGATAAAAAAGGACCAACTACAAATTAAACATACACTGACTGAAATAAAAAATATTATACAGAGACCTAACATCAGACTAGAAAAATGCAAGAATCAAGTGAAAGATTTGAAATACAAAGAAGCAGAAAACACTCAACTGGAAAAGCAAAAAGAAAAAGAAATCCAAAAATTGGAAGATAATGTAAAGAGCCTTTGGGACAACTTTAAGCATACTAAATATCAGAATTATGGGGGTGCCAAAAGAAGAGAGAGAGCAAGATACTGAAAACCTATTTGAAGAAATAATGACTGAAAACTTCCCCCACCTGGTGAAAGAAATAGACTTACAAGTCCAGGAAGTGCACAGAATCCCAAACAAAAGGAATCCAAAGAGGACCACACCAAGACACATCATAATTAAAATGCCAACAGCAGCTGAAACCAGTTTGGCTCAGTGAATAGAGCGTCAGCCTGCTGACTGAAAGGTCCCAGGTTCAATTCTGGTCAAGGGCATGTACCTTGGTTGCGGGCACATCCCCAGTGAGGGGCATGCAGGAGGTGGCTGATCGATGTTTCTCTCTCATTGATGTTTCTAACTCTCCATCTCTCTCCCTCCTATCTGTAAAAAATCAATAAAATATATTTTTAAAAAATGCCAACAGCAAAAGACAAAGAGAGAATATTTAAAACAATAAGAGAAAGACAGTTAATTACCTATAAGGGAGCACCCATATGATTGTCAGCTGATTTCTCAACAGAAACTATGCAGGCCAGAAGGGAGTGGCAAGAAATATTCAAAGTGATGAATAGCAAGAACCTACAACCAAGATTACTCTACCCAGCAAAGCTATCAGTCAGAATTGAAGGGCAGATAAAGAGTTTCACAGATAAGAAAAAGCTAAAGGAGTTCATCAACACCAAACTAGCACTATATAAAATACTGAAAGGTACTCCTTAAGAAGAGGAAGAAGAAGAAAAAAGTAAAGATAAAAATTATGAACAACAAATAGTATTTATCTATCAACAAGTGAATCTAAAAATCAAGTGACTAAAAAATCTGATGAACAGAATAAACTGGTGAATATAATAGAATCAGGGGCATAGAAAGGGAGTGAAGTGACAATTCTCAGGGGGGAAGAGGTATGGGGGATGCAGGGAGAGACTGGATAAAAATCGTACACCTATGGATGAGGACAATGGAGGGGAGGTAAGTGGGGTGGGAGCCGGGTGGAAGGGAGTTATGGGGGCTGAGGGGGAAGAGGAACAATTGTAATAATCTGAACAATAAAGATTTATTAAATTAAAAAAGAAGAACAATTGTAATAATCTGAACAATAAAGATTTATTAAATTAAAACAAAGAAGCAAGCAATGAATGCATAAATAAGTGTAATAAGCAATGTTTCTCTCTGTCTCTCTAAAAACAAGAATTTAAAAAAAAATAAAGATAAAGAAGGGAGTAAAGAAGAATAGGCAATAAAAGGGACAGAAAAATAAAATGAGGTCAAAGGTTAGGTTAGTTTACAAAATACAAGTCATCCTACATCCTATTAAGGCATTTAATTTCACAAGTCTGATCTGGATCTCATAACAGAGAAGAAAGCAGCATCGTACCTCCATCGAGTAAAGACAAGCAAGTTAGAAGAATGATTACATCTGTAGGTCCAAGTTTTCTGAGAAATTTATTTCATGGGTCTTCATAAAGAGGATAATTTAAAATATAGCTATCAAAAATGTTCTGCGTTAAAGTTTAACAATCCATGATATTTGAAATGGACAATAAAAGTGCTATAAAAGCAGAATTCTTGAAGGAAGTTCAGAACCTCAGGGAGCCCTATGCTGGTTCAGAAGTTAAGTCCGCAAAGACATCTACTGTATATTTTCAGTTCATCTCTGTGGGCCTCAGTGTGGAAAATTTGTAAAAGGGGGGATGATAGGCTGTTGAAATAGACTAAAGAATCCCTAAGGTCCTTCTAGGTCTGAAAAAAATGTTTGTGATTCGTGATTACATTTTTACTGAGCCCCTACTATGTGCTGTTTCCCTGGCTTAAAAAGAAATTATAAACACACATGCACACATACACACACACACACATACGATTGAGTATTTCATAATTTTGCTCTCCTGGAGAGTAGGTTCGCTGCTATTTGCCTATTATTATAGTTGGAAAGAATCCAATATTTACACACCAATTGATCCATGAATGTCAATAGAGAGCAGACGCACTCTGTTCTCCTAATTTGTTAATTTCTGAACTCAGATGAAGGTTAAAAACCCCCATCAAATATTCAAAATGCTTTCTGACAGGTTCTAATATATGCATTTCTAAACTAATATGTTCATATGCTAAATGAGGTATTCAACAACACCCCAGTGCTTTAGTGTCATTGTATTCAAACTCCCAAATATATTTTCTACCTTCCAAATCCCTTAACTGGAGATACAACTAAAATGTTGGGCTTTTGAAAACTTGGTGCCAAAATTATTCAGAAAAGACAGGGCCCCCAACAATTGGATAGGAATGAAGGAAGTGAGAAAAATAAAAAAAAATTAACAATTTTAAAAGTAATTTTGAAAAGTAATAATATAATTTTCAAGGCATTTTACAAAAACATTATTCTCTGTACCTCCCAGATATAAATATATTTGTAAATATATCATATTTGTTTCATATGTGTGTTTGTGTTGTGTATTTCCCATATTTTGAGAGGAAATATCTGTATACCTGGCTTAGATATTTTGCAATCTCTTCTTTCTGCCTCAAAAGAATAAAACTAATTAATAAAATAAAAGCATATACCAGATCATTTTTATAGCCTGACATCCTATATACTAAAAACCTAATATACAAATTGCCCCTTCCAGCGGCCTTTCAACCAGGAGTCTGACTAGGAGTTCAACCGCTTGCTCTGACATGCGCTGACCACCAGGGACAGCATGGAACAGGGCAGGCATCAGCAACACGGCCCTAGCATTGGGCAGGAGTGGAGGCACTACTAGCACCAATGGACCCCAAGGAGAGTGGGACTGCGGCGGGATGGTGGAGCAGGTGAGCCCCACCAATCGCCCCACAGATGGCGGCAGGGTGAAGGCTGCTGCCCAGCTCCCAGGCACTGAGGAAGCCAGGCTGAGCCCTGGCTCTGATCAATTGCCATGCAGGCAGGATGGTGGAGCAGGTGAGGGGGTGGCACCAGGCCAAGGCAGGGTACCAGGTGGGGCTGTGGAGCTGCGAGGCTGGAGGAGGGGGTGTGAGCTAGGGCCCAATCTCCACAGGTCACCCTGAGGAACCCAGCCCATGCACAAATTCATGCACTGGACCTCTATACTTCTACAAATGAGAGTGCTTTGTGTGTGTTGCTTGGTGATCCAAATATTATGCACAGTGTTGCTGTTAATGCCATGATTTTCTAAAGACATGAACAACTTTGGTGAAATTTTGACAAAACAAAAGCATATCCTTTCTTCATAAACCTGGTAGTTGCATTTTCAAGAAATGCAGTACATATTATAAGTGTGGGAAAATTACTTCAAGTGTATATGTAAAATATTAAGGTCTTTGCTCAGTTCATTATAAAGTATTTTTTCATCTTCATGGAAGTCCAAACATTGAAAGCTCATGTGAGATATGTTATGGGTTGAATTGCGATTCCCAACATTTTACATTTTAAAGATCCATTCCCAGTGCCTCAGAATGCAACCTTATTTGGGATAACTGCAGATGTAATTAGTTAGGATGAGCTCAAACCAGTGTGGGTGGGTCCCTAATCCATTGTGACTGGTGACCTTATAAAAAGAGGAAATTTGGACACAGACATGCTCCCCGGAAGAATGCCTTGTGGAGATGGAGGCAAAGATCAGGCACTTGGTGGTACTTTGTTACAAAGGCCCCAGCAAACGAATACAACATGGGTGAGAGTAAGGCTTCTGAAAGGATACCTTTTTTAGGTCATTTTCACTTAAGTCAAGTGAATGCAGTCTCCTTTCAATCAACTACAGCTTTTATACAATCCCATGCAAACAAACACTGTTTCATGGGGAGATGGGGGGTAGTAGGTAGACAGCCACTAGCACCCATGCCATACAACTCCTCTCAGGGAGGAAAGGGTGATGTCATGAAGCCTGTACTAATACCTGAAGGACATCTCCGCAGCAATGGGAAAAGCGCTGCAGCCCACGGTCTGTCACAGCCTGGCTGGCATGGTGGCAGCGGGGCAGAGTGAGAAGAGGGCGGCTGGCGACAGGCCATAGCCACTAGCCAGCTGTCCTCCAGGACACGGCAGTCTGAGATCTGGACTCGCTTCCCTAGGGTTAAAAATATAATAAATAAAGCTATCTGAGTGATTACACACACACACACACACACACACACACACACACACACATATATATA
>JAAGEH010000226.1:17865553-18042118 GCA_011751065.1 Lasiurus cinereus | reverse complement strand
GAGGCAGGCAGGGGTCAAACTATGTGGGCCTCAAGCAGGCCATAATGAGGGTTTGAATCCACTGGTGTTAAACCAGGAGCAGATTTGAATTTTTTTTAAAAAAAGATCACTCTGGCTGCCTTGTGGAGGTGAGGTAAATCATGTTAAATCCCCATATTGCCAGGCAGGTATGGCAAACCCAGGTGTATCCACTGCCCTGGAATGCCATCTCATTGAGGTTGGGGTGTTGCATGGGCACCTGCTGAGTGCCCAGCCATTGTCAGATAACCTTTCCACTGCCCCCTAGGGAAGCCAGGTGGAATAGTGGAGAGTATGTGGAGTAAAGAGTCTGGGTGCCTGGATTAAAGTGCTATTTATTGCTCTGTGCCCTTTAAGAGTTGCTTAACCACTCTGGACTTCAGCACATATGGCCCCTGGATGGGTTGGAGGGTAAAGAATGCACTAAGATAGCAGATCACATTCTAGTCTACATTCTGCCACTTACCAGCTCTCTGTCAGTATGATCTCACATAGCTTAGTTATAAAAGGAGAATACTATCTTTCCTGATTGCATAGTGTCACTGTACAAGGATATCTTTTTAGGTCATTTTCACTTAAGCCAAGTGAATGTAGTATCCATTCAATCAACTACAGCTTTTATACAATCCCATGCAAACAAACACTATGCACTGAGAAGGAAAGGAGGGATGAAATGTGGAAAGCCCTGTGAACTATACCATCTTCTGCAAATTGAGTGAGTGACATCTCCTTGGGCCTCCTGCACCATCCATTTGCTTATCATTTTCCATGTAAAAGTTCAAGCCTTTGTAGGATGCTTTCGCCCCAGCGCTGCAAGTACCACTCACAGTTGTATTTTCAGTCATGTAACTTCAGATGGGCCAGAAACTCCAGAGCATTGAGTCTCCCTAGACCAGTGGTCAGCAAACTGCGGCTCTCAAGCCACATCCAGCTCTTTGGCCCCTTGAGTATGGCTCTTCCACAAAATACCATGTGCAGGCGCGCACATACAGTGCGATTGAAACTTCGTGGCCCATGCACAGAAATCGGTTTTCGGCTCTCAACAGAAATTTCAATCGTTGTACTGTTGATATTTGGCTCTGTTGACTAATGAGTTTGCCGACCACTGCCCTAGGCTTTAGTCACAGTGAGAAAACTCACAGCTGGGCAGAAAGTCCATCACCTCCTCTTCCCTGCCCTCACCTGTGTTCTCATTCCCTGGGCACACAAGATTGCCTGTGAAAACTATAAATTCGGGAACTTTTAAGGCATGATTTCTACAAATTCTTGATCTAAGCTGGCCATTCCTCTGTCTACTCCATGCCAACTCCTTTGTTCTCAATCTAATTTTTTGGAAGCCTGACTTTTCCTCACCAGCCCACCCTTTTCCCTGCTTGCTTTTGAAACAAGAGTCCTTCCAAACATAGAGCTAATGTTCTCACACAGATGAAATTACAAATACCTTAATTGTGCATTCTCAACTATCTAAGGAAATAATGGGAAGGGTGTTTTTATCCCTATTTTAGAACTTAAAAAGTAAAAACAAACAAAAACATAAAAAAACAAGGCCCAGAAAGTCTAGGTGACTTGCTCCAAGGCCACACAGATGGTGTGTGGCTAAGCCTGGCCCCACACACCAGCCTGCTGACTCAGTCAGCATGCTCACCACTACCCCTTGTGGGCTCCACAGGGAAAGCAAGAGGCATTGCCAGGGAGGAACATTCAGGAGACCTTTTCCAAGCAGATGGTCTGAATCCAGAGGTAAACTAGAAAGTAAAGGAAGGAAAATGTCATTGACTCCAAGGGGGTCATTCAATCCCCACCATCATGTTCTGGGGACCTTTAATATACTTTAAAGCCCTTAAGATTTCTGAGTGCTTCTGTGATCCTCTTCTATCTGTGGCCCGGGGCTCGATACATTTCCTTCAGACTTCAAAGATGTGGAACTTCTCCCAGTGGGAGGGGAAAAAAAGTATCTTCATTTTCCTTTAGAACTTGGATGGGTAAGAGAAGAAATATTTCAGCATACCAATGAAACTACAGAAAAATCTTCTCAAAAGTTGGGGGTCGTCTAATATGCCAGATGTCATCTTATAGGGCGGGTATATCCCGACTTTATATTTTAACTGGAAAAGTTGAGGGTCATCGTATATGCCCAGTCATCTTATATGCTGGAAAATACAGTATTCTGGAGCAAACAAAACATAATTTTCTCCACTTTCTGCATTCACTTCAACAGGCATCTAGACAGAGCCAGCCTGATGCTTAGATTTATCAGTCAACTTCCAAAAAGACTTGATTTCAAAAAGTTCAGGACAGCAGTTTGGTGCAGTGAAAAGAACATAAGCTCTGTAGTCCACCAACTTGAGTTTCTACCCCAGGAGTGGCCACCTAATAATAATAAGGCAGCCCTGGGATGCATTTACCCTGTCTGGAGGCTGGCAAAACCTTTTGAAAGTTAATATAGAGCAGGCATCACATACTTATGGCCCCTGGGCCATGTCAGTCTCCAGTCATAATCCCCTTTGCTCAAGAAATTGTGAAAAGCTTTTAAAGTCCATTAGAGGAGGCCTATCTTCTGTTTGGCATTTCTTCACTCCTCCCTCTGGTCTTATACTGAACTGATTCTGAGGTCTGTGTTCTAGGCCCAAACCCATAGGAATATCTGAGTTGAACACTTCTTCAGGAACTTCCTGAGGGTGTCAAAGCCCCATGCTGATAGCGAGCACTCCCCCACTTTTCCCAAGTTCACTTCATCCCACTAAGCTTTTATGAAAGACCTACATCAGTACCTGCTTTTGCTAACTGAAAGATATCTGAAGAGGATTTATACTTTTACTTAAAAAAGTGAAGAGTAAAAAGTATTCAATATTTGTTTGGCAACCATACATCACAGAGCCAGCGTGCACCCCGAGCAGCGAGAGTGGCCCCCCAAACTCCTTCCCCCAGAACTACATTCAGCATCCCAGCCTCTAGCCTCCATAGCTTTGTGCTGTGTCTGGGCGCATTTGTGCTTTCTCTTTCTGTGCATTCATTAGCCACATGTGTTGTCAGGTCACTACTTCTTCACTTTATGCCATTTCAGCTTAAGAAAGGTTCACAGCCAAGACTGGTTTAGCTCAATGGATAGAGCATTGGCCTGTGGACTGAAAGGTCCCAGGTTCGATTCTGGTCAAGGGCATGTACCTTGGTTGCTGGCACATCCCCAGTGGGAGGTGTGCAGGAAGCAGCTGATTGATGTTTCTAGCTCTCTGTCCCTCTCCCTTCATCTCTGTAAAAAAATCAATAAAATTTTTTTTTTAAAAAGAAAGGTTCACAGGAAAGCTGCACTCTCTGATAGTCAGGGACACCAGTCCTCTGAAATTCGAGCAGCCTTTGCAATCTGATAAGTGACATTCTGTGATTTGAGTTTCAACTTTCAGGCTCTGTTGTTGGCTCCTCATCCTCTCCCCTTCCCCATGATGAGTGCCCAGGGAGTCTCCTTGTCCCTGATTACAGTCACTCCTATTGTGAGTCCATCCCATCTCATGGCTTTAAATATAATCTACAGATGGATGATTCCCAAATGTACAGACTCCCAAGTGTGTTCCAGAAAAGACACATCCCAAGAATTCCAGGCTCATTTACCCCACTGCCTATATAATTATCTCCACTTGATCTTTAAATAGTGGGTAATTGTATATGTTTCTCCAGAACCTTCTTGGTTTGCATAGAACACTCTGACCCAGTGTGTGTTGTGGATTTTTCATTTTTATGAAGTATTATCATATTATCTTAATTATAATAAGCCAGGATGAGTTTGTGAGCTCCACTTTATACTTCCTACTCCTGTCAGGTCTTATCTAGTAACATGGAAGATGCATGGGTGATAGGCAAAGCTTTCACTTTAACATGTGGTTACATTGAAATAACCCATCCCATATGAAATGTAACTAAGATAATATAACTACCTCTTAAATATATCAGACAAGACACCTGCTCTTTTAAACACACACACACACATGCAAAAAAAAACAACCCTCCTGTTGTCAGGTAGTGTTATGAAAAGTATTGGAAGCTACGACTGCAGCCAGTCACATGGTATGTCAGATGATTTTGCCGTGGACACCACCACGTCTTATAAGACACATAATGACACAAGAGGCCAGTTGGTGAGATCAATGGCAAACATGGGAATTATACATAAGGAGGACACAAAAAATGTGCAGGAAATAGAGACTGAGCACAGGTCTGCAAACAGAGTATCATAGTAGTTTAGTAGATGTGAGGAGTTTGTCACAAAGGTATAAATCTACAACTACTTATTTTATTGCTTGATAATAGTTTTTATTTTTGCAATACATTATTTCATCAGCAATGATCTAAAAACTGCGAATGTGTGCTTAATGAAAACATAAGCACTGAATTTATCCGCCTAAAAAATTAATAATCAAAACATAACTTACACGGACTGCTGGCACTTTCCATCTGCCATGGAGCTACAGTGATATCAGTAACCACATGAAAACCAGACACAAATCTACTGAAGAAACTTCAGCACTTCAGAGTTGTGATTGCAAGAAAGCTGTATCCCTTATTTGGATCCTGGTGTTATTTTTTTAAACTAAAAATAGGGCATTTATGGGTTAATTAGAAGTATAGATACTGGTTAAGTATGTGATGCTATTATTGAACTATTGATTTTGTGGGGTATGATAATGATATTGTAATTATGTTTTTTAAATGTCTGTTCAACAATCTCCAGTCTTCTCCTTCAAGAATTAAAAGCCACAGCTCTTACAATGGCATAATAAAACCTATACAAACTGGCCTCATTGCCTGCCTCTTTACCTCTTATATATGCTTCTTCTTTAACTAATAGCTAAGAAAGAGGGTGGGGGAGGAGAGAGAGAAGGAATATTCATGTGATGGTAGAGGCTGCAATCACTAAAAAGTATGAACCAGAATACATTTAAAGTAGTAAAACTAAATAGTCCTTTTACACTACCAATATTTCTATTCAGCTTTCAGTACATAAGCATTTATCAACATTTTTTCTAAAATAAAATCACAATTCAGATTTAAGTTGTATGCAAAGATTTAAAAATATAATTAAAAAATAAAGAGTAAATAGGACATAAAAGAGAATATATGCTCAGGTACAGTAAAGGAATGATAAATTGTAGAATCTCCAGGATATAAATAAATGTAGTCATGATTCTAAAAAGATGCTGTTACAGTTGGGACCCATGCATTGAAGATGTGGGCTGTGAGGTGGAAGAATCTGCCTGCCTAAATCGCTGTTTTGAATACGGCCACCCTCAGAAATGTCTACTTTGTGTTTTACCTGCATGAAAAATAAACATTTACATTTGACCCATTAAACAAATTAAAAATAAAATAAAAGGATGCTGTTAAGGGCATGGCATTATTAATCCTCACCCAGGCTACACACTGTCCCCCAAATAATAAAGTGCACAGTCCTTGCTTTCACCACCACATGAGCAGTAAGCAGGCCAGCCTCAGTGCAGGTCAGTGTGGTCCTGTTCTCGCAGATTAGCCCAGGGAACTAGTGCCATATCCACCCCCCCTCTACCCCCACAGCTGCTGGTTAACTCTGAGTGACCTGACAAATTGTGAAACCAAACTTAGCCCTTGTCCACAAAGCAAACACAAGAGTGGCTGGGCCTCCCCCTAACATAGCCAGATGCAGACACCACTGGGGAAAGCAGCATGTGTGACCAGGTAAGAACTCTTGATTACACTGGTCATGCAGAGTTTATAACAGAGGCTGAAAGTCACAAGAAAAAGATCATTATACTTCTAAGCCTTCTCTAAACAACCAACCAGAAAGACAGGAACTAGCTGTGGCTGCCCATTGACGCAGAACCCAAGGAGCCAAGGGTGTAAAATAACATGTAGCTCTGAGACCAGGTCAGCAGTAAGACATTATGAGGATTATGATATTATCATCAGCACAATGTGTGTGTGTGTGTGTGTGTAAGAAAGAGAGAGAGAAACTTCTCGAGTTTCACAGCTCTTGTTTAAGCTCCTTCTTAGGATTTTCATAAAACTAAACACACACATACAAACTGCAGCTCCTCCTCCACCCTGCCTACCTCACCCCTACCCTAGCCTGATCACCTGATGAAGGTTCAATTATTGCAAAGCAAACACTGCTCCTGGCTGAGCTATGGGCCTGGAAGTCTTTACTTCCTGGTGCCACTCACTGTGGGCTCGAGTGTTCCCTAGGCACACTGTGTAGGGAGGCAGTGGCAGATCTCAACCTGACTACACAGATAGCACAGGCTCCCTTCATCTCTTTTTACTATTGATGATGATAGCCAAGATACCAGCATTCAAGGAAGAGCAGCTCTCTGCAGAGTATGAAGGTTTAAGAGCAACAGGGTCTGGAGCCAGACTCTCTGTGTTCAAATCTTAGCTTTGCCACTTCCTGACTATGTGATCTGGGAAAGTTAAGAACACACGTCGTAGTATTGTAGTGTTTTTAAATGTACCGAGGCTTGATTTTTAGCCTAACCTATGATCTATAGTCGAGAATTTTACATGTATACTTGAGAAGAATGTATATTTTGCTTTTGTTAGGTAAACTGATCTATGAGGTCTAGTTTGTGTGCTATTCAATTCTTCTATTTCCTTGTTGATACTCTTCCTAGTAATTCAACCCATTATCAAAAGTGCAATTTTTAAGTCTCCAACTATTGTTGTTAAATTTCCAATTTTTCATTTCAATTTTGGCAAATCTTGTTTTATGTATTTTGGGGCTATGTTGTGTGTATATGTTTATTATTATTATATCTTCCAGATGGGTTGACTCTTTTATCATTATAAAATGCTCATTTCCTCTCCAGTAATTTTTGCTGTTTCAGTATCAGTTTTGTCTGATAACAGTAAAGTTACTCCAACTTTCTTGTGGTTCTAGTTTGCATGAGATATTTTTTGCATCCCTTCATGCTGTATCTTTGAATGTATAGAGTGCCTCTTATAGCTAACATATGTACTTTGATCTCTTCTGTTTATCTAGTCTGACCACCTCTGCCTTTGATTAGATTATTTCATCCACTCACATTTGTTTCCTATATATCTTGTATCACTGTATCTCATATATAGAAACATTCTGTTTTCTACCTATCTCATGCCTCGATTTCTCCCACTGAGTTCCAGCATCATGAATCCAATCACCTACTAGACAGTTCTGTTATGAACTACAGACACCTCGGGTGTCAACAAGACAACACAGCTGAGGTTGAGCTCCTCTTTTTCTCCAAAGTTTCTTTGTTTCTCTTCTTAAATTCTATGTTCTGGTTAGTTATATCCAAGTGTCTAGTCATCTAAACCAGAAATCTGGGAACTTTGCTCAGGTCCTTCTCTCTTCTCAACTCACAATGTTTATTGTCCTAAGAGCTGTCTCTGCCTTAATTCAAGCCTTTATTTTTTGTCAACTTCCATTTTTATTCACTGTCAATACATTCCCCACAGTGCAACCACAGTGATCATTCTAAACCACAAATCTGATTATGTGATCACTTGCCAAACCTTTTCACTAGCATCACTAGCATCTACAACTACATTCCCCAACTCCAGTCTTTTGAGTATGATCTTCATTATTTTTGCCATAATAACCATCATCATTACCATTATCGTCATTATCATTATCATCATCATGTGTATTTGTATAGAACCTGTGTCATTATTTGCTTAAATTTATGACTAAAGCAAATGTGGAAATTGGTGTTTTTTTGTCTTTGTATCTCTTAGCACCAGTCAATACTGAACACGTAGAGGTGCTTATTAAATAACTGACTAATCTATGTGGGCTAGAGACAATATCTGTGAAATTGGTGGATGGATGTATTAATTACATATAAAATGTAATTTATTTATCAAACACAAAACCTATACAGCATCAAGAAAAGTAACATAGGCAGTAACATCTGTGCCCTAAATAAAAAACAAAATCAAGACAATGCAGAATTGTCTCTCATACAAAGAATATACTCTTCTGATAAGACTTTTTTTAAGCAACTGCTTATTTTACTCTTTTGAACAATGAAAATTTTTTTGTTTCATCATATTTGCCTCTTTTTCTAGGCCCAAGAATATTCAGCCCATTGTGCAGTGACTTTACAATGATAAAAGGACAAAAAGAGCATCTCTCTGTGTTTATCCTCCTCCCTTGCCTTTATATTTCTATCTGGCCCTTCTTTTTCTGTTTCCCTAATATTATTTTCTTACACAATTAAACTTATTACATTTCATGCATTTTTATAAACACCTCAAATTATGTTAGAAAATAATAGGGAATAAATAATAAAAATGTTTTTAAGTGTTTACAAAACCTCTTTCTTACATAATTTGGTAAACAAAAATGAAAATTCTATAGCAATTTATACAAACTTCTTTCTCTATATTTATCCCCTCCTAGAAACAGAATAATACAACCAGTCCAGGCAGTCCAGGTCATTCCCCAAATATAAGTGGCCACTCTAATTCCTGGCTAATTGAATCTCATTTCAGATGAAGGAGTTTCTGTTGTGACTCAAGATGACCGTATGTTCCTCTTGGGTGCCCTGTAACCATGCAACTGCTCAAAACATGTAGCTTCAATTGCGAGATCCCAGCCCAGGAGTCCTGCTTACTGAAAACAGCAGTATGCCTGATATCTAAAACACTGATGCATTGTGTCTGGGACCCAATAGTTTGCTGCTCCCAGCCATTCAGTCTTGTTATCACAGCCAGTTCATTGTTAGCTTCAAATTTCACCATGAGAATGTCACAGAAGCTAGAATCTTTGACTAGTAGCAGGTAAAATTCAGAAAAATAGACTGACTAGGGCACTGCCTCAAATGTGCTTTGTTTACAGCCTTTGACTGGATCATGAAAATGAGGAGATTCCCACACATATGCCATCACTATCATTGGACAAACAATAATTACACCGTAAATCAAAGGGAATCTGTGATTCACTTTTTTTTATTCCAATTTAAGTATAATTTCAGGGAATCATTTCTAGTAAGTCTATTTAATTCAAAAGCAATTGTCTAACAAAGAATCATATAATCAGAATTAGTGTAAATACTTAGACAAATGCATCTATATTTAGGTTTCAATTTAATCAACTGCATGGTTCTTAGCAGAATGGTCTGACAAATAGATGGAACAGAATGTAAGAACCTAGAAAAAATAAATACAAATAAGTGTTTGAGCTACTTACCAATGAATAAAATAGATTTCATAACTTGCCAAATGCCAGATGGATTAAATATTTAAATGTAGGAAAGGAAAGCATAAGAGTAGCAAAATAAAAATAGGTAAATATTTAAACTATCTTAGAATTATAAAATGTTTTTCAAAAAAGAACAGTCAGAAACTATAAAAATATTTCATTATATTGAATTTTAACATTGGTAGAGCAAAACGCCACCATAGAAAAATTAAAAGGCAAATGACAAACGTGGAAAACATTTGTAAACTCCATAATAGGCTGCTGAAATAATTCAACCTCCGTATCCAAGGCAATCTGGGCCATTGCCCAGATTCTAAATGTTTATAAAGGGAGTTTCTGGAGTTGCAGCCCTTAGCGACTCATCGACTCTGAGAGGATCAAAGGGTTGAAGAGGCTGGAAGCTGGAGTTGAGAGAATTTCTGTAGAAAGAGCTGTTGATGTGCTATGGGTAACAACCACAAGAGAGTTAGTACTTAGTCCTCCTCTCAAGCCTAGGGAGAGATAATGTAAGAAGACTTCTCAAGGAGCTTGGTACACACTTCCTGGGGTGTACAGGACAAGATGAACTGATAAATGACTCAATCCTCAATTAAAAAAAAAAATATGCCCACAAGTGAGAGACAGGCTACAGCAAACATGCAAGCAAACCAGAGAACTATGTTTGGGAAGTGACTCCTCTCTCCCTAATAGCACATCAAAGTACATGATCTGACCGAAACCGGTTTGGCTCAGTGGCTAGAGCATCGGCCTGCATATGGAAAGGACCAAGGTTTGATTCAGGTCAAGAGCATGTATGTTGGTTGCGGGCACATCCCCAGTAGGTGGCGTGCAGTAGGCAGCTGATCGATGTTTCTTTCTCATCGATGTTTCTAACTCTCTATCCCTCTCCCTTCCTCTCTGTAAAAAAAATAAAATATATATATATATATTTTTTAAAGTACATGATCTGGGCAACAGATCTAGAATCCGTAGTTTGATTATCACCTATGGCAGTGGATGGCAAACTCATTAGTCAACAAAGCCAAATATCAACAGTAAAATGACTGAAATTTCTTTTAAGAGACAAAATTTTTTTAAACGTCTTCTAATGCCACTTCTTCAAAATAGACTCACCCAGGCCATGTTATTTTGTGGAAGAGCCACACTCAAGGGGCCAAAGAGCCGCATGTAGCTTGTGAGCCACAGTTTGCTGATCATGCACCTATGTGGTTCTTTTGAAAGAGACCAAGGAGGCAACATCAGGACATCTATTTTGGATAATGCAACCCAAATCTCCCACTGAAGACAATGGAAAAATCTAGGTAAAAAATATATTTTAAAAGTCAGCTTGGAAGTGCTGAAGAGCTAACTAAATGGTGAAGAACTAACCCACTGAAATTTTGAAAGAGCTGTAACCCAGTGTGGGGAGATTAGCATTTGAGCCCCCTTTTTCCCTAGAATATATGCCTATCCAGCAAAGGCAGCTGAGAGGCAAGCAGTGACTGTCACAGGCCCCTTGGGATAGAGGGAATCAAAAGAAAGAATCCAGGCCCTGCAAGGATGGATGAGGCCAGGATGAGGAACCAAGAACTCATTTAATCTAACCATTAGGAGTAAAAAGGAATTAAAATGAACCCACCCTGCGACTTAACCTCTCCTAAGAGGTACAATAGAACCTCACGCACCAAACTGGATAAAGGAAATGCTGTTCCCATCATAACCAGCTAGTTAATATTAATAATAGGAAGAGAGCAAAGGGGAAGCCAGAAGCTATAAGCGTGATCATCTGGGCAGCTTCACCAGGAAACTGCAAGTTTCACACTCCCCAAGGAACCATTGGTCTATTCACTACAGATTACTGGGGAAGGGGATCAAACAAAAGGGAACTTGTACACATGCCCAATGAAGTCAGGTGACATAGAGAAGGTGCGTGCCTGTCTGACCTGTGGAACAAACATCACTGACAAGGAGAATAGAGCCACTGTATGCACAGAAATCCTAAAGGGTTCATTGATTAAGCTCCTAGTTATAATCCCTAGATAAAGAGTTTTCTCTCTTGGGCTCCTGTTTCTGGCTTGCTATGGGACCCATACTCGCCTGTGGGAGAGCCCACCATGTGGCCTTGGCAGCCACATGGCCAATGGGCACACAAAGTCCACAAACAATGGACTGTAGCTGGGAACACAAGCTAAGCTAGCCAGATGCTGGACTGGACTGTGTTTTATATGGAGTGGAAACTCTGGGCAGTGGCTCTAATTCTAGCTCTGCTAAAGACAAGGCTGGACTTTTTTCATGGCAGGACAGAAGGAGATGGGAACTTGAAAAGGAACCCCCCTTAATTATATATCACCAACAAAGCTTGCCATAATCCCTCATCCTCTTGTGGGGGCCTCAGGAAATTATTTTCCTCAACTCACCCCAAGAATTCCACTTTCATGAGTAACAGGTTGGGATATAGAGGGCATCCCCACTGATAGCAATACTATGTGAGTAGTATCTCCAGGGGCTGAGCAGAACCAAATAAAAGCACCTGCTGGAGGAATGTAAACCCATTTTGGGCCTCAAATTTTCCAATAAATACTTTTTCAGAAATAATATTCCACATATAATCAAAGAAAACAAGATTTATAAGGAGATAAGATGTGAACAAAATCTAGTACAAATGACACAACTGGACACAGGCTCTAAAACAAGTATGGCCTATATGCTCCAGAAAATAAAGTCTTTAAATGAATTTGGAAACTTAAAAATGTGATACGACAGATTTGATAAAAGAAACAGAAATCTTAGAACTAAAAGATAAAAAAATTAAAAATTAAGAACTGAATACACAGGATAATGTACCATGATTTGCTTGAGTATAATATTCAAATGAAGAATTGGTTTAATACTCCAAAACCAATCAATGTAGTTCATCATATTAACAAAATAAAGGAGAAAAGTTATATCATTTCATTAGATGCATAAAAGGCATTTGATAACATGCATTATTTTTTTCAATATATTTTATTGATTTTTTTACAGAGAGGGAGGAAGAGGGATAGAGAGTTAGAAACATCGATGAGAGAGAAATATCAATCAGCTGCCTCCTGCACGCCCCCTACTGGAGATGTGCCTGCAACCAAGGTACATGCCCCTGACCGGACTCGAACCTGGAACCTTTCAATCCACAGGCTGACGCTCTATCCACTGAGCCAAACGAGTTTCGGCGATAACATGCATTATTAATCCATGATTTAAAAAATCCTGACAGCAAATAGGAATAGAAGAAAATGTTCTCATTCTCAAAAATATCATCTATTAAAAACCAATAACCAACATCATATTTAATGGTGAAATATTAAACTATTTCCCCCTATGATTTGGGGGAAAGGCGAGAATGAATGATATCACCATTTCTATACAACTGTTTTTGGAAACTGGGCAGTATTTTTTAATAAATGTTGTCATTTTCTCCTATTAATCTGTGAGGATTTATAAGAACTTGAATATCATAACTGGTGGCCCAACACTTGAATTTTTGCAGCTTGAGCTCTGGAGCTGCTTATAAGATATAACTTTGCCCTTTTCTCCAAAACCACCCGCAGAGCCAGCAGCACCCTATGCTGAGTCACTGCTTGATAAATTGTACTCCCTATACTATCACTGTGTGATAAACAACAATACATGCTTTTTGCTCTACAGGTCTGGGCTGAAACTAGGAATCTGATAAATGCTTATTCACATATTACCCGTTGTTCTCATATTATAACCCAACTTCCTTGACCATTGGGTCAACTGGCCATTGAAAATTCAGTTGCTCCCACCAATCAGAAAACAGAAAATGAATGATAAAAGTTAATGGTTTTGTTTCTTCTAGCAACCTATCTCTCTGATCATAAGCTCCCTGCAACTTATGCCTTGCTCTGTCCCCTCCATTTTATAGTATGGTTTTGGTTCATACCAAGGACTATGTTCTCTTATTTGCAAATCATATATGAATAAAATGTTCTTTTAATTTCTTCTATAATTATGTTAAAATCTGTCTCATGTCAATTTAATTATTCCACCAGTCAGAATAACTTAGAAGGATAGAAGGAAAGTTATTTTTCTTCCCCTACACTAGACACAGATTACAAAAGGCATTAGAATTTAGGTACTAAGATAGTTTACTTTAAATGGACATAATTGTTAGAAAAATGAACTTCATCAGCAGGCTTTTCTTCCTACCGTTAGATAGTTTGACTTCTATTAAATCATTGTTATTATCCAATTTGTTACAGCACTCCAAAGCATTCACTATCTATGGTTGAATTATATTCATCTTAAAAAGTAGTCAGGGCATTTGTACTACATAACATAGTCAGTGAAATGTTAAACTTATGAAGAAAACATTCTCATTTTGTTTTTAAAGCAAACTGCTGAGGAAATTAAAACTGTTCATCTTATAAGAAATGCAAAATCTTAATGCTTAAAATGGACTGTTAGTAATTAGAGAGCAGGGATTTCACGTGGTAAGAGGCAGGCCTCGCAGTGGGATTTGGGCCACTTGCCAAAAATCAGCTTTCCTCACAGAGCAGTTTATCAGAATCACCTAGAGGGCTTGTGACAACTCAGTTGGGCCCACCACAGAACTCCAGACCTGGGGTGGGCTCGGATATTGGAATTTCCAGTAAGTCCCCAGATAAGGCTGGTACACCCAGTGAGTGGACCACACTTTGAGAAGGGGGTTATCACAGAAGATGAACAGTCAAATTAGAACTGAGAGATGAAAAGTAAAACTCGAACACAAGTAAATGGGGGAAGGCAAGCTATACTCTAATCACTAGAGCTGGGTGTAGGGGGTATTTTCATTTGAACTGCATGCACCCTGTGGGACTGGTAGAGAAAGGAGAAAAGTGGATTCATGTGAAGAAGATGCCAGGGACAAAGGATTCAGTCTTGGAAAGTATATAAAGTTGGCAGGGAACAATGAGGAATCTGATCAAATGGAAAGCAGAGGGAAGATGCGACAGGACAGACAGTGGCACCAAATTGGGGAGAACACCCTCCTCCGTGGCCAAGGATGACACACTGCTCTGCAGCACCACCAAGAGAAGGCTGTGGGGGGTGATGTTCTCAATAACAGGCTTACAGAAGCACCATGAATCTCTCGGGGCTGTTTCTCAGTAGATGCTGATGTTGGCCCTAGGCCAGATGGCATTCCACCAGGAGACAGTGCAAAGCAGAGAGACTAGCCGCTCTTGAACATCTGAACTTAAACCAGGGACAGATTGCAAGGTGCCTAGAAGAACTGATGAACTGGAAGCTTCAGCCATTCCTCATAAATACCTTTTCCCTCAACTGGACTTCCGACAGTAATCTGGAGACGTGCATCTGCCAGAGGTTGCTCATACACAATTACAGTGTCCAAGAACTCAGGAGATATTTATTCCTGAATTTTTCCCCTCTCAATTAAGTGAATGTGAATATGCAGTGGTAATTAGAGGGGCTATCTTAGCAACCATTTATAGAATAAAAGTCTCCTAAAGGAAATACTAGGTGTACCAGTTAATAATAGTGGATTTTGTGATCAAAGAAAACTCATTAATTTCAAGAGAAACATCCTAAGTGTGTTATTCAAAGTAATGTTCATCGCTAGCTACACATCTCCCCATCTTTTAGGTAATTTGTGGATACTGTCCCAATAGAACTTTTCTTGTTTTGAGGCAAACCATTCAGAGACCCAATTTTCCACTTCGTACATTTTAAAGATCTGCTCAGAAACTGCATTTGCCATCAATCAGAACAAGTGGTAATCTGAAGGAGCAATCTGAAGGTGAATACAGCGGGTGGGTTAATACTTCCCAGGCAGGATTTTTTAACGTTATTTTAACTGGTTTTGAAGTGTGTGATGGTGTGTCATCATGAAGCAAAATTACTTGGCCATGTCTTCTGGCACATTCTGGTAGTTTTATGATTAAAGCATAGTTCGAATTATTTGTTGTCAGTAGCTATCAATACTAATGGTTTCACCTGGTTTTATAAACTCATACTACACCACACCTTCCTGATCCCAACAAATGCAAAGCATTGTCTTCTTTCCAAAGTGATTTGGCCTTTAGTCGATGTTGATGGTTGACCTGGATCAACCCATGATTTTGTGCATTTGGGATTCTCAAAATTAATGCACTTTTCATCGCCAGTCAAAATTAGATGCAAAAAATACTTTCACGCCGTTGAAGCAACATTTTATTGATGACTTTTCAGTTTTCCATTTGTCTTTTTCATTCAGTTGGTGTGGCACCCATTTTCTTTCCTTTAAAATCTTTCTCATTGCTTGTAAACAATCAGGAATTGTTTGCTTAGCAACATTTAATCTTTCTGCAAGTTGTTTTTGAGTTTGACCTGCATCTTCATCCAATAATGCTTGTCATTGTTGGTCTTCAAACTTTTTCAGTTGACCTGGACATCTTTGTCTTTCACATTAAAATCATCACTTTCAAAGCATTTAAACCAGCATTCTCAAGTATCTTGAGATGGAGCATCTTCACCATAAGCTTCCTGAAGTATTCAGTGGCACTCTTCTTCAAAATAATGAATTAAAACTTCCCACAAATGCTCGTTTTGGCACGAAATTAAACATTTTTAAGTTAAAAATATCTATAATGTTAACACCTTCAGCAAATTTGACATACGAAGTTTTGAAGCTTGTCAATACAAAATAGCATACATATCAAATCACATATATGTCAACATATGTGTAACTTCATCTACTGAAAAAAAAATCTGCATTATTAATCAGTACACTGGTATTCTTTCACCAACAGATTATTCTGTTTCCACCCTTTATCTAAACATTTACTCTAGTGTTGAAATGCAGGACACCTAAAATCATAATCTTAAAATGCCTTTAATTATGGTTAGGCACAAATAATTAAATGGTTTCCTTTTATTGTTTTCTCCACTGTAGAAAAGTTTAAATTTGAGGATTCTGTGTTTACAGAATGAGATTGCAATAACAAATACATATTAAGTGCAAAACAAAAGCCTGTCAGGGGCTCATAATTAATTTCTAATATGTTTCTGTAGCCACATAATTTACATAATCACTTGGGAGAACAGGGAAATATAACATTTTGTTTTATTTTTGTTTAGTTTGATACTGTTGTTTTTTTTAATTTCAAGAAAGTTAAACAAACACTATTAAGAAGTACTAATTAAGCCCCTAAATCTCAGGTCTGGGAGCAAAATGATCCACCATATTCTCCCTCCATAGAAATTACCTAGAAAAAGAGAAGTCAAGTAATCTAATGTTCTAGGCAGGAGCCAGCAAGTTTTTCTTTTAAGGTATTAAATTTTAAATAGTAAATATGTTAGGCTTTGTGAGACATTCTGTGGGCCACATCTCTGACACTGTAGCAAGTAAATAGCAGCTAGAGATAATATGTAAAGAAATGGACATGAATGAATTGCCAAAAAAAAAAAAAGTCATTTACAGAAGCAGGGGACTTCCCAATTTTGCCTATGGGCCAAAGTTTACAAACCTCTGTTTGAGGAATCCTATGTGTTTCCTGCTGCCTAGGAGAAAAGCTTACCCCAGAGTAAACTAACCAACAAAGCTAGGTGACCCAAATTAAGGAACTCATCCTTATGAATCCCCTGGTCCTTATTAAAAACACATCTCTGCCTTTGAAATAACAGAGCTAGCCTACTGGGATTTATCCTCAATGTCTTATTCAGTTCTGTTTCTCTAAGGATGGAATAAAGCCACAATAAGAGAGTTAGGGAAGTTGCATGATAATGGCCAGGAACTAATGCACTTTCCAAAGGACTTCCCTTACACCAAGCATGTCAAACTCATGGCCCGTGGGCCACATGTGGCCCACAATGAATATTTTTGTGCCCAGCCAATATAATGGTATGTAAAAAACGTTTTTGTTGTTTTTTTTTGGGGGGGGTTGCATTTTAATTTCTTTATTGGTTAAGGTATTACATATTTGTCCTCATCCCCCCATTACCTTCCCAACCCACCCCCAACTCATATCCTCGCCCCCCTGTTGTCTGTGTCCACTGGTTAGGCTTACATGCCTGCATACAAATCCTTTGGTTGATGTCTCCTCTTTTCCCCACCCTCCCCTACCTTCCCTCTGAGGTTTGACAGTCTGATCAATGCTTCCCTGTCTCTGGATTTGTTTTTGATCATTAGTTTATGTTGTTCATTATTTCCCATAGATGAGTGAGATCATGTGATATTTATCTTTCTCTGACTTATTTCACTTAGCATAATGCTCACCAGTTGCATCCATGTTGTTGCAGATGGTAGGAATTCTTTCTTTTTTAGCACGGAGTAGTATTCTATTGTGTAGATGTACCATAGTTTTTTAATCCACACATTTGCTGATGGGCATTTAGGCTGTTTCCAAATCTTAGCTAGGGTAAATTGTGCTGCTATGAACATAGGGATGCATATAACCTTTCTGATTGGTGTTTCTAGTTTCTTGGGATATATTCCTAGAAGTGGTATTTCTGGATCAAATGGGAGTTCCATTTTTAGTCTTTTGAGGAAACTCCATACCATTCTCCACAGTGACTGTACCAGTCTGCATTCCCACCAGCAGTGCATGAGGGCTTTTTCTCCGCATCCTCACCAACATTTGTCGTTTATTGATTTGATGATAGCCATTCTGACAGATTTGAGATGGTACCACATTGTCAATTTGATTAGCATCTCTTAGATAATTGGTGACTTTGAGCATATTTTCATATGTCTCTTAGCCTTCCTTCTGTTTTCTTTCCAAAAGTTTCTGTTTAGGTCTATTGCCCATTTCTTGATAAGGTTGCTTGCCTTCCTTTTGCTGAATTGTATGAGTTCCCTGTAGATGTTGAAGATTAAACCCTTATCAGTGATAACATTTGCAAATATATTTTCCTATACAGTGGGCTTTCTTGTTTTGTTGATGGTTTCTTTTGCTGTGCAAAAGCTTTTTATTTTGATGTATTCCATTTGTTTATTTTCTCTTTATTTTCCATTGCCCTAGGTGCAGTATCAGTGAAGAAGTTCCTTCAGCATATGTCTGAGATTTTGCTGCGTGTGGATTCCTCTAGTATATTTATATTTTCCCATCTTATGTTTAAGTGCTTAATCCATTTTGAGTTTATTTTTGTGTATGGTGTAAATTGGTGGTCTAGTTTCATTGTTTTTGCAAGTATCTCTCCAATTTTCCCAATACCATTTATTGAAGAGATTGTCTTGATTCCATTGTATGTTCATTCCTCCTGAGCATAGTGGTTTGGGTCAATATCTGGGTTCTCTATTCTGTTCCATGGGTCTATATGTCTGTTCTTGTGCCAGTACCAGGCTATTTTGAGAACAGTAGCTTTGTAATACAGCTTGATATCTGGTATTAAGATCCCACCTACTTTGTTCTTCTCAGAATTGCTGTGGCTATTCAAGGTCTTTTTTATTCCAGATGAATTTTTGGAGAGTTCATTCTAGGTCTGTGAAATACGCCATTGGTATTTTAATGGGTAGTGCATTGAATCTATAGATTGCTTTGTGTAGTATGGACATTTTAATGATGTTGATTCTCCCAATCCATGAGCATGGTATGCTCTTCCATCTTTTTACATTTTCCTCTATCTCTTTTTTCAGTGTCTGTAGTTTTTTGCAAATAGGTCTTTCATCTCTTTAGTTTATTCCTAGGTATCTTAATTTTTTTGGTATAATGGTAAATGGGATTGCTTTTTTAGTCTCTCTTTCTGTAAGTTCACTATTGGTGTAAAGAAATGCCATAGATTTCTTGGCATTAATTTTGTATCCTGCTACCTTGCCGAATTCATTTATTAAGTCTAATAATTTTTTGATGGAGACTTAAAGGTTTTCTATGTACAGTTTGTAAGAAACATTAACTAAAATTTCATAACTTATTTTTATAATATCCTGCTATACATAATTATTAATAATGAACTACAACATTAACTAATGATGAATTACTATAATAGTGTTGCATTCATTTCCCTTACACACCTTACATGCAGTTACACCATTTCTCTCCACTAATACTAGCAGCAAATATGCTAGCAGCTGATTGCCATATCATTAGTCTTGGACTGACTTGTTTGGTGTGCATAACAGGAAATATTTCACTTTCAGAGAATAAGAAAAGTAGGTTTATTTGCATTACACATTAATTTGTGTAGTTATTCAGGGTCTGGCAAGTTAATGTTCAAGAAAAAAGTATAAATTTTTATCAAAAAGTTCTATTATTTTATGTTAATGATTACTCATTTATTTCAGCCCTTTGAATTCAGCATGTCTCTATTGAAATAAACCTACATTTCTATGAAAATTGAAGCTTTTGGTTTTTTTTGTGGCCCACATAAATTTAAACCTTGTTTATTGAGGCCGTGTTAGCCTTTGAGTTTGACATGCTTGCCTTAGACTATGGGAAAATTAGAGAGCAAACTTGATGGAGTCATAAGGACATTTTCTTCCCAATTATAGCCCGCTCCTTTCAAATATTGATTTGTCTGCTTACAGAGGCTTTCATCACTTGTGAGCTACTAGAAGTGGTGACATACTTGTGCAACCTGAGCAAGCTCCTTGTGGGACAGAAGAGAAAATATACAAATCCAGATATTATCCGCCAGGAGCAGCTACTCTGGGACATCAGTGTCCCTTTTGTGCTCCTGGACTGGAACAAGAACCAATGAAACTAGAAAGCAAGTGTAGAGAAGTTACACATATTCAAAACAAAGTGCGTACATTGCACAGAAGAAGATATCTCCTTTCTTTCCTTCTCCTGACCTCAATCCAGCTCATCCACAACAGAGATCAAAGTGTGGAAACCAAAATAAAACACATCAACAGAGAAATTCAAAAGAAGCCTTTCAAACCCCTCTGTGTGCACTACCGTTCAGTGTCTCACTGACACTGGCTAAGCACATTCAGGGGCTTCTGTCCACAACTACTACTAGGAGACCTGTTCCCTGTTTGACTGCAATCCCATACCGGAAGCCCAGTCCACATGAGAGGCTGTGAGCTCCATTGCTGGTGCTGGAAAGGAACCTTGACTGGACAAAGTGCTTTGCCATCAGCCTTCTTGATCTTTCCATGGATGACTCCAGTTTCTTGAGAAATTGGTTACTATTGAGGTTGGATGAAAATGCATTTGCCAGGTGACAATTTCATTGGGAAGTTTTTCAGAATTCTTCATTTTAGAGATTCTTCATAATATCCCCTAGGGTTGGATCTCTAGTCCTAAACCTTGTATCTCAAAGAGTAATAATCCCAATTCAACACAGTGTCCTTTGGCTCTCAGGGTAACTCTGAGGAGGATCCTGTTTCACATTTTATTCTTGCTCACTCTGCAATCTAACATGTTCCATAGACAAGGCAGGCGTGATGAACTGGTGCTCCTGTCCTAATTCCTGAATAAAATCTAAGATGCTCACCTCCAATCTAGAATCCTATATTTTAATGTAGCAAAAATGTAATTACATCTCTTCTGGAGCCTGATCATGTGTATCTCATTTAAATAAACATCAACTTAATCATCAAAAATAATTTAAGCGGCATTTCAAATATTTATTGGAGTCTTTTTAAAAACATTAAAGGAGACATAATTCTGATAAAATGTCTTAAAGTCCTGCTTCCATGTTTATTTCCTTCCCAACTTCCTCACACTGTGGAATGGCCCACTACACTGTACTTCTTGCTCTAAGCTCCCCAAACATGTCCTCCTCACATAGTCCACGCCAACCCTGTGCCTTTCTGGATTAATTATTTCCTCCAGTTGGTAGTTTAATTCTTTTCTGATATAAAATCTCAGTGGCATATTTGGTTTCCTCAAATTTCACAGCACTTTCCCCACAATATTCCAATCATCGACACAAATGGCTAGGATTCAATGACCCAGAAAGGCTATAAATTATCCTATTTTATAATTTACTTATAAATTTATTTATTGCCCTGTTACTGAAATATTTGCATTTGAACTATATGTGCAATATATATGGAAAAATGTGCTCCATGGAAAATGGGCTCTTTAAAACAGTGTGAAAAGTACAGTAGATTAATTGACTAAACTATGTTAAAATATACTTATAAATCATAAAAATGAATGTTAAGTTACCTGCTGAATTCTAATGGATCAATGGGCATCCACCTACATGCAAAGGGAAAACACCTGTTCTTTGATGAACTTGCCCTTCCCTTATATGATACATCAGGTCCCAGAGGATTCAGTTTTACATTCTCAGTCTTTCGTGTTACTTATGATTATGGATTTCACTGAACTCATTTTTATTCTGTGAGTGCTGCACTTTTATTTTGGTGCCTTATGATAACAACTTCGCATGTGTGTTTTTTTTAAAGATGCCTAAATAAGAAAACAAGAACACCTGCAAAAGGCCTGGATGTCTGCCAAGGTTCCCACCTGCATTGAGTCATGTTAATATTCATAATCAGCAATGATCCATTTTACATGCATGCTCACTTCAATTGCCACAATTCTGTTAAGCAATGACTATTGGAGAAAACCTCTGAAATCCACCTCTGGCTTTAGGAAAAACCATATTTCAGGACTCATCGGCTTCTCTCAACCACTGTGATCCATGCCCATCTAATCTCCAAATGACCTTCTTACTCAAGCAAGAATTTTCCCAATTGGAAACACTGGTATCATTCAAAATTAAGTAACACTGAGACCAGCATGTTGATTATTCACACAGTGCATGGCCTGAGTGCCTTGTTTTCTCTCTCCACATCTTGAAGCATATTCTTGAAAGAAAGTTTTTCAACAGATCCTAGAAGAAGAAAAGACATTTAGCACATGAGACCCATTAGAGGAAACTAAACAGTGACATATCCCTCTGGTCTAATGAGCAAATGCACCATAATCTCAAGGAGGTTGGAAACTTGCCACCTTTCCATTCAGAGAGAGGAAGGCCTGGCGTAGGAAGTTGTGATGAGTCTGTGGGTTTTGAATTTTCAGTCACCAGGAAAACCAATTTGCTAACAAAGGCCCCAGAAAAATGCTGGCTTTCTGCAGAGAGGGCATCTTAGTTTGATTATATTTTCCTACTATAGAGTGATGAACTGGCAGGCACCAATTATAATCTCCTGCAGATATAGCCCTGTCCACTTCACAGCTACCCCTTTATTACTTCTTGACAGAATAAGAATGAAAAGAACATTAGGTAATGACACCAGGAAAGCCACCTGGTGAATTCACTCATTTCCTCAGACACAGTTTGGTCACAATGTTCAGCGATTAAATTTTAAAAACTTGTAATCTATGGACAAGAACCATGTGGTCTGGGATTATATCCTTACACACTGTCACTTTGAGAAAACAGAGGCCCCCAAAAACATTTAAAAGACTTAAGCTTGATCATTCGTTTTCTTCAAGGTATTGCTGACTTCAAGTATCAAACTCCTGTCCCCCTCCTCCCACTACCCTCACCCTCATCCCTTTAAGAAAATGTTGTCTTGCAATGACTTGAATTAAAACATTATTTGGAGATATTAACATTAAGGAAAATTGGATGAGTGGTATAAAGGAATTTTATACTATCTTTATAACTTTTCTATAAATACGAAATTATTCCAAATATAAAAAGCTTTTTTAAAAAGACTAGTTCGATAATGATAGCAGCAATAAAGACCACATCAGGAGCAAGTAAAGCTCACTGCTCTAGGTTACCTGAAGCAATGACCAGTGCAAGAAAAGAAAAAAATAGTAATGCTATGTTCAAATACAAACTGTTCTATTACTGCTTCTTATAAAGATGTCTTTACTGTTGAAAATTAAATGAATATGCCTCGAACAGTGTACCTAGTGAGAAACAGATTATAAACTCCAGATGTTAAATGAATACATCCACCCAAAGGCTAGGCCTCCTTGAAGTCAAAGGCAGATGAAGGAATGTGTTTGTTGTTCAGAGCTGCTGGTGTTCCTTGCTTCTGTAGCACAGGTGCAGCAGGAGGTGTAGGCAACATTGGAAAGTGGGATAGAGAACTGCCCAAATCCGTGCTTGCCCATCAGATTGAGCTCCCCTGCTCTTGGTGGACAGCTCTAATGCCAGGTTCCTGGTTTTAAATTTTAATGGGCTCTGGCACATAGAACTCTTCTCTCTTCATTTCCATCTGACAGATTTGAGGACAAATATACATTTGGTATATTAATGACCAGGCCACCTACCAACAGCAGAAGCAGTGGTGGGATAAGTCCCAGTGGAGCCTCTCTCCTCTGCTTCAGCTGAGCTTGGTCTTGAAATGCTTTGAGACCTATGGCAATGAAAGCACAGGGGAACAATCTAATTGCTTGATAACGACACTGCTTTGTACTTGCATATCAGAGAGAATTGTCTTCTGGAAGTTCTTGTGTGCATTTCAATGTTGCCATAGTCACAGCCAGCTCACAAAATCTCTCTCTGGTCTAAAAGATGTCCCCAGAACTAAATGACTTCTTGGAACATTTTATTTTCTATGGTTAAGTGACCACAGTTCACCATTCCTTTAATATGTAACATCCAGACTCCCTAACTAATGTGTTCTTTTTAAAAATTTCCCCAAGATATATAATTTGGAAATAAGGAGCCACCTGAAATCTATGACTTCGTGATACTTTTGTTGAAGAAAACAGACACCCTAACTTATCCTTTAGGTCAATGGTTCTCAACCTTTCTAATGCTGCGACCCTTTAATACCGTTCCTCATGTTGTTGTGACCCTCAACCATAAAATTATTTTTGTTGCTAGTTCATAACTATAATTTTGCTACTGTTAATAAATCATAATGTAAGTATCTGTGTTTTCCAATGGTCTTCGGCTCTACAGCAGCGGTTCTCAACCTGTGGGTCACGACAGCAGGATCACCTTGGACCATCAGAAAACACAGATTTTTACATTACGATTCATAACAGTAGCAAAATTACAATTATGAACTAGCAACGAAAATAACTTTATGGTTGGGGATCACCACAACATGAGGAACTGTATTAAAGGGTCGCAGCATTAGAAAGGTTGAGAACTACTGCTTTAGGTAAAGACAACTCAGCAGCCCAGCTGACATGACTCAGTGGTTGAATATCAACTTATGAACCAGGAGGTCACGGCCCAATTCCCGGTCAGGGCACATGCCCAGCTTGTGGGCTTGATCCCTAGTGGGGAATGTGGAGGAAGAAGACTATCAATGACTCTCATCATTTATGTTTCTATCTCTGGTTTCCTCTCCCTTCCTCTCTAAAATCAATAAAAATATTTTTTTTTAAGACAACAGACTTCACCCCTTTCTCTCTAATGTCCAAAAAAAAATGCATTGTCAAAAGGCCGCTCCTGTTTTTGAACATAATACAGTGCAATTACTTCCACTCTCTGCATGTTCGTACATGTGGATGGACCCACATGCCAGCTGTCCCAATGGCAGACCCCAGAGAGCGGCCTGATTTCATTAACCCACTGGACCAATGCAGCACCGCTTAGAGATAAAGATGCCAATTACTGGGCCTCATGTTCCTCCCAGCATTTACCACCCACCTTCCCCTCAACCCAACACCTCAGGCAGAATGAGCCCAAGTGATGTTCCCTCTCAGCAAGCCACCCACAGAGCACATTCCACTTGCATGTGTTTAGGACACTGAAGCCTACTGAGTGAGCAGAGATGGAGAAAAGCAAAACCAAAAAGAAGGAGAAAAGGTAGAAGGGATAACTTTCTGTCCTCATACAATGTACAAATTTATAAATAGATGGAGAAAGGGATGAGCATAGAGAAAACATTTTACTATAGAAATAAATTAAAAACTTAAATATTTAGATAATGGAAGAAGCAAAGAGGATTGCCACAAAAGCCACCTTTGCCTACAAAGAACTATACAAAATGTTACAAATGTCAAAGGGCTGTTCTAAGCACTGGAATGCATTCATCTCAAAGTACTTTAGTTATTAATTGCCCAAATATTTCAAAGATTCTCCACAAGAGAAAAAAGATACAATACAGGATTTTAGGCTAGGAAGTAAACTGGATTACATGCTTGGAAGGTAGAAGAAAAGCAGCTGACCTTTGAAAGGTGTTTGTCATGTCTGTTTAAATCAGGAATTGCTGAACCAACATAGCCAGTCTGTGTGAGGAAATAGTATCATCCTCTAAAGGCCAGAATCATCAGGGGTTGGTTCCCAGATCTCCAAGATCCTCGGGTGCTCAAGTCACATATAAAATGACATAATATTTGCAAATAACCCATACACCTTCCATTATATTTTAAATCACCTCTAGATTACTTATGCTACCTGTTTGTTTCCCTGCTGTATCCCCAGCGCCTAAGGCAGTGTCTGCTCATAATAAGGCCTCAAAAAGTTTGTTACATAAGTTAGTAAAGTCAAGTCTTCTATTGTTCTCTGAAAAATGAAAAAAAGCTAGCAGTTTCTTATGCTTACTAAGACAATGAGACAGAAGTGAAGCTGTTACTCTGGACATGACCTCTAGTTGAACTTGCTCCAGAAATGGGTCCAAGGAATCAAGGGCAGCCTCTTCCTGCTGGACCTTAGATTATCTGGAATGAGTTTGATGCAAAATTCTAACAGGGGAATACAGCTCCTTATTGACCCTTGATGGAAATATGGCTTCCTTTTCCTAGAAATATCATTCATTCCAGCCAACGATAGTTTTGGCCACTAGAAGAAGGACACCTGCGCCAGGCAAGTCTGATCAGCCTACTTCACTCTGGCAGCTCATGGGAGGACACTGGCCTCATGTCACTGTCTGGAGTTCCATTTTGTTCAAAAAGATGCAATGGAATGCAAGTAAAGGGCCAGCCAGGATTCTTAGCAGGTAAGAGGGTGTCTTCCTATCATCACATTTTGCTGGAAGAATTTTCAATTGTGCCTCAGAAGTAGAGAATGTCTGAGCCTGTATATTCTCTTTGCAGAGGCCTTGCTAATGGGGACACCCCACATACTAATTGGATTCTGGGGACAACTCTTTAAGAATTCTAGCTTTATTTTAAAATTTCTTTAAAAATAGAATTGTGAGAAACATTTTTTAGAAGAAAACATTTATAATCATGGAGACCAATATTGCAGTTTGGCTAAGTGTAAATGTTAATGAGAATTTTTTTCTACTTCTTCATTCCTATCTATAAATTAGTTACCTCCTGAAGATCTAGTTCTACTTAGTATGTAAATAGGGAAACTTACTTGGTGCAATTTCATGCTTGGTTTGTGTTCTCTTCAATTCTATTTATCAAGTGGTTTGCATTCTATTTTAAGTGCTTTCACTCTTAAATTCAAAAATATATAAGTAATATCTCTCTTCCCAGATTATCACCTCTGTGACTATTTTAAGCATCCAGAAACCAGTCTAGGACATAAGTGAAAAAAAGCAAAAATAACACCACATCATAGAATCATGCACTTTGCTCCTCAGATTTTCATTCAAAGCCTTATTAACTCTTCTTTAACATACAAGCTAAACAAGTTTGTTTAATTAAGTTCTACCTCTAAAGCAGATTAGAAGGAAATAAGACTAGTTAAAAGATGTAACAATCAGGTAAGTAAGGGAATAGTGGTGGAGAGGGCACTGCTGGCAGGGGAACAGTACAAAGGCTCAGGAGTGGAGAGATTGCACTGCACCCAAGGAAATGGAGACTGCCCAGGCAGAACCACCTGACCCCAGTAGGACATGTTAATGCAGTTCATCTTTTTTCTAAGGACAACGAAAATTCATTGCAGAATAAGGAAAAAAATTACTTGATGACAATGAGTAGAACAGATCTGAGTGATAAAGCAGGAAAGGGGGACAAGATAGGAGGATTTTGCAGTCCTCTATGGAGGGCTAAAGGTAAGCAATTGGGTGAACATAAAGAGGAGTAGCTAGATTCAAAAAAATAATCAAGAAGCAAAAACTGAGAGGATTTGGAATGAATCAAATATGTAAGGAAGAAGGAGGAGTCTAGGATTACCTTGACATTATGGCCTGGGCAGTTAGGTATACAGTAGTGCCAGCCACTAGATGGAGGATACCACAGAAGAGCAAGGGTATTAGGGGATGGAGAACAGGGAACCCATGAATATAATTCCAGACCTACCAAGTGTAGAGCTCCAGTCTCAATCAAAAAGTTGCATGTATGTGTCTGGGGTCCAGAGGCCAGGTCTGAGTGCAAGATATAGGGTTCAAGCCCTATGCTTCCACTGGTTATGAGTCCTGTGAAGTAGTAGGAACAAGCGATTTTAATGACAATGTCATCACTGGGAAAGAACAAGCAGTTTCCAGAGAAATGTACTTTTGATAAGTTTGGTTTCAGAGAATTAAACCAATTACACTTCCCAAAGACATTGGATGAAATAAGAAAAAATGGATTCCATGTCATAAATCTCAAAAACCATACAAGTATCATGTAATAATGCATGGTGACTATAGTTTAATACAGAAATACATCAACATCATAGAACATACAGATGTCTTCACAGGGCAAAGTTCACAATCACATTTTAGGGAAGACACTGGGAACAACTGGAATTCTGAACAGCATTTTGCAGTATGCGAAAGAGTTTTAGAGTTATGGTGGCACAAGCATGGGCATGAACTAAGAAATATGGTGTTAATGACTTATAGGACTGAAGGAAAGGAGTATGAAGAAAGTAAAGTAGAGGAATTCAAAGCGAAAATTTTCACATGGCATATAGGTTTAGACAGTGGTTCTGCCCCTTACTAACTAGGTGACAAGAATCTCACCTTTCTAAGCTCAGGGACCTCTTCTGTAAAATGGACTATTGGGAAGAATAAATGAGACATTACATGCAACATTCTGAGAACACACAGAGTAACTACTTAATAAACATTCACTGTTTGATAATGATGACAATGACATGGGACTGTTTTATAAAAGTGGTATAAAGTAAAAGGTCAGATGGTTCTAGGATAAGCTGGGATATACCAACTAAACATACTATTAATATGACTTTTAGTAATTATATCTTCCAAGTATACAAAACTTTATAACCTTCAAAGCAATTTTGTATATTTTATTCATTTAATCTTAACAAAAATCCTTCAAAGTAGGTAAATATTGTACTGATTTTATAGATGATAAAACTAAACCTTTTAGAGTTTAAGTAATTCAACCAGTCACTCAGTTTTGGAGAAGTCTTCTCTAATCTATAGAAAGTGCCCTGTAGCTAAATCCTATCTAATAAAAGAGAAACATGCAAATTGACCTTACCTCTGCTATACCCACAAGCCACACCCACCAACCAATCAGGAGTATGCAAATTAACCCAACAAATATGGAGGCAGCCACAGAGCTGGAGAGAGCAGGGGCTTGGGGTGCCCCTGGCGATGGAAGAAGCCAAGCTTTCCACCAATCCAGCCTGCCCTGGCTCCCGCTCAAGGCTACAAAATTTTAATTATAGAAGATAAATAAATCCCAGATATCAGGGCCTCCACTTGGGTTGCTAGGGGGTATGGCCAGCCTGCAAATCACCACAAGCCCCTCACCCAGGCCACCCCACACCCCAAGGGAACCCCCATCCTGATCCGGGACACCCTTCAAGGCAAACCAGCCAGCTCCCACCTGTGCACCAGGCCTCTATCCTATCTAATAAAAGAGTGATATGCAAATTGACCATCACTTCAACACAAGATGGTTGCCACAAGGTGACAAGCAGGGGAAGGCAATTAGGAGGGACCAGGCCTGCAAGGACGGGCAGTTAGGGTTAACTATGCTGACAGGGGAGCAATTAGGCATCAATCAGGCTGGCAAGGGAGTGGTTAGGGGGTGATCAGGCTGGCAGGCAGATGCAGAGAGAGGAAATCAGGAAGGCAGGCAAGTGAGCAGTTGGGAGCCAGCAGTTTTGGATTGTGAGAGGGATGTCTGAATGCCTGTTTAGGCCCAATGGGATCGGGCATTCAGACATCCCTCAAAGGGTCCCAGGCTGGAGAGGGTGCAAGCTGGGCTGAGAGATATCATCCGCCATGCACAAATGGTGCCTCTAGTATAATGTAAAAGGATGGATGAGGGTTCTTGCTATCTTGCAAATAAAGCCAAGGATTGGAGGCATACTGAGTGCTGATGTCATTGTTGAGCTGCTAAATGAAACTGAACAAATTTTCAAAAAACAAACCAACAGATTTTTTTCTGTTGCCCCACTTGTTTGAGTAGTGCTTCCATCACTTGCAACCAAAATAATTGTGATAAATATATCCAGTGACATTAGACAACTCATTAGTCCTTCAACAAAATCCAAGCATTTTTGCCTCTATGACTATGCTCCTGATATTTCCACCAACTGGTATTCCTTAACTGTTAAATATCTATCCATCCTTCAAAGTCTACTCTCTGACCACCTACTATATACAGCCTCTCTCCTGATTCCACTAGTTCAATAACTTCACCTATTCCTCCCCAAGTACTTGATTTGTACTTTCTGTGGAGAATCATACTCTGGAGCAACTGTCTCTTCCCTCTTTTGTGTCCATTTTAGCGCCCTGAACAGTAGTTTACACGTGGCAGACCTTCAGTAATAATTGAGTTTACCACATTGCATAAAATGGAACATTAAGTAATTTCTCAGAAGATTGTCAAAATTGATACTTAGCTACTTAAATGTTAATATATGTGATGAAACAAAAGAGTAATCAGACCTTAGTTTCACATCTCCATGTCTATGAGATGAACATGCAGTATTAGACATTTCTGGGTATCCCCATAGCTGGTCTTTCTGGATATCATTTTCAGAGGAGCATAATTTAACTTCCCTAAAAAGTAGAAAATTATAAGTTACAAATCCTTCATGTATCAGATAGATTTTTATAGGTTTTATTTTGCACACAGATTTTATTGTATGCATAGACTTTATTTTGCAAATGTACTGTTATTTGCACTGATAGAAGGCATGTCACTGAGCTTCCCAAACTTAACAAGAATATTATAAATATACTTTAATGATATGTGTCTTCTATCATTCACACTGTATCTCAAAATAGCTTTGCAATGTTATATTTTACTATTGCTTATAACAAATCATGTAACCTCGACCTCCCCCAAGATAAAACAAGAAAATGAATTCAAATAAGAAAATTTTTGCATAAATATCTAGCAAGATGTTTTGAATTTCTAATCTGAGCTTATTCTATGAAATGAAAATACATTAATCATTTTCTATCTACACAGCAGTCAAATTGGAGAGGAAGATTCTACTTTCTAATGCTTGGTTATTAAAATGTATTCTAAATGAAAGCCATAAAATGCTTATTTCCATACAAACTACTAGACAAATAGAATCATCATGCTCATGGAAAATGCAAGCACCTGAAAGAGAGAGACAACCAGAGAAATGCTAAGGCATTTACCTTTCAGAGTAACTATTTTCTAAAAGTACTCTTAATTAGCTAATGGCTTTTGGCCTACCAAAATAAAACTAATATTTGCATAGTATCCTAAAGTTTATACTTAACTCTGATAATTATTCCTATATTCGCCTAAATATTTGTGCCCCCCCCAAAAAAAATGCATATGTTGAAACCCTATTCCCCAGTGTTATGGTATTAGGAGGCGGGGCCTCTGCTGAAGTCATGAGGGTAGTATCCTCACGATGCAATTAGTGCCCTGGTAAGAGTCAGGAGAAACCCTGCTGCCACTCTGCTTCTATGATGGGAGAAGACAGCCACCTGTGAACTAGGAAGGGGGGACTTACTAGACACTGGATCTATCATAGCCTTGATCTTGGACTTCCCAGCCTCCAGAACTGTGAGAAATAAATATTTGTTACTTAAGCCACTCAGTCCATGATAATTTTGTTATAGATTTAAAAAAAAGCTAAGGCAATCCTCACTTTGTATTTATGGAAAATGAAGCTAAGTAGCAGTACATGAAGAAGGAACTGTGTCTCATCCCCAATGGCCATGTAACATGTGACACAAGTGACAATAAATTCACTGCTCATGAGACTCTCCAGCTTTGGTTTCATACCATAGTTGCCTTGATGTTCCCAAAAGCTAGTCTCTTCTGCGGTTGTCTCTTCCACACAGCCTCATCCTTGGGGACAGGTGTCCCCCTCACCTTCCAGAGCCATATCTTCACATCCATCTCTCCACTCCTTGGTCAAGAGTCTAGGCTGGTCCCTTTAGACTGGCCTTTTGATGACTGGCTCTGATTCAGACAATCTAGGCGCCTAAAAAGGCAAAGAGCAGCTCCTCCCTTTTAAAGGAAGTTCCCTGGTCTTGTTCAGCATCCTCAAATAATAGAAATATGTCTCCAATACACTGGCCTCTTGCTCTGGTTCACGTGGTGGCTCATCCCTCCAGGAGATGCTATCACCAACATCCTTGAGTGGGAAGGACCCCTTCAAACCACTGTTGGAAATATTTCAGGAAATGGGGTGACCTGAAGAAAGTGTCCTTGCCTTTTTCTCATGAGTTGACTCCGCGGGGGTGTCTGTACTGATCCATCATCCATCTTAGGTGGTGCCATTTGGTCAAACCAAATGCTGCTGTGTGTACCACATGCCTCTGCAATGGGTCCATGAGACATAGCACTCTCAAAGGGACCCGCTGACACACTCCACAAAGACTGGCAATATGAGGGGTCACATAACTCTCAGGATGTATTAAGTCAAATTGCCTCTAAGTTATGGCAGGAGGGATGCTCTTAGTAGAACTATGCATGCTTCTGTTCAGACCACCTCTTGGCCTTCTCCCCATGATAGTCTTCCCTGAGCTCTCTGTGGTGCCATGTTTCCATTTATTTTTATGCTTAATACCACTTCTGAGTAACCACAAAGTGAAACCCATATTGTCTGATTCCTTTCTCTTTTGATTGGAACTGCCATAGGGAGGCATTAGTTTGCCCACAGGGAGTCTCTAGATGGGGTCTTCACCTCTGGAGATGTCATTCCTGAATTCCACCGTGACAGCCTTGGGGGTCCCCACATTCCCCTGTGTATTTCTCTCTGACTTCAGCCTCCAGGAGTATCTCCCCAGAGGAAGGAACACCACTTGGCACCATGGTTTTCAACATTAGTGTGTTCTCACTCGAGAGAGATGAGGCAATTCCTGAAAACCTTCTACACTTCCTACCTAGGACATCCCTTGGAAGTGTCCCTTTACTTTTCTTAGGCTCATCTAAACATTCCTCCTCTGAGCTGTCCATCAGTGGAGCCCAGAAGTAACCATGTCTGGGTGGGCTCTGACCAGCTTCCTTTGAAACATCACTTTCTTCAGAAGTGAGTCTGAGTTGTGGCTGAGCCCCCAGCTTCTCATCTCTGTTGGGGTTCTGGATATGACTACCTTTTGCTCTGTTGTACTTGTGCTGAGCATAATCTTCCTACTGAAGCCTATCAAGAGGGTATCCAGCAGCTCTTCCCTCCCCCTCATTCCTAACTGTAGTTCCTAGCCATGCACAAGACTGGCTATCTAGGAAACCCTCCTTCTGGAAAAAATGAACATTCAGAAGACAAGCCCATTTCTGATCAATTATTTTAGGGTCTTAAAGAGCAGCTGTGAATGTCTGTTTGGTTTCTTCTGGACTTATCTTCTCTGAGCAGGGGAGGAGAATCAGATGACATGTGGGCATTTTTCTTAGTTCCTAGAGCTTTTGAACTTCGACAAAGATTAGACCGAGGGAATCCTAGAGAAGTCTTGGGACTCTTCAAACCCTGCTCTTCTGGAGCATTGGACAAGAACTTCTGGGCCAATTTATAACATGTCGTAGTTTCTGTGTCTCAGGCACCAAGACATCCTCCAACAGATTTAGGTACAGATCTGTTGGGTCATTCTCTCTCCATGGTCCCTGCTGGGTCCTCTGGTCTAGGTACTGCTCTGTTTCTCTAGGAGCCACTCTGGGCACCTCCTGGGGCAGAGGTGTCTTTCCAATTGCTAAATAAGGTGGTGGCTTCTGAGGTCCTCTCAGAACAAAGGTTTGATTTTCTGAGGGACTCACTTCGGTGTCCTAGGAATTTGTGGACACCTGTTGACTGCCATTTCTAGAAGCATCATCCTTGATGATCCCAGTGCTTTCATAATAAGCCACACGCTTGGCTCGTAAGAGGTTCAGGTCTCGGATTCGAGGAGTGTCTGCATCATTCCACAGAGAACATTCAGTTAGTGAGGGGAGTGAAGGATCCATCTATAAATACAAAGGCAGAGACATTAAAAAAAAAAAAGAAAGAAAGAAAGCCATCTATCACTTTTCTATCTAAAATGTGACCCTACTATATTCACTAACATCCTACAACCCAACTATCATTTTTATAACAACTTGAAGCAGTTCTGTAACTACAAAAGGCAACCAATGTGTCAAGAGAAACAAAGACAATTTTCACAATTATGGTTTTATCAAATTCAGTCATACTCTGGGTCTTAGTCACTGACTGAGAAAGCTTAATTTTATCTTTTGAAGGGGATATATGCTAATCAAGTGAATATAAATAGAAAAATGTCTTTTAAATAAAGTTAGTCTGGTTTATTTCAAGGTTTTTATACTATTTAATTTCTTTTTTTACCAAGCATATCAATTACTATGATTTTTATAAATGGCATAGTAATTTAAAAAGAACAAAAAGAAGCAAGTCTAAAAGGAGAGGAAAGAGGACAAGATAGGAAAGGAACATTTATTCAGACCCATTTAATACAATCATCTTGTACCAATTTATCCCTCTTCTTTCCTCTCTCTAAAATCAATAAAACTATTTTTTTAAATGTTGAAAATCCACTATCCAACTATTTTTTTAAATGTTGAAACTCCACTATCCAACATTCTTATTTTATAGATGAGGGGACTGAGGCATGGAATGATTAAATAAATTGTTCAAGGTCAGCCATACGAAGAGCAGCAGGGCCAGGACCAAGGCCTGGGCTCCACAGTGATGGGGACCAGGCACTGTGAGGAGTTCTCAGACTAAAGCATTCCTATCAGCCCTCATTTACTATTCCTGCCCACCTCAGGCGATGCCAACACTCAATGGGTCTCTTCTGAAACTACACCATTTTTAATGTCAGTATCATTGCTTGGAATTACATCGTTTATTGCTTCTTTAGTCATGCGTATATTGCTTGCCTGAATTATTTTTACTTGAATTATCTGATATTTTTACCAAAACAGTCATTTTGAAACAACTCAACCTCTGAAAGAGCCTGGTATTCACACTTAAGCAAAATAGGACACTAGAGAAACTCTTCCCTCAGTTCCTAACTTTTCTTCATTCTCTTTTGAAGTAAAGAACATTTTATTCTAGACTGGCCCCAATAGCCTTGGCATCACTGGACGAACTCATCAAGAAATAAGATTCAGGGACTGTGGAAATTAGTCAATAGGGCATTGTGGTCTCAATTTTCTAACCATTTCTAATTACATTGCACATTACATTGTCTTGAATTGACCTTATGTTTGTCATGATGCAGATCAGGATGTCATTAGGGCCACAATGGGGTAAAAATTTCTTGGTTCTTGTCTAGGCCAACTGTGACCGTCACTTGTTAGAAATAGACACTCTTATCCAGAGAGAGTAGGACCGCAGCTATGCCTATTGCTTCCAAGTCTCAAGGGAATCTGTGGCTTTTGGAAACCAAGTGTCCCCAAATAGCTTTCTTACCGTAGACAATGATAGCATGACCCAAGGTCAGAAAGTTGCATTCCAATAACTTCAGAAATCCAGAAACCAGTAACTTATATAAAAAAAAAATTAACTCTTGGTGTGTGTGTGTGTGTGTGTGTGTGTGTACATAATTGTCTAGAATCTCTATGAACAATTGTGTAATCATGACAGTAATAAAATAATAATTGCTAACACTTAATGCTTTGAAAACAGAGAGGCTAAGTTACTTGCCCAAGGTCACACAGCTCATAATTGGAAAAACCAGAATTCCAGCCCTCGCCTACTGGTTCCAGAGTTCTTGTTCTTAACTCTTCAATTTCCTACTTCTCACTTTTATTTAGTTGGCTCTATAGTAAATAACCAACACATAACTCAAGTTGTGTTTTTAGATCCCAACATGACAGGTGATTAGTTCTAACACAAAAAGATTGGCCCACCCATGGAATAGAAAACATCTGAATTTAAATAAAAAAATAGTTTAAATTATTGTTTATAATCACTTAAACATGGTACAGAAATGGCAGTGCTGATACATGTAGATAGATGTTAGCTTAATAAATCTGTATCTCATTTCTTGTTAAATACCAAGATATTTTTTAGACCTCAGTGCTTCATGGTTTCAACAGTGTTTCTTGCAACCCACTAAAGTTTTCCAAGAATTAAGCCTTACCTCCCTGCCCCTCTTCACACTGCAGTCTGCACATGCCACCTACAGGCATAACATGATGCTGGTTTTCTCCAGGGCAGCCAACAAGACTGTTTAACTGACTGTCATCCCTAAAAACGCTGGGAGGCAGAATGGAAGTCAAGTCAAAGGCAAGAGGGATAGTTAGCACAAAACCAGCGACAATGACAGGGACAGCAGGGGGAGGGATAAAGAAAATGGCAGTTAATTGGGAGAAAAGGAAACAGAAGGGTTATCTCCATTAATATAATGGCTGGGAAAACTAGAAGAGAGTACAGCAATTACAAACCGGAAACGGAATTTATCGTTTACCTTACTAGCAAATCCAAACCACCATGAGCTCAGGTAAATGATTGCAATGCACAAGAGATTCTTCTTCAAGGAAGGCAAACCAGGACACACAACATAGGCTTTACAAAATACTACACGTTCTATGGTAAATCTCCTCCCTTCAAGTCTCCAACAGACTCCATTGTTCTGTTTCTGGTGCTTACACAATACCTTCTTAGTGTAAAATAACAAAACAGCCCGCAATTCCATCTCAGGCAAGCCTATGATAGAAGGAGCAGATAGAGAAAATTCTTCTCATTTTCCCAGTCCCTGTTTTAAAGTAGAAGCTTCAGGATTTTCAAGCCTGGTCCCAGGTGAAAAAAACCTATCCTCTAAATGAGGAGCTATTATTATTCACGTTCTTTCTCTTCACATGCACCGGCTGGCTTGTTGACTGGCTAAAGAATGGCACACCTATACCATCAAAATTTCACTTTTCATTTTCACTTTTAAAAAATTCTACCTTCCCCTTAATCACTACTACAACATTTCAGATGCTCTGGTAAGCAATATAGTATTGTGGGAAAAGTACAGATTTTGGAGTTAGGCAAACAATCCTGGGTTTAAATGCCAAATAGCTCCACCACAAGTCATTAGTGTGTTTTAACTTTAGTTTCCTCCTTCATAAAAAAAAAAAAAAGTGAGGGGAAGGGACACTTATACTCCTTCCCTATCTTATGCTGCAGGAATAAATGGGGGTAAAGTATTTAGGGGCCAGAAAAGGTTATTATAAATCGTTAAGTTTCTTTCTCCTCCTAATTTATATGAAAAAAGCAAAAACTCTCAAGTACTCATTATCTTTGTTCTTTATTTATTTGTCAAACCTTCCTGGGAGCCTACAGTCTGCCAGATTCAGAACCTAATAAAATAGGTGTGGTTGTCACTGACCCATGGGACTATAGAGGTTGAGGGGAGCACAAAAATAAACAGCTCATTGTTAACTGAGTGGGTGAATTTGCTTAACTTAATAAGGGAGGTGAGGATTGAATGAAGGCTCCATTGGGGTAAAAGGAAATGAAGCTAAATTTAGAGTACTCACTGTGAGCTTGGAGGCTAGACCTGTGAGGGTTTAATTCTGGACTCCATCCGCCACGGGGCAAGTTTCTGAAATTCTCTGTTCCTCCCTTTCTTCTTCTCTAAACTGGAGATAATGGCAATATCCCATTGGGTTTTTATGCAAAGTAAAAGCAACACCCCTCGCTAATGTCCCCCACTTCTTTATGTGCACTCATTCCATTTACCAACAGGCTTCCATTTAGCCTCTGACTATCTTGAACAGTAAAGGAAGCACCCTGACTCAGAGGTCAATCCATGTCCAAAAATAAAAACTGGCAGCCCACCCCCAACCTTCGTGGGACCTAACTAGCTAAAACATGCTCTAGACCAAGCTACCTAGCAGCATCTTTTGAGGATACGCCCAGGCCTAAGGGTTGACAACCAGGAAAACCAGCACATGCAGAAGGTGAGATCCTCTCCTCAGGGAAGTTGATTAGAATGAGCTGGGTTTCTTGATTAGAAAAAGGAAGTTTCTGAGCGCCAAGCTCAGCTCAGATGCTTCTGGGAGCACAGCCTTTGCATTCCCACCTGAGTCTCCTGAAATTCTGACCCCCCTCATTGGTTCAGCTGAGGCAGCAGTCCTTCAGAAGAAAGGTGGAGCTGGAAAGTAAAGTAAGACCCAGGAAGTCCATGGTCTGGGAATCAGCTCTGTGTAGCCGGTTACTGGCACAAATGCATAAGCCACATCCCTAAGTGTCCTCTTGCACCAAATCATGGATTTTTTTCAGCTAGGGGTCAGTCTGTCCCAAGCATTTAAAACTGGAGGTAAAATGTTACATAAAAGTGCTAGAACGACACCCTCGAAAACAGAAACAAAAACTCTTAAAGCTTCTTTTTAATTTAAAAAAAAATGGGCACAAGAAATACTCAAATCAACAATAATAATAATGAAGTTACTTCTTAGCTTGACTGACCTGGGCCGGAAACCCCCTTGCTTTGTCCTGCCGAGGGCCTTGGGGCAAACAGGTGGAACCTGAAACAGCTCTGAAACCTAGAAGCAGGAGATGCGCGGCCCAGGTCGCCATGGAAACCGAGGCGGGGGCGGTCCCGACACGTGGGTGGGATCCCGCAGAGGATGCTGGGTAGGCGCCGTAGTGGCCCCTGTGGGCTTAGCGCATATTGAGGGCAAACAGTGACTTCTGGGTTCCCGTGTCCTGCGAGAGGTTAGCCCCTGCGGGGACCCGGAAAGGAAAAAGGAAAGTTGTTTCATCTCCAGAGCTGCCAGGTGAGCAGAATCACCTGTATGGAAACCAAAATCTCACTGGTTAGAAACTCGGACCCCCGTTCCCACTCCTGTCCTGATAAATCAATATCTCCGCGGCGAGGACCCAGAATCTGGATTTAACCAGGTGCTTTATAGGGTCGGCGGGAGGTTGGGAGACACCGCCTTCGCCTAACCTTTTTACTCAACACCGTCACCACCACCTTATAATGGTAAAAGAATCCGCACCCCAGTATCCTCCCCAGCGCCTCTCGAAGGCGGGAGGCGAAGTGGGGGGAGCGAGAGGGGTGGGCAGGTCCTTGGAGTAGGAAATGCAGAGCCCATTCAGTTGCTTGAATTGAGGTTTAGTAAGCTGCTCTTTGCAGGTGTCCCACTGGGGGGCAGCGTCGTTCTTCATGCCTGTGCGCAGCGTAAAGCAGTGGTCCGAGGTGCTCCTTCCCGTTAATTCTGGCTGCAGTCTCGTGAAATATAAACTCGATTAGAAAGCGGAGCTTGGATGCTGAGAGATATCTCCTTAGGAGGTGTGGGGCAGTATCAGAGCCTACGGGTCTCAACGTGAGAAGCTCTTGGCTCCAATTCTTGGTTTACGCTTAAGGTTGAGAACAAAGAATCCAGGCTTGTAAAGCAATGAGGTTCTTGTTGAGAATGACATGTGCACTAGACAACAGATTTCTCAGCCCTCTGAGCCCTATCCTTTATTGGGCAATTGGATGAGACCTCGGGAATGATTCTGACAGCCCCAGCCCTGGCTGGACTGCAAACTAGGCCTGGACCCTGGAAAACGGCCAGTCTCATCTCATTTTCTGGTGAAATGTGGGAGGGACACCTCCTGCACTAATGGGAATCGCCATGGTATAGTCCTCCCTGACAGTAAAACCTGGACCTGTAATACTTTCGCAGCCTCCCTTAGAGTCTGGGGGAGGTTCAGCCCAATAGAGGAGGATAATCTGTGGGTCTCTATTATCCTATGCTTTTACCATGCCCTTTTATAATAACCTGTTTATAGGTCTGAATTCTGTGTTATTGCTGCATAGCATATAAGCAAGCATAGCTCGTTCTATATTAGCCTGGAATGTACTTCTCCAACTTAAATTTCTGGATTGTATTTCTTTATGTCAGGGCTTTTTCTCAGAAGCTTTCCTAAATTAGCATGTATTGTGACTCCTCAAGATAAAGCAACTATATGCAGCATTTCCCACACTTCCCATAGCACCTTTTTTCTAAGAGGGACATGCAGAGCAACTAATCTGCAGGACACACCTTGGGACACAGGACACACACTAAACTGCAGTAACAATAACCTCTCACAAAGTCTGTGTAAGGTAGCATGGTACAGATGCCAACATTTGCTTTTTCAGGGAAGTGATGGCAAAATAGATTTGGGCTGCCTTCTTCAGGAGAGGGATGAGAGCAGTCATTTGAAACACAGAGGATAAAGAATTCAGTTGCCCAGAGGACACAGCAACAGTTATGTTTCAGGTGCTGGATATACTTTAGTTTACAGGCAGACCTCGTGTTATTGCATTTCACTTCATGGCGCTTCACAGATGTTGCGTTTTTTAACAAATTGAAGGCAAGACTCTCCACCAGCCAAAAGATTATTTACTGCAATGATCTGGAAATGAAACAGTGACATCTTGAGGTATACCTGTATTTAATCCTCGCAACCACTCTCTGGGAGAGATTTCAGTTTATACCCATTTTAGAGAAAAATAAACTAACACTAACTAATTGAATAACGTATCTGAGCTTGCATAGACAGGAAGCGATAGGGCTGGTATTTGGAGCCAGATCTTCCTGGAGTACATTGCAGAACCCATGCCCAGCACCAGGACAGCCAGCAGTGGGTGGGAGGCAACACTTGGTTTCATTTTCCTGGTCACCTGAGCAGTTAGTGCTGAAAAGTGGGAAAGAGAATAGTCAGCTTTCAAAGAGTGAGCAGAAGACCCCCAAGGTTGGCTATTATGGTGGCAGTATCTAAGCCTTCTTCCGAAGATATATATGGTCAGGAAAAATTAGAAAATTTATTAGAATAGTATCAAAGCGGTGACTTAGTAACTGACGGAATTTGCATAGAGTCAGAGTAGAGAGTTTAGTTAGTCTTTGAACTTCCTGGGTTTTGTTGAATGGGAGAAGGAAATGCCATTTGTCAGGCTTGGCAACAGGAGAACCAAGGTTTTTTATTTATTCTAAAAAAAATCTTTTACATTTTCATTATTTTTCCATTTCGTTTTGATGGAAAGCTAATGTGTTAGAATGAACCTGAAGAACCAGTGAAATATTTATGTGGACCAAAACACGTGAAACTGGGACTGGATTCTGGATTATACCAGTTTGGACTGCAGGTGCTAATTAAAATCATTAGCAAGATAAGATCAGCTGGAGAAAAAGTTTTGTGACTCAAAAGGACAGACATTTCCAGACACCAAAGGAGAAAGCAGTTTTGAAGGTGACACCCATGGTCCTTTAAACTTGTTCTAAGTTTCCCATCTTTTGCCATGCTCTACACAGACAGAGTGGTAGCCGCTTTGCAAAATGGAGAATGGAGATGGTAAAGTACAGAGGGATTTCTTCATGCTAAAGATCAGTTTCCAGAAAGCAGTATGACATTTTAGAACACCAGGAAACTTCTCTCTCTCTCATGTTTTAGGTTCACAGTCAAAGAAAGGCTGAATCCCCAGAGTGAATGAATCAAAATAAACCATGACATAAAAGTCTGCATTGAGCTTGCTCTTAAATGCTTGCCATCATGTGTATCCATAGAGCTCATGAGAAGGCCCATTTAAGCACAACAAAGATGCTTTCGGGAGTTCAGGAGGCTACCAGGTCAGCTGCTGGAGTTCCTCCTGGAGGTCTCCTCCTATCAGCAGGCATAGCCAGAATGCCTTTTTGTCTGAAGATCTGGCCCGGAGTTAGCCAGACTCAAAGAACACATGTCTGAGAGAGAGAGAGTTACCTGGCAGCCTCACTGTGTGAAACTGAATAAGAAGTCCCAATGAAAGTGAGGATCAGAAATTAGAAGCTGGGAATGGCACACATGCTCAGCTGCTGAAATAAAAGGGCCTGGTGCCTGCAGCTTTCATGTATGGTTACAATGATAAACTAGCAGGTGTAGCTCGCGAGTATCAGAAAATACCTGACTTGAGTAACTCTTTGACAACAGGCAGTATCCAACCTTCAAAAAAATCTATTCCCAAAGTCACTTGTATGTCTGTTGTTTGAATCTGGAAATGCTTTCATTGGCGGGACAGTTCCTATAATTCATTTACCCTCAGAGGCATTCACTCATTCTATAGTAACCAACAGATACTTAACAAGCACCTACTGTGTGCCCAGTAGCCTCCTAAACATATAGCAGTGAACAAATAGACAAAAATATTCTTGTTATCATGGCACCAATTCTAGTGGGAGGAAACAGACAGTAAATAAATAAATAATTAAGAAACGCATGTTGTACATTAGATAATGATAAATACAAATAAGGAAAAATAAGTAGGCATGGGGGAAAGATGTGCTGAGTCATGTGTTTCTGGAAGGCCTTCTTGAAAAGGGAACATTTAAGCAAGGACCTCAGAGTTGCAGAATCCTGAAGATATGTGGGGGATTGGCATCCAGGGCTGAGTGGATAATAAATGCAAAGGCCCTGTGGTGAGAGCACGAAGACCAGAAAGGAGGTGCTGTGACTGGAGCAGACTGACAGGTAGAAGGATAAGAGGTGAGGGTCAGAGAAGCAGTGGGGAGCCTAGTTCTATAGAGTTTGTTTTCCTTTTTCTCTGAGATGTGAATCTGTTGAAAGGTTTTGAGAGAAGAATGGTGTGTCCTGACTTACATTTTTAAATATTGGGATATAATACACATACCATAAATTCACTCCCCTAAAGTATACTGTGTAGAAGTTGTTAATCTTTTCAGAGTTGTGCAACCATCAGTATTATATAACTCCAGAATATTTTCATCATGCCAAAAGAAGCCCTGTGTGCATTAGCAGTCACCCCCATCCCCCCATCCCCTAAGTCCTTGGAAATGAGTGATCTACTTTCTGTCCTGTGAGCTTGCCAAGTCTGGACATTTTATAAAAGTGGAATCATAAATATGTGGCCTTTTGGACCCCGTTTTCCTTTCACTTGGCATAAAGTTTTTAGGGTTCATTGATGTTGTAGCCTGCATCAAGTCCCACTTTCTTTTTCATGACTGAATGGTATTACATAAATGGATATACCATACTTTTTTATCCATTCATCAGTTGATGAACAGTTGGGTAGTTTTCACTTTGGGGCTATTATGGATAATGCTGTTCTAAACATTCATGTGCAAATTTTTTGTGTGAACATATGTTTTCAGTTCTCTTGGGTATATACATAGAAGCAGAATTGCTGGTTTACATGGTAACTCTTTAACATTTTGAGGAATTACAAAACTGGTTTTTTTTCAGAGTAGATGTGTCAGCAATGTATGGGGGTCCTAATTTCTCCATATCCTTGCCATCTTTTATTTTATTTTATAGTAATCCTAATGTATGTGAAGTGGTATTTCATTTGGTTTTTCATTTGCTTTGAGCATCTTTTCATGTGCTTTTTGGACATATACACTTTCTTTGGAGAAATATCTATTCATATCTGTTACTCATTTTTAAATTGGGTTATTTGTGTTTTTATTTGTGACATGTAAAACTTCTTTATATTTTTATTTATTTTTTAATGTATATATATTTTTATTGATTTCAGAGAGGAAGGGAAAGAGAAAGAGAAAGAGAAAAAGAAAGAGAAAGAGAAAGAGAAAGAGAAACATCAGTGATGAGACTGAACCACTAATTGGCTGCCTCCTGTGTGCCACCTATTGGGCATTGAGCCTGCAACCCAAGCAATTCTGTGCCCTTGACTGGAATTGAACTCGGGACTCTTTAGTCCACAGGCCAGTGCTCTATCCACTGAGCCAAACCAGCTAGAGCTCTTTATATATTTTAGATACTAGATGTATGTATCTAAATGTTACCAAATATATGTTTGATAATATTTTCTTTCATTCTATGGGTTATCTTTTTCACTTTCTTGATGGTGTCCTTTGAAGCACAAAAGTGCTTAATTTGATGAATTCCAATTTATCCATTTAAATTTTGTTAATAGTGCTTTTAGTATCATTTTAAAACTGTTCTCCCAGCCGGAGTGGTTCAGTGGTTAAGCATCAGCCCATGGTTCAATTCCTATTCAGGATACATGCCCAGGTTGCAGGAACGATCCCAGTTGTGGGGATCCCCATTGTGGGGCATACAAGAGGCAGCCAGTCAATGATTCTCTCTCATCATTGATGTTTCCCTCTCCCTTCCTCTCTGAAATCAATAAAAATTTATTTAAAAGTAAATAAATAAAACCATTGCCTAATTCAAGGTCGTTAAGACATATCTATATTTTCTTTTAAGAGTTTTATAGTTTGGGCTGTTAGTTTTGTTGGTGCATACTAACAATTATAATTCTTGACAACTAGGGCCAATATTGCATTTTCAGGAAATCATATCCTGAGTTTTCACACTATAGGCCAGGAGCTCAGCCCTGTGGAAATGGAACTGAGGGCCCCGTTGGCTCCAATCTGTCCGAATCTCCCAGGAGGCCAGGGCCAGTGTAGATGGGGTGTGGACTAGTGGACAGAAAGCAATGGATTCTCAAGTAGCTGTTTAGGTGGAATCACCAAATGGAGATATCCTGACGCAACAGGCCAAAGGTTAAGCCAGGGCTGAAGTCCTTGAGGGGAAATCAGCAGCCAACACACACACACACAAAACCCACCCTCCCCCACCAAAAAAAAAGGCTAACAGAAATAAGAGGTGGAGCCAGATTATAAGAGCAAAAAAAGAGAGTCAGCAATAAAGGATTAATAGGGTACAAATGGAGACCAGTATGTAAACTTCTGGGTGATTGCTTCTCTCATGGTTTTATCTGTGGTTTGTAGGATGTGGGTATGTTGCCCCAGTGGTATAGGGTTACAGAATCAGGGAAAACACAGTTAAACAAGGCCCCCTTTTTCCATTACTTTAACCACAGGGTGGTTTTTTTCCCACTTACCTTATCTGTGTTCTTGACCAGACAGTGGGTCCTTGAGGGGAGAGTTGTGCCCTATTTTTCTCTATGTCCCCAGAGCCTGATAGAATGTCTGGAACTTAGAAAGACTAATAAATGTTAGTTTAATAATTGAACAGTGGATTTCCTATGTTGTGAAACAGAGGCTAAGGTGAGCATGAGAGAAGGCAGAAATCTGGGGGCCTGGATGAGGGTGGAGGAGAAGGTAAGGAAAACAAGGGTCTTTTTCTGAGGTTCCTTTCTAAAGCATGTTAACAACATGTCTTCAGCGGCCCCAAACCCCCATCAACCCAGAAACAACCCAACACTGGTTGTTTCTGCCCACATTCCTCTATCCTTGGCTCAAAGAGAGGCAGAACAACCAGTGCTTCATAACTTTACTCTTTCTACAACTTCCAAAAAAGGATACTAATTTGGAGGGATTTTCTCAAACTGCTACCTTTAGAGACCAACAGAAATAAAGCTTTTCCCTTTCCTCTTCTTTTTTTTCCACTTAGATTCTATTCAGGTCGTAAATACTAATGAAGGATCTTTGTACATATGAAAAACAGAAGGGAACACCCTCAAATTTCTGAGGAAAACTGAGACTCTGAATCTTTTGTGTTGGATCTAGGATAAGGACATTGGGTGAAGAGCAGGGTGAAGCTAGGGTAGGAACAAGAAGGAGATGGGTGGTATGTGGAGAGGTGCAGCAGCCAAATAGTCCTTCTAGCCACAGAGTGAGGGGCAGGTGCGTGAGCGGGGGTGAGATGTTACAAAGCAGTCCTTGGACCTTCCACATTTCAGACTCATCCCTGAACCACAGCTACAGATCTTAACTGGCTTCTGGCTCTACAAACAGGGAACAGAGAGCAGGTGGAAAATGGATATCAAAACCCTCTGCATTAGGGAAAGAAGGCCTGAACTAGAACAACAGCAGAGAGCAAGGATGTTCCAACAGCCCCTATTTCAGTGGTCACCATGCTGCTGAGAATGTGCCTGGGGATCTCATGCTGGGCCCCTGAGATTCAATTAGATATTCAGTCAATAGCGAACCTAAGAAAGACATTGTATAAAGGTCTCCCTGACTTCAAAGAGGAGCCCAGTGAAAGATATCCTTGAGAACAGGAAGCAGCCTTGAGTAAAAAGGACAGTAGAGAAGGGATCTACCAGAGATGGGAATTTCGGGGAATAAACACTATATAGTCAAATTTAGCTTGTGTATCTTGATTACATGACTTGGTTCCCATGAATTGGAGAAGTGGCATAGAAGATCATAGAAAGGGTAGCCAATGTCCCCTTCAAGTATTTGGCCTTTTACATAGTTTTAGGAGGATCCAACAACCCTGGAACTTCCTTTGTCTTCTGTAGGATAATTTGTTTGGGCTCTGCCAAATCCTCCTGAAGCCAAATGCTCTTTGCCTCCCTGTTTCCTATCTTTATATAAAGAAGAGGCCAGGTATTTATGTCACTTGTTCTCTAAAATTCACTTCATTTGGGTATTACATTACAAAAAAGATGCTCTTTCCAATTAAAATAATTGATTATGAAAAGAATCCAAACCCATAGTAGTAAGCCTGAAAAAGAAAGTTACAAAGAACAAAATAAAATTACCCATAACCCTACTGTGCAGGAATATCCAGTGTTTGATAGCTTTGTATTTTTATTTTTTTCAGAATTGGAATAATGCTAAATCCTTCAATGTGGGGCAAAGGGTCTGAGCAGAGGGTCTTTGAGATGTTCCAGTTTATTGCTCACAATAAAAATACACCTAACTGCCTGTGTCCTAGGCCTGCTGCCTCCATCATCTGTCTACCCCTAACTTTCCCCATGGCAGCACTGAGTGCTCATGTAGGGGACATTCTACTCTCCCTGGCTACATGACTTCTCTCTTTTCTATTCTTTCATGCCTCCTAGTTGGCTCCAAATATCCAGTTCTGATGCACAGCCTTGCAGTCCTGTGTCTGACCAGCTGTTGACCATCCAAGAGGCCCCTTGACATGGTCCATTGCTTTGGCCCAATGACATTAAATGTCACTCTTCTTTTCAACTGCATACATTTTTTTGGATTCTCTGAACAGGCTATCAGATCTCTGGCCTCCAGCCCACAGGTCCTGCCAGTATATTACGTTTCCAAAAGTTTGGCCTGTAGGCCCAGGTCAAACGTAAGTTGCATGTAAACTGCTCCCTTCTCTGTAGACCTCATGAGCTGCCCCTGCTCCACCATGAGAAGTAGATCTCTAACTTTGGCTAAATCCTTTTGCAGGCATGCTAATTCTTACTTGAAGGAAAGAATTTGTGTTCTTCCAGAAGAGAATTCCCATTATATGCTCCCAGGACAAGAGAAAGGCCACTCCCTCTAGCCTCCTTCAAGACATTCCATTCTGTATAAGCAGGACTAGGCTTCTTTTGATCTCTGCCTCTTTGCTTAACTAAAGTTTTCCTTCATTTGCAACTAAGCTTCTAACAAAATGAATTGCCCAAGTTTTCCTGACCATACATCTTTTGAAGTAGGCTTACCTCCTGCCCCCATCAAATCCAACACAGGTCTTTCTAATGCTCCCTATTTGATAGCTGACTGTCCTCTCTCTCCTCTCACTTTTCACTCGTAATTACTCAAGTGACCATGAAAATGAAACCAGTTGTAATCCCCAAACCTTGCTGGCTGCCCTGGTGCTGGGCGTGGGTTCTGCCATATATTGAGAAAGACTGACTTCAAATATCAGCCCTATCAATTCCTGTCTACACACGTTTGGCCATGGTATTTGAGTAATTCATGAGTGCCCATTTTGTTTTTAACACAAAACAATACCAGAAAGGAGAAAGTAGCAGAGAGAGAAATCAGGACATCTGCAGAGAGTCTCCCTCGAGTATTCAGCAGAGTAGTGATCAACACAAGTACATGAGGCAGCTACTTCATAACTAGGAAAGAGCCACCCAGAGAGATTAGAAGCAGTGTCTGTTCCCATCAGTAAGACTGAAAACTCATCCATCATTCATAGAGCTTTTGGTAGAACACACAGAAGATTCTTGCCTCACAAGTGGGGAATTCTTAGTTCTGTAACAAATTCTGCTCCACTCTCTCCTAATACTTCTTAAAAGCAAGAGCCAGAAGTTTCAAACTGTTTCTAAGAAACCTAGATTCATCTCAGAACAAAGCAAAAATATTTATAGGAATACAAAAATAGACAGCATCCAACGAAGTAAAATTAACAATATCTGGCATCCAATTAAAATTTACTGCTTAAAACATTACCATATATACAAAGAAGAAGAAAAGTGTGACACATAATGAGAAGAAATTCAATTAAACCCAGAACTACCAAAGTGCTTTCATTAATAGCCAAAGACATTAAATATGTTCTATCTGTTCAACAGGTTAAGTAGAGACATGAAAAGGAGAGGTGAGAATCATTATCCTTGCCTTGAACCTGATCTTTAGTGGGAAGGTTTATCACCATAAGTATGATGTTAGCTATAATTTTTTGTTGCAGATAATCTTTATGAAGTTGAGGATATGTTCCCCTTTATTCTAGTTTACTGAGAGTTTTTATCATGAATGGGTGTTGGATTTTATCAAATGTATTTTCTGCATCTATTGATATGAATATGTGATTTTTCTATAGCTTGTTATGATGGGTTGTAGTTGTTTTCAAATGTTAAACTAGCCTTGTATAAAGCCTACTTGGTCATAGTACTTAATTCTTTTTATACATTGTTGGAGTCAAATCACTAATATTTTATTGAGGAATTTTGCATCTGTGTTCATGAGATATGTTGGTATGTAGTTTTCTTGTGGTTTTTGTCTGCTTTAGGTATCAGGGTGATACCTCATAAAATGACTTAGTAGGTATTCCTTCTGCTTTTAGGGATTGTGGAGAATTTATATAATTTCTCCCTTAAATATTTGTTAGAGTTCAACAGTGAATCCATCTAGCCTGGTGCTTTCTGTGTTTTGGAGGGTTAATAATTACTGATGCAGCATTAAATAGATTCAGATTGTCCTTTTTTTCCTGTGTGCATATTGGTAGATTGTGTCTTTCAAGATATTGGTCCATTTCATCTAGGTTATTAAATTTGTGGAGATTTGTTTATAGCATTTTTATTATCCTTCTAATTTTCAGGAGATCTATATTGTTTTTACTTTTTGCATTTCTGGTAATGATTTTTGTCCTCCCTTTTTTCTTAGTTAGGCTGGCTAGAGGTTTATCAATTTCATTGATCTTTTCAAAGTCACATTTTGGTTTCATTGATTTTCTCTATGATTTCTGCTTTAATTCTTATTTATTTTCTTATGCTTACTTTAGATATAATTTGCTCTTCTTTATCTAGTTACCAAAGGTGGAAATTTAGATAGTTGATCTTTAAAAATGTTTATAAAGTAAGACTTTTTAAAATTTTATTGAGGTACTAGAGGCCCAGTGCATAGATTCATGCACCACTGGGGTCCCTCAGCCTGGTCTGTGCCCTCTCACAATCTGGGACTCCTTAAGGGATGTGAAACTGCTGGTTTTGGCCTGATCCCCTCAGGCCAACATCCCTCGAGGGATGTAGTAGTGCACAAAGTGGCAGGCGGCCAGGGCGTCACTCCCACTCATCTGGCCCCACCACACCTGCTGCCACAGCTCAGTAGAGCTGTTGTGGAGGCGGGAAAGGTTTGTGCCTCCACAGCTGCACTCGCCAGCCATAAGCCCAGCATCTGACACCCATTGGTCAGCTGAGTGGTGCTCCTGCTATTGGAGCACACTGACCATCAGGCATTGAGTGTCTACTTCTGGTGGTCAGTGTGCATTATAGCTACTGGCAAGTCATCTGGTCATCCAGTCATCTGGTCATCCAGTCATTGGTCGACTAGTTGCTTAGACTTTTATATATATAGGTAATTGACAAATAAATTATAAGATATTTAAAATGTACAATGTGCCCTGGTCAGGTAGCTCAATTAGTAAGAACATTGTCCCCAATATACCAAGGTTGCAGGTTTGGTTTCTGGTCAGAATACATATAAGAATCAACCAATGAAAGCATAAATGAGTAAAACAATAAATTGATGTCTCTCTCTCTCTCTCTTTCTTCCTCCTCTTCCTCTTATTCTTCTTCTTTTTCTTCTTCTTCTTCTCCTCCTCCTCCCTCCTTTCCTCCCTTCCTCTCACTAAAATCAAATTTTTAAAATTAAACCTTTATCAATGCTAACATTTGCAAATATGTTCTCCCATACAGTGGGCTTTCTTGTTGTTTTGTTGATGGTTTCTTTTGCTGTGCAAAAGCTTTTTATTTTGATGTAGTCCCATTTGTTTATTTTCTCTTTAGCTTCCCTTGCCCTTGGAGCAGTATCACTGAAAAAGTTCTTTCAGTATATGTCTGAGATTGTGCTGCCTGTGGATTCTGATAGTATTTTTATGGTTTCCCATCGTATGTTTAAGTCCTGTATCCATTTGGAGTTTATTTTTCTGTATGGTGTAAGTTGGTGGTCTAGTTTCATTTTTTTGCATGTATCTGTCCAATTTTCCCAACACCATTTATTGAAGAGGGTGTCTTGACTCCATTGTATGTTCATGCCTCCTTTGTCAAATATTAATTAAGTATGGTGGTTTGGGTTAATATATGGATTTTCTATTTTATTCCATTGGTCTATGTGTCTATTCTTGTGCCCGTACCAGGCTGTTTTGAGAACAGTTACTTTGTAATATAACTTAAAATCTGGTATTGAGATACCACCTACTTTATTCTTCTTTCTTTGGCTATTCGGGGTCTTTTTTTGTTCCAGATTAATCTTTGGAGAATTCTTCTTAGGTCTGTGAAATATGTTGTTGGTATCTTAATGGGTAGTGCATTGAATCTATAGATTGCTTTGAGTAGTATGGACATTTTAATGATGTTGACTCTTCCAATCCATGAGCATGGTATGTTCTTCCATCTGTTTACATCTTCCCCTATCTCTTTTTTCAGTGCCCTATAGTTTTCTGCGTATAGGTCTTTTACCTCCTTAATTAGAATTATTCCTAGGTGTCTTAATTTTTTTTGGTGCAATGGTAAATGGGATTGCTTTTTTAGTCTCTCTTTCTGTACTTTCCCTATTGGTGTTAAAAATGCCATAGATTTATTGGCATTAATTTTGTATCCTGCTACATTGCCGAATTCATTAATTAAAGAAACCATCAATAAAACAACAAGAAAGCCCACTGTATGGGAGAACATATTTGCAAATGTTAGCACTGATAGAGGTTTAATCTCCAACATCTACAGCCAACTTATACAACTTAATAAAAGGAAGATACACGATCCAATAAAAAAATGGGCAACAGACTAGAACCTTTTCGAAAGATGACAGAAGGAAGGCCAAGAGACACATGAAAACATGCTCAAAGTCCCTAATTATCTGAGAGATGCAAATCAAAACGACAATGCAATACCATCTCACACCTGTCAGAATGGCAATCATCAACAAGTCAACAAATGACAGATGTTGGTGAGGATGCAGAAAAAAAGGAACCCTCGTACACTGCTGATGGGAATGCAAACTGCTGCAGCCACTGTGGAGAACAGTATGGAGTTTCCTCAAAAAACTAAAAATGGAACTCCCATTTGACCCAGCAGTCCCACTCTTAGGAATAGTTCCTAAGAAACTAGAAACTAGAAACACCAATCAGAAAGGATTTATGCATCCCTATGTTCATAGCAGCACAATTTACAATAGCTACAAATTGGAAATAGCTACAATTTGGAAACAGCCTAGGTGCCTGCCAGCAGATGAATGGATCAGAAAACTATGGTACAACTACACAAGGGAATTCTATGCTGCAATAAAAGAGAAGGTATTCTTACCATTTGCAGCAACCTGGATGGAATTGGAGAGCACTATGCTAAGTGAAATAAGCCAGTCAATGAAGGAGAAACACCACATGATCTCACTCATTTGTGGATAATAAAGAACATTATAAACTGATGAACAAAAGGATAGATACAGAGGCAGTCAAGCATCAAACAGACTGTCAAATTACAGCAGGAAGGTTAGGGAGAGGTGGGATAAATAAGAGATCAACCAAAAGACTTGTATGTATGTATATAAGCATAACAAATGAACACAAGAAACTGAGGGTTAGGGTATGCCTGGGAAGATATGTATACATGTAACACATTATTAAAAAAAAGGAACCAGCTCTTGAAAAAAAAGTAAAATAAAATAAAATTCCCTTGCTGGCCCCACAGCAAAGGCAATTAAAGTAAAATAAAATAAAATAAAATTTTTAAAAATGTACAATATTATTTTTATATACCTTGTGAATGGGCTCCCCCCATTGAATGAACATATCCATTACCTCACATGTTTAGTATTTGTTTATGATGAGAACATCTAAGTTCTCCACTTTTAGCAAATTCCAGTTATATGATGTAGTGTTATCAACTGGAGTCACCACGTTACACATTACTTCCTCAGAACTTATATTGAAAGTTTGTACCCTCTTAACAACCTCACCCTATTTCCTCCACCTTCACCCAGATGCTGGAAATAATTTTTCTATTCTGTTTCTATAAGTTTGACTTTTTCTTAAGGTTCCACATATAAGTAAGTAATATCAGACATTATTTGTCTTTCTGATTAATGTCACTTCCATAATACCATCCATATTCATCCATGTTATTATAAAAAAAAGATTTTCTTATTTTTAAAGCTTAATAATATTCCATTATATATATATATATGTGTGTGTGTGTATATATATATATATATATATATATATATATATATATATGCCACATTTTGGGGTCCATTCATCTATTAGACATTTAGAATATTAACATATCTCAGCTATTGTGAATAATGTAGCAGTGAACATGGGAATACAGATACCTCTTTAAGAAAATAGTTTCCTTTCTTTTGGATATATACCCAAAGGTGGGATTTCTGGATCATATGGTATTTCTATTTTTAATTTCTTGAGGAACCACCATACTGTTTTTCATAGCAGTTGTACCGCTTTATATTCCCTCCAACAGTGCACAAGGGTTCCATTACTTTCCACTTTCTCACCAGCATGTATCTCTTGTCTTTTCAATGACAATTCTCCTAAGAAGATGAGGTGATAATCTCATTGTGGTTTTGATTTGTATGTCCATAATGATTAGTGATGTTGAGCATCTTCCCATGCACCTGAGGGTCATTTGATGTCTATTCAGGTGTTTTGTCTATTTTTTCATTGGATAGTTTGGTTTTTCTTGTTTATTTGTTTGCTATTGAGTTGTATATGTTCCTTGTGTATTTTAGATCAGCAGTCACAAACCTTTAAGACCTCACAAACCACCACTGGTCCATGGACCACTAGTTGGCAACCACTGTTTTAGGGTATATCCCTTTATTGAATACTAGAGGCCTGGTGCACGAATCTATGCATCAGTGGGGTCCCTCAGCCTGGTCTGTGGGATCTGGCCAAAACCAGCTCTCTGACATCCTCTGAGGGGTCCCAGATTGTGAGAGGGCTCAGACCAGGCTGAGGGACCCCACAGTGCACCATCAGGGCTGGGGAAGGACATGGGAGGTTGGCCTGCTGGGGAGGGGTCACGGGAGAGCTCCAGGGCTGTCTGGCCCATCTTAGTCCTGATCAGTCAGATCCAAGCAGCAAGCTAACCTACCATTTGGAGTCTGGTGGTCAGTGTACATCATAGTGACTGGTCGACTATCTGCCCCCTGGTGGTCAGTGAACATCATAGCAAGCAGTTGAATGGTCTTAGTATCATTAGCATATTACATTTTAACTGGTTGAACGAGCAACCAGCCAACCAGACACTTAGCATATTAGGCTTTTATTACATAGGATTATATAGGATCTGGTTTGTAAATATTTTCTCCCATTCTATATGTTGTCTTTTCTTTCTTTTTTTTTAATGGTTTCCTTTGCTAGCATATGCTTTTCTTAGTTTGATATAGTCCCATTTGCTTGTTTTTGCTTTTGTAGCCATTGCTATTGGTGTGAAATCCAAAAAATTATTACCACAACCAATGTTAGGACTTTCTCTCTGATGTTTTCTTCTGGAAGTCTTCTGATTTTAGGTCTTATACAGGGTGTCCCAAAAAAATTTATAGACACTCTGAATGATTAAAAGTGTGTTTTTAACATACACACTTCCTTTTCAAAAATTTAAAGACTCTACAAAATTGAATACATTTTTTTTTTGTCAATACCTGTTTTCAAACTGCTAACAGTTGTGGTCCAGGCACTGCTAATAATGTGAAGCAGTGGAATCACGAACATCAGGAATAATTTCATTTAGTATTTGTATGCCCTCACACTATGTTGACTGTTGCCATTTTTGTATTGTAAACTTTATCTTTTATGTATCTCCATAAATAAAAAAGCTAGTGGCACTTTACAATACATTTTTTTTGTTCAGAGCTTATTCTAGCTTCATCTACTATTTCAAAACATTTAAACCTGAAAAGGAGTGAAAATTGAGTGAATTACCAGCTGTTAAAGTGTGTATACAATTTTTAGGACACCCTATATTTAAGTCATGAATCATTTTGAATTGATTTTTGTGTATAATCCACTTTCATTCTTTTGCATGTTGCTGTCCACTTTTCCCATCAATTATTTATTGAAGAGGCTATCCTTTCTCCATTGTATATTTTGGCTCCTTTTTTATAAATTAATTGACTGTGTATACATGGTTTATTTCTTCACTCCATCCTGTTCCATGGATCCATTATTTTTATGTGTACATCATACTATTTTGACTATTATAGATTTGTAATATAGTTTACAAAAGGAAGTGTGATGCTTCTTTTTTTCTTATTGAAGAAATTGCTTTGGCTATTTGAAGTCTTTTGAGATTCCAAACAAATTTTAAGATTTTTTTTTCTATTTCTGTGAAAAATGCCATTGAAATTTTGATATGGCATTGAAATCTGTAGGTACTTTGGGTAGAATGGACATTTTAATAATAATCTTTCAATCCATAAGCTTGGAATATCTTTCCATTTATGTATGTCTTCTTCAGTTTCTTTTATCAATGCTTATGTTTTTAAGTGTATAGATCTTTCACTTCCGTAGTTGAATTTATTCCTAAGTATTTTATTTTTTATTCTATTATATATGGGATTATTTTATTAAGTTCTCTTTCTGATAGTTCATTGTTAGTATATAAAAATGTAGCTAATTTCTGTATGTTGATTTTATATTCTGAACTCACTGAATTTGTTAATTATTTTCAACAGTTTTTTTGTTTGAGACTAAGATTTTCTGTATATAAGATTATATCATCTGCAAACAAAGACAGTTTTTATTCTTTTCAGTTTATATGCCTTTCTTTTCTTTTTTTTGCCTGATTAATCTGGCTCAAACTTCTAGTACTATTGTTCCTGATCATAGAGGAAAAGTTTTCATTCTTTCACCATTGAGTATGATATTAGCTGTGGGCTTGTCATATTCACTGAGTAGCCAGATTATTATGATCTCTGAATGCATAATAATCTGGCCACTCAATGTATATCCTATATAATAAAAGGCTAATATGCAAATTGTTCCCTTGACCAGGAGTTTAACCAGCAGGCAGGCCGGCCAACTGCCCATGTCCCTTCCCTCTGGCCAGACCCCACCCATGCACGAATTCATGTACTGAGCCTCTAACACACACACACACACACACACACACACACACACACACTCACACACACACACTCATTGAATAGCCAGATTATTATGCATTCAGAGATCTTAGTAATCTGGCAACTCAGTGTGTTTTTTTAATTAAATTGAGGTATGTTCCTTCTCTACCCAATATGTTGAGTGTTTTTTTATCATGAAAGGACGTTGTATTTTGTCAAATGCTTTATCAGCATCTATTAACATCACATAATTTTACTTTTCATTCTATGAATGTGGTATATTACATTTATTGATTTGCATATATTAAAACATGCATGCATGCCAGAAATAAATTTAGCTTGATTGTGGTGTATGATCTTTTTAACATGCTGTTAAATTTTATTTACTGGTATTATGTTGAGAATTTTTGCATCAATTTTCAGCAGAGATATTGGCCCATATTCTTTTTCCTAGTAGTATACTAGTAATTATCTGGCTTTGGTATCTGGTAATGCTGGCCTCATCAAATGCATTTAGACTGTTCCTCCTCTTTGGAAGAGGTTTATCTCTTCTCTCTTTCCATTCTTGAGCATTTTTATAATGGTTATTTTGAAATCTTTGCCTTGTAATTCCTATATCTCTGTTCCTCTAGTACTGGGGTCTGGATATTTCATTTGTCCTTTGATTGGACCATGTTTCCTTATAGTATTCCTTTTTATCTTCTGTTGGGTTTCAGCATTTGTAAAATCTGCCACCTCTTCCAGTCTTTACACTTTGATCTTAAATAGGGAGGACTTAAGTTAGCTAAAGATTCTGGAGACTTCTCAAGCCCTTTGTGAATTTGTGTCCTCTCTAGGATTGAGTATGTAATCTCCTAATTGAAGATTATTCCAAGATTCTAGTGAGGAACTCCTATTGGTATCTCTCTCTTGTTTTGTAGCCTCTTTGGTGCTATAGTAAGCTATGATATCAGATCTTCATCTAGTGTCAGTCTGTGGTACTATCCTCTGTTGTGCTTTAAATGCCTTTGTTCTCAACTGCCCCCAATCTTCTACCTTGTTCTTATCAGCATTTACATCAAGTACGACAGAAACCAGGTCCTTTGACAATTCTATGAAAACTCAAAACATTGGACTTACATTCCAGTCTTCATCCCTTCCCTAGGAAGAAGTCAGGAGTTTGAAGTTTTCTCTCAGTCATGCCATGCTATACTGGAGGGAGGGACTCTGACAAGTGAGTACCACAAATTTTAATACTGAGCCTCAGTGAAGTTGGTTTCATTCTCACCTGGGATTGTAGGACCTTTTTAACTGGTTTCTGGATTTATCAGAGGCAGTCATTCCATGTATTAAGTCACTGTCCCCATGGGATAATGAGAGTCTGAGGTTTCCTATTCCACCATGTTACGCAATCACTTGTCCTTGTTTAGTTCTTTTTAGATTCAACTTGTATCTCCATATCAGACAGCTGCAGTGTTAAACCATTGCCACTGTTTTTTTTGTTTTGTTTTGTTTTTTGAGATGTGCACAGAGGAAGCTCTAAATAATGTGAAATAAAGAGAAATCTGAGAATGGAGCCTTTCAGAAAGTTGCCATACAGTTTGAATAGTAACAGTTCTCTAGGGTTGGAGCTGTTAAAGAACTCCAAGTGCATTATTCTACCCTGTGACTATAGGGCTTCTGTTTTTCACAGCTATTATACACTGAGTGGCCAGATTATTATGATCTCTGAAGGCATAATAATCTGGCCACTCAGTGTTGGCCACTCAGTGTATATCCTATATAATAAAAGGCTAATATGCAAATTGTCCCCTCGACCAGGAGTTAGACCAGTAGGCAGGCCAGCCAAACACTCATATCCCCTACCCCTGGCCAGGCTGGTCGGACCCCACCCATGTACGAATTCATGCACCAGGCCCCTAATATATATATTTTGAAGGGCCAGATTATTATGCGTTCAGAGATCATAATAATCTGGCCACTCAGTATAGTTGTGAAGTTGTTGGTTTTCTTTTTTTTGTTGTTGTTGACAGTATTACAGATGTCTCCCCATTTTCCTTCCCTTATGTCCCCCTCCACCCAGCCCCGCCCCACCCTAGCCCTTCCTCAAACTATTGTCTGTGTCCATGGGCTATGCATATATGTCCTTTGGTTAATCTCTTCCCACCCCCCTCCACCACCCTCATTGAGGTTGGTTTTCAAGGGTAATACAGGGATGGTAAGAGGGAGGTGGAAATAGGGCTAATTAAAATGTCACAAGCTCACCAATCTTACCAAGATTCAGCAGGTTTTCCTTGAGTATATTTTGTTAGTTACTTGCAAGTTTTTGGTTTATTTTCAGAGTTCTGGAAAAGTAGATTTTTATCATTTTTTTCAGTGTTCTCATTGCTTTTATGGAGAAGTGCTTCTCCATGAAATATAATTTTAACAATGTATCCCTTAATGATTTAACTAGCTGTTCCTTCAATTTTACTGAAGCAAAGAATTGGTAATGCCCTGACCTTCAAAAGATTTTCACACCCTCATAGGATAATTTACTTTCTTAATTACATAAAATTATACCAAAAAGGCTTTACCAAATCCTAGATGCAGAATTTTATTTTTTATTTATTATCTTTCATTTATAGATACATTGTTTAAACAAATATGATCACCAAATTTTGAGAAAATTGAAATAAGATAGCTCCATGTGTATACTTACTGACAGTGTTTATTGCCTAAGTGGTGGCAGATCTGGTACCAGTTCTCAGGCCAGAGAGTTAACATCTGTGCAGGGATGTGCTCCAGGGACTGATGGGCAAGCTTGCTTCCCACAACAGATTTTAGTGCTACTCCTATGTGAAATACCTCCTATTTCCCTGGGCCGGCTTCTGCTGCAAGTGGTTAGAACAGTCAGGCAGGTTGGCGAGTGGGTAGGGGCAATTGGGAAAGCAGATGAGTAGTTAAGGGCAATCAGGCTCGCAAGTAGAGGTGGTTAGGGGTGATGAGACAGGCAGGTGAACAGTTAGGGGTGATGAGGCAGGCAGGCGAGTGGTTAGGGATGATCAAACAGGTGAGTGTTTAGGGGTGTTTATGCATACAGGCAGAGTGGTTAGGAGTGCTCAGGTAGGTAGGCAGGCTGAGTGTTAGGGGAGATCAGGCAGGCAGACAGAGGTGGGTAAGGGCAATCAAGCAGGCAGGTGAGCAGTTAAGAGCCAGCAGTTAGGAGCCAGTGGTCCTGGATTGCAAGAGGGATGTCTGACTGCCAATTTAGGCCCAATCCACAGAGATCCCTGTGGGATCCAGCCTTAACTGGCAGTTGGACATCCCCCAAAAGGTTTTGGATTGCGAGAGGATGCAGGCCTAGCTGAGAGGACCCTCTCCTTGTGCACAAATTTCATGCACCAGGCCTCTAGTATGTTAATAATTGTTTTCTTCCTTGAAGGGTACTTTCCTTGGAAAACTCAAGATCCTTGTAATTATAAAATCATAATTCTTGTAGATGAGGAGACTCAGTTGATTCATATTAATTGGAGGAGATGCTATAATTTGCAAGACTTGTTTCAATACTTGGTACTCACACAAAGCTTGTCCTGTTCTGCTAAGAGTTTTTCTTTACAATCAGAAAAGTGGCCTTGGTTCTCTTTCCAAAGTGATAATGGGATAAGCATCAGCCATAGGTAAAGAGTAGAGATGTGTGCTTCTGATCAATGCCCTGGTCTTTATTAAGGTTTTAAGTCCCAAGTTTCCTCATTCATTTGCAAGCCATGTCATGCTGAGGTCAATGGCAGACATCCCCTGATGACTGAGGATCAGCCAGAAGCAGCCTTCTCCATTCCTTCCTTGCAACATTGGAGGTTGCAGAGATCTTGAACATTCTTGAGTGTGTTTAGTGTAAATCTTGCTCCTCCCAACCCCAGTTCCCAATAAATAATACACTTTGACCAAAAGAGGAATAAAATAAGTTTTATTAATGGATTGGAGAACACAGCTGGGATTTGAGGCCCACGTGAGGCTTCTTTCATCCTCTCTGAAGTGACGACAGCTGAGCCCAGTGGGCAGGGCTCGCCAGACTTACCCACCCCATCACAAACGAGGCTGGATTGTGGAGAGCAGAGTCCTGACTGGGCCCACTACGGGCAGGTCCTGCTGGATCTGTTTACTGCATGTTGACTGGATGCCCAAAAGCAGGTCCAAGAGAAAAAGAGAGAGAGAGAGAGAGAGAAGCAGGAGGTCAAGTAAGCAGGGATTTTTAGCACAGTATCTCCACCCAGAAGAGAAAGATGGCCCAAAGAGTCTCAAATTCATCAACCATAACCATCCCCAGGTTATCCCACAGGTGGACGCTCCTCCCCAGTACTTTCCTTTCAAGCTGGAATGTGTGTTTAAAAAATCTTTCCTCTGTATATTAGAGCAAGGAATGATAGAATAATGAAAGGGTTTCTACAAGAGGCAAGGTTGGGTTGGGAGCCTGGAACACTCAACAACAAAAAATGGCCAAAGGCTATTTTGTGTGAGCCTTTCAGTCTGAAGATACTAACCCCAAAAAACGGTACTGACTAGAGCTAGAATAGTAGGTCCATGTCAGCTCATGGCTGAATACTAACCACGGATTCCTTTCCTTGCATGTATTCTAGATCCTGAACCCTGGGGACTGCTGAGTTAAGAACTTGAACTTGACAGACTCCACACCCCCCGATGGCTGAAATGGATGAAGGGAGTCAGAAGGTACAAATTTCTAATTGTAAGATAAATAAGTTCTGGGGGTATAATAGAGAGTATGCTGAGTACAGTTGATAATACTGTATTGCATATTTGAAAGTTGCTAAGAGTTAGATCTTAAAAGTTCTCATCACAAGAAAAAAATTATAACTGTTAGGTAATAGATTTGCTGAACTTAATCATTTTGCAATATAATCATACATCAAATCATTGTTGTATACCTAAAACTAATAGTGTCATGTCAATTATATCTCGATAAAACGAGGCGGGTGGGGTGGGGAGGAAACTTGATAGACTTCAGAGGCCACCACAGCTGGGATACAGTTCCACTGGACACATGGTGTTCCTATAGCACAGAGTCCCTTTTGCTTCATGCAGAATAAAACCCTCTGATTTCACTGTCAGATGTCCAGTTTTAGCTTTTGGTAAATCAAAGCAGAGGGCCATGCTGCGTGGAAGAGAAGATATGGGTAGAATAGAAAAGTCAAATTCTCCCAGGGCCACGAACAGGCAGAAGGTGAATGGCAAGTGTTGCAGAGCCCAGGCTGCTGCATAGCTATTCCTAGCACAGGAAGACATCCTTTTCTGGCCAGAAATGGTGACACTAATTTCTATCACTCTAAAATCCTTCCTCCTACCTGTCATGCAGAACGCTCCTATTTTTTTCTGTTTCTCTAATTACCTTGGTGCCATAACTGTCTCTCAGATGGGTGTATTTCCAGTACACCCAACATTCCTGCTTTTAGCCAGGGTGGCTTTTGCAAAATATTACTTCCATCCATTGTCATTTTCTTCACACTGTCACCATTCAAGGGTGACCTCATTTCATGGTCCTAGATGGCACCTTTCTGTAGTTTCCGACAGGCTATTTATACAGTTTTGCTGTGAATAAAACTAAATGATTGCTGAAACATTTTTCCCCAGAGTACGTTTATTAGGGATTTCTGCCACCATATTAACATATAAAACAATCTGAATGTTGACATAGAAATGCAAATTTCACTATACAAAGATAAGGCTCCAATTATAGGTAACATGGCCCCCATATCCCTAGTATTTCAATGAAATCAATTCATTTTGAATTCTTCCCAGAGTTAATTTTATAAATATTAGACAAGCCACAAAATATATTCCAAATACATACATTTTACATGTTCCAAGCACAGACAGAAACACGATACTTTACCTACATTGTTTCATGATCCAACCTGCAATAGCACTAAAGACAAGATTGTGTGTGTATATGTATTTGCCATACGTGTGTGTGTATATAATTACATATGTACACACAGTGATTTTCATGAGAAATTGAAACCTTTGAGACTGTTTTATCGACTGTGATAACTGAGGGGAAAAGGAATAATGTCACAAATCCCTCATTTGGGGAAAAGTAAACACAACTGTGTATAAAGGGCATATCAGTGGGGTGTATACACACATATATATTTATAGATAAACACATATGCCAATAATACATATACTCACACACTTGCTTTGACCACTGTAACTCACTATATTACTATATACTTTCCATCCTGGAAGCAGTCTTTTTCTCATTTCATTCAGGCAGCTGGTGACTGTCTTCTACCAAACTTAACTGATATTTCCTAAAATGGCTCTTATTCTATCCCACTTTTAGTTTTGGTGGCTATTATTTAAGTTCAGCGGACCCTATCCCGTCAACTCCCTCACTTAAAAATATTTCTATTCAATAGTCAAGTTTTTGCCTAAGGGAAAAGAGATGTTAGCTGGAAATGTAAAAATAATAAATGTATTACTAATTAATATAGATCTGCATGGTTGGACTACATGTGATGTTTATCCTTTCAGTATTTTTAAAATATTTTATGATGGGAAATATAATTCTTCCATAATTTAAAAATATTATTTTAAAGGGCAAAGGCTAGATGATTTGGCATGGTCAGAAATTGAAGCATAATCAGAAGGGGGACACTGGTGGGCCCTTTTATCAGAAAGTATGACTTCAAAGTCATATGAAAAGGGGGGGAAATAAGTTCAATTTCAAAGCTGGTCATTTGCAAACTTCCAAAATGAACTACAGAAAATATATGTGTATATATTGTTATCCAACTTCAGGCATGAAACATTAAAACACAAAAAGAAAGCACATGAGAAAAAAATTTAATAGCAAATATTATAGTTTGCTTAACTGAAGGCTTCATAAGCTGACTTTTAAAACTTATTTTCAAAATTGAATATCTAATAAAGCACGCAGAGCTCCATGAGTAAATAGGACTGGAATGACCAGTGTGGAGATTATGCTAATATAAAACTGAAGTGTCCATTGGAGTTAGGGAGAGATTACAGGAAGCCCAATCTCTTTGTAAATGAAGGCAATGGAACATTATCAATTCATGGAGAAATCCCAAACCTCCTTGCTCTTACCTTTCTCACTTATACCACAGGATTGGTCATTATGCTGCCTGGGAAGGAAGGCATCAGAGCCTTTCTATCATGGATTTAATGGTATGAAGGAAGGTACTAGAACATTTTTCCTTTGTACTGAGTCTCACTACTTCACCCAACCTGAAATATGTCATTTAATGAATCCCCTCCACTTCTTTAATGAGAGCCCCAATTATGAATGAGTTCTTAAGGAAACTAGGAAAGGAATATAATTACTATCACAAAAGATAACTGGCATTTATGAAAAAGCCAGAATCCATTCTCTTCTCACCCCTCTCACATACACATATTTCTTTTAAAGTCCCTTCTACAGAAATACAATGAATGGCATGAAACCAAAAATGTACCTTAACATTTCTCCACTTTTATTTAGATCCACTTAAATATATTCATGTCAGCTTGGACAGCGAGTGTGCTCTTCTTTACATTATCCAATGCATTGCATCACTATCACTTCCATAAAATAGATCACCTTCCTACCACCACTTGCCTACCAGCCTCACCAAAACAGTTTTTGCTACTTGCCATTTGTCCAACATCTGCTTCCACTCTCGGATAAATGTACAATAACATGCAATTAATTGGCATATATCTTTTTACTTTAAAGTTTTGCTTCCTTAGCCAAAATATATGGACAGAATGCAAATGAAAGTAACAAGTCCTCTCATCCAAATACTTTTGAAAATGGACCCTGTGGTCCATTTGATGCTCAGTTTCTATATCCTCCAGTTCCATCATTTGTTTTAGGAGCCTACTTACTGCAGTCTTTCTACCTATTTTCTATCTCATATGCAGCTAACAACAAATTATGGTTTTTTTTTTATCCAAAAATATTTTTTAAAACAAACCTGGGCCAAAACATTAAAAAATTCCCACAATACCCTTTGTGCATTAGTCTTACAGTCTGTACAATAACTCCAGGAGGCTTCTTTTTTTTTTCTTTTTTGCTAAAAATTTACCAAAATATTCTGAACACATAAAAATATTTTTAAAAAAACAAAAACCCAGCATTAATTTAACTGTATAGGCATTGGTTAGAGGACATTATGTTCACTAAGGATTATATTCAAAAACCTTCTCTTGAATTTTGACTAAAATTCTGATTCTGAACCTTATATCTTATAATGATAACTATTAAAAAGGGGAGGGGGAATCTAATTCAGCTCAATGTATTATGTATTATAATAGATAAAGAGTCTGCCTGTGATATAATAAAAATAAACATTTTAGGTTATTTAAAGGCCATCTTCCTGACCTATAACTGAAATTGCTGTGTTTGATTTAAACTTATTAAGTGCAGTTTATTATGGAAAGCTAACTTAAAGTTCTGAGTAAGGAACACGTGATGACGGCTCCATGACCATTCAGAACCAGGCATTTGCTTGAGAAAAACACATCACTAATATTGAATATAGCCCTTAGTCATATGAGATATGTATTTATGAGCAACCCAGCATGTAGAGAATGAGGTTTACTTTGCCAGCCACCCACTCCTTGAGAGGACAGTAATATTCATAGTGAAACTGCTCAAACTCTGGCGTCTGGCGGATTTCACATAAGAAGGAGAGATCAATACCTGACTCCAAAAGGAGGAGGAGCAGGGGGAATACAAAGAGCAGCAGCCCAAGGCCCACCACAAGGAGCCTGGAAAAACTCTTGACCAGTGGGTTCACCCGAATATGGCCGGTCAGAATTTCATAGCTCCATGACAAAGCTCGGTGAGCCTCCTTTAGCTCCTCTTCTTCAGCCATCAAAAAGGCATTTTCATCTGCTTCCAGTTCCTCAAATGAATCCAGGTCTTCTCTTTCCAACTCATGCCTAGATGGACAGTCAAAGAGCATGTCAATCTCATCATCATCAACTGGGGTGGGGAGCAAACTTGCACTGGGGTTGTATGACAGTTCAGAGATAGTCAAAGGCTCTTCTTTTATTTTATCTTCCTCTTCACTTGGGGGGTCTTCATACTCCCGAGCTTCTTTCACCGGTGAGCTGGAGATCAAGGGGCCAGAAATGTCATCTTCTTTGGGCAAAGGAATACCTGTAAAGAGACATTTTTTTTTTAAATTCAGGTTTTCTTTTTCCACAAAGATAGAAACACATCAGAAAAAAAAAAGGCATACCTCTTATGGATGGCAGTGTTTACATTTATGTATGCAATTATGATCTTCAACTTTGATTATTTGCAAGAATAAAATGACAATAAAGCACTATTATAATTTTGGTGTCTTTTAGAAGTCAACAGTCATAATACTTTACAATATAATTATACTACTACCCAATTTTAAACAGTTATCCTATCTAACAAAAGAGTAATATACAAATTTACCATACCTCCACCACACCCACCAGCCATGCCCACCAGCCAATCAGGAGTGAGTATGCAAATTAACCCAACCAAGATGATTATAGCCACAGAACGAGCAGGAGGCTTGGATTTCCCCAGCAATGGAGGAAGCCAAGCTTCCCACACAATCTGCCTGGCCACGGACTCCACTCAAGGCTACAAAGTTTCAATTATAGAAGATACATAAATCCCAACAAAAATGGCTGCAGCCACAGAGCCAGTAGAAGGCTTGGGTTTCCCCTGTGATGGAGGAAGCCAAGCTTTCCACCTGACCTGCCCTAACCTCCGCTTGAGGCTACAAAGTTTCAATTATAGAAGATAAATAAATCCCAGATACCGGGGCTTCCATTTGGGTCACCAGGGGGTGTGGCTGGCCTGCACACCACCACAGGTCCCTTGCCCAGGCCACCCCATGCCTCAAGGGAATCCCCACTCTGATCCAGGACACCCTTCAGGGCAAACCAGCCAGCCCCCACCTGTGCACCAGGCTTCTATCCTATCTAATAAAAGAGTAATACGCAAATTGACCATCACTTCAACTCACAAAATGGCGGCCCCCATGTGGGCACAAAATGTTAAGCAAGGGAGGGATCAGGTCTGCAAGGGAGGGCAGTTGTGGGCAATCAGGACAGCAGGGGAAGGACCAGGCCTGCAAGGGAGGGAAATTGGGGATGATCAAGCCTGCAGGGGAGGGCAGTTAGGGGTGACCAGCTGGCAGAAGAGGGAAGTTGGAAGCAACCAGGCCTACAGGGAAGGGCAGTTGAATGGGACCCAGGCCTGCAGGGAAGGGCAGTTCAGGGGTAACCAGGCTGGCAGGGGAAGGCAGGGGCAATCGGACTGGCAGGGGAGTACAGTTATGGGCAATTGGGCTGGCAGGGGAGCAGTTAGGCATCAATCAGGCTTGTAGAGGAGTGGTTATGGGGTGATCAGGCTGGCAGGCAGAAGCTGTTACAGGCAATCAGGAAGGCAGGCGGATGAGCAGTTGGGAACCAACAGTCCTGGACTGTGAGGGGGATGTCCGACTGCTGGGTTAGGCCCATTCTGGAGGGGTCCCATATTGGAGAGGGTGCAGGCTGAGCTGAGGGACATACTCCCCACGAATTTCGTGCACTGGGCCTCTAGTGTTATATATAGTTTTCTAGTCTATGTAATTGCAAATATATGCACAAATTTGCAACTTGCTACTTCTAACATTTTAACTTAGACATTTTCTACATTGAAATAAATTCTCATTTTGTATTTGTAATATCTGTCAAATTATGTTTAGTTAATACAGTATTAGTTGCCTGTTAACAAACATTTAGACTGCTTCCCAATTGTAAAAAAATAAATAAATAATGCTGTAAGAGACATCTTTACATATAAATTTCCTTCAGTTTTTCAGTTCATTTGCCATACATGTCCAAAAGGAAAACTGCTTTTTCAAAAGGTATGCATATTCCTAAAGTCTATTGTAGGAAAGGTGTCTTAACTCATTTTTCAGATGGGAATTCTAGTCACTTACTGTCAGCCTAAAGCCAGCTCTCCTAATTTTGAGGCTTGGGTACTTAGTGGGAAATCAAAGCAGTAGCAAAGACATGTTCTCCAGGATGGTTCTACAATACAATACCAAATTGGTGACCATGTGCGTTAGGTAATTGTAAACCAGCTTTTAGTGAATATATTTCAGGATTTCTCTCCTCAATATATGCAGTAAATGATGTCACCCAGATGGAAACATAGGTCAGTCCTGATTTTACTTCCAACTAACAAAAATTCATGGACAAGACACCAATGAGAGAATCCTAGAACACGGAATGCTAAGATGAAATATGCTCTGCACCACAAAGACCAAGGCTGATTGCCCCCAAGCCAGTACAGCGTCACACAGAGAGGTCTCCCCTGAGCCTTTAGTGACATCCAAACCCCTGAGTATTGTGGGTCACTTCCTGGGAGCCCTTACTCGGGTTTCACCCCACAGGGACAGCAGGGGAATCTGCAGGACTCAACCACTGGGAATCTGATTGTGATAGGGGAGGTGCAGATCTTAGCAGACTGCATTGGTACCTGCAAAGCCCAAGTAGTAGCCCCAATGAGCAGCTTTGTGCATCTGCAGAACCAAGTTGTGATGCACAGTGTGACCAGGGAACTCACTGGGGTGCAGGCCTGCCTGATTTGAGTTCTCCAAAAGTTTCGCCAGCCCTGGAACCTGGTCTGCCCATGCCCAGGCTAAAGAATTGAGTGTCATAGCCTCAAACACTGTGAGACCTAGCTTCTGGCTCCTCCTGACTAAAAAGTCTGTTTAAGAAAATTTAACTTGCCTGAAGTGAACCCTTCTCCAAGGCTCATTCAGACAGGAAGGGCTATATTACCTGGAAAACTATATTACTCAGCAATGCTCAAGCTGAGAGACGGGTAAGCAAAGTGATGGTCCCCAGAGCAAAACAAGTAGTCCTGTTCAGCCAGGGAAGTTGGAGCACAGGTGAGTTTGTCTGAAGACCACAAATGAAGAACCTTAGTGGCTTTGAAGCTGTTTCTCCCATTGCACTTGGGCAGAGATGCTCTTTCATAGCCTCATTCATTGCTGAATACAGCCTTCAGATTGCCCTACCATCCAATAGTGCTTACAGTGGCACTTGAATAGCTTGTGGCTTTTCCTATCTGCAGATAAAAACTGTGGCCTTACCTAACCAGGATTTCTAGTGTACATTCTTACCTGATTCTGGTTAACAGTGAGCTTCTCTACCCTGGTGAAGTAGCAGGATGAAACCCAGGCCTGCACAGCTAATTTATAGCCCCATCTACTGCTGAGTATAGCCAGTCCTGACTGTAGAGTAGTAATCCTGACCACAGAGTACAGGCAACTACAGAGCCCATCCTACAGCCTCTTTTGGACAGAGAACAAAGGCCAGGAGTCCTATGCAGCAGTTCTCAGCCAGTGGCACACATCCCCAGTATCTGACCTCAGAGCTTGAACCATTGCCTCACCCCAAAATAGACTCTAGTAGCAGACACATCCAACAACCCAAACTGAACTGACTTGCAAATTTGCTTTGTCACAGAGAGTTCGTCAATAAAGTCTGAAAGAAAATGCCACTAATTCAAGTACACAGATATCAACATAAATCAATGTTCATGAAAAGTCAGGTAAATATGATACCACTAAGAGAAATTCATAAAGCACTAATAACCCTAAAGAAATAGATGTATGACCTGTTAGACAAATCATTCAGAATAATCCTCTTAAAAAAGTTTAGTGAACTATAAGAACACATTGACAGGCAACTAAACAAAATTGAGAAAATAATGAGTGAACAAAATGAGAAATTCAACAAAAACCATAAAGAAAAATACCCAAACAGAAATCTTAGAATTGAAAAATACAATAACTGAATGGAAAATTTAAGTAGAGAGTTTCAGAAGCAGACTAGACCGTGCCAGAGAATTAGGAACCTGGAAGATAGGACATTTTAAATTATCCAGTCAGAGGAACTAAAAGAAAATTGCATGAAAACGAGTGAAACAATAGTCTGGGAATTCCAGAAGAGGAAGAGAAGGCGTATTTAAAATAATAATGGCTTAAAAAATTGCTAAATGTGGCGAGAGAAATAGACACCCAAACTCAAGAGGCCCAAAAGACCCCAAATAGGATGAACCAAAGCTATGCTGACACATTATAATTAAATTATCAAATGTCAAAGATAAAAATTTAAAAGCAGCCAAAGAAAAGATGCGTTGTATACAAGGGAACCCCCATAAGACTCTTGGTTTACATCTCAACAGATATTTTTCAGGCCAAAAGAGAATGGGATGATATACTCAAAATATGAAGGAAAAAAAACTGTCAACCAAGAAGACTATATCTTGCAAAGCTGACCTTCAGAAATGAAGGAAAAATCTTTCTCACACAACAAAAGCTGAGGAAATTCATCACCACTAGTCCTTCCTTATCAGAAATATTAAAGAGAGTTCACTGAGTGGAAGTAAAAGGACACTAATTAACATCATAAAAACATAGGGTAATGTAAAAGTCAATGGCAATGGTTTAGTTTAAAAGTTAAAGAAAAAATAATTGTACCTACAATAATCTGTTGTTAGTTACACAGTACAAGGAAAGGTAAATCAATAACCCAAGTGGTGAGGGGGAGACATAAAAGTATAAACTGTATTGAAATTAAGTTACTATTAAAATAAGGTGTTATAATCTATCTAATAATACAGGAATATGCAAATTAGCTGGGACACCATAATGTCACGACTGAACAGCAGAGACCTGAGGCTTGCATGGGTCTGGCTGGGGCGAGGGACCTCAGGCCACACACCCCTGCCCCAAGGGGCTTAACGGGGGACCTCAGGCCGTGCCCCCCTGCCCTGTGGAGTTTGACATGGACCTCAGGCCATGCCCCCCCATCCTGGTGCTGGGCCAGGAGACCTCATACTGCACCCCTCCCCCAGTGCTGGGCCGGGGGACCTCAGGCCATACCCTATGCCCAGGAGGGTTTAATGGGAACCTCAGGCTGCACCCCAGCACCAGACTAGGGGACCTGAGGCTGTACCCCCCCATCTGGTGGGGTTTGACGAGGGACCTGAGACTGCCCCCCACCTGCAGGGGCTTGACAAGGATGGGGCCAGCCAGGTCAGTGTCTCATCCAATGGGCGTGGGGCTGGCCGTGTCTGAGTCTCTTGCGTTTTCGAAGCATGTGTGGGGTGGTGGGTGGGAACATGACTTTAGGTCCACTGAATGCCCCAGACTTTAACAGGAGGAAGTTTTCATACACATTTTACTAATTTTCTTTCATTTCTAACACTTCTATTATAGAGAAAGAGCAAATAGCAATATTAAAATATTTCCTCTAATTCCCTTTAATGTGCATGAATTTCATGCACCAGGCCACTAGTTTCAAGATATTTATGTAAGCCTCATGGTAACCACAAAGAAAAAAACTGTAGTAATTACACAAAGGAACATCATAAAGAAGTCAGAGCATACTGATACAACAAAACATCAAAACACACAAAGAAAGCAGGATAAGAATTTTTTTAAATGGAGCTAAAAAAAAGAGTTAATACAATTAATGATAGTAAGCCCTTACTTATCAATATTACTTTAAATGTAAGCAGACTAAATTTTCCAATCAAAAGACATAGAATGAATAAAATGGCAGAATGAATAAAAAATAAGATCCAATGACATGTTGCCTGTAAGAGATTTAGTTTATCCTTAAAGAGTGAAGGAGATAGAAAAAGATATTTTAAGAAAACAGTAACCAAAAACAGCAGGGGTAACTATATCAGACAAAATCAACATTAAACTAAAAATGGTAAAAGAGGTAATAAAGGTCACTATATAATGATAAAGGGGACCCTACATCAAGACACAATAATTATATTTATGCACCCCAGTGTCAAAACTGTTAGGGCTCATTAGCATAGTACAGGTTTGTCAATGATCCTAAAATTTTTTTATAGCCATGCGCACACATAAACACAGTGTGAGAAGGGTTCAACTGGAAGAGTTCTCCAGCTTATTAATAGCAATGAAAAGAATCATTGCATATGAATGTGTAAAAGTATTTCCCCTAAGTATATAAAGCAAAACTTAACAGAGCTACAAAGAGAAATAAATAACGATATAGTCCTAGTAGGGGATTTCAATACCCCACTCTCAACAATGGACAGGTCATCCAGACAAAATCAATGAGGAAGCAGCACATCTGAACAACAATATGGACCAAATGGTCCTAACATATATTTACAGAACATTTTGTCTGACAACAGCAGAATACACATTCTTCCTAAGTGCACTTGAAGCATATTCTAGGATAGATTGTTAAGCCATAAAACAACTCTTAGCAAATTCAAGAACACTGAAATCAACAATAAGAGAAAAACCAGAAAATTCGTGGATTATCTATCTCTATATATAAAAGTCTAAGTGATCGTCCGACTGTCCAACAGCTGGTACCTATGATGTGCACTGACCACTAAGAAGAAGACACTCAATGCAGGAGCTGCCGAACTGCAGTGACTTGGCAGCAGCTGTTCTCAGGTAACACACCCCAAAACCAGAAAGGAGGGAACCCGATTCCTCGTGGGGCCATCTGATTCCACCTTCAGCCATAAGTGCATGAACCTGTGCACTGGGCCACTAAACAATACTCTCCTAAACCAATGGATCAAAGCAGGAATTAAAGGGTAAATAAAAAAGTATCTTGAGACAAATGAAATTAGAAACACGTCATACCAAAATTTATGGGATGCAGCAAAAGCAGCTGTAAGAGAGAAATAGATAGTAATAAACACCTAAGTTAAGCAAAAAATGTCCCAAATATACAGCCTAACTTTCTACCTTATGAAACTAGAAAAAGTTGTACAAACTAAGCGCAAAGGGAGCAGGTAAAAGGAAATAATGAAAATTAGAATAGAAATAAATAATGAACAGAGAAACAATAAAAAGATTAACCAAACTCAGAGCTGGTTCTTTGAAAAGATGAAATTAACAAAACATTTTTTAGATTAAGGAAAAAAGAAAACACAAATCAAAATTATAAATGAAAAAGGAAACATTACAACTGATGCTACAGAAATACAAAGAATCATAAGAAGGTTCTATGAATAACCAAATGCCAACAAACTGGACCTAGAATAAAATTTTAAAAATTCTTATAATCATTCAAATTACTGAGATTGAGTCAGGAAGAAATAGAAAGTCTAAGTAGACCAATAACTAGTAAGGAGATTGAGTCAATAATTTTAAAAAATCTCCAATAAAGGAAAGTCCTAATACTGCATGTTTCACTGGTGAATTTTACCAAACAAAAAAATTAGAAATTAATACCAAGTTTTTTCAAACACTTCCAAAAGATCAGAGGAGGGAACACTCCCAAGCCAGCATTACTCTGATACCAGAGCCAGAAAAGAAAAGAAAACTACAGACCAATATTCCTAATGAACATAAATGCAAATATTATCAATATAAACTAGCAAATCAAATTCAGCAGCACATTAAAATGATTATCATGATCAAGCGTGATTTATACCTGAGATGGTTTAAAATACACAAATCAGTCACCAAGATGCTGAGACAAGAGGGGCATTGAGAGTAAATGCTTAATGGGTTTGGGGCCTTCTTTGGGGCAATAAAAATATTCTGGAACTAAATAAAAGTGTTAGTTGCAAAACAGTGTGAATGTACTAAATGCCACCAAATTATTCACTTCAAAATGGTTTATGTAAACTTCACCTCAATAAAAATAAAAAAGTGTGCATGCCACCAGACCGTGTGCGTGTGGAGTAAATATATGTGCCTTGCTGTCTGGATCCCGAGTATCTTTTGTGTTCTACCAGGACCCCTGATTTTGGGGGCTCACCTTACTGCTAACATAATTCATAACTGATGGGAGTTGGCAAACCACTGCTCATGAGCCAAATCTAGCACTCTTCCTGTTTTTCTAAATAAAGTTTTATTTGAAACACACACAAAAATAAATAAATAAATGCAAGCCATAAATTTTCTACTATCCTAATAATATCTTATGAAACCTGAAGGGAGAAAATATCCGAATTATAGGGAAAGATGACAAGAGTTAGGACTATTTAGTCATAGTACTCTTTTCCTTCAGAAAGCAGTGAACATAACATACTGTATCTGACCAGTTATTACTTTTCTACAAAGACCACTCCCAGTGGCTTTTTCTTAGTCCCTGTGGTCGCACCGATCTTCCGTGCTCTGTGTTCTAACAGCCTTTTCTCACATGGATGGCCTTTCCTCCTTAAGTCTCCTTTTCCTAATACACAGCCCTTTCTCCCTCTGTCTCTGCCTTCCAAAAGCCTCTCCCAATAATAAGAGGTTACGGAAAATCTCAAGTTTCCAGACTGCAGTATTTTATTGATGGCAACTCCATTCTTCCAGTAGTCCAGACCAAAAACCTTGACCTTCCTCTGTTCACAGCCACATCGGACCTGTCAGCACTTCTATGTCTCTACCTTCAAAACATATCCAGAATCAAACTACTTCTCACCACCACCTCTGTTAGCACCCTGGTCCAAGCCACCATCCTTTCTCATTTAGATGACTGCAACAGCTTCTGATCAGGTCTCCTGGCTTCAGCCCTTGCCCATGTAAGGGCCACTGTCAACACGGCAGCCTGAGTCATCCTTTGAAAACTTTTGGCGGATCATGTCACCTACCTGCTCACACTGTCTAACCTTCCTCAGAATGTAAGCAGGGATGTCTAGGGAACTACTCAGTATGACCTCCCTCCCCCTCCTAACCTGTCTGACCTTGTTCTCCTGTGACTCACTTGTTCACTACACTCCAGCCACACAGATGCCCTGCTGTTCCTCCAACATGCCAGTCATGCTCCCACCAAAGGGCCTTTGCACTTGCTATTCCCTCTGCTCGGAGCACCCTCCCTGCCGAGAGGTTCATGCTCTCTCCCTCTTTGCAGGTCTTTAAGCAAATGTCACCTTCCCAGTGAGACCTTCCTGGCCATATTATATAAAATTTCAGTCCCTGTCTCCAGCTCTCCCTGTTTTCTTTCCCTCGTTTTCCTTCTGAAAAGTCTAAGGTATAAGAAGAAAAAAAAAAGCACTAGCAAAAAGTAAAGCAAGTAGCTTCTGGGAAGATAATCACAGTAACTAATCCACTGTCACAAAGAACAGTGCCTCCATGGGCCAAGGGGTTGCCTAATGTGAATGAGTGTGGACCAGGAATGGGACAATAGGGAACGATGATGACTGGGGAAAACTTGACCCTATATTACCCTATCTGAAAGCTTTAAAATTCAGATTTTATAAAACATCTTTGCAGTCAATACAAAATGTGCCTGTGGGTCTTTTTAGGCAGATAGGCTGTTAGTCAATAGACGCTACTACTAGTATAATATCAGCTAGATTCCTGATGTTTCAAATATAGTACCTTGATCTCATTAACAAAAGTCATCACTTATTTTTCTGAAAAGAAGGAGGTAGGTGTGGAAATAAATGCTTTCTTTTCCTCTCAGAGATTTTCTAACTACTAGGGTTAGATGTGCTGGCGTTTCATATTACTTCCCCTTCATCTCTAGGTTCAAATTGTAAAGCAGCTGTGAGAAGAGACCAGACAGAGGGTTAGACAACCCTAATTTTAAATTCAAGCTCTGCCACTTATCTTAAGAGACTGTAGTAATTAAGTAATTTTTAATTTAAGATACTTAATATTCTTTTTTTAAAAAATATATTTTATTGATTTTCTACAGAGAGGAAGGGAGAGGGATAGAGAGTTAGAAACACTGATGAGAGAGAGACATCAATCAGCTGCCTCTTGCACGCCCCCTACTGGGGATGTGCCCGCAACCAAGGTACATGCCCTTGACTGGAATCGAACCTGGGACCTTTCAGTCTGCAGACCGACGCTCTATCCGAGCCAAACTGGTTTCGGCAATACTTAATATTCCTGGAGCTCAGTTTGCTTAGCTACAACACAAGAGTACACCTACCTCATAAGGCTGTGGTGAAAGTTAAATGACATTATGGAGGCCTAAGTTCTATCTAGGAAAAAAAAACCACTATAGAAATGAGATGTTAGTAGCGTATCAAAGCACATTAGGCTACATTTGACCTATTATCAAGCAATATTATTTTATTAACAAATTAGTTTCCTAACAAGTCTACTATTATAGAGTACAAGGAGAATTATGGTCAGTTATCCATATTTTCTCAATTTTCTTTATGTGATAGGTGCTCAACCTTTCCTGTGAATTCTAACAAAAAATATCCAAGGAGAACAGAATTATGAAATTAGTAAGATTATCTACTTTGCTCCATTAACTTTATTTTATTTCAATCACATATGAGAAGGCTTCTGAATATATTCACAAAGCTCAAAGTCTGAATACTTGTTTTAAAGGAATCAAGTGACAGTGATTTAGGAAATAGATTTCAAGTTTAATTATGCAGCAAAATTAAAGTTAGAAAATAGCTGTAAAAGTTTCTAAAACTTTCTAACATTGACTATAAATGTTAACTATTATAATTACATTTTATTGTAGTGATATAACTATGTTTTTATACCATTATTGTCATTATTCAATTTGAATAAATCCTTTATAAAGTGAAATAGAATCATGACCTAGCCTGTTTGGCTCAGTGGATAGAAGAACATCAGCCTATGAGCTGAAGGGTCCCAGGTTTGATTCCAGTAAAGGGCACGTATCTTGGTTGCAGGTTCAGTCCCCTGGTGTGTATGAGAGGCAAACAGTTGATGTGCTCTCTCACCTCTCCCTTCCACTCCCTCTAAAAATCAATGGTAAAAATAAACAAAAATAAATATAGTAAAATAGTGAGAATCAAAAGATACTGGTGGGGAAGACTGCCCATTGATGATGGGTAGGCAGTGTGCCTGCCACAGATAGTCAAGGTTTCACATGCCAGTCCACGCCATTCACGTGATCCCATTGTGATGGTATTCCCTAAAGACACTCCATGCACCACAACACAACCTACTCAGCAGTCTGGGGACAGATGCTAAAAACGTTGTTCATCTCATTGCTGAAGGTATATTTTAGTATGCAGCAAAATTAGTGGTAGGTAAAAATGGAATAAGCATTGCTCACATTTATATTCAGAAATATGCTCCTCTTTTAACTCCAAGCACATCTTTGACAAAATCCAACTACTACAGCTGAGATTATCAACAGTTTGTATGTATGCAAAACAGCTAAAGAAAATAGCCAATGGCCCTTATCTGGTTTGCCTATATGCCACAACCTTTATGAATGAAACAATGCAGTATTTGGTATTACCAGAACAAGTGTATCAAAATAAAGTTAATAGTAACCCCTAACTATCTCCTGAGTTTGTGGAAAGACTCAGAAGTGTATAGAAAAGAAAAATATGAGGAAGCACTTTAAGGACATATGGCAATATCAAAAGATAACAGATCACCTGTCATTTGCATTTATCCACACTAACCTCCTTAGCAAAAGACTTTGGAGTTGTGGTTACTTGGGGTAACTTTTTTTTCAATATATTTTTATTGATTTCAAAGAGGAAGGGAGAGGGAGAGAGAGAAATATCAAGGAGAGAGAATCATTGGCTCCCTCCTGCATGCCCCCCACTGGGGATCAAGCCAGTAACCTAGGCATGTACCCTTGACTAGAATCAGTCCGCAGGCCAGTGTTCTATCCACTGAGCCAAACCAGCTATTAACCCACTTGGCAATGACTTTCCTATTTGGAATCTGCCATAGTCACTACTGCCAAGCACACACCAAATTGCCAAGACTCTACAGAAGTCACATATCTGTCACATATTAGCCAGAACCACCCCTCTTAAGGTGAGCTAAACTCCTGACTAATTTACATATATTGATCAGCTTAGCTATACTCCTTCTGGGAAGTATGCTATCCTCTTGAATTGAGAGAAAGAGAAGAGTGAAGCGTAAGAGAGAAGGGAACTTCTGGGAAATACAATGGAGGGGAAAGAGCAATGGCCTGGAATTCCAGGGACCTGGATTCAGTCCCCAGCTGAGCCAGAACTCTCTCTATGTCCTCAGATATAGCACTTCAGCTCTAGGAATATTGGACTTTACAGCTGGTCCAGATTCCTCCAGTTCCAGTGTTTTGTGGCTACATCTTAGTCTATCTATCAATACACCATTCCACTTAAAACTCTACACATACTTTCTCTGAAAGTACCAATCACCTCTATACAAGAAGCAGAGCTATTTCTCCTTTATCTGTTGAGAAAAATGCTGGGAAATAAGAAGGAAGAGACTAAGATTTCTAGTGAATTTTTATAGGGATGGACCCTTTAAACATGTGATCATGTGACAAGAAGAGATGAGGAAACTGAGGCTCTGAGAGATTGCGTAACTTGCACAAGGTCACAAAGTCAGAAAGCTACAGAGCACGGATTTGTACCCAGGCTTGTTTCAGACCACCATGTTGCCTGAAGGGGAGGGGATCTGAGAGGCCCAGAGAGTTCCTCACTTCCTACCTAAGGAAGAAGTCTTCTTTGTTACTAGCCCAACTTCACTGGCTAAAACCAGTGTTATTATATGTAGGGTGTTCATCTGTCCCCACTTGCCTGGGACTGTTTTCCTAGCAGCATTATTAAAGTGCCCCTTGTGCTCTCAAAAGGTTTGCCTACCAAATTTTATGGTCACCTAATTATATGTCAGCTCTGCTATGATTGTATCATAGCCAGTATAAAAACAAAAACAAAAAAAACAAAAAAAAATCACTTGCTACTAAAAGTTTGGGTTAGAAATAAAACAGACTTTAAAATTTATTATAGTCTGAGGTGCTCCAGGACGATGGGGGCTCAGATATGGTTGCCGATCAGCTCTGGAACAGAGGAGGTCTTGGCACAGGAACAAAGAGCCCTTCGAACACCTCAGTCTGATAGAAAGCTGCCCCGAGTTCCTGCCCCAATGCTAGACAATCCAGTTCCTCCCAGTATGTGTCTGGGTCTCCCAACACCTCCCAGCGCTGGAGTTTAGAGGAAGTGAGTCAGAACAGAGCCACCATGGAGATGACAGCCCCAGGGCTCATGGAGTTTGGAGCTGTGCAACCAGAGCTCATGGAGTTTGTCAACAATGTGGACAATAAGGATTTGGTATGGCCGGAGGAAATCAAGGAGGAGGCCAAGCATCAGCAAAGAGGAAGAGCTGATGCTCAAAACGCCTCTGCAGAACTGACCAAAGAAGAAGGGCCATCTTATGTTCAGGATGAAAACAGACCCCATCTGGAAAAGGTGGTCTCACAGGAAGTCGCAGAGCAGCCAGTTGAGCTCCTAGAATCTCTGCAGAAAGGATGAGGTAGAGCAACTGGCCACGGTGGCAGGGAACAATGGCTCCATTATGTGGAGGGTGACCCAGGCTGTTTTGCCCATCCCTGAGTCTTTCACAGCGCTGATCTGCAAGCCCAAGAATAGTGTTGCACAGTGCCAGCTGGTACCCATGGTGAAGATTGGCATCAGCAAGTGCCACGGTGCCAAGCAGCACCTCAGCCAGTGCATTTCTGCTGGACTCTGTCCCCAACCCTGGCTCTAGCCACATCATCTTGTTATCGGATGAGGAATAAACACTCAAGAAGTCAGAGATCAGGAGACTGGAATCTGTTGCCATGAGTTCCCTGATATACCCTGGGACCCCAAGGGCAAGAGATCAAAGCAACCGTTTGCCTTCAAGCTCATGTTTACATGGACCTCTCCAGGCCCACAGGACTCACCAGGTTGTCCAGTCTCCCCATGGCAAGAGCAGGTCTGGCTCCCACCCTGACAGATAACTTCTTCATACCCAAAAGCTCTCTTGTGGACCAGTAGTCAGTGCAGCACAGCTTGGTCGCCTCATCTTCCCTGGGTCCCAAGAACTCTCTGGCCAGAAGTACTCCCTGGTGGCCAAATTGGAGAGCACCGTCCCCAATTCAATAGCAGAATTGCCAAGAAGGCCACTTAAGAGCTGGCTGCCTCTGCCTGCATAGCATCTGTCAGTTAACTGGAGAGGCATTTAAATGTTGCAGTACCCCCATAAAAAGCCCTGAGGAGGACCCCAGCAAAAAGGCTGAGCCTATGGAGGTCCCCAAGAATGTAGGGAGTACCTTGTGGCTCTGCAGTGCTACCAAGATTGCCATTAGCACTTTCGGCTCACAGCCTGTAGCCAGTGGCCAGGAAACACCCTCCGTATGGCAGAAAGAGGCCAAGATCGATCAAGCAGATGGCCCCAAGGAGCCACCCCAGAGTGTCAGGAGGAAGCACAGTTACAAGCAGGCTGTGAGTTGAACAAGGAGGAGTTACAGTCCTCCGGAGCAAGACTTCTTCCCTGCCAGCAGATGAACCAGATGGTCATGACCCCAACCTCAGCCTCCCGCAGCAGTGTCATGAAATCCTTCATTAAACACAACACTCCCCAGCTCATGGACCCTTCGACGGAGAATGAGCAGCAGCACCTGGAGAACCTGTGGTGGAAGGAAGAAGCAGAGCAGCTCCGTAAGCAGAAGGTGGAGGAGGACAAGTGGCATTGGCAGCTGGAGGAGGTGAAGCAGAAGGAACACCTGCACCAGGTGCCACAGGCCCAGGAGCAGGTGGAGCAAATGAAGGAGGAAAAGAAGAAACAGACTGAACAGAAGTTTGTTCAGCTGGATGAGAAAGCCAAGGAGGAGCGACTGGCTGAGGAGAAGGCCAAGAAAAAGTCAGTGGCCAAGAAGATGGAGGACATGGAAGTGCACAGGAAACAGGAAGAGGAGACATGGAAGCTCAGGTGGCTGCAACAGGAGCAGGAAGAGTGGTGACACCAAAAGCTTCTGCAAAAGGAGGGGGAGGAGAAGGAGGAGGAGCAGCAGTTGCATTAGGTGGCCAAGGCCAAGAGGCTGGTGGAACAGAGGAACAAGAGCGGCTCTAGGCCAAGAGGGAGCTGCAGAAAAGGGAGAAAGCCCTGCAGCTGCAGAAGAGGTTGCAGAGGGAAGTTCAGAAGAAGGAGAAAAAGGAAGAGCAGGAGTGCCTATGAAGGAAGAGAGGAAAGTCAAGGAGGCTGCCGCGACCAGCAAAGGCCTAAACACGACCATGGATGTGCAGTCTCCAGCTTATAACTCACATCAATTGACTCCACAGGGGCACAGAACTCCCCTCAAGATCAACCTGGATAACTATAGGATGGATCTGAATAGCAATGACTCCACTGATGACAAGTTCCTGGAAGTCCATCCCCTCCTGGGCCAGAGGCACAGCCCAGCCATCATCCATCAGTACTACCACTCTCCAACCCCCTCCACCTCCCCTAACCTCATCCAGGTCTTTGTCACCATTCGCCAGCTGGACTTGGAGGACATCTTCAAGAAGAGCAAGCCTCGCTAACACAAGCTCAGTCGTCTGGAACTTGCCGTCCCTGCAGGGCACCAAGATCCCCAGTAACCTGACCTAGAGCCTGAAGAAGTACTGTGGTAGGCCTGCCAGCCTTCTTAGCATTCTCAGTCTGTCTGTCTATCCTTCTTTCTGTTGGTTTGGTGCCCTACTTCCTTGTATTCTGAGGGTCTGGTCACATGTATATAAACATAAATATTCTTTATGTGCTGAAGGTGGAAAGTGGCCCTGCCTGCATGGAGGCTGTGCTTGGTGTGTGATGGCAGAAGCGCTAGGCCTAGCCCTGCCTGGACCACAGGCAGCACTTGTAAATAAGCTACTATAATTTTGGCCTCTAGTGTTTCAGGTAGATTAATAAAGTTGATTCCTTCAAATCTGCTGTGGATTTTGTGAGGACCAGCAGCCTCAGCAGATGCTGGGCCCTGGCCCTGTGGTCATGTGCTTTGGGCCACCAGATGGGCTGGAGAAGTAAGGCAAAGCTCCTTTTCCTTGTGCTTCAAGGTCACCTGGGTCCCACCACCAGACAATGGTGCAGTGATGCCATCCCTGGGTAACCCTGAGAAACACTTCTCTCATGATGGGTCAGGAAAACTGGGCTCTTGAACCAGCTCTGCCACTTAAGGGAGGCCCTCAACTCCTCACAAATGATGAAGGGTTGAGCTGCTTAAGGAGAATTAGAAAGGGATGATTAGAAAGGAGATGTCTCTTGAAACTACCCTGAATCCAGTGCTTGCAAACAGTTAAAATGTTTCTCTAACAAAACCAGGAAGCTGCTAATGAAATGTTCAGTGCTAATGGAAGCTGGCCCTGGTTATACATGTGTGAGAGCTGGCCCTTATCCTCTGCTGCTCCAGCCCCTGCATCAGGTCACTGGGCCAAATCAAGCCACAGTCAGTTTCCATAAACTTTGACTGGAACTCACCCAATAGAAATGCCCATTGTCTCCACTGCTCTGCTGAGGGCAGAGTGAAGTAGCTGCAACAGGCCTTATGGCCTACAAAACTGAAAATATTTACTATGACCTTTTACAGAAAAGGTTTGATGACTCCTTTAAAACTAAACAACCCCAGTGACTAGGCACTCCTCCCCCTTACAAACAGGAAGTTCCCCACCCCCGCAAAAAAAACACACACAAACAAACAAGAAGTATCTCCATCTGCTGGATCTGCTTACCCATTAATTCTAGGTATCAAGTCACCCAGCCTCTCTATTAACCTGAGTAAACTTCACTGCCAGACTCTCTTCAAAATTCCACAGGGGCCTGGTGGCAGAGACTAGACCAGGCTTTGGCATTTGGAATGAATTTCAGGCCAACCTTGGCTCAGTCAGCCCCACACATCCTCCTTTGTACAGGCTCCTGTCTTCAGAAACTATTCTAACCGACAGGCACCACTGTGCATCCAAAGAAGTCAGCCAATACAGGTAGGAACAATAGGGCCCAATTTGTGCAATAGAACTATTAACATCAAACCTTCCAGCAACTGGGTGAACCTCCAACATCCATGGCCCCAGAACCCATCATGTTGGTCATGGAGGCCAGAGATTACCAATAACTCCTCTTTTATTAATTCCAGTTTTATCAAGGCAGACCTAATAGATGTGTCACCCTCTGGCCATGGCTTGATGGTAACCTGAATCCTGACCAGGTTAAATTGTTTAAAATTCATTGGACAAAGGAATGAATGGTTCCTCATCGATCTTAGTCGAAACTACATCCCAACTCAATCCTCAGGGGCCATTCCAACCCCTCACAGGAGCTGCCCTGGCAGGGACCCTCTCTGTGTGGTTGGAGTCAGTGGGATGGGCATATACTCAGTCTTGCTCTTCAAGTGGATTTTTCATCTTGCCTAGAAGATAACAGACTTTTCCTCCTTTGTGGAAGCATCTCTTATCTTTGTCCCCCCACTATTGGACATGAGTATGTAGATTGGGCTTTCTTACCCCCGACATTCGTATAGCCCCCAATAATCCTTTGGGCTGCCCTTTAATGTGCCTGCTAGGACACAGCATGCCATAGTGCTCCCTCTCCTCCTCTCTTTAACAGCAATTGTTGGGATTGTAGGAACAGGCACAGGAAAAGGCGGACTTGTCACCTCCCTGACCTATTACCAAAGCTTATCCAAAGATCTGGCTGAAAACTTAGCAAAAGCCTGAGGGCCATTCAGGAGAAGTTAGATTCCCTTACTGGGGTAGTGCTCCAAAATCACAGAGGATGAGATCTCCTCACTACTGAGAAGAGTGTCCTGTGCCTATTTTTAGAGGAGTGTTGTTTTTATGTAAACCAATCTGGCATTGTCCGAGGTACAACAAGGAACCTGACTAATAAAGCCTCAGGCATTTAACGAAATATTGCAGATTCTTGGGTGTGTTGACTATCCAAAAAAATTGGCTATCATGGCTCCTACCTTTAGCCAGACTTCTAATCATAGTAGTTTTGACCTTATCTTCGGCCCTGCCTATTAAACCTCCTAACCCACTTTGTTTCTTCTCATATAAAGGCATTCAAACTACAGAAGGCCCTCCAAATGTTTCTGCAGATTGAGACGACTGCCTTTTTCTGTGGACCCCTAGACCGGCCTCCTCCGATGGGACCTGGTGACTGCTCCCCCACAAGGCCCGCTGTCAGCAGGAAGTAGCCAGACCAGTCATTGCCCTTGCTCCTAACAGCAGTTGTGATCTCCTACTCAGAAGGAGGACTAAGAGAAGTTAGTCTGAAAAGCAGGCAGACAGGGCAGGGGTCCAGTGGGAAATAAAGGCAGGTGGAACATAGGCAGGGGCATACATGGCAGTTTAAGCAAGCCTAATCACAGAAACCAACCATGTTGAAATAGAATGTTTTTTGGACACCAAACAGGAGGCATGCAATAACAAGGTATACTAATGCATAGAAACAGGAAAAGTTCAGGTCCATTGCTGGGCACGAACAATGAGGGAATCAATCAGATGGTGACACAAGTAGATATAAGCAGGCTTACAGCACATATATACCCCTAGACCTACTAGCTTCACTGGAAACCCATTATTTGGGTCCCCTCCCCATTCAGGAGTCTGAATCTGCTTGTAATAAATTTTTCCATGCTTTGCATAAATCTTCTGGTCCACTGAGCTCATTCTTGGGAGTTGAGAGACACAACCCCAGGGGAAAAAAACACAGCTCACCATTCTGGTTATCACAGGCTCTCAACAAGTTATGGCTATCATCAAAAGGATAAGAGATACCAAATATTGGTGAGGATATAAAAATAAAGAGCACCCTTGGGCACTGTTGATGTGAAATGTAAAGTGATGTAGCCACTATAAAAACAGTATGGAGGTTCCTCAAAAAATTAAAAATATAACTAGCATATGAACAAGCAATTCCACACTGGGTGTGTGTGTGTGTATATATATATATATATATATATATATATATATATCCAGAAGATATGAAAATAGGATATCAAAGAGGTATTAGTACTCCCATGTTCATTGCAGCCCTATTCATAACCAAGATATGGAAATAATCTAAGTGTCCATTGATAGATGAATGAGTAAAGAAGATATAGTATATACATAATGGACTATTATTCAGCAGTGAGAAAGGAGGAGGTCCTGCCATTTGTGACAACCTTGTCATTATGCTAAGAGAATACGCTAGACAAAAAGACAAGTACTGCATAGTATTACTTAAATGTGGAATTTTAAAAAAAATTGTCAAACTCATAGTAACAAGAATGGAAAAGTGGTTCTCAGAGACGGGGATGTGTCTACATAGGGCAGTGGTTCTCAACCTTTTTTAATGCCGTGACCCTTTAATACAGTTCCTCATGTGTGGTGACCCCCAACCATAAAATTATTTTCATTGCTACTTCATAACTGTAATTTTGTTACTGTTAATGAATTATAATGTAAATATCTGTTGTTTTCCGAGGTTAGGCAACCCTGCTAGCAGTTCTCAACCTGTGGGTCACAACTGTAGAACCTAATTACATCCAAAATGCCTAATTAGTCATGCAAATTCCCTTCTTAAAAGGTTGTTCATGACTTTCTGGCTAAAGATTAAGCTCTTCAGCACAAACCCACTTCTCTATATGTTTTAATATATCTAGAGCTGCCCAAATGTGTCAGGCTCCATCAAGCCTCTGCCTTTACACACTGTTGCCTCTTCCTGGAATGCCTGCACTCAGATGGCTCCTACCCATTCTTTAAAACTCTGTGTGTCACTTCCTCTGGGAAAACTCTCCTGTCCCCATTACTACTCTGATAGAGATGCTTATCTGCTATTTCCCATGGTTGACTCCTTATCATCCATTACTCTCCCATATGATTCATCTAAGCCTGTGGTCAGCAAACTGCAGCTCTTGAGCCACATGCAGCTCTTTGGCCCAGTGAGTGTGGCTCTTCCACAAAATACCATGGCCTGGGTGAGTCTATTTTGAAGAAGTGGCGTTAGAAGAAGTTTAAGTCTAAAAAAATTGGCTCTCAAAAGAAATTTCAGTTATTGTACTATTGATATTTGGCTCTGTTGACTAATGAGTTTGCCGACCACTGGTCTAAGCCAGTCATGGTAATTCCAGTCTTGTGATGGTGTCTGGTTAAGAAATGGGCATGTGAGCCAATGCTGAAATGAAAAGAAGGAAAGAGTCTTGATGGGAACAAGAAGAAACTTCTGAGAAAGGTTTCTTGCTTCTAAAAAGAGCATCCTGGAAAGGTACAGCGATGTCAAGAGAAAAAATCTATATCTGAGACACCAGGAATTCTGGCAGCCCTGTGATGCCTACAGCAAATGGTCTGCAGGGACATCTGGCCAACTGAGAAGGGCCAGAGATTAAATGAACCTGGGTTCTCAATGCTGGAATCCTTCCCGACTCGGGACTTGTTGTCTTGGATAATAAATCACCTTATTTAAACCAGTGTTTGTTAGTGTTCTCTGTTACTTGTTGCTAATGGCATCCTAACTGATGCAGCTGTCGCACCATCTTGTGAATCTCTCTGTCATCACAATCAATCATCACACCAAAGTCGGGAACATGACAAAAACCCTCACTATTCTTCAGTGTCATTCTGGAGGCCCTTAGAATGCAATATGATAGAGACAAAAAAATTGGAAATAAAGGTACAAACTCTATTTCCAGGTAAAACTATTATCTAGCAAGCTAAAAATTCAAATAAAGAGCTAGGATAATCAGAATTCAGTAAGGTATTCAAATGCAGCATCAACATATCAAAGCAGTGGTTTACTACATACCAGAAAGACATATAAAAATATAATAGAAAATCCCAAAGTAGCTAAATGCACAAATTAGAATAGTCACAAAATATCCAAGAGTATCTAGAAAAAGAAATATGCAAAACTTGCCTGAGGACATTGTTAAAACAGAGTTGAGCATCATAAAGGAAAATCAAGGAGCTTGGGGGCAGACATGAACAAACATGCCAGATCTCCCTGAATAGGAGAACTTCCTGTTTTGAAGATGCAGTTCTTCTCTAAATAAATTAAAATTCACTGCAGTTCCAATACAAATCTCAATGTCTTTTCAAAAATGACAAATGGAGAAAATCCACATGAAAAATTAAGAAATTTGAGGCAGAGAAAAGATTGATGAAGGGGAACTTGACCTACCTGATATCACAACTATACTGTAAGTTAGTAATGGAGCATGAATACTAACTTCAGAGCATAATAACTTTGAGAAAAAACTGCTAACCAATTGGAGGGAGAAAAACATATATCCCTGCTTCATCTCATGTATACTTAAACATTCCAAAGAAGTTAACGGCTTAAATAAAAACAAATGTTAGATCAAACTACTATATGAAATTTTGTATGTTAAAAGCAGTTGAGCTAATGCATTAATTGCAAAGAAAAAAAAACACAAGACACGTTTTTATAATCTTGGAGTAAAACTGACCAAAAAAAATAGAACATACAAAAATTGAGTAGTTTTCACATGCAGAAGTTGTCGTGCACATAAAAAGTGCCTATTTTGCCTGACCAAAGTGGCTCAGTGACCTGTGAGAACCAGGCAGTCACAGTTCAATTCCCAGTCAGGGCATATGCCCAGGTTGTGGGCTCAATCCATGATTCTCTCTCATCATCAATTCTATCTCTCCTTCTCCCTTCCTCTCTGAAATCAATAAAAATATATTTTTTAATTTTAAGTGTCAGTGTCACAAGGCTAATATTTTAAAAAGTTAAAAGCTGAGAAAGTAGGAGAAAAAAATTTTTATAAAAGACAAAGCATTAATATGCAGATTATAAAAGAATCCCTACAATCCATAAGGAAATGACAAAAACACAACAGAAATATGCAAAGTAAATAAGGAATTCCCAGCAGAAATGCTAATGGCCAGTTATCATTTGAAAAGATGCTCACCCTCACTAGTAACAAGGGACATGTAAATTAAAACAAAAGGACATATGAGAGTTAGCAATTATGGGCAGTAGACATTTTCATACTTTGCTAGTGAATGTTAGTCTTTTAGAGGATGATTTGCCCATTTCATCAAAATTTAAATTCAACAATAACACTTTTAAGAATCTATTGTAGAGAAATGCCAGTGTATGCTTGTTCATCATAGCACTGTTATAGCCAATAAACAGGAAACACCAATTTCCAACAATCATTTGGTGATTAAATTACTATATCTCAATGCTACATATTATTCAATCATTTTTAAAAGGATACAGAATAATATGTATTTATATGGAAAGTCCTTCAAGTCATATGATAAAGTAAAAAATAAATTATAAAATAATACAGAACAATTCCATTCTTGTACATGTCAATATACATAAAATGGTTATTGGGAATATTAGGGTCAAGAAAACATTCTATATATGGTACTTTTTTTAAAAAATATATTTTATTGATTTTTTACAGAGAGGAAGGGAGAAGGATAGACTTAGAAATATTGATGAAAGAGACATTGATCAGCCGCCTCCTGCACGCCCCCTACTGGAGATGTGCCCGCAACCAAGATACATGCCCTTGACCAGAATCAAACCTGGGACCTTTCAGTCCGCAGGCCGACACTCTATCCACTGAGCCGGTTTCAGCTATATATGGTACTTTTAAAAATCTTTTATAAGAATATGTCATCTACCTATATCAGTATACAAATAAAATTAATTTCACTTAAAAATCAGTTCCACATGTGTGCATGAGATATGGCCCATCCAAACACTTCCCAGGATTTTTTAATTAATTGAAAATCACATATAGAGATAGATATATAGAGATAAATAGAAATAGAAATATAGACATAGGTATAGATATAGACGTAGACCTGTACATGGATCTAGACATAGACATAGATGGTCAGCATCCTCATTCCTGCTGTACATAAACTCTGAGTTTCAAAGTTTTGTTTTTCATGACTATTTCCCCCAAGGACCACAAACTATGATATTTTCAATGAAAATAAAATTGGCAGAACATCAGTTTGATTCCAGTTCTTTAGCTGAGAAGGCATTTCATTAAAGCTCTCCTTTGAGCATAAAGGGGGTTCAGCTCATCCGGGCAAGCATACTTGAAGATTTTACCCTTGAAACAATGAAAGAAGGGGGAGCATGCTTTGCTTTGATTGCTCAATCTATTCTCATAATCTTCCATCATTCCTGAGCACACCACCACTGCCTCCTTCCTAACCTGCTGCCTGGAGTGGAATTTATTAGCTTTTATGACTTCACATCAATTTGACTCAATAAGAGAGCCAGGACCCCCATTTTAGATCTTCCCATTTTCCCCTCACATTGGTTTACTCATTCTCCTTCCTGCGTGTCTTTATTTTTTCTCCCTCCCTCCCTCTTGCCCTTTTTCTTCACAAACCTCTGACACTAGGTTTGCCCTTGGCCTCCCGCCCAGCTGCCAGCGGCCAGCAGGAAGCTGGAAGCGTGCACCCTTCTCCAGTCTCAGCACGGCAGCCCAAGGCAGGGCACCTACCGGTATTCCTAGCTATGATCTTGGAGCTGTGTCTCAGCAGACGGACAAACACATCACTGCTGCAGTGGTTCACCATTTGCAGGCGGAGGCCCCGCCGAGTCTGGATCTTGACCAAGCATTTTGCCATGCTGGTTCTTCCTGCTCCCTCAGTCTCCTCAGCCTGTCATGGCCCAGCGCAGCTACCACCAGCCATAGTGGCTTTGACCTTTCACAAACTGTCCATTCTGTTTTAAATGACCTAGGCAGGGCTCACTGAATGAATCAAATGTCAGTTCGTAATGAGGCCAACAGAAATAACTCAGGAGGGATCAGCATGAAATGGAAGGAGGGAGGGGGATGCTATTTTTAAACTCTCTACTCACTCCTCTAACAAACAATGAAATATTATGCATCATCCTTACCTCAGCCTTTTCTAAATTATTGAAACCAGAGGATCCCATGCAAATGCCTTATGGTGCCCTAGGAATGGAATGCCCCAGAAGATAAAATGACAACAAGGCAACTCCACAAAGCAAAAACAACCACCTTGATTTCCTTTAAAAAACACTATGCAGCCTTTATTATGTTCTAGAGCAGTGCTGTCCAATAAAAACATAATGCAAGCCACATTTTAAAAAATTATTTTAAAAGTAAAAGAAATATATTAATTTTAATAATGTGTTTTAATAGAAGCCAAGATATCCAAAATAGTATCATTTCACTATGTAACAATATAAAAATTAACAATAACAGATTTCTTTTTTGTACTAAGGCTTTGGGATTGGTGTGCATTTGCACACTTAGGGCATATGTCGATTCAGACCGGCCACATCCCAGGTGCTCAGAAACCACACAGGGCTGCCATACCAGACAGCACAGCCCCAAACAAAGTGCTGAGCTCCTCACAGTATAATCTCCATCCTCATCATGATGCTAACATCTTCTGTTTATAAAGAGTCATTGACCTGGCCAAATTCATATAATTAACACGCAGGAAAGCCATGATTTGAACCCAGGCACCCAATTAACATCAGTTGACTAGGAAAACAATCTAGAATGAGAGTTGTTAGTGCTCCCACTTCTAACCAAATGTGTATTTTTTAATGTGTTTTTACTGATTTTGAGAGAGTGAAGAAAGGAGAAGGAGAGAGAGTGAGGGAGAGAGAAACATCAATCTGTATGGAACCCACAACTTGGACCCAGAATTGAACCAGCAACCTTTCAGTGCACAGGACGGCACTCAACCAAGCCACACTGGCAAGAGCAAACCAAATGTATTTTAAATTCAGAATCCAAATATTACATCTAATTATCATCACTTTGAAAGTCCCACACTTGTATGTCAGAAGCATACACTGAGCTTATTATATCCAAGTGAGAGTGCTCAGGGAGCAAACTTTTCAATGTTTTTGGACACGCTATACTTGAAAAAAATTTCAATTGATTAATAACTGTGCCCCATATACTATCTTTGCTATATCTTTACTGGTACATTTTGTTCTCTCTGATATTTAGAAGAAAAAAAATTCCTCTCACAATTTCCTCATGCATGTATGCACTCTTCTACTTTAAATAGCTACTATAGCCAAGAGGTAATTTTCTAATAAAAATTCCTTTTTCTTTACTGACAAAACAAAGCATTACATTCAGGGCAGTCAGCTGAAATTCTTCATTGTTATACTTCACTATGGGAAATTAATTTAGCATTTCTGGAAAGAAGTATAGCAAAATATATTAAGTGTGATATTCTTTGCCCAGAAATTTCACTTTTAGGAATTTATCCTAAGGACATAATTAGAAATGTTGACAAAAAATTTGGGGCAAATATGTTCAGAGTATCATTTCTTACAGCAAAAAAAAAATAAAATAAGTCAATCTAAATTTCCAGTGGGAAAATTGGTAAATACATGTGATGGAATATTGTACACTTTTAAAATTTATGTTTAGGAGTTTAATGATGTGGGGGGGAAGTTTGCAATATATTGATAAGTAAAAATAGTTTATATGAGCAGCATGACCTAACCTATATGACAATGTACAATATGGACAGGACTATCTATAATAATAGAAGCATAATATGCTAATTAGACCAGATAGCCGAATGACCTTCCGGATGTCCTTGTGGACAACCTTCCCAATGAAGCTGGGCCTATAAGGGCCGAGGCAAGCTGCCATGGCTGTGAGGGCTGAGTCCCTTGCAAGAATTTTGTGCATTGGACCTCTAGCAAACCTTGAAAGGGGAGAAGGGTGGCAGCCAGCCATGCACTGAGAGCTGAGGACACTTCTGGAGACATCAAAGGGGACCACCCTCCCCTCACACAGGTTGTCCCTTCCAGATGCAGTTTGGCCTTCCTACTCTTATGGGTTTGGTCAATTTCCAATCCTGAAACTTGAAAATACCCCTAAATTTTCACAAAATCTGAAACCCTTTGCAATTCCCCTTGTGATCTAGTTTTGAGCAGAATCCCTATGAGGAACAAAGCCCTTACTAGTTACCGACAATGGTTCTTAAAGAACTACTGAAAATCTTTAGGATGCTAAAGAACAAATCAGGAAATCTTTGTCCTAGATGAATCAATGATTGACAGTAATATAGATGGAGCATTTCAAAGATTAACATGGGCTCATCTGCATGTCAGTGGACCCAGGCTCAGACAAAGAAAATCACCCTTTGCCTGATAGGTCTCTGTGCTTAGCATCGTGTTGAAGCAACCTGTTATCTGACAGCCCACTCTAAACAAACAACAGACCTTCCAAAACAAATAGAAAAAAAAAACCTAAAGCAAAAGCACAACCATTCTTTTCCACCAAAGATTTACTCCAAAATTCCCCAGCTTAAAATCTTACCATAGTTTTAAAATTTCTCCTTTTATGAATCACAACTAGTCATAATGTTTTGCATTTCAGACATTTAAAATTTTTCCTTCTCTTGGTCTTGTCTTCACTCTTTATGCTACTTTTCAGAAATCCCAAGTAGGTTCTTCCCTTTCTTCTGGGGACTTCTGCTTTTGTTTTGAGAAAGAGAAAACTTAACAGGACCAGCCATTTCCCCCTGCCTAACCCTAACTCTGCCCAAAGGTGTGGCTACATTTCAAGAGAAGAAAAGGGATTCAGAGATGCGGAGCCAAAGCAAAGACTCCGAGGTACTGCACAGGGAGGATTGTTCTTGTTCCAGGCACTGTGCTCAAAAGAACCATGTCAACAGCACAACATTCAGGTGCCCATGACTACCCTTCCCGTTAGATTCGTCTGTTCGGAGATCGGGAATGCATGTCTGGGCAGTGATAGGAGGCTAAAGAAAGCAGAGGATGTGTGAAGAAAGGAATCAATTTTCCATAAAGAGATGTCAGAAACACTGATAAATCAAGCAGAAGGCAAAGAGGAGAAGGGAATTCAGGGAGAAATGCCATTCGCAGTCTTGAATTTCATGTCTACTTCTGTGACAAACTTCCTGACAGATTTGGGGAAAGCAACAAGCTGGCCTCTGCTTTGTGGGTGACGGAGCTACTGGACAACCTGGAGTTCTGGTGCAACTGTAAAGTGGAGACATACCCCTCTCAAGGTTGCTATGACCACAAAAGGAGATCGTGCATATCGATTGCCTGTTGTAGTGTCAGTTCCTGTGCGATGCACTAGAACTTACTAAACAGTTGTGCAAGGTAAGGGTTAAAGCATCGGCGCTGAGTCTCCTCCTGGCAGTGCTCAGTCATTTTTCCCTGATGAGTGCTCATTCCTTCCTCTCCGTTCACTAATGGGGAAGATAGTGAAGATTTTAAATAGTCTCTTTTATCTTCCTTCTGTCAACCATCTGTCTCCTAACATTTCTAGTTACTTCTCCCCAAACAGTAGGAAAGCAGTACCGCTGATTGTCAAGTTTGCCTGATACCCCTGTAACCTTGGGAAAGTTACATAAGCCTGTTGAGATGCAATTTTCTGTCTGGAAAACAGTGATGATACTGGCTGCTATGTAACTGGATGGCTGATGTGTAGTAAACACTTAATAAATGCTAGCTATTTTCATCTATTATGAACATCCTATATACTTTATTAGCTGTTTTGATAACTAACGTTTCACAGGAATAGTGGATTCAGCCATTAGTTGAAATAGTTAGACTCAATGAAATTTTAGCTAACTTCTAACTCCAACTAGAAAGATAGAAAATTATTACATGAAATATTCTTTGCAATAAATTTAGACTGTAGATATCCATTATTAAGAGACCCTGGAACTATCATATATCTTAGAGAACTTTTATAAAGTGTTTTAAATATAATAAAATATGGTATAAATATCTTAATACTATATTTGTGATATGATGAATATATTCTTAGGTGTATAGCAAGGAGAAACAGAGGCAGTTCTCAACACTACTAAGTGACAGGACTAGGACCAGACAGCCAGGTAGTCAATCATCCATATAATTCAATTTCCTGACTTGTGACATAAGACAAAGAAAATGCTCTTAAGTCTCAAATTACGATAACCTCCATGAAAAAGATGCTGAAAACATGTAGATGCTCTCACATATCAGTTTCTCTTCCTGCTATTATCCCCCTTATCAGATGAGCACTCACTGAGTATTTCCTGCTGTGACGTGAGAACCCGGCTTGTTAGGGCCAGCATCACCATATGGTGGTGAGAGGAAGGCCAGCACAAACCCTCTGGAGAATTACAGTAGCAGACAGAACAGAATTCAAACAGTACAGCCAGGATCTCCCCACCACCAGCGTGGGGAAGGAGAACACACCTCACAGAGACTCTGGCTGCAGAGCATTTTGGCAAAAGTGTAGATCCAGCTGTATTCCTAAGAGTCCCATACACTGATAAGTGTGGCATCTCTAACTAGGCAGCCAGTGTGTGTTGGGGGATAGGAAGGGGGGCATAGTCTGGCAGGGCCTTTCTGTCTGCTCCTGCTGCACGTGATTATTTCTAAACAGACAGGAAAACCCAGACACAGAATGTCAGGGAAGGAGACCATCAGACACTGCTCTGGGCTCACCGCTCTGGCCTCCCTGTCTCCTGTCCCTGGCTCTTTTAATCCCAGCCTTTCAGTGTTAATATCTGTGAAAATAAATCTTATATTGTTGTTGTTGTTGCTGTTGTTGTTATTTTAAAAGCATCATGCACACAGCATAAGAAAGTTGGGAAAGATCCATAGTTAGAAAAGTGGTGAAGGAGATCCCAGTAGTCCCTCAAAATGCAACAACCCAGAGAAAATTGCTGTTGACATTTGTTCTTTCTTAGCAGACCTGCAGAAGCTTTAAGTGGGGTGCAAATATACTTAAAATATTTACAAGTTGGTGAACCCTGAGAAGCCAACAATTGAGTATGAAATTTTAATACTGCAGCCTAAAATACTAAGGTGTTGGTCTATATATCCTAGGTGATTGCTTTGAACTCAACACTTAAATACTGAACTTTTTCTTTAGGATCTGACTTTCTGAGTGCCTTTTACCAAGGTCTGAGCAAACCTCCGTTTGTCTCTACTGCCCTCTACGCTCTTCTCCAAAACAGTGCTCACAATGGGCTGCTCTAGAAGCTCCATGAGGATCAGCTGAGCCAGTTTACAAACTGGATGATAGTCTTTCATTCATCCAGTAAATACCCCCCGAGCCCCTGCAGTGTGCTGAGCACTGGCCCAGACCCTAGATCACAGCTGAGCACAAGCTCGGTGGTCTTTCCACACCACTGCCTTGTTTCTCTCTACACAGCAGTGAAGAACAAGCTTTACTATTTTCCAACCACAGTAAGATAATTTGAAACATTAATCAATGGGCTTCTCCCTCCACCCTGCCCACAAGATTCCTGGTGGCTTTTTCTTTATCCTCAACCAGGATACCAAATCTAATTCACCCAACAATAAAGCAATGACCATAAATACTTGGTCATTAATTCCACAGGCCATTATTCCAAGACAAAGACCTCTGACACCTGCAAACTGGACAAAAGAATCCATACTCTGAGAAAAAGAGTTGGAGGGGCCAAAGGAGGGGAGAGGGTGAGAGAAGAGACCTCAACCTCCAAGAATCAAGTACTTCCATTGACAGCACTTAAAAGCCTTCTGGGAGTCATGACCCAATAGGCCACCCATAGACTGTCTGTTCCTCTCTGGTTTATCTTCTATAAGAGACACCCTTACTCCCTGACCTAAGGCCATCTTAAAACCCTATGAATAGAGACAGGATACCTACAGTTACCTTCACTGTAGGGTGGTGGTACCACAAAGGAAAACCATCCATAGCTGTCCACAGCTAAACCAGCTGAAAATCTCCCACAGAGGTTGGACACAGTCTAGGAACTTCACAACTAAAATGCATTCTTCAGAAACATGCATGAGGAAGTCCCTTGGAGTAAACCTTAAACCATCTCACTGACCAAGGCTACCTATATAATTCAGATTCTTCCTTCCATAAAAACAAAGTGCACTATCTTCTTTGAACCTAGGGCTTAAACATTCCCTGATATGTAACTTGGAAACACCAAAGCAATCTGCTGAGAGTGCAGGTGCCATTGTAGCCACCCATAAGTTTCCTCGGAAGAAGAAATGGTGAAATGCTGTCCTCGCTGGCTCCACTTAGAACAGCCTCTTTTGCTCTATTTAGTCATCTCGACCAAGACTCTACGTATTTTCTTTGTCTCTATGCAGGATGGATTTGTTTTTCTATCACTTCTCCTTTATTATTTTACTCCCTCTAGGCACAAGTCACCATTACAGTTAAACCATTTTTCTCTGACTAAAGGAAATTAAATTGGGCTGTATAAATAAATGAAGCTCTAATTTTTTCTCCATTATTTCCCAACAGTTTTGCAGATGGTTTGAAGAAACAGGCATCTGTGTCTCCCTATGGAAAAAGCCAGGCCCTCCTAGAACTTCCAGTGTCAGGAAAGAGTCTGCCCTGTGAAGGGAGAGAACAGGGTCCCAGGAGACCTAAGACAGACAGGAGATCCAGGTCGGCTGTGGATCAGCAGAGCAGGGCATGGCCCCAGGGACTGGGTAGGGGTCAAGTACCTGGCCTAGCCCCAGGAGAAGGGCTGGCCCTCACGGTCCCAAGGGTGTTGAGTATCAGGGGCACCACCAAGGCAGAGACTCGGGAAAGGAATCCAGGCTGGCTTGGGGACCAAAGAAGACAGGACAGAGCTAGAAAAAGAACAGGACCAGCAGCCTGGGCCGGAGGGCAGGGCTCCATCTTAGCTCCCTTCCAGGTAAGGGAAGGATTGGTCCTAGAGTCCGGAATGGGGCTGAGCCTATGGTTAGGGGCCAAATTGTACAGCTGCTTGGGTAGAGGGGCTCAGGCAGGACTAACAAGCCCATGTTCCAGGGGGATGCTTGGTACTTTTAAATGTGCATATTTCTATAATTCACAGCAAAGTCCAGTCTATGCTCAGATTATCTGGCGGGTCATCCTGAAAACCCCATCTCCTTTTTCAGCCAAAGCATCTGCCTATTTGCACATTTCCTATGTGTTAGTGGAGGTTTGGGGTTTTCAAAAGTTCTATATTGGACTTGACTTCTAAGAGAAGCTGTTAAAAGGATGTGAGAGCTCTTTCAAGTGGGAGGAACATTCATTTTACGTTTCCTTTTTGCTAGCTGCAATTAGTTTTCAGTTTTATGCTAAAAATTTGCAACTCACCAAAAAAGAAAAATTTAACTCTGCTTTTACAGGTCATTGTGCGCATGCTTCCTATTTCATTAGCTACATTTAAAGATAGGATGTCCACAGCTTTTTTCCTCCAAGGTACTAATGAAAAGCTTATATTTAAGAACAACAGCCATTTGAGGGAAGAATTATTAAAGAACAGTCAGAGTGGAGAGGAAACTTAGAAATCATCACAACTTGTTTTGTGAAAAGAAAAAATAAGATTCTGGCCATGTCAGTGCCCAGCACATGCCAGATCAGTAATGTTTATCAAGTGAATGAATGAATGAATGAAGCCTTCTCACTCTATCCAATACCCCTCCTTCCACCAGAGAATCCCAGTTACAGTGGTGGTGTGTGTCCACTCAGCAAGCGGAGTCTGGCCATGTATACACTGGGCCTCAGGGCCACCACAGAACACTTCAGTGAGAGTGACACAGCACCTACCAAACAGCTTGGCAAACCCAGCATGTACTTGGGTGACTCACCCTGGTGGCTTACCAGCGTGAAACCACCAAAAGCATGTAAAATGGCATGCCACCGCCGTAACTAGAGCCAATAGCTCTCACCTCTATTTTAGGAATCTGGAGCTTTGGCATGAACAGAGATTTCAGAGTTTCAAAACATGCCCTGCCTTTTCTTGTGTCCACTGGTCTGTAAGGTCCAGAGAAGCTTATTAAAACATGTGTTTTTGTGTATTTTTTTGGGGGGGAGGGGAACCGTTTTCTCATACTTGTAAATAAATGCATACTTATTTATAAATTAGATATAACATACATGTGCAGCTGTCTTCATACACAGGGGTGGGCAAAAGTAGACTTGCATTTATGAGTATGAGATACAGTTTATTCTTGTATTATTATTTATTAATTATTGTACTATTTCTATTATAACTATAAACCTACTCTTTCCCACCTGTGTTATACTTATTATGAAACCTGCACAAGAGAAATTTGATGACGCTACAAGTAAACTACTAATAGAAGTCTGAACAGTTTGCTCCTCTACCCCAGGGGGACATGATGTAAAACGCCCCTCCCCACATGCACATACTTCTCTGGAAGCCATGGCTCTGGGGCCTCCGATTCACCATTCGCCTACCAAGCGGGAGGCTGCATCCCTCTGTAGATGGCCTGGGCTGTGCACCCCAGGGACACCCCAACCTCCAGCCTGTGCCAACTGACCAAGCATATTTTCTGAGCCCTGCCCATTGAGTATGAGTGTACCCAAGAGTAGAACACACACACACACAGCACTGTTTTCCACGTCACTGGCACCGGGTCCCGGCAGTAGAGAGGGGAGGGAAGGACATGCTCCTCGCACCTGCCTCATTAGAAGCCCAGATACCACCCAGAACATGAACTTAACATCTGCGGCCAGCCTACCAACAAAGGCACTAGAGAACAGAGCCCCACTGCTCCCTGGGAAACGCATCTAAAATCCAGAAAATTCTAATTTCTGCTTCCTAATGGGAGTGGTTTGGTCACATTCTCCCTTTTCCTCTCCCGCGGTCTCTGGGGGCTGTGGTGAGCGTGTTGGCTTATCCAAGTGCCAAGCGCAACGTCTCCCCGGCCACAGGCCGCGCCTTGGCTGTCACAGCTGCTCCTGCTGACGCTCCCCCCTGGCTCGCACCCCACCCTCAAGGACAGCCACAGGATTACTTCATGGGACACTGGCTGACTTTTTTTTCCGCCCTAGCCGTATCCTTAAAAAGCAATTCACTATGAATACTGGCGTGCAGCAGGGAAGAACCAACCTGAGCAGGAGCGGTGATGTGGGGTATACCACACTCAACTACGTTCGCTAGTAAGACAAGGAGCCTTCCCACAGACTAGAAGTAATTAGAACCAGGCTGGGGGTGAGCCGTTCCTTATTTACCGGATTCAGCTTTAAAATCAGATCGTGATTCCCAGAGGGGAGCGAGGCTTCCTGCACGAGGTCTGTTTCCCCGAGGCTGGCTCTCCTAGCAATTGCTTGGCGGCACACGCTGTCCACAGCCTCTCACCACCCGTTCCAAGGGGAGGTGACCCTGTCCACTATGTTGCAAGTTTCCGAGGAGTCGCTGGGTCCTGGCCTCTGTGACGATGGCCAATGGCTCAAACACTGCCCAGAACACACAGGAGCTCTTCGCTCTGAGCCACAGGGATCCCCTACGTTTGCAGAAATCACCTCAGCTTTGGGGAATTGATGTGATGTAGTTAAAACATAAATGCTGTTTTTTAAATACTGGCTTGGTTTTAGCGAGGAGGAGTGAACCATTTTAGCGGTTTGGGCCAGGGGTGTGGAACCAGGGCCTGATCACAAGTCAGCACTCACCTCTCTCTGAGCTTTCTCATTAGCAGAATGCTAAATCAGAGACCAGCAAGTATTTTCCATCAAGTAACTGAGGCTCTGCAGGCCAAAAATGCTAGGCTTTTATGAAGGCACTCACATATAATCATTTAAGATGTAACCAGCAGCTCTTGGGCCAAAAATAAAAGAAAAGTAAGAGGGCTGGGGATGGGGGTCAGCCACCCGCCACAGTATGCAGATTCCTGAGTTAGAACATCTGCAACATTTCCTCAAAAGCTAGGAAAGGTATTCCTGACCCCAGGTTCCCATTCTCACTGGAGAAACTGTAGTCCTGGAATCTAACCCTGACATTCAGCAAAAGAATCGAAGAGTTTAGAGCTAGAGAGCCTTGGATGCTGCTCAAGCCCAATTTTCTCGTTCTATAGATGAGGAATATAAGGCTCGCAAAGGTTGCTGTGGTCAGCCAGCTGCCTGATGTGGAGCTGAGACCAGAGTTCCCAGTTCCCCCAGGCCAGGGCATGAACCCAGAAACAGCAGTGACCTGCAGATGCTGCACTGACACTGGGGCATACTCTATTCCATGAAATGAGCAGGTGATGGCAATTAGCCAACTACAGAATTGAAATGGCAAACTATTGGCATCTTATGATGTAAAATTCAAGTTCTTGCAAAGTGACATGCACTTAAATTGCATCAGGAACAACATTTATTTTCTCTACAGTAGTCTAAATACTTCAATTTCAAAGATCTCTTTCAACTGATGAAACTTCTTATGAGTAATCAGCAGCAAAAAATGAGAAACCAAATTCCAAAGATGAAACAAACTCTAAAGAAAAGCACAAAAATGGTGATAAGCTTTGAAGAGCCTTCAAACACTACAAAAGGTGAATTTGCAGAGAGCGCTTGTTCAGGCCTTTTAACTAACCTCCCTCCTCTTCCACCTGTCCTTTCCCCCACCCCCGCCCCCACCCCCTGTTGCTCTTGGACTCTGTTACCCTAGGAACTGCAGACCCAAACTATTCCCAGTGGATGTAATAATGAATTCTGAATTGTGACTCTAGTAATCTGATACCACAGTTATAAGTAAAATCAGGAGCTGTCCCCTGCCTTGTGGAGGCTCCTAGCTCCTATAGGAGCAGGTTCTGCTGCTGGATGTCTGTTGGCCGTGGGAGACTGGGTACCACTAAAAAGAGCAATGATAAAATGATGCTGAACACAGAGCTTTGTCCAAGTTCCTTCTAATTCAGGATATTATACCCTTTGCCTACAGTTGCATTAAATTATTGAACTACAGTAGTTTCAATGTTAAGCAAACAAAGCAGGAATCTTCAAAGTTGTATACACAGGACAAGAATAATCACATTAAAATGCATAGCACAGGAAAACTGCTAACATTAACAATGATTGTCTCTAGGAGGGGGGGACCATCTGGAAGGTGATATTTTTCTGCTTACTGGTGTTTATTTTGTATTTTCCAAAATTTCTAGATGATACACTTACTTTATAATAAGAAAACACAATCGAGTAGCAATCACAAACCCTGTGGCAGGGGCATGTGCAATTAGAGCTGGAGCTCATTGCTTGGTGCAGCTCCACAGGATTCATTAACAGCTCCTACTGTTTGATGCAACATAACATAAAGGAAATTGCAAAAAGAGCAGCGCATTGCTCCTAAAGCACATCCTGACATAGCCTGAGCCAAAGGGAAGAGATGACTTAGCACCTGGGGACATGGCAGGAAAGAAAGATACTGGCATAATAAAAGAGAGGGTGAATCCGAGTCCTGGCCATGGAACTTGACAAAGGGAGAGGGGAGAAGAATTTTCATATCAGATAAGCCTGGAGGAGACCAGAGGGGTGCAGAGTGGGCAACAGAATTCACAACCAGGGTCACCATAGCAGCCTTGGGCTGTTGGACTTCACCAGTGATGGGACTGGAACAACTGTGTAGAATGTGAAAGGCTCTGCCTGGTCTGAAGCAGAAAGGCCCTCTCAGGGGAAAATGCAGCTGGCTCCACAGACCACCTGTTATGTGTTGGGATGGAGGGTGGGTGGGTCAAGAGTAAGGCATGCTTGATGGATGATGACAATACTCTGTTTATATGCTCAAAATGCCTTCACAGGTTCACATACAGACTTTCTAGAATGTCAACGACACACCACCTTAAGCTCCTAGGGCCAAACACTGGAAACGACCCTTTAAACACTCCCACTGCCCTCCCACACATCGAGAGCCACACCTATGACACACACATGCTCCAACGTTTACAGAGACAGTGCTAAAGAGTGGCTTCGGAGAGTTAGTTTTCTCACCATCCCTACTTCCCACCTATTCTTTGATATAGACATTTTCTCAATCATAGGCAAATGCAGCTTCAAGCCATCCTCAACCCAACCCCACTGCCATCCCCAAGACACTCCTTTGTAGAAATCCTTTGTGGTATAGTCTCCACTATACCACCAGGAAGGTGTCAACATTTTCAACTCTTATTTAGTTTTATCTACCAAGGGGAAGAAAGCTGGTATCCTGCCTGTTTAGTTCTGCCAGCCTGTGCCACTGCTCTAGTAGACAAGATGATCTTCCCAGGGTGTCAGTAATCTCTAACTACCAACTCTCATGTGATTAATTTCATTCTCCTCTACTATGACCCAGCATTTTTCCATAGTGAAAAATATACTCTGCCAACAAAACACGCAAATATTTTGCTATCTAGACTATGAAAACCCTTCTCCATTTTATATGTGGACTTATTCAGATAAACGAGAGGCTTGGTGCATGAAATTCCTGCAGGGGGAGGGGATCCTTCAGCCCAGCCTACTCCCTCTCCAATCTGGGATCCCTCTCACAATCCAGGACTGCTGGCTCTGAACTGCTCATCTGCCTGCCTTCCTGATTGCCCCTAACCGCTTCTGCCTGCCAGCCTGATCACCCCCTAACCACTCCCCTGCCAGCCTGTTTGCCCCTGACTGCCCTCCCTGTGGCCTGGTCACCCCTAACTGCCCTCTCCTGCAGGCCTGGGTCCCCCTCAACTGCCCTTCCCTGCAGGCCTGGTCACCCCCAACTTCCCTCCTCTGCTGGCCTGGTCACCCCTAACTGCCCTCCTCTGCTGGCCTGATTGCCCACAACTACCCTCCTTTGCAGGCCTGGTCCCTGCCAACTGCCCCCCCCCTGCTGGCCATTTTGTGGTGGCCATCTTGTGTCCACATGGGCACAGGATCTTTTGACCACATGGGGGCAATCATCTTGTGTATTGGAGTGATGGTTAATCTGCATATTACTCTTTCATTAGGATAGAGGCCTGGTGCACGGGTGGGGCCAACTGGTTTGCCCCAAAGGGTGTCCTGGATCAGGATGGGTGTTCCCTTGGGGTGTGGGGTGGCCTGGGTAAGGGGCCTGTGGTGGTTTGCAGGTTGGCCATGCCCCCTGGCGACTCAAGCAGAGGCCCTGGTATCTGGGATTTATTTATCTTCTGCAATTGAAACTTTGTAGCCTGGAGCAGAGCCATGCCTTCTGCTTGCTCTGCAGCAGCAGCCATTGAAACTTTGTTGCCTTAAAAGGAGGCCTGGGTGGCCAGGGTGTGTGGAAAGCTTGGCTTCCTCCATCGCCAGAAGCAACCCAAGCCTCCCTTCTGCTTCTCTGTGGCAGTAGCCATCTTGGTTGGGTTGATTTGCATATTCTGATTGGCTGGTGGGCGTGGCTGGTGGGTGTGGCTTGGGTGTAGTGGAGGTACAGTCAATTTGCATATTACTCTTTTATTAGATAGGATCTCCTTAAAATGTAATTTTCACCCAGAACAATTCCCACATCCTCAATGGTTTTTTTCTCCCAAACCTTTCAGAAGCTCTCAAGTAGCCATTTTCAAATGATTTGCCATTCTCATCCCAAGTTCACAGCACTAATCTACTCAGATCCTGTAACTGAGCAACTTAGAGGTGACACTGAAAGCTTTCCCGTTGCTTAGTGGTGCCTAGAAACTGATTTTGTTTTTTTTTCTGTATAGGAGACAGCCAACTTCAGAACTAATCCTCCAGCTGTCGTATGGGTGAAAGGGGTCACACGTTCTCCCAGAATGCTGCTGGGCTCCTCTGGGCAATCATGCCCTGCCCAGCTGTCTTTGAGAAACTTGAAATTCTGGGAACAGAAGAATCTTGTCAGACAAATGGGTGGATCTGACGCTGGAGAGTCACAGTAGAGCAGAGATGCCACCACCCGGGCACTCAGGTGATGCTGGGCAGCAGGGCCGTCCATGACCTTGCAGAGGTGGGGGCTCCAAGGGTTAAGACACTTTTTTCTTCTCCCAGCCTGATGTTTTTAAAAAATTCCTAATCAGACAACTCCTTTAATAGGATTCACACTGCCAACCTTAACCGGTGTATGGATCCAATAACCAAAATGTGTGATTTGAAATTCCCCCAAACAAGAATCTGAGCCTCTAGGTCAAGATGGGTAACAAAGATGTCCAAAGGTGAGCAATGTTGTCTGTGTTTGACACTCAGTGAGGCAATGCACAGGACCTAACCAGAGATATTTCCGCTCTCTAAACAAAATCAGTTTTGCCACTGGCTTCACAAAATACAATGGCCTGGGTGGCCCTGGTTTCCACTGACTTACACCTTCCTGGGTCTCAAGTGTCTCATCGTCAAAGAAGTTGACATCTTTTTACTCTGAAAGTCTGGGAGACAAGGGCAAGACCTGGACAGGAGCCATGGGCTGCATATTTGCCCTGTTACTGGTGACCCCGCCCTGACAAGCATGCAGTTTATTAGCTTGAATCCCTTGCCTCCTCCTGAGCCTCATTCCCACTGCCTCAGTTCAGCTCTTGTTGATCTATTGTCTGGCCTAAAACAATGATTCCTGCACCATCTCTGTGCCCCCAACCCAGTGATTCTCAACTAGGGAGTATTTTTGTTCCTCAGAGGACATCTAGCAATATCTGGAGACATTTTTGGTTGTCAAATATGGTGGGATACTACTGGCATCTATTGAGTGAAGACAGGGGTACTGCTAAACATTAGACAATGCACCAGCCAGCCCCCAGCAAAGAATTATCCAGCTCCAAAGGTTAATTAATACTTCTGTGGTTGAAAAATTACTCCAGTCATACCCGCCTCTCATCTGCCCTCTGCCACCACAAGTGATAAAAACACATTTCCAATCAGGTCATTTTCATGCTTGAAATCCTCCAGTGCCCTCAGGTTAAAGTCTAAACTCTCCCGAAAGTCATGCAGACCATCATGATCTGACCTTTTCCTAGCCTTCTGCCTCACCTATCATTGTTCCCCTAATCACTCTTCCCCAAACCACACAAGCAACCAACACAGGTTGACCAGACCTTCTGCAATTCCCTCTGCCTCTCAGTCCCGCCCATTCATTCCTCTGCCCATCAATTCTATGTCAGATATTCTAATGGGACTTAAAGGGAACTGGGGAAAAAAAAGCTTTAATGGGGTATTTTTTTCTAGGAAACGATTGACAAATTCTATACACTTCAGTGTGAATTAGTTGCTGCTATCTCTCCCCAAGTCTATTTGCATCCAACTCTAATATGAACTGAAAAGTTTTCCCCATAAAATAATTCTTCATGTTAAACTGTAGGTAAAGGAGATCTTTTGGGACAATGACCTGCTCTTTTGAATCTGCCCAGTATCCAGATTTTAAATTATATATCTATCCCTCCCCCTCATTCTCTCTCTTTCATAAGTATACATACACGCGCACGCGCACACACACACACACACACACACACACACACACAATAAATAAATAAATAAATAAATAAATAACTCCTCTAATTCTCGCTCTCTTTTTTTTTTTTAAAGAAATTAATAGGACAGATTTGTCTCACCAGATACCAGTAGCAAGCAAGTATGGTGAGATTCTTTTTGGAATTAAGTCTCTAAAGGCACAAAATAAGAGGCCTTATTAAAAATATAACTTTTGGGTAGAAGTAGATTTTACATATTTTACCTTATATCAAAGTTGTCAGATAAGAACTTGTGGAAAAAGGAAAAAAAGGCTGGAGAAATATGGAAACAGAAAGGGGATAACCAGTGTGGAGATACTTGTGATAAATCTTTATACCCACTAATGTGATTGTGATTATAGTCAAAAACTTCACCATCCAATAGAGTTTTCAGCAATGATGAAAATGTTCTCATTCTGAGCAATACAAGATGTTAGCCATTAGCCCCACATGACTACTGAGCCTTAGAAATCTAGCCTTGCTCCCTCCTCCAGGGTAAGCCTGCAACAGTGGCCTCTGGAAAGGTGTACTTACCCTCACCCAGGGGAAGGTCCTCTTCCTGCTCGCTGGGGGAAGGTAGCAAGGGCTGCAGGGGCTCCATGTTAATAATGAGCTGTTTGTTCAAGGAGTGGGAACTGCGGCTTTGGGTAATGTTGGTTCTGAAAACAGACAAGCCAGCTAGAGTTGGTTTCCATTGCAAACACCAACCCCTCCATCCCAGTCAGCTATGCACATAGCTGGGAACTGCCTCCAGATTCACAATGGGTTGGGCTAGTGAAAGATGACCTAACACTCAAGACACACAGCCCTTTTTATCCTTAAGGCCCTGACAAAGTGTCCATGTGTCCCAGTGTATTTCCCCATATGTCATCAGACTTGAGCATGCTAGTAGGTGACAACACAGACATTTGAAAAGATATGGGAGGCAGGTATCACTAGACTAGGCATAGAAAGGCGAATAAAGGGCATGGCTCAAACTAATTTAATAACCACCAAAACAAAAACCTCTACCAGGCAGATGGCACAGATGTTCCATAGCTATAAGCTATTGTGTCGTCCAATGTTTAACATCCTCGTTCAAATTCATGCCCCAGTCACCAACCGGCCACAGAACACAGCTCTCTGCTTTCCTTTCTCCTTTTGAAAGGAGCACACACCTGTGCCAGTGGCTGTGACAGGCAGCAGATGGCAGGGCAACCATGCAGATGTCTCATCAAGACTACTCGCTGGGGGCTGGGAAGCCCATATGCACTGCCTGCTGCGGGGGACTTGCTGTCTAGCCTGACAGAGAGAGAGGTAGAGCACATATGGTGGGTGCTTAAGCACCCTTCCTCTCTCCATGTTCCCTGTCAAAACCACAACAAGCCCAGCCAGTGTTGTTCAGTGGCTGAGCATCCACCCATGAATCAGGAGTTCATGGTGGATTGCCAGACAGGGCACATGCCTAGATTTTGGGATCAGTCCCCAGTAGGGAGTAGGGAGCAGGAAGCAGGTGATCAATGACTCTACATTGATGTTTCTATCCCTGTCTCCCTCTACCTTCCTCTCTCTGAAATCAGTAAAAAAAAAAAAATTTTAAATTAAAAAAACTCATCCTTCAAAGATGATATCAAATGTCCCCTTCCCCTTAACATCCTCGAAATGGCCTCACAACACACACACTCTTTCTCCTTCTCTGCTCACTCAACTCTCCCTTTTATAACCCATCACGTTGGTCACCTCTGACTCTGTGATTATGGTTGGTACTCATCAGAATGAGGCCCACCTTGATAAACAACATCAGGGCAGAGAATGATCTATCCATTCTCGCCAGCCTTACAGCACCTTGATGGGCAGCCTGAAAGGTATCCAGGTTTGAAACACCTGCAATCCTGGCTTAACATAATTGCCATCCCAGACTGACTAGAGTATCTATCCCAGGCCAGTTGAAGGACTGCCTGATACCTGGGCAGGTGTTTCCGTAGGAAATGGGGCATCAGGTAAGATCAGGGCCCCACCAAGAGATGACACAGCCTTGTCTCACACACATCCTGCTTATTCACATGACACTCAAGGGTCAAGTCAAGTCAATGGCTCTCCACAGAGCAAATAACTCAAAACGGAGCCCAGCTGTGCTCTCGCCATAGTCCAGCCAAGTCTGTCTGAGAGGGATTCCAGGGGAGTGAGAATGCCATGCCTGGAACCAGGGCCAAAAAGCAACATAAGGCCTGGCAGCAGTGCCCTTATACCCTTCTGGTCATTTGGCAAAGCGGACAAAGCCAGCATTTAAATCCCTCTGTCTGTAACAAAAGTCTCCCGTGCCCTAGGGAGCACTCACTCACCTGTGCACCTCTGGAGGCTCCCTCTGGATTCTGGAACTCGCCTCCACCACCTCTTTGGCAACCTTACCACTGCAAAAGACAAAAACACCTGTCTCTGCACAGGTACTCAGCATGGGAGGTCAAGGCTATGCACGTGCATTTTCTTTAAACTTCACAACTTCAACTGCCTGACCCAGGTCTAGGAGCCCACGCCTTCTCTCCCTCCATGTGGGAAAGTTACTATGACACTGGAGAATGCCCGTGACATAAAAGATGGGTGAAGTGGGAAGAGGGAACCAAAATAGGTGGGGGGAGCCAAAGTGCACTGATTTATAAGCAAAACATTCAAATGCTAAGTAAGGCCTGCCCCCACACCAAACCCCATCATCAAAACAGAACTCTGGGGACCCACCTGTATCGGAATCTACTTCCTTTAAAAAATATCTTGCTGCTGGACACAGTCTTGATCTGACTGGACTTGGCATACCTTTAAGAGAAAGCAAAGTAGTGGTAGTGACATTGGAAAGCCCAAGCGGGACACGGTGTGACGTGTAGCTATAGGATACTTTGCCCAGAAGAAATACGCTTCATTGTGTGAGTTGGTGCACACACACACAAACCTGAAGGAAAAGTTTCACAGAAGATCTGTCAACTCTCACAATTTGCAAGCTGATCTTTTCTATGTTGTCTCTTTTCATCTTTTTAAATGTTGATAATGACACACACATTCCTGCACCACCTCCCCAGTTTAGCAGGACCTGGCCTTATTAGGCTGTCTCTGTTAAGGATTGGGGTCTTTGTCCTCCAAACAAGAGAAAACTATAGGTACAGACTTTGGCCAAAAAGAACTTCTCCCTCCACCTCTGCAGACAGCCGGAGCCAGTTTCAAAGGATGAGCAGGAAGGACAGTAGAGAGGGTGCAGGCCTGCGGAGGGGGCTCCTGTCAAGGCAGAGCCCAGAGAACATGGAGCAGAAGCTCCAAGGACAGATGAGACCATGTGAGAGCTACGCCCCAGACCTTCCGACACCTGGGACAGACCTGCTGGCTGCTGGTCAGAGCTGGTTGACTGCCCACACTTGATAAAGAGGAGAAAAGTCCCCAGGAGGCTGGCTCAATGGAAAATGTCCTGCTGAGCCTCTTCCTCCTGCTCTGGCCCCTCCTGCTCTGGGCGCCTCTGCCTCCTCCATCCTGTCCCTAGAGAGCTACGGGTGGCCTGGCATTTTCCCCAGGGCCTGAGAAAAGGGCCATCACCACCTTTCTCTTCCAGTCTTCTCAGCAGGATTGTTGCTCCGTAGTCCTCAGCAGTTGAGGGAAAAGAAACTTTTAAATAGCGACTGTTCTTTTCATTGATTTTGTTGTTGCTGTTGGTGTTTACCTAGGTTCCTAAGGCTCTTTGTCTGCTAAAAAGATTAAGAGCCTTCCCTGGAGTGTTTCAAACTCAACTCTGTGCCCAGGTATAGAGGACTCCAAAGCCCCCAGGTGTGGCGGGCACAGCAGCTCCAGTGACCCTGCTCCAGGGAAAGGTGGGAGGCCCTGGTTTCCACTGGTTCTGCCTCAGCTCCCACCATCCTGGGCCCCTCAGTGAGGCTGCTGCTTTCTCCTCCCAGGCAGGTGGGAGGCCGCTGTGCTGCATGGAACATAAACCCTCAAAGAGCTTTGAGAAAACAGGTCAAAAACACATTTTACAAAGAAAGTGCATCTCTGTCTGGGCAGGATGAGAGGAGGGTGGAACGCGTTGGCCTTTTTTCTGGCAGCTGTTGGCCCTGGGTGATTATTGGTGTCACTTGATTTGCTCAGAGCCACTCTCCCAAGAGCACTACCGCCAACTCCCTGCCCCCCAAGTGTCCAGGTGGCTCCCAATAACGTTTGGGTTGAGAACTTCCTTGGAGTTGTAACAGGGAAGTGTATCTGAGAGCTTGAGCAACACAAACTCACTGGGAGCTGGGAGACACAGACAGTAGGGTGGAAGGACGAGGATGGGGAAGGAGAAAGTCGGACTCAACCCAGACCTGGGTGCAATCAGCAGCACCTGCTGGGAGGGAAACAAACACCAGTCCTGGGCTCCATCATTACAGTCCCACTCAGCAGCTTAGGAGTGGGGCCTGCAGTTTGCATTGCTATGGAACACCCCAGGCCATGCAAAGGCTACCCATTGGCATTTAACCTCTGAGTTCCCACATTCTCCTTGAATGACCCAAGAGGTGGCATTTTACTTGGAAGAGCAGAGGCCCAGTTTCCTACCTGCTTCTGGTCCTGTGCCCTACATCAAGTTCAGTTTTTCTGAGTCCCAGTTTTCCCAAATATTTTTAAGTGGAGGGGGGGAAGGTATTGTAAACCTAATTCATAGAATTCTGAAGAGAATAAAATAAGATTAAGTGATTTGAAAGTACCTAGCATACAAGCTGCTCATACACAGAGGTGGGCAAAAGTAGGTTTATAGTTGTGAGTGCACAAAACACAGTTTATTCTTATATTATTTTCCATACAAACAACTGTGAACCTACTTTTTCCCCACCCTGTATAATAGTTTTTGTCCCTCTCTGCCTCCCACTTACCTCCCTGTCTCACTAATATCACCCTCAAAACCTCTCCAATGCCTTCTCACTATGGAGCTACCAAAGCCAATCCTCTAAACCACGGAAGTTCCTGGGAACTTTGTCAAACACCCTGGATGCTAGTGAAAGTGCCTTCATGCTCCGACTCTAGCTGATGTGTCCCAGCGCTCTGCCTCCCGGGCCCTCATGTCAACAAGCCCAGAGCCAAAGTCTTCTTCCCACTGGAGGCACTACCGAGTTACAGTACAATCCTCTCACCTCCAGCCTTCTTCCCCAGCTGCCTCCTCCACCTTCCTATGAAAACCCCAGCCTAGAAGCGTTGACTCTTCTCAAACATCTGACCTCACAGAGCAGTCCAGACAGTCCCCAATTCACCTGACTTGACAACAACTGTGAGTTCAAATGGTGGCCTGGTCATGACTTACCTATCAGCTGTCACGGCTCTTCACCACCCCCTTCCCCAGACCTGCCAGGGCAGCCACAGGACCCAGAGACCCATGGCACTGGGGATTGGCCAGCCCAGCCCTGCCTTTGAAGTGTGTTTTAAATGGTGCAGTGGATGTGAGATGCGCCATGCATGCGGACAATGCCTGGAGCACACAAAGTGTTCACTAAGCGTCAGCATCATATGGTACATCCAGAGCAGCCCTGCAGGAGCACACTCCCCTCACCCTTCTTCTAGCTTTTCTCCTCTGGGACCTGCTGCTGCAGAGGTTCAGCATGGAGGTCCGGTACTTGGGAGACAATGGGTGGTGCCTTAAGAGGCCACCTCTAGAATTAATAATACAATTTCCCATTTTAACATGGTTTACAACTCTGGAGTAATCATAACAATAACAACATGTTATTATTGAGCACCTACTACAGGCTGTGTACCATCCAAAGCACCTTAAGCACACTAATTTATTTTGTGCCCACAGCTTTCTCCTAGGAGGAAGCAATCCATATTTTTATACGAGGAAATTGAGGCACAGACGGGTTGTCACTTAACTATGGTCACATGACAGAAGCAGGAGGAACTAGGCTGCAAAACCAAGTCTCCCTGTATTTTTGAAATAATGCTTTAGCCATGCAGATGCTCAGACTTCAAGGAGCATCAAAACCATCTGACAAGCTTCAGAAAACACAAGTTTCTGATTCAATAAGTCTAAGTGGAGCCCAGAAATGCATTTCTAACACGTTACAGGGACCTAAAGCTGGTGCAGGGATCCTACTTTGAGAATCGCTCCATTAGAGCCCTTAGCCATAGATTGCAAGTTTGTACCACATGGGAAATTTTTTTAAAATATATTTTATTGATTTTTTTTACAGAGAGGAAGGGAGAGAAAGAGAGAGTCAGAAACATCGATGAGAGAGGGAACCCGATCAGCCACCTCTTGTACAACCCCCACCGGGGACGTGCCCACAACCAAGTATATACCCTTGACTGGAATCGAACCCGGGACCCTATCCACTGAGCCAAACCAGTTTTGACAACGTGGGAAATTTTTATCACTACCAACATCTAGACCCCTCACCCATTTCTGAATTTTTCAAATAACAGTTTTATTGGGATTTAATTAATATACTATAAAGTTTACCCTTTTAGACTGTACATTTCATTGGTGTTCAGCATAATTCACAAAGCTAAAGACTCATCAGGAAATATTTTCTTTTTTTGACAAGATTAATTTTATTAAATTGAAAAACTTCTGCTTTGTGAAAGTCATAATTGAGAGAATGGAAAGACAAGCTACATATTGGGAGAAAAAAATTGCAAAAGACATCTGAAACCCAAAATATTAAAAGAATTATTAAAACTCAACAATAAACAAACAACTTGATTTAAAAATGGGCCAAAGATCTTAACAGACACTTTATCAAAAAAGATATGAAGATGACAAGGCAGTAGAGCATATAAAAAGGCATTAGAGCCCTGACTGGTGTGACTGAGCTAGATGGGCCTTCTCCTATGCACAAAAAGGTGGCTGGTTCCATTCCCTGTCAGGCACATGCAGGAGTTGCAGGCTCGATCTCTTGCAGAGGGTGTGCAGGAGGCAGCTGATGGATATTTCACTCTCACATTGATGTTTCTTTCTCTTCACTTCTCCTCTCTAAGAATCAATTTAAAAATAAGTAAATGAAAAGGTATTACATATATGTCATCCAGGAAATGTAAATAAGACTACTCTTTGCCCTTCACCAGTTCCTAAGGAGGTTGCAAGTGTAATGTGGTGATCAAAAGCATGCACTCTTAAAAAATGCTGACATTGTAACCTGCTGTCTGGATGATTTTTTTTTTTTTGGGGGGGGGGGTCTGAGTGATCTTGAGTAAGTTACCCAGCATCTCTGTGCCTTGATCGCCTTTGCTGTTAAATAAGTAATACCTATCCAAAGAGTTGTGAGGAATCAATCAAAGGTACTTTATTTATTTTTAATTATATACTTTATTGATTTTAGAGAAGGGAAGGGGAGGTAGAAACAAAATGATGAGAGAGAATCACTGATTGGCTGCCTCCTGCATGCTCCACACTGGGGATCAAGCCTGCAACCTGGATATGTGCCCTGACCCAGGAATTGAACTATAACTTCCTGCTTCATAGGTCAACACTCAGTCACTGAGCCACTTAGACCAGGCTAAAAGGCACTTTTCATAGTGCTTGGCTCTCAGTGTGGACAGAAAAGGAGTGTTATAATAAGTCATAAATTCCTAACTTGGCAGGTCATGATGGGTAGTTACACCGCAGGCATGTAACTTCTTTAGTAAAAAGCTTGTATTTTCCTCAAGCACGCTCTGTCCATTGTTTCTGTGCATCTACACCTTTGAAATGCCCCCTTTCGCTTTCCTAATACCTGACCATCCTCTTTCAATCCCTCCTTCTAAAGCATGAGAGCACATAAAAAAATATTTTTATTGATTTTAGAGAAAAAGGAAGAGAACTAGAAATATCAATGATGTGAGAGAATCATTGGTTGCCTGCCTCCTTCACACCCCACACTGGGGATAGAGCCCACAACCTGATTGGGAATTGAACCAGTGACTTTCTGGTTCATAAATCAAAGCTCAACCACTGAGTCACACTGGTTGTGTTAGAGTATATCATCTTTTTTATTTTTTATTAATTTTTATACATATCTCCCCATTGCCCCCCCTCCCTCCCAGGCATACCCCAACCCCTCAGTGTCTATGTTCATTGGTTATGCTTATATGCTCATCAGGAAATATTTTCATCACCCCCAAAAGAACTGTGCCATACCATTGGCAATCACTTCCTGTTTCCCTTCCATGCCAGCACTGTGCTCAACACAAAGCAAATGATTTTCTGGATGGAAACACCATTGAGTGAGCCACTGAACCCCTCCGTGTGGCCTGCAGGGAACCAGCTCCCAGCCATGGCAAGCTCTTGTGCTCTATGGGTGGAGCACCTAGAAAACACATGGCATAAAGGAAGCTCTGAAATGTGACTAAGTCTGTGTCAGGCATCCCTGTGGTTCGAAGCAGGAGGGAAAGTTAGAGTTTCTGCTTCTGGGCTCTGTTCCCAGCAGCAGAGCTCTCAGCCAGGGCTTTCAAACCTCATAGGTGGCCCCTGGCCAGCTGACAATGAGCAGCACATTCATGAGGTGAAAGCACACTTGGGAATTCTTGGCCACTGGGCCTCCCTCTTCCCATAGCAGGTGAAGTGGAAAGGAGGGACAAACACTCCAATCCAGGAAACAAGATCAGGGCCTTGCTCTGCCAGCCAAAACCATTAAATACAGTGCCAGTGGGGCAGGCTGGAAGCGGGGCCAGGGCTTCTGCCTGGGAAGGGGATGGTGCTGTAGAGGAAGCAGGTGCCCTCCCTGAGGTTAACAGAATCAAATCCCTTCAGAATCAAACAGACTGGGCTCTCCAACCAATTGGTGCTCCAGAAACTTCCACTGCTAGTGGAAGGGGAAGTAGTGGTAGTCACAGCAGCTGCCACCATGTATCGATGGTTCATGTGCCTGGCAGAACCAAACACTGCAAAGTAGGTATTACCGATCACATTTCACAGAAGAAAAATGAAGGTGAGGCTCAAAGACTTCAAGAGCTTTGCTCCAGGCCATCATGCTAGGAAGCGACAGAGACAAGATTTAAATCCAAGAAGCCCACACTCGTTAACACCAGGCCACACAGTGAGAGAAGCAAAGCATGCCTGAGTCCTGCCCCTCCAGTTTACAGATGAGAAGGCTGGGCCAGCTGGCTCAGAATAAGCAACATCTTTCCTTCTTCTTCCTAAGGACAGGGATGGTTATGGAATAATGGAGGAACCAAAGCTTCTGGGAAATCTCAGGTCAGTATAAGTATTAGGGATTAGGAGTCCTGGTAATTGAGCGGGGCAGCCTGGCCTAATTTTAACAGAGGTGTTGATGCAAAGACTTGGTCAACTCTGCACACTGCCACTGTGCTCAGCTACACTCCTGGCCACCTGAGGCATGCACAGATGACTGGAACTGACTTCTTTGACAAGCCTAGTTGGCCCATTCAATAGCAGAATTATAAGACAGACCTCAGTGCTTGATGCCAGCTAATCACTGTATCCCAACATGCACAAAACAGATCTCCCAGACTGGAGTTTCTATTCTCCTCTCCTTCTCTCTCTTCTCCATTCAGTTCTGGTTTTGCCTTTGACTCTATCTAAGAACTGAATCCCTCACACAGGATAAAACAGCATGTGTGCAAAACAACCAATTAATGTCTTGAGTTATTCCTTGATAGAGATCCCATGATTGCACCAAAGGATCTTCAAGGCCGTGCTGCTTCCCAGTAGCACTTTCTGACTTGGCTCTAAAAGCCTATCTGCTGGGGGTTCTCTGCTACTCCCTCCAGCTTCCTTACACTTGTCTGTGGGTCAGTAGCAATCAACCCCACCTAGCATTCCTCTGGCACCTTGTTCCTGATGGCTGAGCCCTCTGTATCTAGCTCCAAGATCTCCTGGCCTTTCATCACCTCTCTTTCTATTTCATTCATCTCCCCTCTGCTCCAGCCTTATGTAACTGCTCATCCTCTCGATGTATGTCTTCCCATTCCCACTATGCTCCCTTACTCAGAACGTCCTCCCTCCAACTTAAAGAGCCTTCCTTCCAATTCCTAGCTCCCCCCATAGTAAGACTCTCCCCTCCAGAACTCCCCTCTAGCATTTTTATTTGCATTTTCTTTTCAGTCTGCATCATGACCTTATCAATTTGATTCATTAATTCTTTTTTGAATGCTGGGGGTCTTTAGGAAATAAAAGGATAAATAGAACCTAGTTCCTATCATCAGAGAGATCAGATCTAATACAGATATAAAATATACCAAAAAAGGAGGGAATCCAAGATGGCGGCATAGGTAAACACCTACACTGCTGCCTCGCACAACAATTTCAAAACTACAACTAAAAGACAGAACGGACATCATCCAGAACCACAGGAAAGCTGGCTGAGTGGAAGTTCTACAACTAGATGGAAAGAGAGGGGCTCACAGAAACCCAGAGTAGCTGCAAAAAGCTGAGGTACGGAGACGCGCACGCGGAGAGAGCGGGTGCCGGAGTACCTGGCTGGCTTTCTCTGGCGGGAGGGAGACGGAGACTCTCAAAGGCATTGAACTCCTTATCCTATGACACTAAACCCCAGATCCAGCCGAAACTCATACGGGGGGAGTTTGGACTGTGAAAAGGGAGAAGTGCACGGAAATTTAGGGGAGCCGCAAAAGATCAAAGGCCTGGTGGCGCAGGACAGATTGCTGACTGTGCCGCTGGCTTTCGCGAGTGGGCGGGAGACAGACCCTCCCAACTGTGCCACTTCTGAGTCCACTAAGTCCCTGTTTCGGATGAAACCCTGGAGACCTAGACTCGTGTGGTCCTGGTGCGCAGGGGAGCTGGAAAGGCAGTGGTTAGAGGCACTGCGGGTGCGGTTAGAGGCACTGCGGGTGCGCGCACAAGGACCCCTCCAGCCATTACCCAGTCACGTGAGACTCAGGGGCTGTGGAGGGCGGGGCCGAATAGAAGGCAAGGCAGTCCCTTAAGCCCTGAGACTCCACCCCTCCCAAGCTCAACAGAGGCTTCTGAGGCTTTGTGTCTGGTATCATAAAGCTGAATTCAACACAGAAGTTTTCCCCCGGCATAGTAAAAATGCCGAGACAAGGGAAGAGATTACAAACAAAAGAAATGGAGGGAAAAAAACGACTGGATATAGAATTCAAAACCACGCTTATAAGGTTTTTCAAGAATATGCTAGAAAAGATGGATAAATTTAGTGAGACCCAAGAGGAGATGGAAAAGGTCCAACTAAAGATAAAAAAAGACCAACTAGAAATTAAACATACACTGACTGAAATAAAAACTATTATACAGAGTCCTAACAGCAGACTAGAGAAAGGCAAGGATCAAGTCAAAAATTTGAAATATAAAGAAGCAGAAAACATTCAACTGGAAAAGCAAGAAGAGAAAAGAATCCAAAAATGTGAACATAATGTAAGGAGCCTCTGGGACAGCTTCAAGCGTACCAACATCAGAATTGTGGGGTGCCAGAAGAAGAGAGAGAGCAAGATACTGAAAACCTATTTAAAGAAATAATGACTGAAAATTTCCCACATCTGGTAAAAGAAATAGACTTACAAGTCCAGGAAGCACACAGAACCCCAAATAAAAGGAATCCAAAGAGGACCACACCAAGACACATCATAATTAAAATACCAAGAGCAAAAGACAAAGAGAGAATATTAAAAGCAGCAAGAGAAAAACAGTTCATTACCTACAAGGGAGCACCCATACGACTGTCAGCTGATTTCTCAACAGAAACGATGCAGGCCAGACGGGAGTGGCAAGAAATATTCAACATGATGAACAGCAAGAACCTACAACCAAGAATAATCTATCCAGCAAAGCTATCATTCAGAATTGAAGGGCAGATAAAGACCTTCACAGAGAAGAAAAAGCTAACAGAGTTCATCAACTCCAAACCAGTATTATATGAAATGCTGAAAGGTACTCTTTTAGAAGAGGAAGAAGAAAAAGGTAAAAGATAAAAAATTATGAACAACAAATACATATCTATCAACAAGTGAATCTAAAAAATTAAGTGAATTAAAAATTTGATCAACAGAATAAACTGGTGAATATAATAGAATCAGGAGCACAGAAAGGGAGTAGACTGATAATTCTAAGGAGGACAAAAATCATAAAGCATCAAACAGACTGTGAAATTACAGCAGAAAGATTAAAGTTAGGTGAGGTAGATAAGTGATCAATCAAAGGATTTGTATGCATGCATATAAGCATAACCAATGATCACAGACACTGGGGGGTCGGGGTATGCCTGGGAGGGGGGGGGGGCAAAGGGGGAGATATGTATAAAAAATTAATAAAAATTAATAAAAAATTAAAAAAGGAAAGGAAAAAGAAAAAGGCAAAGATAAAAATTATGAACAACAAACACATATCTATCAACAAGGGAATCTAAAAATAAAGTGAATTAAAAATCTGATGAACAGAATAAACTGGTGAGTATAATAGAATGAGGGGCATAGAAAGGGAGTGGACTGCAGATCCTCAGGGGGAAAGAGATGAGGGGGTGTGGGAAGAGACTGGATAAAAATCATACACCTATGGATGAGGACAATGCAGGGGAGGTAAGGGCGGAGGGTGGGGTGGGAACCGGGTGGAGGGGAGCTATGGGGGGCGGGGAGAGGAACAATTGTAATAATCTGAGCAATAAAGATTTATTAAATTAAAAAAAATATATATATACCAAAAAAATGTCATATCTTTATTTTTTATCTTGTTTTGGCTGTGTTTCAAGACTATCTATTAACTCTCTCATCTGCAAGAAAATATCCATTCAAAAATAATTAGCTAAATGTCTCTCAATTATTACTTGACAGGAACCAAATGATTTAATTAACAGAGGAACAGAGGAGTTCCAAAAGCTTAGGCCCCAAAAACAGTTTGTCAGGTTCTCAACAAGTTAAATATAGAGTTACCCTATGACCCCAAAGTTACATTCCCAGGTATAAACCTAAGAGAACTGTTCACAGAAAAAAAAAATTTAATGGATATTCATAGAAACAGTATTCACAATACCTAAAAGAAGGAACAATCCAAATGTCCATCAACTGATGAATGAATAAGCAAAATGTGGTATATATAAACGATGGAGTATTATTCAGCCATAAGAAGAAATTAAGTACTGCTGCATGCTACAACATGTTTAAACCTTGAAAACATTATCTAAGTGAAAGAAGTTGGGCACAAAAGGTCACGTAAGTTTATGATACCATTTATAGGTAATGTGCAAAATAGGTAAATCCATAGACCTAGAAAGTAGATTAGTACTAGGTCTGGAGAGAGTTGGAGATAGGGAGGGGCTGCAAATGAGTGCAGGGTTTCTTTATGGATTGATAATAATGTTCTAGAATTAGATAGTAGTGATGGTTGCATCACCTCATGAATTTGATGAAAAACCACTGAATTATACTTTAAAAGGGTGGATTTCACAGTATGTGTTATCTCAATTTTAAAATAACGTGTTTTTTTTAATGTGTAGACTCCAACTAAAGACTGAGAGGACCATTTCCTTTTCTCAGCTCTCTGGATAGAGAGGTCTAGACAATGCTGATTTTTCATAGGCCACTGGGTACCCATTTTAATCAGTCCTCATCTGTGTGCAAGGAGCACACAGATGCCTTGAGGTGGAGATGATTGTGGGGGGAAATCTACTGATCTTCATCACTTTTACCTGTCACTATTAGAAGACCCACGTGTTGTGGATCAATGCACCCAAGGGTTTTCAAATTATGCTCAGGGTTTACCCAGGATCGATGGGTTTCCTGAGATATAGGATTCTCTGCTAAACCTGGGAAAATCCCAGGCAAACTGGGACAGCTGGTCCCTCAAGCTCCTGAGGAGCAACAAAAAATGGATGAATGGTTTCCTGTCCCCAATCTCAATTCTAGTACCCACCAACAAACACAACTTCTTTATTTTTATCTCTTTTACATACAGGACTTTGCCTAAAAGAGTTCTGTGGCTGAAAGGGGTTTATAAATTAGTATCTAAGCTGTCATTCTCCTAATGATCTTCATCAGCCAAAGCCCAGGAGGTTCAGAGACTCAACATTTTTAGGGAAATGAGTCTAATGAGGAAGACAGAACCTCAGTGGGGGTTGGGGGCAGGGAGAGAGGCTGAGCAAAACCACCTGGGTGAGCTCCAGGGGTCAGTGGTGACAGGCCAGACTAGATTCTTAACTATATCAATAACCACTACTCTTCTAATCAGTCAGTCTGTCTCAAAGAGAAGCTGGAACTCAGTGGAAAGATACTAAATTTGAACCTCTTTGGGAACCTGACAGCTTTGTGCACGATTTCTGAACTCCTGTCCAGCCAGCACTGCCTTTCTGTGATCCCAGACTCTGATGGCATTCCACCCATGAACATTTGGCTCCCATCTCTATATACTGCGGGCTTCTAACTATGAACATGTGAGACTCTCTGCCAAAGATTTCTTTTTCCAGTTGTGAGAGTACATTCAACCCAAGCTGAGAATAAGCCAGAAGTGCCAGAAAATATAACTCCACCCTCCAAAGTAGCCCTCAACCGAAATGAATGAGGAATTGGTAGATAAACAGCGCAGCATCTTTGCTGGTCAGTGGGTGAAATTTGAGGTCTGTTCTGCAGTCTGCCAGAGCTCCCCTGCAGAGCGGAGCCCAGCTGCCCAAAGAGTGACCTGCTCTGTAGCACCCTCCAACATTGTTTGCTTTCCCACCTCCCTTCCCCACTCTCCAATTGGTATGTTTAGTGACCATATCCAGAAAAACCACTTGCACTAAACTCCTCTCAAGGTCTGTTTCTGAGCAAGAAAGCCAACCCAAAATAGGTCCTATAACATGTTGAATGGAAATAACAATGACAAAAACAATAAGCAACGCACAGCAATTCTATGGGAAACACCCAACATGGAGCTCAGGACTTGCTCGGGCCAACAGTGATTGGAGACACCCTGAACAATGCACCAAATTCATTATTCACTTAAATATAATAAGAAGGATTATATTAAAAGAAATGAACATGGAACTATTTGCAAAACATAAAGGGTTCCATGGGTATTTTAAAGCCTACAATTAAATGAATAAAAACTACTTACTTATAAAAGGCCTGGTTCTCCACCCCACACTTCCAGAGATGTTTGCAGGCAGCTGGTGTTGAGGTATGGAATGCCAACATGGCTTTTTTCTAATAAAAAATAAAACAATAAAGAGCATGTTAAACACAGTTCAAGTTTTTCATCTTTTTCTTTCAAGTAGCTTGTATATTACTGTTCTTGAAAGTGTTGTTGAAATGGTATTCTTCCCCCTTTGCAGACATCACTAATTTGACTAGGCCCTGTTTCTGATAGAAAGCAGCCTCACAATCTTCAAGTCTCCAAGCATTGCTTATCTCTCAATCAGATTTGAATTAGTTCAAAAATATATTTGCCCACCTTGAACAACTAGTGCTCAGACTGAAAACTAGTGTCAAAAGATTCTGAAAACCTCCAAACCTAGCTCTGAGGCTGAGAGTTTCAGTATTGGCCTCCCCAGATGTGTTCCCTGTTGAACACAACCTATGTCTGGTGACTCCTTTATTTTAAAACTAGAGGTCCAGTGCACGAATTTGTGCACCATTGGGGTCCCTCGGCCTGGCCTTTGGTGTCAAGCCAAAACTGGCTCTCCGACATCCCTTAAGGGGTCCTGGATTCCAAGAGGGCACAGGCCAGACCAAGGGACCCCACCAGTGCATGATCAGCATGGGGAGGGATACAGGAGGTTGGCCAGCTGAAGAGGGACTGCAAGAGGGCTGTAGGGTGTGTCCGGACTGTCTCACTCAGTCCTGATTGGCTGGACCCCAGCAGCAAGCTAACCTACCAGTTGGAGCATCTGCCCCCTGGCGGTCAGTGCACGTCATAGCAACTGGTCGACTAGTTGATTGTCCCCTAGTGGTCAGTGCACATAGCAGTTGAGCAACCTTAACATATCATTAGCATATTACACTTTGGTTGAACAGCTGACTGGTCGACCTGACACTTAGCATATTAGGCTTTTATTATATATGATTCTTGGATCTTATAGACTTTGTTTATAAAACTCTAGCCATCACTGACTGTTATAAGCTCTGTAAATATTTTTCAGTTGTTTCATGAATCTGTATTTTGGCAAATTACAGAGGTAAGGGGGAATCCAATTACTAAATCTCAAGTCTATCCCAGTCTATTTTTTACACAGGGGTACTCATTCAACATTATTTACTGACTTTATTCTTAAACTAGAGGCCCAGTGCACAAATTTGTGCACATTGAAAGGAAATTAGAAGAAATAATTTAATATCTCTATTTGCCTTTTCTCTATAATAGAAGTGTCAACCAAATTCATTATTGACAATGACAGATCAAAACACATGCATCCGATTGGCACTAGCAAGAGCTTTATTGTATCATGCATGCATGAATCAACTTAGCCTTTTATAGATATAGAATAAACTTGCTTAATTAGACCTGCTTTCTGATTTAGCTAAACTTTTTCCAGCCCAGTGAAGCACCCCAACTTCTCTTTCAGGTAATCAGCAACATAGCAATAAATATCACCACAAAGCAAATTATTATTGTAGATCGCACACGGAGAATAAAGGGTAAAATATTTAACTGTAGCAGTGTTTGACTATATTTTGCACAGTGAGAAAACCTGAAGTCATTTTCAAGGTCTACCATTTCTTATTTCTTTTCAGATGGGTCAAGTTTCTAAGCTTTCTAAATCTCTATTTTCCAGCTAATGAAAAGAAAATAGGATTTCACCAAGTCTCCTATCTACCTACTCCAGGACTTCTACAAGGAACAAATGTGATGAGGCATGGGGAAATGCTTCACAGACATTTGGTTACATTTGGTAAAGTGTTTCCATCTGGCTATAAAACAAGCCATGTTCCTGGGCTGAAGAAACTGCAAGGAAGCTGGTTTCTAGGGAGATGAAGCAGGGTGTTGCCCCGTGACATCATTACTTGGACTGTCGGACACTTATCATTTTAGCCATATATATATATTCAAACCCAGTGTTTTTTTTTACCTCTCAAATATTCTCAGCGTATAGCTTCCATCACCACCACAAACTTTAAAGTCATGATCTTTGGGGGCTATAGTGCCAAAGGCATATCTTACGCTTGAATCTCTCTCATGAGTATGCACATGCACACTCACATTCACACTCACACAATAACAGAGTTAGAAAAGTAATATCTGACCTCCTTCTGGGTGCCAATCACATAAAATGTCTTCCCTTCAAACTTCAATTTGCAGACATCTGACCTAAGAAAATAAAAATATCTTTAGGTGAGAAGGAAAATAAGTAGCAATTGACCCAGGTACCTGGTTTTCCCATGGGAATGCAGCTGGCTCACAAATGCCAAGAAGACTGCACTGAAACAAGACATTATCTGACCATCGGTGAAGGTCCAATGAGCAGGTCAAAGCCCCAAGTGAATTATACAGCAATGTTCTTCCCAAGAGAATATCCCAAGACAGCTCAGAACTAGTTTTTCCATTTTTTACGGGTTTGAGCTGTACCTTTCTTCCAAGGAGCTCTCGAGGACCCACAAACATGAACAACCCTAGCAACATGATGGGGCCAGCCCACTGTGTGAGGTGGGAAGAATGTGGTTATTTCAGATTCGGTTAATGAAATGACATGGATTCACAATATCTGTTCTATCATCCATCTCAAAGAAGCACACACACCACACAGTGAAATTCTCATTCCTGTTCTCCCTGTTTATAGAAGAGTATTTCATCATATCTTGAGACACTCAGAATTGGGAAGACAGTTTGATGAATGGGCATCTGAAGGAGCTGCTTGATTAAAATCTGCCTGAAATGTAGACCCCAGATCACCTTTTTGGTGAGAAAATATGTGTGAAGAGAAGAGAGGCCTCTATTTTTATTCCTTTGATCTCATTCCTCGGATAATAATATAGCCTCGGGACCCCCCACCCCCCACCCCCCCCCCCCTGCTTCTCCTGGGGAGGGTTGGGAGGAGGAGAACAGTGAAGGCACATTAAGATGTTTTAACTTAGGTAGAGGATTTTCAAGGGTGACAAAATGGTTGTTGAAAAAACAAAGAAAAAACACACAAAGATTAACATGAAAAGAAAATTTGTTTCGGTAACAATACATAGCTGTTAGAAAGACATGTGCCTAGCAGAGACTGGGAAGAACGAAGTTGGCATCAGTACCTACTAGGAGGTAGAACCCAGAAACAAATGATTGTCCTCTCAACACTTCAATGTACAGGAAAACTGAAGTCCAAAGAAGGGAAAGACTTGCAATAAATCTGCACTTAAGATGTGTCCAGTTCTAACTCCAGAGCTCAAGCAATTCAAAACCTGTGAATCTAACATCTTAGGGTAGGATGGAAGAAGTCCTCAGATTACCCATGCTTCCCAAAGTCAGTAGGGAACTTATTCTGGAACATTGTTGAAAGTATGAATTGAGTAAAAGGCTAGCACAGACATTACAAGGAAGATAGAGAAATTGGGCATCTAGAGAAGGATGATCATGACAAAGAGCAGAAGGTGGAAGGAGAGCATTAGCTGACTAATGCTAATCTAGGAGAGTTTGAAAGGAAGGGGTGCCAATAGGAGAAGGTGGGGAGGGCTACTTTATAGCGAGGTGCTAAAAGAAATCCTAAAGCCATAGAACTATATACTGAAGTTCAGGCAAGTGTAAGACAGCATTTCTAACCCTGGACTGAGAATGGATGCCCACTGGCCCATCAAGAGGAACTTCAGATTCAAGTGCTCAAACCTAAGGATGCGAGAGAATCCAAGATGGCGGCATAGGTAAATACCTATACTGCTGCCTCGCACAACAATTTCAAAACTACAACTAAAAGACAGAACGGACATCATCCAGAACCACAGGAAAGCTGGCTGAGTGGAAGTTCTACAACTAGAGGGAAAGAGAGGGGCTCACGGAGACCCAGAGGAGCTGCAAAAAGCTGAGGTACGGAGACGCGCGCTGAGAGAGCGGGTGCCGGAGTACCTGGCTGGCTTTCTCTGGCAGGAGGGAAACGGAGACTCCCAACGGCATTGAACCCCTTATCTTACGACACTAACCCCCAGATCCAGCCGAAACTCATACGGGGGAAGTTTGGACTGTGAAAAGGGAGAGGTGCACGGAAATTTAGGGGAGTTGCAAAGGATAGGAGGTCTGGTCGCGCACGGCACCACGCACGGAGGACGGATTGCTGATTGTGCCGCTGGCTTTCGCGAGTGGGCGGGAGACAGACCCTCCCAACTGCGCCACTTCTGAGTCCACTGGGCCCCTGTTTTGGGCGAAACCCTGGGGACCTAGACTCGTGTGGTCCTGGTTCGCAGGGGAGCCGGAAAGGCAGCGGTTGGAGGCGCTGCGGGTGCGCGAGCGCACAAGGACCGCTCCAGCCATTACCCAGTCACGTGAGACTCAGGGGCCATGGAGGGCGGGGCCGACTGGAAGGCAAGGCGGTCCCTTAAGCCCTGAGACTCCACCCCTCCCAAGCTCAGCAGAGGCTTCTTCGGCTGAATCCAGCACAGAATTTTCCCCGGCACAGTGAAAATGCCGAGACAAGGGAAGGGATTACAAGCAAAAGAAATGGAGGAAAAAAAACGACTGGATATAGAGTTCAAAACCACGCTTATAAGGTTTTGCAAGAATATGCGAGAAAAGATGGATAAATTTAGTGAGACCCAAGAGAAGATGATAAATACTCTGACTGAAATGAAAACTATTATGCAGAGTACTAACAGCAGACTAGAGAAAGGCAAGGATCAAGTCAAAAATTTGAAATATAAAGAAGCAGAAAACATTCAACTGGAAAAGCAAGAAGAGAAAAGAATCCAAAAATGTGAACATAATGTAAGGAGCCTCTGGGACAGCTTCAAGCGTACCAACATCAGAATTGTGGGGGTGCCAGAAGAAGAGAGAGAGCAAGATACTGAAAACCTGTTTAAAGAAATAATGACTGAAAACTTCCCACATCTGGTAAAAGAAATAGACTTACAAGTCGAGGAAGCACACTGAACCCCAAAGAAAAGGAACCCAAAGAGGACTACACCAAGACACATCATAATTAAAATGCCAAGAGCAAAAGAGAAAGAGAGAATATTAAAAGCAGCAAGAGAAAAACAGTTTATTACCTACAAGGGAGCACCCATACGACTGTCAGCTGATTTCTCAACAGAAACGATGCAGGCCAGACGGGAGTGGCAAGAAATATTCAACGTGATGAACAACAAGAACCTACAACCAAGAATAATCTATCCAGCAAAGCTATCATTCAGAATTGAAGGGCAGATAAAGACCTTCACAGAGAAGAAAAAGCTAAAGGAGTTCATCAACTCCAAACCAGTATTATATGAAATGCTGAAAGGTAGTCTTTTAGAAGAGGAAGAAGAAAAAGGTAAAAGACAAAAAATTATGAACAACAAATACACATCTGTCAACAAGTGAATCTAAAAATTAAGCGAATTAAAAATCTGATCAACAGAATAAACTGGTGAATATAATAGAATCAGGTGCACAGAAAGGGAGTAGACTGATAATTCTCAGGAGGACAAAAATCATAAAGCATCAAACAGACTGTGAAATTATAGCAGAAAGATTAAAGTTAGGTGAGGTAAATAAGTGATCAATCAAAGGACTTGTTTGCATGCTTATAAACATAACCAATACAGACACTGGGGGGTCGGGGTACGCCTGGGAGGGAGGGGGGGCAATGGGGAGATATGTATAAAAAATTAATAAAAATTAACAAAAAAAATAAAAATTAAAAATAAAAATTAAAAAATTGAGAAAATAAACCAAAAAAAAAAAAAAAAAACTAAGGATGGAGCCTGCCACCCAGAGAGACATAGCAAGGCTGGCATACCTGTCACGGACCATCAGAGAGGGAACTGAATTGAGCTAAAGGTATGAATAAGACTAAGCCTTTCTAATATTCCATCACACATATCATGTTCAGCCTTCTCCACTCTTCATAAACCAAAACCATTTTGCTCTTTGGACAGAGTGGGTGCTGCAGGTCACCCACCCCACTCCATCCTTCCACTTCTTTATTGACATAATCTAGACTTTATTTTTACTCAAGGTCTCGTGTCCATGCAGATCCTGCTCTTCCAGTCCCAAGCAGGTGAATATTGATTTGACCACCCAGTCAGGAGTCCCATTCTTCTGGGAAGTACTGGTTTAAGTAGGCACATGAGACCCAATCCTGCCCCATGGGATACACAGAAAGTGTCCTACAGGACTTCTGAAAAGGTTATCCTTGCTATTAAAGCAGACACGTGGAAGGCTGCTCTCCTCCATGCTCGGGTGCTGCTATGTGGAGATGTAAAAGCCACAGTTGCGCACATGGCCATGCTATTTTATGAGCCTGAGAACAAAAGCTACCACCCTGCAATGGAAAAGAAGAAAATAGAAATACCCAAGTCCTACATAGTGTTGTTGGGTAGTTAAAGGATCAAGGAACTATCCGATCTCTGTAACTTACTATGTGAGCTAATCACTCCCCCTATTTGTAAGCCATTGAGGGCAGCCATTGCTGTTGCTCTGACCAAAAGCATCTTCACTGATACACTGGATAACAGAATGTATGTCTGCAGCAGGATTCAACAGAACAGAGAGAAGTGAATTGGTGCGGGGGAGGAGGGGGGCGCCTGGATCCTGAGTTGCTCAGAGAAACTTTAATATTTACCTACCCCCTGGTCACGGCTCTGGTCAGTAAAAAACCTACTGGTGTGGAAACAATAGACACCTTCTCTCTGGAAGCAGAACCTCTGACCTCAGATACATCCCAGGTCCTCTGAGTGTACACCTCAGCTGGACAAATCCAATTCCCTCCTAAGATGGGGCAACCTAAAATAGATTTCATTTATAGATAACAAATCCCTTTGTAATGAGGTTCCAAGGCAAAGAAATGAATACCAGATACTCTATCTGACATTAAAAAAAAAAAAGTCAAAGGTGGGGAATGAAAAACAAGATTAAGAAAAATTATAAGCCAGTTTTCCAAAGAAGCACTCACCATTTTATCAAATGGATTCTCTTATTTCCCTGAAATACCACAAAGCCTGCAGCAGTGAATCCCAAAAATGTGGTTGTGCCTGTTGAATCCTGAAAAAAAAAAGAAAAATAAACATTTAGGTTGAGGAATATAAAATCTATGTATATAAAACCCTAATGTGCAACTAGATTGAACCTGAATGGCAGAACAACAGAACTACTGAACAGCCAAACAGTGGGTTGCTATGATGTGTTTTGACCACCAGGGGGTGCTCGTGGAACATGGTGGCTGTTGGCAGTGGCAGGATGATGGAGCAGATGAATGGGAGTGCCAAACCAAGATGGAGTGCCAGTCGCTGGCATAGGGGTGAGCCTCTGGTGGTTACTGAAAATTATTTGCTCCCAGGTGCTGCAGTCCCACCTGGAGCTTGCACCTGCTACTGGAGCTGGCCCCAATAGCTTGGCACAGTCAGCAGGTGCAAGTGGTGGCTGCAGGCCCTGATCACTCCTGAGGGTTTCTCCACCTCCCCCTGCTCTGAGGGGCGATCAGGGCAGCAGCTGCCACTCACACCCATTGACAACACCAGTCCCCCTCTCACTCACTGCTGGCACCTGCCCCAGTTGCTCCACACCATCAGCAGGTGTGAGGAGCAGTGATAGGAACTGGGCTGCTGGCAGACAGGAGACTGGGGGGAGGGAAGGACCCACAGCAGGAGAGGCCAGGCGTGAGCACAGAGGATAGGCCAAGACCTGCCCCTGTGCCCACCACAACCTCACAGCCCACAGTTCCTTTCAAGGTGCACGAATTCGTGCACTGAACTCCTAGTAAATGTTAAGTGATATGCTTATTCATCCTCACCCCAGGTTCATTTCAGGTTAATTCTAAGGACTGTAACAATAAACTGAGTTTCTGAGATGGGATTTCCAAGGCTACTATTTCTAAAATCTGGATGAGGTCAGGAATACGTAGCTTTTCCATGTAAGGAACAGACCCTCTGTCTATGCAGGAACCTCCTGGGAAAATACAGATTAGCCCTAAACCACTGTATATCTACTTCCAAATACCTTCTGGGCTGCCTGAGTTCTCAGATCTCCCTTGTAATATGGACAAACTGTTCTTGGTTGTCATTAGCCCTGAAACCAAAGATAGTATGAAACCAAAGCCCTAATTGAGTTAATTCAATCCTACACAGAATTTCCAGCAATTTTCATATAAAGATATTTCCTACTTCACTTCCAGCCTCTACCAGGAAAACTAAGCATTAATAAATGAAGGCAAAGAAACAACAAGTCTAGTCAGTCTCCAAGTAATAAACAAACAGAGAAGCTCAGATTTGTGGATAAAACCTAATTCACTAAATGAAATAATCTGATTTATACCATGATTAGGAAGAGGCATCTGGCAAATATCCTAAAATTCTGTGTAGGGAGACCATAAGATTCCTGTGCTAGTATGGACAACTACCACCGGCTTTCTGGCTCAGCTACATGTTGGAATCCTCTGGAGAGCCTGGTCTGTACCCCCAAAAGATCCTGATGGAACCGGGCAGCAGGAGTTTAGGAAGTTCCCCACCTGCCTGTAATGAGGAGCCTGAGCCTAGAGCTATAGGACTGGCACTTGACCAAATACAACTATCTCTTTCCATCTGAGTCAAGAAATGTTCTGGTAAGACTCAAAAATTACCTAAAAGAGCCTGCCATGCATAAATGCTTAGTTCAGAATTTGGGTTAGTACCTGGTTAATGCATATTTAGTTTAATATATGGAAAGGAGAAGCCTTCTCATAAAACATTTTTGGAAAATGTGTGCATGAGTATCACCTGGGGAACTTGTTTAAAAGGCTGATTCACCAGCTACATCCCAGTAGCTATGGGGTGAGCCCAGGTAATTCTGATGCACTTGGTGTGGGTTTCATGCTGGAGAGAAAGTCTGTCAAATAATAGGAGTAAAGGAAAAATAATACTTCTGATGTCAAAGTATAATTGCAAATATTTTCTTTCACTTTCTTCATTTTTTAAGATTGTATTCTTATTGGCAGTGGCCTTGAAAATAAATGTTAGAACCCATTTCTTTACCCAGATGGGACTGGATAGTAAGTCCTAAATGTTAGGACTTCTCAGGGGTAAAACCATCCACTTGATGAGTGAATGAATCTATGTATGTGAATTTAGGAATATGTGGCTACTATATAGCAATTAGAAAAATTTGTTAGAGTCCAGCGACAAGAACCAACTACCAAAACATCTGACTGGAGCCCTTTCAATTAGGTGCTGTGAGTTAGGCTGCAGAAATATCTTAGGAGGCATACACAACAATTAACTCTTTGGGGGGGAAATAATCTTTAAATATTGACCTGTGAGGGGCAGTTACCTTGCATGGGTGAGGATCCACCCCGTAAGTTTCCAAAGTGTGAGCTTTCAGGAGTAAGTTAAATTCAGCAACCGGCGGGCTCTGGCCTCTAAAATCACACACAAAAAATTAGGGAGTTAATATGTAAAGTAGCAGAAACATGGAATCCTTCCATTCCATAAAATGTGATATCCTAAACTAAATAAAGAGCAAAATCCCTGCACAAATAATAATCAGTAAGACTGATCATCATTCATCCCCAATAGTAGCTCTCTGCCAAGGAATCTGAGCTCTTGCTCCTTGTCTGATGGTTCCCTAATAAATCTGCAAGCACTCAGAGTGACTGTACACTTAATCATGGTTATCAAGTTACCAATCAGTAGGTCCTTGGAAATGCAATCTTAATATAAAATGAAACGCTGCATCTGTTCTTTCCAACTTACTTAAAAAGATTACCGGGGTAAGTGACATTCCTTCTTGCTCAGGGTAGAAAGTGGCAATCCTGTCACCCCATCAACAAGCCTAAACAGAGCCAACTGAGTAAGAAAGAACCATCAACCCTTCTACTGGAGAGCCCTGGATTTTGAAAGGAAATCTCAGCCTCTAGTCCCAGCACTGTCCTCCAGGGTGGTACACAAGGTCTTGGCCTCAAGGGTAGAAAAGGGCTACAAATAGAGATGCTGTGCAAAGCCCTCCTGGGGCTGACTTCCATATCAGGACCGTGCAGCATTCAAAGACTCTTTGGCTGACATTAATGTCCTATGTATATCTTAGAGTGTCTGAACTATTCCCCAAGGGTGAATATATAACCCTAACCACTAAGAGGAGTTAGCTATAGAAAACAACAGGGATTCATTTTTCTTTTCAAAAGGTAACACTTAGTGATACATACAAAGTACATTTATAAAAGCAAAAGGAGAGAATGAATAACACCCAGTTCAGCATAATGTGCAAAAGGGAGGGAGGTGACCTGGAAGGGACACAGAGCAGACTTTAAAGCATCTGGTAACATTCCAATTCAAACGCAGAGTTAGGGTCATGGGTATTTCTCCAACTATTCTTTAAATTATACATATATTACATGCACTGTTTTGTATAGTCTTTTATGCATTATGTATTTTGCAATTATTAAAAGAAACAACTTCTGGCTTTTATTTATTTTTTAATACATTTTATTGATTTTTTACAGAGAGGAGGGGAGAAGGATAGAAAGCTAGAAACATGGATAATAAACACCAATCAGCTGCCTCTTGCACACCTTCTACTGGGGATGTGCCCGCAACCAAAGAACATGCCCTTGACCGGAATCGAACCTGGGACCTTTCAGTCCACAGGGCGACGCTCTATCCACTGAGCCAAACTGGTCAGGGCAACTCCTGGCTTTTAAATAAAAGAATTACTGGATGAAATATTATATACTCTAAGGGCACACTGAACTAAACAGAATTGATCAGGATTATAATATATGTGCAGAGCTGTCTTTCACTAACCCCTACTGATCCAACCAACATAATTGTTTCTATTACCAAGCAATATATCTTTTATCACCTACTATTTATAAAGGAGGAATTCTTTTTATTAAAAAAAATATATTTTTTGTATTGATTTCAGAAAGAAAGAGAGAGCGAGAACAAGATAGAAGCATCAATGATGAGAATCATTGACAGCTGCCTCCTTTACCCCCTACTAGGGAATAAAACCCCAATCCTGGCATGTGCCTGACCAGGAATTGAACCATGATTTCCTGGTTCATAGGTTGATGCTCAATCACTGAGCCACACCAGCCAGGCTAAAGGAGAAATTCTTATTCTCATTTTATAGATGAAGATTCTGAAACTCAAAGAGGAAAAGCAACTTGCTTGAGGTTACTCTGCCAGTAAGTGCAAAAGCAAATCCAAGCCTCCCTGGTTCGAAAGTGCCTCTCAGTGCCTGGACTACCCTCACTACCAACCGAACATGGTCAGGAGCCACCTATTGTTCTCCTAGATGACATAGCAAAGCACCTGAATATTGACTCTTATAGAAAGTCTTTCTCATATGTTCTACATTCATGTTACCAATGATGAAGCAATCCATCCCAGGTGACTGATATGTAGACCTGATTAGAGGGCCATAATGTGTCAATTTTAATCTAGGTCAGCGATCCCCAGACTAAAGCCTTCAAGCTAAATCCTGATTTCTACTTGGTTTTGTTCAACCCTTGAGCTAAGAATGGTTTTTCTTCCCCCCTCTCTGCCCTCCTCCCCCAGTCATATGGGTCAGTTGGTTGGAGAGTTGTCCCATACACCAAAAGATTTGATTCCCTATCAGGACACATACCTAGGTTTTAGATTAAATCCCCCAGTCAGAGTGCCTATGTGAGGCAACCTATTGATATCACCCTCTCTCTCCCTCTCTCCTCCCTTCCCCCACTTTCCTCTCCCTCTACAATCAATAAAAACATATCCTCCATGGAGGATTAAAAAATAGAATGGCTTTTCATTTTTCAATGGTTCAAAACAAATGAAGAATAGTATCTTATGACCCATGAGAATTATATAACATTCAAATTTCAGTGCCAATAAAGTTTTATTGAAATATGGCCATTTCCATTCATTTACATTCTGTCTAAGGGTGGTGTCATTCTAAAATGGCAAAACTGAGTAGTGGCAACAGACACTATATATCCTGCAAAACCTAAAATATTTACTAACTGGCCTGGTGCAAAAAAAGTTACCTGAACCCTAATCTAGGAACTGAAGTTATGTCTCTTGGATTCCACAAGATCAACATAGAAATAGAACCTACCTCCAAGATTTGGTAAAGATCAAGCCATTAACCGATATAAAGCAGCTACAGTAGAGCCTACCACAGAGTATTTGTTCTCCTGAGCCCTGCAAATGAGTGATAGGAACATGACATTGGAGGAAATGTCAGGAAGCACATTAAGATTTGCAAAACAAAGGACCCTCTTTAAAATAAAAGTCCTCAAATCATTATTGTTTGCTTTGGGTTTGGCTGCAGATCTCCGTTGGCTAAGCATTTAAAAGATTTAATCTAAAAAGTCACACACAGAGAAAGGCCAACTACAAATGTTCAGAGAAGGGGGTTCAAAGCCAAAGGAGGAAAGGTGGACACCCAATAGCACTAGAAACTCCCGCCCTCACTGAGGAAGAACACATTTAATGATCAGGTTAGATGCTAAGATCAATTAAATAGAAATGCTTTGTTTTATTCCCCCCAAATCCCTCACTGGACATTTGTTTCTGGCAAAAATTCTGTTGGGTAATGGAAAACAATAATTTTCTAGCCTTTAAATCTTGCATCAGGAACTTTTCTAAGGTTAATAGTGTCTCTAATGAGACATTTGGAAATAAAAACAGTGATTAGTTTAATTCTTTTTTAAGAACTAACCATTCTCTAAAGATATGCTTCTATGATAAATTAGGTGAGGTCAAGTCATTATGTATTTAGATATACAGCTCCCTTCTGCCCATCTTGACTACTTTCTGCCAAAGAAGACCACTCTCTCTCTTATTGATCTGCCTTTAGCATTCCATTACATAGAGTATAAAAACATATAGTGTCCCCCAAATGAATGCAAATTATTAATGGACATTAGATGTGGAAGATGTAGATCTTGCCAGGAATTACCTGCACTGCTTGGGGTACATTTGACAGGGAAGGGGGTAGATTTGACTCTACCTAATCCATCTGGGTCTATGAGCTCCAGAATTCAACTCTTGGGTAGAAAGCCAAAATAATGGTCTTCTCCAGCAAAGTAGTATTCTCAACTTGAGTTCTGTTGACTTTTGCTGCAACTTGGTTGCAACTTCAGTTCCATTTTGCTCACTACTGACTCCAAATGTGTGAGTGATCTCAGGACTTGCCCCTGTGGCAGGGCTTGGGATCATAGTACCCATGAGACTCCACAGAACTCTCAAATTTCATGGCCTGTCAACTTTTTGAGCTGCAGAGCATCTCCTTTGCTCTTTAGTATTCCCCCTGGCTCTCTTGCACTTTGATCTTTTTTTTCCTCCCTGTGGTCCTGTCCCCATCATTGGCAAGAGCTGTCCAGCCCTGGCCAATGTCGGGAGTGTCTCAGAGGGATTTCATTCAGCTCTCCTCTCCTGTCCAACTTCAGCACACTGCCCCACTTCACTCAGTGAAGGCTGGGGCCAAATGGTGGTAAGAAAGTGCAATTCACTCTGTAACTGGCTTCTTTGGGGTCCCAATTAGTCAAGTCACCCCTCTCCTGGCCAGTTCCTCTTCCTCCCACACCACCTCCAAAAGTGAAAGCAACTGCAGATCTCTACTCTCCTCAGAAGGATGGTCTGGATTTTAGTACATTTAGATTTCTTTGTATTCTCGGCAATCAGATAGGTTTTACAAATACAATTTTTTGTAGTTTGTTGACGTTAACTTGGTGTTGGAAGGAGATCAACGTCTCATGCTTTGCTACATCCTAACTGGAAGTGAGAGCCCCCAGGCTCCCATCTCTGATTCTTTACTGAGAGAGGGACATTATCCCTTACAAACTCCTTGAGGACCATTAGGAACCATTTCTATGCAGAGAATTAGATAGAAGACTGCAAATTGGGACAAATGCCATGCTATGCGAAAGACAGTGATGATGCACTGGAGCTTGGCAAGGACAAGACTAGCTGGAAAGCAGCAACTTAAAAATATATCAGAGCATTGTACAGGAAAACTCAGGTTTCAAGTCCAGGTCTGTTGCTTCATAATTGTGTAGCCTTGGATAAGTTAATCCCTGAGACCTCTCTTTCCTTATTGGTAAAATAAGGTAGTTGCAAACTCAATACCAATGAGGGCAGAAAATGAATTGGCTAAATATGGATGATGGTGAATCAAAGAGCAAATTATTCTTTAAAAGGGTCCTGATGCTTAGCTCTAGCTAAGTGTACCATGCAAGGATCAGGGCCTAGTGTTACCAAATCACCCATCTGCAAGTAAGCTGGAACTTTCGTAAAATGGTTCCATTTTTAAAGGCAATTATTTGGCCCATAAAGTATATATCTGATCAGAGTATAGTCCACATAATGCAGGGATTTAGTTTTTACAGAAGGAGTATCCAATGCCAAACCACTTTCTTCACATTCCTAATAAGGGTGTTATACCAAGTAACAACAGAGAATGGAAATGGCTTTGATAACCTACCAGGAAGAGAGATTCTGGGGTTTTGGAATGAGGGGCGAGAGGAGTGGAGAGATGATAGAGGAAAAGCACATTTTAAGAAAGATTAGAACTATAAAATAATCTAACATTTCCCTTCTTCCTTTTACACAATAAACACTCTTCTTAAACTACACAAAAACATTTCCTAAGGAGGCCCTTGTGATCTATTCATCAGAAGCATAGGTAGAAGGAATTTATCATAGCAGGGCACTTATTTCTAGAAACTATAAATTCTTGTCAGAAAACTACAGCATATGATTTACAGGAAATGTGAGTTTTGTGAAATAAAAAGAGGTAATGATTGTGTAAAACACACTCGGTGTCAATATTGCTTTCAGCACAAACCTTACAGCATTAGATTACTGTGGTGATGGATAACTGGATGATTTTTCTGCTCTTTAAGGGTAAGGAATATAGAGAAATCCCCCCTTATCTATGGTGGATTTGTTTTAAAAACCCCCGTGGATGCCTGAAACCATGGACAGTACCAAACCCTTTGCATAGTACTCTTTTTATTATACATACATACTTATAATAAAGTTTAATTTATAAATTAGGCACAGTAAGAGATTCACATAACATAATTAAAAAGAATAATTATAACAATATACTTTAATAAAATTTATATGAATCTGATCTCCTCCCTTTCCTTCTCCCTCTTCCTTTCCTTTTTTTAATATGTTTTTATTGATATCATAGAGGAAGGGAGGAGAGAAAGATAGAAATATCAACAGTGATCGGCTGTCTCCTGCAAGATGTGCCCTTGATCGGAATTGAAACCGGGACCTTTCAGTCCGCAGGCCTACACTCTGTCCACTGAGCCAAACTAGCTAGGGCTTCCGCTCCCCGCTCCCTTTCTCTCTTCTCTCCTCTCCCCCGTCACCATCCTCTCTCTCTCTCTCTCTCTCTCTCTCTCTCTCTCTCTCTCTCTCTCACACACACACACACACACACACACAATAACTTATTGTACTCCACTCACCCATCTTCTTGGGATGATGTTAGGTGATACCCTAGGGGCTTAATCACAAGGAACAACAACAGCCTGTAATTAATGGAATCCAGAGTCTAGGTCAGTGGTCGGCAAACTCATTAGTCAATAGAGCAGCAAACTGCGGCTCCTGAGCCACATGTGGCTCTCGAGCTGCAGTTTGCCGACCACTGTCCTAGATAAAGGGATGATTCACATCCCTGGGGACAGAGCAGTACAGCATGGAATTTCCTCGCACTATTCAGAATAGCATGCAATTTAAAACTTATGAACTGTTTATTTCTGAAATTTTCCATTTAATATTTTTGGATCTTGATTGACCGTGGGAAACTGAAACTATGAAAAGTGAACCCACAGATAAATGGGGACTATCCTACTTCCTCAAAACAACTTGATCACCAATTGAACTTTTTGAACACTAGACCCGCTCTGCCATGTTTTTGGAACATAAGTCAGCAAACTAGAACCCATGGGTCAAATCTGGCCCATCATCTGTTTTGTCAGTAAAGTTTTACTAAATGATAGCCCATTTATTTATGTATTGTCTGTCATTTTTTTCTCTCTCTACAAAAGCAGAACTGAGTAGCTGCAATAAAGGCCATCTAGGCCCCGCCCCCCCAAAAAAAAAAACACAAAAAACCTTATTATCCAGCCTTAATCTAGAAGAATTATTCAGCCTCAGTGGGTTTTACTGGCATCTATTCAATAATGTGAATCAAACGTCTCCTCATTGTCTAGATCACAGGATAGTATATTAAAAGGCCCAAAGCTGCCTCTATAAAATCTTTCTACATAAAGCTCTATTTGCTATACACCTGTTAGAATGGCCCAAATTCAGAACACTGAAAATACCAAATGCTGACAAAGATGTGGAGCAATAGAAACTCTCATTCATTGTGGATGAGAATGCAAAATGGTACAGCCACTATAGAAGACAGTTAGGTAGTTTCTTACAAAATGAAATATAACCCAGAGATTGTTCTCCTTGGTATGGTATTTGCCTAAAGGAGATGGATATATATGCCCACACAAAAGCCTGCACATGGATGTTTATAATTGCCAATGACCTATGTCTGAAGCTAATCCAAAAACTTGGGAGCAAACAAGATGTCCTTCAGTATGGTAAATGGACAAAAAAAATGTGCTACATCCAGACAATTGCATATTATGTAGCAATAAAATGAGGTATCAATGAAAAGCCATGTAGGAATCTTAATGCACATTAACTCTGTATGGAACCAACTGTATAACATTCTGAAAAAGGCAAAGCTATGGAGACAGTAAAAATATCAGTGGTTGTCAGGGCTTGGTGAGGGTGGAGAATGATGAATAAGCAGAACACAGAAGATTTTTAGGGCAATGAATGTATTCTGCATGGTATGATATTGGTAAACGCATGTAATTATACTATTTTCCAAACCCATAGAATATACATCATCAGGAGTGAATCCTAAGGTAAACTATAGATTCTGGGTGATAATGATTGTCCCTGTAGGTTCATCAGCTGTAACAAATGTACCACTTTGGTGAGAGAACATTGATATTGGAGGAGGCTACACAGTGGGTATAGAGGAAATCTCTGGGCCTTCCATTGAATTTTGCTATGAATCTAAAACTGCTCTAAAAAATAAAGTGTATTTTAAAAAAACTATTAGTTAATGATATTGTGAAGGCCACTAAGAGCTATTTACCAGTTGTTTTCAGTTTGTACCTTCTGGACACCTCATAGAATTACAGTTCCTTGCTCTTGGGTAGGGCCATGTGACTATAGTAGTTAAGTGGAAGAGACATGTATCACTTCCCAGCTGAAGCAACATCTTCCAGATCCCTCTTCCCTTTGGCTCAACAACTGGCAAATTCAAGCTTGGGTCTCCCCCTCCTCACAGCCCCACACCTCCACTAACATCTGGTAAACACACGAGAAAGAAATGTCTTTTTTGTTCTAAACTTTTTGAGCTTTAGTGGTTGTTTCCCCAGCAATAGCTAGCTTATCTTGACTGACACAGAGATGATCGATAAATTGTTATTATATTTGCAAAACTGTGACTTCTCATTCCAACCCTCCTGTTCAGTCAAGGATACAGCACATTTAGTGAAGCAAAGTTGACCCGGCCCTGAATTTTGCTTTTCACTCAAAAATAAAAGTAGTCTGAGCACTTAGGACATGGAAAGTCTTACTGAAATCTTGATCTTCTATTTTCAAGCACCTCAAAATGCCACTGAGTCCCTCTTTCACACACTCTTCTGCTAAAGGAGTCTCTTACTCGTGCCTCTCAAGCCATCTTTGTTCTACCTTCAAGCAATGGGTAGCCTCCTGGGGAGCAGGGAGGGTTCTCCTTCCTTCCTGATTCATTTTCTCCCAAGATTCACAGCTCTTACTCCTTCCTCAGAGAACACAAAAGGAGACCAAGTCTAATCAAATAAAGAAGGCTGCAGAAGATTGTGAAACCCCATAGGTAAAAAATATTTCACTGTAAATCATCATTTCTGCTCATGTCTGAGTGTCTCTATGACCATCTCTTTGCTCAACTGTTTCAGAAATCAGGTAGAAGACAGGAGGTTATTTTGGGGGAGCACTCAATCCCCAATAAAGACCAAGTGGATCCTCTTAGGAAGTTTCCATAACAGCAGGTCAATGATCACACATTACCCATTTGCTGTGTGGGAGAGTCATGGGTGCTGTGACAACCTTGGAGAATAAGATGGTGACACCTCGATACAGACTCACAACGCTCTCTTCCATTTACAACTCCTTCCCGACACTGTCAGGTTAGCAGAGCAATCCAACTCCCACACGAGATCGACATTTTTACATCCTACAAATGGCTTGCTGAACCCCCAAAATGACCTCCAACCGATTCTAGAAAGCACACTCCCTGCCTGCACCATTAGCTCATTCTAGTCTTATCTCCCCATCCAAACCTAAAATCTCTCTTCTGTACCAATGCTGCAGGAAATGTGGGGCTACTTGATTATTAGCAAAATGCAAAGGAAAACACCCTCTGCAGTTCTCCTTGCAATGCCACATGGTTTCTAGTTATTTCATCTCTTGGACACACAACTTTGACATCTTTACAAGGTTCACATTTGGATGTTACAAATGTGTAGTGACACTGAATGGCCGTTTTGATCAAGTTGTGGCATTTACTTCTGAGATGTAGTAAACCATGGTAGATTGGTAAACCCCCTTCTCCCCTGTTCCCTAGGTGCACAATGACCACTTTCAGGGTTATTAACAAATTCAGATGCTAGCACAAAGGCCAATCTGCAGCTTTCTGATTATAAAAAACAATCTGGCAGCTTGATTCGTCATTCACTCATGAAATCCAATGGGTCACTAAGTCTTTCTGTAATGACTCTTGAGACATCCTCCTGTTCTTTTTCAGGTCCATGCCATCTCTTGCCTGGACAGCAGAAATGACTAACTGGTCCTCCTGCCCACAGTCTCACCCTCTGATGCCAGTGTCAGGGTGATCGCTATGGAAACCAGCATGGCTGCCAAACCACTAGTTAAACCACCTGGTTGCTCTATGCCTGTTCAGCACCTGTGTATTAGTTTCAGATAACAGCAAGGCTCAAGTCCTGACTGCTGCTCACAAGGCAAGTCCTTTAGACACTCCAGGGTATGCTCTCTTTACCTTGGACTGGGAACAACAAGAGCACCTACCCCATAGAGTTTGAGTGGGGTAATACAAACAAGACTCTTAGCACAGTGTTTGGGCATCCACTAAGTGCTCAATAAATGTTTATAATTATTATATGTCCCAAGCACTGAAGGCCTTGCAAATTCTGATTACAATAGACCTTTCAATTCCATTTCCTACCAATCCACACACTGGATTTGAGTCCTTTATCCAAAGGGTCTTGCCCTGTGCTTACCAGACATTGCTGGCCCACATACCCATTAACTGGATATTGGGACTTTGTTATTATCTTTAGCTCACTTGTCCCCAAAATGTAAAAAGTAGTCAGAGTGTCATGTGTTTTCAGCCAAGTTTTGCATGAGGAAATGATACTCTAAATTACCTAGAGAGAAGATATGTTGCTTTCTGCAACTGGCATGATTTTTTTTTATATCTAATCATCTTTATTTCTAAGAACAAAGGTCATGTTGTCTGAGGGGAAATATGCCACCTTAATGCCCACATGTACGCTCTTCTCAGACTTGCCAGGAGGGGGAGTGCCAGCATAAAGTGGAGAGCTCCAGCACTCCCTCACAGGGGCCAGTTTGTTCCAGAATTCATAAACCAGTGACACTCGGGGTTTTTTCATATTTACCAGAGATCCAAGCTTGCTATGACGATCATAATGAATTTTTCTGAAATGTGCACGGATCTGAATTCTAGTTACAGGCTAGACAAATGAGTTACCTGAATTGAAAATTCCTACACAGGCTACATTTCATCCCCAGTAGCCTATGCTAAGCTGAACAAAGCTGAAGAACACAGATTCTGGAGCCAGGCAGCCTGGGTTCAAATATATGCCACTTGCTAGCCGTGTGATCCTGAGTCAGATACTTAATCTCTCTGTGCCTCAGCTCCCTCATCTACAAAATGGGAATAACCATGGCGCCTCTCTTCTAGGTTGTTGTGAAGATTAAATGAGGTGACATGCACAACTATTTAGAAGAGTGTTGGATAGATTGGACACTATATGTGATTTTGCTACTTCTGCCATTACTACCCTGCTGAGCACTTATCCTGGAGCATCGCAGACAAGGAAAAGAGGAGAGGGCACTGAATCTGTCGCCCTGAGAGCAGCTCAGCCAAGGAAACCCTCTCAAGGGATTCTACTCTACATGGAGTCAAAGCTTCAAGCAATGGCCACAGGAAGGGGAGAGGTAGTGCAAACCAGTTACTGATTTACCCTACATTTCACTTTCGGAAACTTGGGGTGGCTTAAACCTGTAAGAAAATATATGGCTCTAATAACTGCTGACACTTCATAAACACCGCCCAGGGGGCCCCACATGTTGCGATTGCTATTAACAGAGGAACTTGACGGTGCCCAGGAATCTTGCTCTGACACCTGAAACAGTCTGCCCATACATTACAGACATTCTTACTTCACAACATGGCTTCCACATTCCCCACGGTAAGAACGCTTTCACACCTCTACCATGTTTACAAACGTCTACCCCAATTACCTGAGCTCACTTTTATGGATGTCTGCCATTTTTCTTTCCAGCTTCTGTGATTGCTTAGGGAAAATCTCAAACTCACTGATGTAATTCTCAGGATGCTCATCAGGATCATAATCACCGAGCTCAGCTGTAAGCAGTAAAAAAGGAGAGACAGAGAAAACGATTAAAAACAACCACAGGGTGCACATGGGATATCTCCGTCATCCAAAAGAAGAGCTTGGAATAAGCTCACCCAATGAAATGTACTTGAATCCACAGACCACAGCCTGAATGTCTGGAGGCTTATATTCTAGTTCAGATCTAGCTGTGTGAGTTTGGCCACTCGCCAACCTCTCTGAGTCTCATTTCTTTACACAATAAATGGATTTGAGTCATTGTTTCTCTCTGGGGTACATGGGGGTTAAGTAATTCTTTATTAGACCTCCCAAGGCATAGGAGGACATTTAGCATCCCTACCCTTCAGGTACTAAGTGCTAGTGGCACAGACAATCATTGTGATGGCCAAAAATTATTCCCTCATATTTCTAAATGCTCCCGGGGTAGGAGGTGGTATGCCACTTCTCACCGAAAAACACTGAACGGTCCCTCGTGCTTCCTCTCAGAGCTAACTTTCTCTGAGTCTAGGAGTCCCCTGGCTGGAGCTGCCTGCTCTGATACGTGTGTAGTTGTGGCTCTTTTGATGAAAAGTCACAACATAAAGGCACCCAAGAGTATTGCACATAAAAATAAATGGACTGCTCTTAAATTAAAGAGTGTGTCTCAAAGTATGGAGGAGCACACCAGATTAAGGCTGTTGCTGGATTCTAATGGAGGGCACCTGCAGAGGGTCTTTATGTATTAAAAAAATGCCTGTGCCTCTCTGAGCATCCTGAGGGTCTAAGAGAGGATAAACCTCATGTGCATGGACCACAGCCTGGAGCAGCAAAGGTGATGCTCTGGCAGAAAGTATATTCTACCGATTCCATGAGTTTGATAAGAAAAATGAGCAAGGAAGGGGCAAGTATCTCAGGCAAAAATGGCCCAGAAAGTAGATCAAAGATGGTGGGGAAATTGTATTAGAAAAATTGATCACCAACATGACTTTGAAATAGATTTTTAAAAATCAAGATGCCTTGAGCCATCTGCACAATCACATACAACTCTGTAATTTGCATCCACTGTCCCTTCCCTGTTGAATCATCTAATGACTGTAAAACAAAACTGGGAGGAAAGCTAAGCTCTTTACAGATTCCTAATAGAATTCAAATTACAGAGTTCTTAAAACACCCTAAAATAAGACCCAAAATACCATCAACTGTTGGTAGGAAATTGACTAATTTGATTGTATCAACACTTTTAATAATGCTATTCATTGAAAGTATCATAGTCAAAATAATAGTATTTTGCAAAATCAAATGCTAACAAGGGCTAATATCTAGAATAAAAAAGAAATCCCTATAAATTCATAAGAAAATGGACAGGAAGACCAGCAAGAAATTGGTTAAAGGATATAAACAGCCACTTTACAATAGGGGAAACCCAAAGGGTGAGTATATGGAGAGATGTTCAAACTCATCCATAATCAGAGCCACACAAACCAGAACAACTAGGTATCATTTTACACCTGTAAGATTAACAAAAATTTTAGGAAGTCAGGCAATTTAATATGTTGTCAGAGATATGAGAAAATGCAAATACTTGTACACTTCTGAAAGATTCTTGATACATAGAGCTCTTTTAGAGAACAGCTGGGAGTATTTAGTTAAATTTATTAACCCAGAAATTCCACTTCTGAGCATATATTCTAGAAAAATCTGGGTGCAAAAAAAAAAGAATATGATGGCAACTTGAATGTTCACTGTCAGTAGGAGCAACAAATAAAATAAGGGTAATACACTCTTCTGGATAGCTGTAGCATTTAAAAGCAACAAAATAGATGTATACCCAGCAACATAAACTCCCACAACAATGTTCCAAGCATAAAAAATGAATGAATTCTACAGTCTCGTTTAATTTATAAAACTTTAAAATGCATATATACTAAATAATACCAATCATGTTATAAGGTTGTAATATATGCAAAGTCAAAGATATGTATGAATCTGGTTGTTGTCACTAGGAATGAAAATGGAAAATAATGAAAAAGGTTAATCAATCAATCAAACATAAGAGGACTAAATGGATCAATGATAAGAATGGGTCATAAACTAATCATTAACTCAACATAGTTTCAAAAGAAACACACTCACACATACAAACTCCTATGAGCTGGTTATGGGCCTAGAATTTAGAAACTGGTATAACCCTATGCAGGGAATGAATTACTGATATGAATCTGGGTCTTCAATGAAAATGCCAACTTGCATAGCAATTGTTTAGAGAGTGCACTGTTTGTGGGGGGCTCTTCTCTCTCCAGGAAAACTTGTGAGGAACAATGGACTCACCACTGCAAACAAGTAGCCTAGAAAATGTGCAAAGACTAAGAAGAAATGTCATGGAACCTGCACAAGGTTGCTGACCAGGTAACCGCTAATGCCTCCCTTACCACAGCCCCTGCTTTCCTGTCACTGACAACTTGTCTTTAACTCTGACTTCACCTGAAGCAAAAGGCAGTTTATAAGCGATTAAGGATTTCTAACTATTCAAATTTTGCTTTCTATACCAAGAGGAGTTGGGTAAGCAGCCTATGGTTCTCTCTTCTACATAGACATTGAGGGTCAAGTTGTGACAAATGACAAACAGCACATCAGATGGCTGAAACAGGCCCTAGTTCATTTCTGAAGAGAATTACTGGTCTGAAAAAAAGAGTTGCAGCAAACAGATGAGCATGATAGGGTGATGGCAAATAGATAGGGCAAGCCCGACAATGGCTTTCCCCTGGTATGGAGAGGACTAATCGCAAAAGAACTTGAGATGTAGGATGTTACAGCATCAGAGCCAACCTCTTCAGGAGCCTTCCCTGTCTGCCCTTGCTGGACTGGGGCCCTGCTGAGGTCCTAGCAGGGAGATGTGTATCTTTCTATTTAGCCATTAACACATATCGCAACTGTCTGTTTATTTGTCTGTCTCCTCCCACTTCACCCCTGGGGACTTTGTGTTACACTGCCTGCCACCTAGCAGCTGTTCAGTAAATGCTCGGAGAACACAAGAACAAATAAGTGAATGAGGTAGTGAACCAACCAGTCTTTCCCAAAAATAAGAAGAAAGCTTATACTGGTACAATTAGGTAACTGCCCTGGTTCACATAACATATTTAATGGAGAATTCACTGTGTGCCCAACACAGGAGTCCTGCAGTGAAAAATCCACCCAGAGACCTACTTCCATGGGATTTAGGTTCTACACGAGGGTAAGGAGGATGCATAATAAACCCCAAAACAACCTAACAGGATCATTTCAGGTCTACATGCTTAAAAGATAGCAGAATGGGTATGAGAAAGGATGATGTAATGATGGGCAGGAGGGAAGCTACTTCAGTGGTCCAGGAAGACTTCTCAGAAGAAGCAACATCTGAACTCAGGTCTGAATTTCTAGCAGGAGCCACAGACCCATGGGTTTGAACACACAAGGCAGAAGAGATAAGAACAAGAATCCTGCCCTGTTGCTATGCTGTAGAAGGAACAGGAAAGATATTTTTACTGAGGAAGAATGGAAATAGCTCCCTAGGGTCCTTTTGTTTTGTAATTTGTCTTTAATATGAAAGAAAATGTGTGGTATGTACTGAATATGCCCATTGTGTTCAGTACATATACGTGGCAAAACTCGAGGTGGCTGCTTGGTTTTAATACACTCAGAATATCCAGGAGCTAAAAGCATTTTCCTTCAAAGAGTGTTGGCAAGTTCAATAAACCAATCAAAGAAAGACAAATACCATGTGATCTTACTAATCCATGGAATCTAATGAACAAAATAAACGGAAGGACAATATAGAACCAGAGGCATGGATACATGGAACAGACTGAAAAATGTCAGAGGGGAGGGGTAGGGGGGCTGACTGTTAAGAAGGTGAAAGGATTAGCTAAAGAACATATATGCAGAGCCCATGGACATAGACAATAGTGTAGGGAGGGTTTGGGGAGGGATTGGGAAGATGAGCAAGAGGGTGCGGGGGGAAGGTGGGCAAGGGAGAGGCATGAAGTGGAGGGACATCTACAATAGTGTCAATAGTAAAAAATTTAAATTAATAAAAAAGGAGCATTGGCAAATGAGAAGCCAATGAAAATACACATGGCCTCTGCCTTCTAATTCTTTACTCTACTTTCCCTATCACGCTCCATTAGCATAAGCAGTTCTTACAAAGCAGATCTTTATCTGCATTTGTAACGATCCCTAGAGCTGCTGAAGAATGGCCCCAGCTCCACCGAACTTCATGGATCTGCTTTTACTGGACTTGCTATAAATGGCCCATGGACACCACTGCATTTTTCTAGCTGAAAAGTCCTTTGGAGGTCAGCAGTCCATTTACAACTCTACTCTCTCCACAGCATCTGTGTGTGGTCAGTGAGAACACAACGAGACAACTAAAAGAGCCCCCATCATCTGGATGAAGGCATTGTGACTTTATCTCAAACATAAACAAGATGGAGAGTCTCCCATTACAGACCCAGATTGAACTTGCCCTTGGAGAACTGACCATTATTCACGAATGCCTAGCCGCGTTCTGAAATCCTGATGTGTGGGTTTGCTGCTTGGATTAGTATCGATCCACGTCTCCTTTAGAGAACACAGTGCTCCCTGACTGGGAACTTGCTGTCCTCACAGGAAAGGGGGAGAACCATGAGTTTCCCCACCTCCTTAGCTCTGATGTAAGAAGGTGGCTTTCAGAGGCACGTGTCCCAACATGGTATCACTGTTGTTCTGACTTTAAATGTGACTATCCCCCGGATGTCAACGCCTCTGCCAAAATCCGCTGTGCAGCACCAGTTTGCTCCCCAGGGATGGGGACCATCAGCACAGACACATCCTTTAGAATTCTCAGAGGGAACCCACCTCACAAAATCAGAGCCCAGCACAGAGCATCCCTCAGGGACAGGTCTGCCTATCACAACCCTGGGAGAAGGATGAGTCTCTCTCCAACTGTGAATGAAATTGGAATTGTGATCAGCAGATGACTGTCATGATCCACGTATTGTTCCAGTCCCTTTATAAGGGTGACCTGCTCACTTGGTCCCGGTCTCTTTTTCCCTCCCTCCCTTCCTGTCTCTGATAAACATGTCATTAGCATTCATGCTACAAAGGGCTGGATCACCTGAGTCTTCTGAACATCCTCTGCTGCCAGCTGCCGCCCGACTGGCCCAGGGGAACAGAACACCCAAGTCACACAACAGACTATGAGCCTGGCCTCTCCTCACCACTCTAGTTCTCCCCCTTCCCTGTGAGGTGGCTGGAGAAGCTGAAGAATTAGATACAGTGTCTGTGTACCCATATGAATGAATGAATGCATACATACATATATGTATATATGTTCTGACATTTCACTCAAAGTTTGGATTTACATCTATCTTCCTAGACACAGTTTCTCCTCAGTGTACCCATTAATCCCTACAGCTGGCGGTCAGCACTTGGCACTCTGAGCATAGAACACCCATAATCCTTCAGAGCTCCTCATAAAGTCACACATTCTGAACTCCGCCATGGGCCTGGAGGACTCTTTGTTTTTGCAGAGGCCCCTGTGACCACCACAGCCCAGCCTTCCCCCGGACCCTGTTGGCCTGAGAGGAAAGATAACCAGGGGCTCTGGTACCGAGTACCCAGCCCTGCCTGGCCTCACACCATGGACATCAGCAGGACAGGCATGGGGACAAGGGGTGAAGGGGACCTCTGAACAGCCAAATCTCCATAGTCCAGTTCAACTTACCTTGAATGATACATGCACCCAGGTAGGCAGCATCTGAGAAGGAGCAGAGTAATCGACCGTGGAAAATGTCTCTCTTAATCTGCAGGTACAAAAGGTACCTGCAATACAAAGGAAAGAGTCTCCGTAAGTGTCAATGATTGCTCATGTTTTATCCTCCTGTATCAGCAGTGCCCTATGCAGCTCCAGGAGTGGCTGAGACATGCCCGCCCCTTGGAGGGCCAGTGGAGAAAATGGAGGGGCCCTCAGAATCCAGAGAAGAGCCAAGTGTCTGTGGCAGCTTCCAAAGCTGGGTGTGTGGCCCTCTTCCAGGAGACATGAGAAGGACCAAGAAAAGCCATCGGGCCAGCAGCCACAGTTCTTGGCAGGAGGTCCCACAGGATGACAACCACAGGTACATGTTCCCCAGTTTTGTGTGAAACCATCAGGAAATGGGTGCAGTCAGTACATGGAAACCAGTCTTCAGGACACAGACTCACGGTAATCAATCTCAAGATGACTTTGTTATGAGACCAGAAAGCAAATTAATTCATAACCAGAGCTGTCATCTATTTAGTGTCCTCTCCCCTCTGCAGGGACAGCAAACTCAGATGCCTGCAGAGCCAGGCAAACCTGATAAGGAGTGAAAGGAGCTGGCATAAGGGGGTCGAGTAAGGAGAATGGAGAGCACTGTCCTCATGAAAGGGTCAGCCACTACACAGTTCCAGCCTGATGCTACTGCATAGAAAACAGGCCAAGTGCATCCAGCTTTTCAGGAAATCAGGGGATGGATTTAGGGATTGTGAACCAAAAGGGGCTCCCTTAGCAAGCATGACAACTCGGTAACTGAGAGTAACCACACGAGATGTTCCCATCATAAGAAATTCCTAACTCCATGGATTATGGGGGGAGATCACATTCTAAGGCCTGTGTGGTAGATTAAGCTCTACCTTCATCCATTGTTTTTGTGCATCTAGAATGACATCCTTAAAATGTCAGTGTGATCTCTTCTCCAGACCTCCAGAGATAAACACTGGCGAGGGGTGAAAAAGCCCAACCTTCCTCATTATTATCTTTACCCACATACCTCTGTAACTTATGTAGGCTAAAGGTGAACTGCCCTGCACCCACCAATGTAAAAGAAGTGTGTATCCCTCCATTTGACTTTTTATCCATCCTAGAGATTTCTCTGCTTTGCTCCCTTCTGCCTCCTGCATCTGCAACCGTTGGATTTCATGCAAACCTTTCCTTTGTCCGCTCCTTTGATTCTAGTGTACAAAAGAAACCGCTATTCCCGGGAGCACTATCTCATTCCCTTGAGGAGACATTGCTTCTGGAGCTAGCCCTCAAAAGCATGGCTCATCATACATTCTTTACACCTTCCTTTAGGTTTAGAATTTCTTTCATTGACAAAGTAAAACCCTTTGAATTTTAAGTGTTGCAACAAATTCTGTTTTTAAAATTACTAGGGCATCAAACAGGAAAAAAAAATACACTTGCACCCAATTCAGCCAGGGGAGAAGGACACACCAGCATTATTCAGAGTAGCTAAAAAGTAGGGAAAAACCCAGTGCCCATCAACTGATGAAAAGGTAAAAGTCATGTGAATGCAATGGGATGTGATTCAGCCACATAAGGAATGAAGTACTGATTCATGCACAACAGGGATGAATCTTGGAAATATTACACTAAGTGCAAAGAAGCCAGTCACAGAGTACTACACATTATGATTCTATTTATATGAAATGTCTTAAAAAGGCAAATCTTTAGAGGCAGAAAGTAGATTACTGGCTGCCAGGGAATGACTGCTGGGGTATGGGGTTTCCCACTGGGGTGATAAAAATCCTCTGGAATTAGATTGTGGTGAGGGTGGCACAAGGTTGTGATCATATTAAACCCACTTAAGCGTACACTGTACTATTTGCCAAAAGAAATGAATACTTTTGAAAATCCAAATTGCCTTAGAATAGTGGTTCTCAATTTTTGACATGCTGCAGGACTGTGAAAATGGAGATTACCGGATCCCCATTCCCAGGAGATGCTGCTGGTGTGAGACCTCACTCTGCAAGGTCGCACAGTACTAGAAATGGATCAAATCTTTCCTCTTTTAAAAAAGAGGGTGGACTACCCGGGCAAATGCCTTGGGTTTCTTTTCTACCTGCTAAACGTATGCATTGAACAGACAGCATTGCTTGCCACTTTGTGGTAAGTTTAGGAAAAAAAAAAAAGTTTCCAATCACTATTTCCTGATGAATGAGAGGCCTGGGTTCTAATCCTGTAAATTAGAAATCCAGCTGGACAAAAGCTTCCCGAGAAAGGAAAAGTCAGCTTTCATAACATCGGAGCCTGGGTGCTTACTCTTCTCAGTCATCTCCAGAGATAATCATGGATTATTGTGGATTTGACATAATCCACTGAGCCTTCAAAATGGCTTCAGGTTCAGGTGCTCGTTGTTTATATACAATAGCCACTAAAATAATAATAATGTTGCCTCTTCCTTTTGCAGCACTCCTGATTATGCACAGAAAGGATCTGGGCTTCCATTATTGTGTCACCATTAATGATATTGCTTCTCTGCCTGGCCTGAATTTAAACACAGTTCAGACTAAACATTAAAACCAATATACTTTGAGGATATTTAACCGTACACAGCATTTACAAAAGGGGGAGGGGGGCATTGTAAGATGACAGCATAAATGCTGAGGTAAAGGATGAAAAATGTTTTCAAAAGTCTTCTTTGTATTTGTATGGTTTTCCTCTTTTAAATCTGCCCTTTTCCCCAATGTTTCTTTATCCCTAAGCATGGTCATAAATGTGACCTTACATTCTCCTATATTAAATTCATCTTAAATTTTAGATTAATCTTACAATAAAATAATTTATCAAATAAGAAAAATGAAACTCTTTCAAGATAGGGTTTAAACCATAAGCGCCTGGGCATTGCACAGTTGTTGTTGTTTTTTATTTTGAATGCTAAGGATTATAATGACAAAGAAAAGCTCATCTGTACTGTGCAAGGACTGAACGTCACCTTAATTTCCTTAAGAGACATAAAAATGTTCACAATTTTCCACTACTCAGAGCTTGACTATTCAAGCAAATGCCCATGAATGCTAGCACATTAAATTGAGAGGGATTCAACTCAGATTATTAGCTAAAACTTTACTCTTTTACTTTCAAATGGGACTTTTCTCTACCGAAAAAGATCTATTGTTAATTTCTATTATGACACTATCAATTTTGACCCTCTACACAAGATTATAAAAAACACAAATGACAAAAGTGAGCTGTTTGTGCCCCTGGTGGTTCTTCCTAATTATACTGTTAGCACCACCCGGAGAGCAGGACAAATCTCTCTCTCTCTCTCTTTGGAAGCTCAGAAGCCCCTGTTTTCTGGGCCAGAGGAAGAATGGGAACTGAAGAAGGATGTATCAAATAAATGAATAAATTTTTGAGCCAGGAGCAGGCCAAATATGGCATGAGTCCATTTACATGAAATGTCTACAACTGGTAAATCCATAGAGACAACAAGTATATTAGTGGTTCTCAGGGGCTGGGGGAGAGGAGACTGAGTACTGACGGCTAGCAGATGCAGTGTTTCCTTTGGGGTGGTGAGAAAATGTTCTGAACTCTCCAGTGGTGATGATTGCCTAACACTGTGAATGTGCTTAATGCCAATGAATTGTACACTTTGAAATGGTGAGATTCACTTATGTTATATAAGTTTTACCTCAATTAAAAAAAAACAACAGCAGGCCAGATTGCAAAATCAAACCACCACTTATAATGTCCATTACCTATGTATTTCTGCTTTCCATGCCTGTCCCTGCCCCCGCCCCCTGAAAGGAAATGAACTCCCCTCCATCTTGTCTTATAGGGCTGGCCCCCCTGCCTAAACCCCTTCCCTTTTCTGGGAGTGGCCACAGGTGTGCCAGCAATGTCCTAGCTTCCCGACCACCACCCGAATGGACCAATGAAGCTCCAGGAACACAGCGAGGGTCCTAATTATGCTAAACCACAGAAAGACCCTAATTCGAGTGACCAATCTGTGTAACCCTCATCACTTTCCTAAGCCCCCTAATTATCCTACCCCATAAAACTCATTGTTCCCGCCCGGCTCGCTCTCTCGCCTCGCTGCTGCGCCAGAAAGAGGCTGGGAGCCAAACCCGGGTTTGAATAAAGACTCTCTGCTTTTGCATCGGAAAAGGCTCCTTAGTGGTGGATTATTGGGGACCCCGAACTCTGGGCATAACACCCCAAGCACAATCCTCACTAAATGTGTACTAGTTCATAATAGAAAACGGAACTATTTGCACCCTCAGTGCCACTATGGTCAAGCTCTGCCAGACATTCACGGAAAATGAGAAAGCTAAACATCCAAGAACCCAGCATATCCCCGGCAAAAGAGGGTCAGCAGACTGCACTTGTTTCTCTGTTACATTCATACCTGCGGAGGTTATTTTGAGAGATAATTATGCAGAGTGATTTCTGTGATCACCAAATCAGAGCCTCATCAAGAACTTAACTCAGAATGGCTCTTCCCCATCCACTGAATAGGCCCCTCTGGGACCCTGATCAGCTGTACTGCCCCAGGGTGTTCACAGAAGCAAAACCCTCAGAATGTGGTCTCAGCAGTGGGGACACTTGAGAATTGGAAAATTCAGAGAGTTGGGCTGAGAAGAGTCTACAGGAGGAAAGCTGCCTCCACAGTCAGTCATTTAGTGAGCGGAATGCAGGATGACAAACAGTCCTTTCTATCAAGTGCTCGCTTCCCTCCCAGAAAAGCTGAGATCCAGAAGATAGGCCCTCGGGGCTTTGCTCGCTATGAATTTGCCCATATCCTAAAGACCGACATCTTCTATTTATTTTTAGCACCCTACTGTCAGATGTTTGCAGAGAGTACCTCCTCCTTATAACTGCTGCTTTTCTGTGCACTTAATTACACTCCCCTTGACAAGTGTTTAAAAAATCCTGAGACAATTAAGTGCAAGAGAAACATTCCAAGCCAGAATGCTGAGCTGAGTACCCGCATTATTGAGGCACATCCAGCCTGGAAGACTCAGAGGACCTGGATGGTTTGGGGGGGGGCGGGGAGGAGATGGGGGTGCAGGAATGTTAAACATAAAACAAATGAAAAATACCTTGTGAGCTCTTCTTTAATCTTCAGGGGTTCATGTGGGTAGAATTTCACTCTAAAGCACATGGTGTATGGTGGATGAGCTGAAATATCATAAAAAAAAACAAAACACAAAGGCATGAGAAAAGCAGCAAAACACCATGGACTCAAACATTCAGGAAAGTCAGCCAGGAGGCCTTACAGCCCAGCCTGGGGAGGAGGCAGGAGAGAGGGTGATTTTCTGGATGAAGCAAGTATCATACCCAAGAAAACTCAAAACTCTTGATAGTTTGCCCAAACCAGAGGCAGGGGGTGGGAAGGGTGTCATAAGTGTGACCTTAACTTCTCCCGTAGCACTCCAGTCCCGAAGCACATCTTTCCGCTTCACAGCGCCCTTCCCTCCTTCATTCTCTCTGGGTCGCAGCTTCAGAGAACATTTTCTTTTCTGATTCTCCCCACACCTTTGTGAGAAATTGCCCATAAGCACTGCTCAGGTTTTGGGCCAAGTCCACGAGGTGGAAAGATGTCACTGCACATGACTAGTTTTCCCAAAGCGACGGTGCCTTTGAACTAAAACTGAGATTTTTTTCCAATGGAATCAGCCACGCACAGATCCTACTTTGTATATTTTTCATAATAGTTTAGTGTTATCTATCTATGAGGCAGTCACTTATATGAAAATGCTTTTTTAACTTCCTGACTTGCCTGAATCAAGAGAGTACTATGCAGACTGAAATTCTGGTTGAGATCCATGATTCTGGAATATTCTAATTGCATTAAATACCCAGTACTCAATGACTAGCTAAGCGGATTCTACAGAATTTCTGACACATTTAATTTTAGACCACTGTTGACTGGCAATGTTAACCTAATAAATGCACACAAGTGCAGTAAGATGCATATGATGGCTACTATTTCTATTTCTGCAGATCTGACATTCCCACTCATTTCTCGCCTTTGTAGCAGAGTGGCTACTTGGCATCAGCTCTGAGTCTGTATCAATGAAACAGCATCCATTCTCCCCAAAATCCTCTCTTATTATAAGCAAAGGTTAAATCACCAGCCAATACTACAATGTCTGGGGCTCTTCAGTATGCAGGCAAATTCGTTATGTAGAAAGGACTATCAGCACCAAATATGAATGTATAATGAGTTAAAAAGGGAAAATAATTCTTAAAAATAATTAGAAAGAAAGCATCTGCTAGACCAGAAAACAGCAGTATCTTGCTAGCTATCTCAGCAGAGAAAGACTGATTAAAAATACACGCACACATTGCCCTGGCCAGTGTTGCTAAGTGATTAGAGCACTGGCCTGCACACCGAAGGATCACAGGTTTGATTCCCAATCAAGGGCATGTACCTGGGTTACAGGTTCAATTCCTGGCCATGGTTGGGGTGTGTCCAAGAGGCAACCTCTTGATCTGTCTCTCTCACATCTATGGGGTTTGTTTTTTTAATCTCTCTCACTCCTCCCTCCCTTCCACTCTTTCTACAAATTAATGGGAAAAATTTCCTCAGGTGAGGTTTAATAAAACACACACTCACACGCATGCGCGCACACACGCACGCATGCACGCACACAAGCACATACACATGTACACACTTATGTTAGAGCTCTTCATCAAATGTTCTCCTTCCACAAAGGGAACTAGCAAACTTCTGAGTTGGGTTCTCCTAACCCAACCTTGTGTTCCCTAGATTTAAGAAAGGAAACATTTTTCTGGAACACAGGGAGAAAATGAGCACCTCCATACAGCAACAAAACAAAGAAAAAAAATACAACAAATTCTTAAATCATTCATCTTTCATAATATCTAGAAATTCTGTTTTGACTTAAAATATTTTACCTTTACACATTTACAAGATTTCTTTTAAATTATTTAAACAATCACTCTAAAGAATTAAAACTAATAAAACCCACAAATTACCCTTAACAGAAAGATTGAGAGGTTTTATAAGAAAAACAACAGAGTAAAAAATAGAAATAACATAAGGAAGTTTTCTCTTTCCTTTCATTAAAGTCCTCAAAATTAATCCATGTTTAAGCACAACCAATGAAGATGATGGATGGATGGATGGTGATAGATAAGCCAACTCCTATCACTTTCCTTCACTTGGTCTCTATTCCTACCCTCAGGTCCCCACCTACCTCAAACTATCCACCACTGTTAATAACTTCATCTACATTCTCCCACCCCTTTTCACCTTCACCCAAATATATGCAAAAATGATTACATCTGTGAGAGTTTTTTTTATAATTTAGTCTCACAAAACAAGATCATACTACAGATGTTTCTCTTGCTTTTTCTCACTGAATTCTAGGTTTCTCCTACTCCTCCAAGTTGGTAGATATATATCTATAATAATTGCATAATCACACTATGGAAAGACCAGAATTTACTCCACTACTTCCACTCTTCTCTTTTATCATCATTCAAGTTATTTCCATATTTTTTCAATTCAAACAATATATATACATGTAATATTTATAAAAATATATATATACTTTAGATATATCTTTTTATAAATATGTTACATCCTATATAATAACATGTTACATCCTATATAATAAAAGACTAATACGCAAATAAACTAAACGATGGAATGACCAGTCACTATGACATGCACTGACCACCAGGGGGCAGACGCTCAATGCAGGAGCTGCACCCCGATGGTCAGTGGGCTCCCACAGGGGGAGCGCCACTCAGCCAGAAGCTGGGCTCCAGCAGTGGTGGTGAGAGCAGCGGGTAGACATCCCCTGAGAAGTCCTGAACTGTGAAAGGGTACAGGCCCGGCTAAGGGACTCTTCCTCTCTCCACCCCCACCTCCAGTGCATGAATGTCATGCACTGGGCCTCTAGTATATTTATAAAAGAACATATGTACAAGGGTATATGTATTTATATAATTGTGCATATATCATTAAATAGTATTTTTATTTCTATAACACAACTTCCCAAAATTTGAAGTGTTGAGTCAGCAGGTTATGAGAAAATATCTTCGAGAAAGCAGAAAAATGAAAGCCAACTTAAGGTAAATCAGGGAAAGTAAGACCACAGAAGATGGTCCCATACTAGAGCTATCATTCTTTTCTCCTACCTAGTCAGCTTATCTGTTTATTGTGCCCTACTCTGGCTTTAATAGTTATCTGAGTTCATTAGATACAAATCAGGACTCACACTCATTCCAAGGGATCAAGCCATAAGGCTTCCAGGCAGCACCCCAGGCAGCCATCTTTGAGAACGTCTGGTGGTAGGAAGTCCTTCCGCCTAGTCATCCTCGTTCCAGTACCTAAAGCTCCAGATGATCTAATGCTTCTCGTACACACAGAGCCCTTCCATCAATTGAAGAGAGTACTATTGTCCTTCTGAGTCTTCTCTAAAAAAACAGCCCCAGTTCTTTTAACTGCCCCTCCGGTGAAGCAGTTTTGAATGACCTGGGTTTATTCCTATCTACTCTTGTGTTTCCTGGAGTATGGAGTCTCAGGGGTTGCCACATCTGCTCAGGTGAGGGGACCATCACCAGCATCACTTTGGACATAATTGTTGTGTCCCCCAAGCAGCCTCATCTCAACATTAATTTACTCTGAGTTTACAATAAACATTCTTAAATCTTTTCATATATGCTGTTGCTAAGTCATACATAAAAAGTCACTAAGTTCCTGACCTCTCTCTCCATTATCTAGGATGTGATGGTAGCAGATAGTAATACAAGGTACTAGTGATACACTCACAGGCACAGGCCACACTATTTAAATGTGAGTTTTTGTTTTGTGAGGACCAACACTCCTATCTGAAGAAGAGAAGGTAAGGAGAGTGGGAAATGGGAGGAAGAAGATGGAGAAGACCAAATTCAATTCAACAATTCCACAGCTGAGAAACATTTTACTCAGCTATGTAAGTGCCAAAAATTAGAATACCACTGAGTAGCAAAGAAGGGAAAAAATAATGAACTTAAAAAATGCCAGGAGCATATAATTGCACAGAAATGGCAGGGGTCCTTTCTAACTGCCCTCCCTTACCTGCCAGATAGGGCTGAGGAGGCCAAGTGTCTCCACAGGGCAGCTCAGTGGCCCTGTTCGACGTCAGCAGATCCTGGGGTTCAATCATTTGGGTAGTTTGTTAACAGTGAGAACACAGGGAGAAGAACAGGCATTTGTAAAGCAAAGACAGACTTTCTCATCTGTACTTTGAGACTTTGCCCAGAAATGGGGGTGGGGATGCCAAAGGATTAGGTGAGCAGGCTCCCAGGTAAAGAAGAAAAAAAAAAACACTTTCTATTATTAACCAACAAACATCTTCAAGTCTTTGTAGAAGCACATAGTACACTTTTGCAAATAAAATATTACTTAGCAGCTTTTCTTAAAATGCAAAGGTCTTCCCCCAATCATTGAAAATAACTATAGGGGGGGAAAGCAATTTCAGAAATAGACATATAAAATCATAATCCCTCTCATATACATTCTGGCCAACAGCTGTGACAAATTTCCCCAAACTCCTTTAAACAGTACGTAGTTGAAACATAGAGCCTGGGACTCTGGCAGATTTTAGGCAATTCCTATACCTAGAATCTCTCTCTCTTCCTCTCTCCCTGTCTCCCTGTCTCCCTGTCTCCCTGTCTCCCTCTCTCCCTGTCTCCCTCTCTCCCTCTCCTCCCTCATCTGGAACTCTACTTAAAAAAAGTGTGACCCATTTGTCAGGCTTTCAGACTCTGCAGAAACCCTGCAAAGGGTCTGGTGTTGCAGAAAAAGACCATGAACACCCTGCAAATAAGAGGCTAACTTTCCAAAGGACCCAAGTAGGCATCAGGTACTCCTGGCCTTTTACCAACAACTGACACCTTTTGATTGCTCACTGAATGAACAGTGCCCCCCCCCCCCCCGCCATGCCTTTCTGGGGACTTCAGAACAAGAAATGAGGAACACACCACCATTTCTTCATTGATGAAACTGCTCAGGCACACAAATGCTTTCCACACACGTGCAAAAGGACACTTGGACACCAAAAGGACAGACACTCCTCACTCATTCAATGAACTGTAACTCTTGGGATATGTTCAAATGAGCCAGCCACAGAGAACTGCTCTCATAAGGACTGCTCTCCTACTTGGAAATGATTGTCATCGTTCAGCGACAGCTGCTACTCTCATGGGCATCAACAGCAGTAATAACCCCCCATCACTCTTTTACTGAATGACAACCAACTGCTTCCAAGATGCTGCTGGCGCTGTGTTGCCTTTACTTTCAAAGCAGAAGTGGTTTTTAAGAAATTGTATTTAATTCATCCACCTCCTGTTATGGTTCTGTCTTATGCTTTAATCACACACACAGCACACCACGCACCCACACATGCATGCACTGAGTGAAGTCACCCTCTAAGAACTCCGGGGGGGGGGGGAAGGGTAGCATTGGCATGCTGAGCAGCTCCCTCACCAATTCTTGCTCTTGGAGTGCTCCGCCTGCCTCTGCTGTTTAGGAAAAGCTCTAACAGGGACTTTGGTGTCCAACACATCTAATCTCAAGTTCACCATTTGGACAAATTGCTGTGGCCAAACTGAAATTCTCTGCTTCCATTTCCTCATCCGTAAAATGAGGATAATGATGGAACCAAGGACCCAGTGTCTCTGTAAGGGGCCTTAAGGACATTATGCTAAGTGAAATAAGTCAGAGAAAGACAAATACAGTATGATCTCACATATCCCACTTAAATCTCACTCAAAACAAATAAACAAGCTTATAGATACAGAGAACAGATTGGTGGTTGCCAGAGGCAGGAGTGGGATAGGCAAAATGTGTGAAGGGGACCGAAAGATAAAAACTTCCAGTTATAAAATAAATAAGTCATGGGAACGTAATGTAATACAAGAACAGTGGCTACAGCTAGCAATACTGAATTGCACATTTGAAAGTTGCTAAGAGAATAGATCTTAAAATTTTTCATCTCAAGAAAAAATATTGTATAACTATGTGTGGTATGGATGTTAACTAGACTTATTGTAAATATCATCTTCTAATATATGCAAATATCAATTCACCATGTGGTACACTTAAAACTAATATGTTATGTGCGAATTATACCTCAATTAAAAATTTTTAAAGAGAATTAACAGGCGCAAGATGCTAGATTAAGGTGTTTGCTTTAAAATAAGGAGGTAGAAATAGGGCTAGAGAAGGTGATTTGATCCCGGTGGATTTTCTCTCCACAAAGATGTAAATAGTCTATAACAGAATGATTTGACCAAGAAAGAAACAGCTTAGAAGTTGCAAGGAAGGACTGTCCCTGAGAGCAAGCATGTCAAACTCACAGTCCACAGGCCACATGCTTCATTTATTTGGCCCGTGTTAACCTTTGAGTTTGACATGCTTGCCCTAGAGCTTTCAGAGGGAATGTGGCTCTATTGACACCTTGATTTCAAACCTTTAGGATCCAGAAGTGTGAGAGAACATATTTTTATTCTTTTCAGCCCTCCGCACAGCCTGTTATGGCAGCCTTAGGAAAGTAATTTACTCAGCAAGGGGAGTAATTGGAAGAACAGAGTTGGGAGTCAGGCATCCAAACTGGCCTCATGAACGTGGGACCTGTGGCTTTTCTCCTGGTCCTTACACCAGAGCAAACCCTATGCTCCTGGTACTCTCTGTGCTACAGAAGACATGTTCCCATGGACAAAATCATTCAGCTCCAAGGGCTGCTGAAAAGCTAAGAAATGCACATAAACAGGAAGATCCACAAATATTACCATCAGAGACAGAAATTACAAGCTTCAGGGAAGCGCCATCATAACTTGAAGGAAGGAATATTACAGATAACAGCCAGCAACATGATTCAACGTTGCTCTTAAGGCCAAGTGGAGCCAAGCATTACACAGAGGGGGGAGGTCCTAGCCACCCTGATTTGCACACTGAAGCCATTTCCAAGCACCTCTTAAGCATCCTGCTGGCCTAGTCAGGCACCAGTCAGGATTAAGCAGGGAGCCTTTTTGGAAGAGGAAGCAGCTTTCTCTCATCTAGGTCTCTGTGTTTTACTGCGCGTGCTTGATGCATAATCCACTCTGATTCCTTTTTTTCTTTCTTCTTTCTTTCTTGATTTTTTGCATAAAACCTTTTATCCTTTTGTTTTCTCTTGTTTATTACCAATATATGAAAATATCCTCATTGTAAAATACCTGAGTGAACTAGTATAACTATATATGATAGCATGTGAGACCCTTGCTTCCCTCTAACCCACTCTCTTCCCCAGGAGTAACCACAATTACTACATGTTTTTGCAGCCCTTCTTCTAGGCACGTTTAGATTCATATAAAGTTTATCCAATATAATAAAAGGCTAATATGCAAATAGACCGAATGGCAGAACAACTGAACAACCAGTCGCTATGATGTGCGCTGAATACCAGGTGGCATGCATGAAACATGGTGGGCATTAAACCAGGGCAGGATGGTGGAACAGGTGAGTGGGGGTGCCAGATTAAGGGTGCTGGTTGCTGTCATCAGGGCAAGCCTTTAGTAGTTCCTGAAAATTCTTTGCTCCTGCACACCACAGTCTGGCCCAGCTCTCACACCTGCTGCCAGTGCAAATCCCACTCACACTTGCAGCTGGCATCAGAGCTGTTGCTCACACCCACTGCTAGTGCCTGGTGCCAGTCCCGATCACTTGGTGCCATCAGCAGGTATGAGCACCTGTTGGACCCAATTGCCCCTGAGGGCTTCTCCACCTCTCCTGTTCCTTAGGGACAATTGGGGCAGCAGCCACCACTCTCACCCACTGACAGTGCTGGCCCTGCTTGCACCCGCTACTGGCACTGACCCCAATCACACTGCACCATCAGCAGGTGCAAGCGGGGCTGGTGCTGTCAGCACGTGGGAGCAGCAGCAGTGGGAGTGGGGTTGCTGGCAGAGAGGGGACTGGGGACCACAGCAGGAGGGGCCAGGCAGGGGCATGGAGGATGGGCTGAGACCCACCCCTGTGCCGACCATATCCCACAGTTCCTTTCAAGGTACACGAATTTGTGCACTGGGCCCTAATCTATAATAAGAACAGCATAATATGCTAATTAGACCAACATCCTTCCAGACAAAGCTGGGGCTGCAGCCATGGGATCGAGAAAGTTGCCATGGCTGTGAGGGGGCAATCCAGGCAGCCATCCTGGCCTCAAAGCAGGTACCCAGGCAGCCTTCCTAGCTTTGGGAGTGGGGGGGTGGTTCCAGGTAGCCACCATGGCTATGAAGGCCTACTCTTGCTCCAATTTTGTACATTGGCCTCTACTTTTCATATAAATGGACCATCCCACATGTGGTGTTTTTACTTGTTTTTAACTCTATGGTATATTTAATAAAGCTTTCAGTGCCAGAAATAAACGTCTGCCTCGTTCCTTTTGACCACATGTATTCCACATAATTTATTTAGCTATGCCAGAACTGCAGTGCTTTTTATTGCTTCCAGTTCTCAATGTTATGAACAATGTTGCAATGGACATCCTTGCAAAATCTATACCTGTGCTGGAATAAATTTTGCTTTAGACAAATTCCTAGATATTACCTTGTTGGATCAAGAGATCAAGGCCTTTTAAACTTGAAGGATACAGCCAAATTTCCCTCTCAAACGGCTTTAACCTATTTATGCACTTCCACCAGAGGTGATGCTCTCATCCTCATTAACTGGATATTATCAGTGTTAATCATTTTCTCAGTATGATAAACAAAAAAACTTGTTTTAATATGCACATTCCTTGTTACTAATGATACTGAACATCTATTTGAGTCTGCTAGACATTTATTTTTATTTCTCCTATGTATATTTTCACATTTCTCTATTGAGTTGTTTATCTTTGGATTCATCGCATCGCACTTAATATATGCTGCATATTGCTACCAGTTATATATTTAGTAAATGCTCTTCCTATTATTTTGCTTGTATTTTAACTTGTTTATAATTCATTTTATAGTCATTAATTCAACAAATATCTACTGAAAATCTACTCTGTTCAGTGAACAAACCAAATATTCTGGTACAAAAGTTTAAGTTTTGCACAGATTTATTAGCATTTTGCTTTGTTGCTTCTAGATTTTGTTTTTCCTTAGGAAATCACGCACTACTCCATAATTATCAAAAGTACTCCTAAATTTTTACTTAAAATTTCTATGTGTTGTTAAATATATTGGGCTTTTGAACTCATCTGGAATTAATCTTCTGTATGGTATGAGGTATGGCCTTAATTTTTCCTCCAGTGGAAAAGATGTCCAAAGTCATGCCTTGAATAACCTACCTTCCTATCTCTGATATGAATTACAATCTTTATTATAACCCATATTCTCACAAATAATGACTGAATTTGGAATCCTTTCTGTTGTTCCACTGATTTTTTTCCTATTTTGGGGTTGATCTTAATTACTGTGTATGTCTATTGCTAGGCTTCTTTTAATTATTATAACTTATAGGCCTTCATTTGCTATTTAATAGAACAAGAAAACTACTGTGTGTGGTTTTTTTTACTATTTTATTGATTTCAGAGAGAAAAGGAGAGAGGGAAAGAGGGGGAGGGAGGGAAAGAGAGAGAGAGAGAGAGAGAGAGAGAGAGAAATATCAATGATGAGAGAGATTCATTGATCGGCTGCCTCTACTGGGGATTGAGCACATGCCCTAACTGAGAATCTAACCTTGGCCTCCTGATTCATAGGTCAGCACTCAACCACTGAGCCACACCAGCTGGCCCTATCATTCTTTAGATAAAAGGTGGAGAAAAAGTATGCCTACAGTTGTTCATATGAAAAATACAATAATTAATAAAGTAATAATACAAGAATATACTGTTTTGTGTATTCAAAACTTAAACCTATTTTTGCTCTGTCCTATATTTATTGTGGCTGGTCTTTGAACATTTTCTTTTGCAAATGAGCCTTACAATCAGTTTATTACATGCCATAAAAAACTTCACTAAAATTTTGATTTGAAAATTATTCAATATATGTGTTAATTTGTGAAGAATTGACTAACCGTATTAACCAGAAACATGAGAAGTCTCCATTTGTCAAGCTCTTTTTTATCTACATTAGTGTAACTCCACAATAAAATCTAATAGTTTTATTTGTACAGATCTTGAACATTCCTTATTACATTTATTTGTAATGAATTTTTTACTTATTATGCTGTTGTAAATAGCACTTTTTTCCATTACATTTGATAAACAAGTTACTGCCTAAGAAAGTTATTGCTTTAGAATATTAACCTAGCATCTAAGGACAAAAGCCACTATTAGTTGTGGATAAGGGGTGAGGAAGGAAGGCAGGCAGAGAGCTTGAAGAGCTTGAGAAGACAACACCACGTTACAGATGCTCTGAAGAAGAATCCAGCATCACTCATCATTCTAGACGTGGCTGAACAGAGTCAGGGGGTTGAGGGAACAAGACAAAGAAATCTCAGAATCCTTTAGGGAAAGTGCTGTGTCTGGAACTTTGGAGAATACTGAAGAAATGGCAGCAGGGTGTGCTTAAGCAGAGAGGGATCCTAAGCTAGAGTGCATAAGTCTCCCTGAGGCTGACACAGGGCACAAAAGAGGCTGTGCAGGTTCTGCCTGTCCCAATGGTGAACACAGAAGTGTGGAGAGTCAGCCAGTGAGGAGGATCTGGAGTCAGGACACAATAGGGCATCACCTACAGATTTGCAGGACAGAGAATGGCAGGAGCCACAAGCCTTAACAGCACAGGTCATTGTACACTCACAAGCCAGTGAGACTAGTTACATCCAGAAAGGATGAATGGGGAAAGAAGCCCACAGCCAAAGACCAAATCACAGGAGCTGTGCCCTCACTGCCAGCATGGTGCTGAAGCTTCCCTGCCTCCTGATGCCACTCTGGGGGTGGGGAAGGAGGAAAGGCTCACCATAAAAATAAGTTTGATTGTTATCTATTTTCAACAATATTTGGAGGGAAACAAACACTCCCATGTAACATTAGTGGGAATAAATTATTGTAAGCTATCTGGATGGATATTGATCAATAAGAAAATGTAAAATGTCTACACCTTTCAATCCAACAATTCCACTTCTAGGAGTTTCTAGTACAAATGTTCCAGATGCAAGGATGTACATTGAAGCATGTTTATTACAGCAAAGTTTTTAACAGCAAAAGACTAGAAAAACTTTGATGTCCATTAATAAGTTACATACATGTATACAATTAACTATTAGAAAACCATTTTGTAAATGAAGCCAATCATCAATCTGATATTAAAAAAATCTGTAAAAAAAAAATTAAGAAAACACCTGCCCAGTGTTGCTTAGTGGTTGAGTTTCAACCAATGAACCAGGAGGTCAAAATTCAATTCCTTTCAGAGCACATGCCCAAGTTGCAAGCTCAATCCCTAATAGGGGGCATCTAGGTGCACTGATGAAGTTTCTATCTTCCCCTCTTCCTTCCTCTCTGAAATCAAAAATATATTATTTACATAAAAAAACTGGAAGATATCAAGGAAGAGATCAACAAAAATACAATCATAATAGGGGACTTTAATACACCACTGACATCACTGGATAAATCCTCTAGACAAAAAATTAGCAATGAAACAGCAATCCTAAGTGACTCACTAGATCAGATGGACTTAATTGACATCTTCAGCTCATTTCACCCCAAAGCCATGAAATGAATATACATTCTTCTCAAGTGCACATAGGGCATTTTCAAAAATAGAACACATACTGGGTCACAAGCAAAGTCTCCCCAAATTAAAAAAAAGACTGAAATCATATCAAGCATTTTCTCAGACCACAGTGGCATAATATTAGAAATAAATTACAATAAAAACAGCCCCCCCAAAATTCAAACACTTGGAAGCTAAATAGCATGCTATTAAACAGTGATTAGGTGATCAAAGAAGAAACTAAAAACATCCTGGAAACTTATGACAATAAAAACACAACAATCCAAAATCTATGGGACACAATGAAAGCAGTCCTGAGAGGAAAATTTATAGCGCTACAGGCCTAGCTAAAAAAAATAAAAATAAAAAAATAAAAACACAAGAAAAAATGGAATTAATTATGTAACCCTACAACTCAAAGAATTAGAAAGAGAACAACAAGAAAAACCCAAAGTGAGTAGAAAGATAAAATAAAGATCACAGTGGAGATAAAGGACACTGAGACAGAAAAAAAAAACCAATACAAAAGATTAACAAAACCAAGAGCTGGCTCTTTGAAAGGATAAACAAGATGGATGAACCTCTATCCAGGCTCACCAAGAAGCAAAGAGAGAAGACCCCCAAAAAATCAGAAATGAAAGAGATGAAATAACAACAGACCCCATGGAAATACAAAGGATTGTTAAAAATACTATGAACAACTCTATTCCAACAAACTGGACAACCTGGAAAAAATGGACATGTTCCTAGAAAAATATAACCTTCCAAAACTCAATCAGGAAATATCTAAACATCTCAATAGGCCAATAACTATGGAAGAAATTGAAGCAGTCATCAAAAAGCTTCCAGCAAACAAAAGCCTAGGGCCAGATAGCTACCCAGGGTAGTTTTACCAAACATTCAAGGAAGAATAAAAACCTATCCTCCTCAGACTATTCCAAAAAATTCAAGAAGAAGGAACACTTCCAAGATCCTTCTATGAAGCCAGCATCACTCTATACCAAAACCAGATAAAGACAACACAAGGAAAGAAAGTTACAGGCCAATATCCCTCATGAACATAGATGCCAAAACCCTCAACAAAATTCTAGCAAATCGGATCCGGCAGTACATCAAAAGATCATACACTATGACCAAGTAGGATTTATCCCAGGAATGCAAGGATGGTACAATATCTCCAAATCAATAAACGTGATACATCACGTAAACAAATTGAGAGATAAAAATCACAGTCATATCAATTGATGCAGAAAAAGCATTTGACAAAATCTAACACTTTTTCTTGATTAAAAACTCTCAACAAGGTGGGAATAGAAGGATCATACCTCAACATCATAAAAGCCATATATGATAAACCCACAGCTAACATCATACTCTATGGGAAAAAACTAAAACCATTTCCTCTAAGAACAGGAACAAGACAAGGATGCTCACTCTCACCACTCCTGTTCAACATAAGTACTGGAAGTATTAGCCATTGCAATTAGACAAGAAGAAGAAATAAAAGACATCCAAATTGGAAAAGAAGAAGTAAAGCTTTCCTTATTTTCAGATGATATGATATTGTACATAAAAAATGCAAAAGACTCTATCAAAAAACTAATAGACATAATAAATGAATTCAGCAATGTAGCAGGATACAAAATTAATAACAAGAAATCTATGGTAGGGGAGAAACCAATATGGCAGCATAAGCAAACACCTAAACTGCTGCCTCACATAACAATTTCAAACTATAGCTAAAAGACAAAACAGACATCATCCAGAATCACAGGAAAGCTGGCTGAGTGGAAATTCTACAACTAGAAGGAAAGAGAGGGGCTCACAGAGACTCAGAGGAGCTGAAAAAAAGTTAAAGTACAGAGACACATGCATGGAGAGGATGGGCGGGGGACTGCCTGGCTGGCTTCCTCTAGCGGGAGGGAGACAGAAACTCTGACTGCACTGAACCTCATTTCCGACTGCACTGAACCCCAGTTCCAGCTGAGACTCAGGGGGGGTCTGGTCTGTCAGGAAAAGGGAGGAGTGCAGGGAAACTCAGGGATGCTGGGAAAGTCAGAGGTGTGGAGACATGCACGCCATGGCACACAGACTGACTGCTGATTGTGCCGCTGGCTTTCTCTAATGGGAGGAAGACTGAACCTCCCAACTGCAATGAACTCCACTTCCAACTGACTGAACCCCAGTTTCAGGCAATACACTGGGGACCTAGACTCATACGGGTCCCCAGAGAGCACAGAAACTCAGGGGAGCCACAAAAGGCAGAGGTATAGACGTGTGCAAGCACAAGTGTGCACAGAGAGGGCTGCAGCAATTACCAAGGGACACCGAGACCAGAGGCCACACAGGGCAGAACTGACAGGAAGCCAAGGCTGTTTGCTCAGCCCCGAGACTCCACCCTATCCAAGCTGAGCACAGAGGCTTTTGCAATTTTGCAAGTCTTGTATCATAAGGCTCACTCCAGCACAGAAGTTCTCCAAACATAGACACAACTGATCTTCACAACCAATTGGTTTGGAGATCAATTCCCCACAGTGATATCAACAACAATCAAGAATTAACTACAACAAGGCTGTACATACAGTCCACAAAGGGGTTTACCAAGAGAGTACACCTCACATAACCAGGGAGGCAGAGCTATTGGGCCACATAGGACACCTAGCACACAAAGCTACTCTGCCAACTCAGGGAAGCAGCAAAAATGTGGAGACAAAGGAACAGATCACAAACAAAAGAAATGGAGGAAAACAAACGACTGGATAGAGTTCAAAACCATAGTTATAAGGTTTTTCAAGAATTCTAAAAAAGATGGATAAATTTAGTGAGATGAAAAAGGACCAACTAGAAATTAAACATATACAGACTGAAATAAATAATATTATACAGAGACCTAATAGCAGACCAAAGAAATGCAAGAATCAAGTCAAAGATTTGAAATACAAAGCAGCAGAAAACACTCAACTGAAAAAAGAAAAATGAATCCAAAAATTTGAAGGTAGAGTAAGGAGCCCCTGGGACAACTTCAAGCATCAGAATTATGAGGGTGCCAGAAGGAGAGAGAGAGCAAGATACTGAAAACCTATTTGAAGAAATAATGACTGAAAACTTACCCACCTGGTGAAAGACATAGACTTACAAGTTCTGGAAGTACACAGAACTACAAACAAAAGGAATCCAAAGAGGACCACACCAAGACACATCATAATTAAAATACCAAGAGCAAAAGAAAAAGAGAGAATATTAAAAGCAGCAAGAGAAAAACAGTTACCTACAAGGGGGTACCCATACAATTGTCAGCTGATTTCTCAACAGAAACTATGCAGGCCAGATGGAAGTGGCAAGAAATATTCAAAGTGATGAACAACAAGAACCTACAACCAAGATCATTCTACCCAGCAAAGCTATCATTCAGAATTGAAAGTCAGATAAAGAGCTTCACAGATAAGGAAAAGCTAAAGGAGTTCATCAACATCAAACCAGTATTATATATTTTCTTCAGAAGAGGAAGAAGAAGAAAAAGGTAGAGATAAAAATTATGAACAACAAATACATATCTATCAAGTGAACCTAAAAATCAAGTGAATTAAAAATCTGATGAACAGAATAAACTGGTGTATATAATAGAATCAGTGGCATAGAAAGGGAGTGGACTGACAATTTTCAGGGGGAAAAAGGTAAGGGATTGCAGGAAGATGGGACAAAAATTGTACACCTATGGATGAGGACAATGCGGGGGAGGTAAGGGGAGAGGGTGGGATGGAAACCAAGTGGAGTTGAGCTTTGGGGAGGAAAAAGGAACAATTGTAATAATCTGAACAATAAAGATTTATTAAATTTTTTTAAAAAAGAAATCTATGGTATTTCTATACACCCATAGTGAACTTACAGAAAAAAGATTCTCAAAAAGCAATCCCATTTACCATTGCACCAAAAAAAAATTAAGATACCTAGGAATTAACTTAACTAAGGAGGTAAAAGACCTATATGTGGAAAACCACAGGACACTGAAAAAAGAGATAGAAGAAGATGTAAACAGATGGTAGATTTAATCTATCGATTCAATTCACTCCCCTTAAAATACCAATGGCATATTTCACAGACCTAGAAAGAACTCTCCAAAAATTCATTTGGAATAAAATAAAAATAAAAAGACCCCGAATGGTCACAGCAATCCTGAGAAAGAAGAATAAAGTAGGTGGGATCTCAATAACAGATTTCAAGCTATATTACAAAACCACTGTTCTCAAAACAGCCTGTTACTGGCACAAGAATAGAAGAATAGACATATAGATCAATGGAATAAAATAGAGAATCCAGATATCGACGCAAACCACTATGCTCAATATTTGACAAAGGAGGCATGAACATACATGGTGTTGGGAAAATTGGACAGATACATGCAAAAAAAATGAAACTGGACCACCAAGTTACACTATACACAAAAATAAACTCAAAATGTATAAAGAACTTAAACATAAGAAGGAAACCATAAAAATACTAGAGGAATAGAAATATTTCTCTGTGGAGGCAGAGAAATATCAGACATACGCCGAAGTAATTTCTTCACTGATACCACTCCTAGAGCAATGGAAGAGAAAATAAACAAATGGGACTACATCAAAATAAAAAGCTTTTGCACAGCAAAAGAAACCATCAACAAAACAAGAAAACCCACTGTATGGGAGAACATATTGACAAATGTTATCACTGATAAAGGTTTAAACTCCAACATCTACAGGAAACTTATACAACTTAAGGAAGATAAATGATCCAATAAAAAAAATGGGCAATGGACCTAAATAGAATCTTTTCAAAAGAGACAGAAGGAAGGCCAAGAGACACATGCTCAAAGTCACTAATTATCGAGAGATGCAAATCAAAACAACAATGTCAGAAGGCTATCATCCACCAATCAACAAATGACAAGTGTTGGCGAGGATGCGGAGAAAAAGGAATCCTTGTGCACTGCTGGTGGGAATGCAGACTGGTGCAGCCACTGTGGAGCAGTATGGAGTGTCCTCAAAAAACTAAAAATGGAACTCCCATTTGACCCAGTAATCCCACTTCTAGGAATATATCCCAAGAAACTAGAAACACCAATTAGAAAGGTCATATGCACCTGCTACATTCATAGCAGCACAATTTACAATAGCTAAGATTTGGAAACAGCCTAAGTGCCCATCAGCAGCTGAGTGGATTAAAAAGCTGGTACATCTACACAGTAAAAAAGTAGTTCTTACCATTTGCAACAGCATGGATGGAACTGGAGAGCATTATACAAGTGAAATAAGCCAGGCAGAGAAATATAAATATCACATGATCTCCCTTATTTATGGAATATAATAAACAACATAAACTGATGATCCAGAGACAGAGAAACATTGATCAGACCCTTAAACCTCAGAGGGAATGTAGGGGAGGGGAGGGGTAAGGGGGGGAGATCAACCAAAGGACTTGTATGCATGAATATAAGCCTAACCAGTGGACACAGACAACAGGGGGGTGAGGGCATGAAGGAGGGATAGGGGGGACAATGGAAGAATAAGGACACATATGTAACACAGTAATCAATAAAGAAATTATATATATATATATATTATTTAAGCCCTAGCCGATTTGGCTCAGTGGATAGAACGTCGGCCTGTGGACTGAAGGGTCCTGGGTTTGACTCCAGTCTAGAGTACATATCCAAGTTGTGAACTCAATCCCCAGTGGGGGCATGAAGGATGCAGCCAATTAATTATTCTCTCTCATCATTGATGTTTCTATCGCTCTCTTCCTTTCCCTTCCTCTATAAAATCAATAAAAGTATCTTTTTTTTAAAGAAAACAAGATGAAGAATAATATAGAGATTTATCTTGTTTTTGTTGATAAAAGGCCTTTCATATGTTGAGGGAGCTTATATAACAAAATGAAATTTCTAGAGGGATATATAAAACACTAGTAACAACAGTTATTTATTGGGGAGAAATTTATTGGGGAGAAATAATGGGGAGGAGTAAGAAAATATGGTTTTCATTTTAAACTTCTGAACTGTTGGAAAAAATCCACGAACATGATATTATTAAAAGTAATTTTTAAAACACTAGCAAGAAATAAGAGTAATGCCTCTGCAACGTCTGTACTAATCAGGACAGCTGAACTTCTGCCAGCCTGTGGGAACGCCCACAGAGGAATCTTCATCAGATCAGGGCAAATGACCTGAAAGTCGGGCATCACTCTAATGAGGGAGAGGAATGGGAGAAACTTCCAAGGAACTGTGCCCTCACTGCCTACTCAGAGTATAAAAGGCATGCCCACACCCAAGCAGGAAGCTGTCTGGGTTCTGCAACAAGATCCTTTTGGTAAATTTATGAATGAGTCTCAGAGTTTGGACCCAGTTTCTTGGAGTTCACATTTTATAAGCCCTACTTTTTTTCTAATTTACATTAATGTTCATGTTCCAGGACATTTGGATAAGAGCACAGAAATTCTTGATATAACAGACATCAACAATAATAACAAAACCAGGTTTGTGATCTTGAGAAAATGACACAAAGGTTTCTTCACTAATGTCCTTAATACAACAGAGGACTGGATGATGAGTGAGAAGACCCTGGCCAGTTCCTAGAAGCAGTGAGCCACTGTGTCAGGCTTACATGCTGAATTTTACACAACTCTTTTTCCAGATCCAGACGCCACTTGTCAGCAGATTGGCACTGGTCAGTAGTCATATGTTAATCTTTATACCACTTTTGTAAAACACTATGAATTTTCTGTTGTTTTTGCAGATTTACTAATGGCAGAGACAAAGCTCTTTAGCAGCAAATTCTTCACAAGTTTTAAATGTTTTCTTCTATTAAGCGTTGAAATGCATCTTACTTTGGAGACAGATTTATATTTCAAAATTGTGTGCAGCCTAAGGAACATATTTCATGACATTTAAGAACCAAAGTCAAAGAACCACTTACCGTAAGTAACTTTTCCTGGGAAATTGCCTAAATATTTTAAACTATGTAAACAAAAATATGACAACTTGTAATTAAGGGATAAAAGCGAGGCATCAGCTATTTTTTTTTTCTTTCTCAGACATGTTTGTTCATTTTCATTGTCCTGCAAGTCATTCTATACAGAGCTTCCTGGTACCTCTGCCCTGCTACTTCTTATCAGATGCTTGTCCCAACTCTCTCCCAGCCTCACCCCACCGCCTGGCCTCTCTGGACCTCCACGCTCACTGCTGTCCATTTTCATCTCACACATCTTTCCTGCCATCTCCCTGCAGCACCCATTGCTCACAACAGCCATGGTTGCTAGCTGTCTGGCTGGCTTTCCTGCACTGGCCAGACAGTTTACTCTTCAGGGATGGGAGAGGGGAGGGGGAACAAAAGGAATGGAGAGAGAGGGAGGGGGGGAAGAGAACTAGGCATAAATATGTTGGTTGCCAGAGTGCTATCCACGTTCAGTCTCTTCCTTCTTCCACTCAAAACCCTGCCCAGAATAATTTCTTCATATTTGGGGGCAAAAAAAAAGAATCCCCTGAATGATGACAAGTGACATAATATGTGCTAACCTGATCTCCAATGAGAAGCTGATTGATCGCCTATGTTTCAGGGCCGTGGGAAAGTTGGTATGGAGGGATAAATGGATTTCAAGGCCGGCTGTGAATCTCTGAGGTGCATTTCTGAAGCTCTCCTCCAAACCATAAATAAAAGCAGGGTGACTGCAGCCTAGCAGGGGGGACCAGACAAAACACCATGCCCACCCAGGACCACTAGTCAACACCCTCGTCACAACCACTCAGAGAAAGGTTTCCCAAAGGAACTTCTCCAAGAGCTCATCAGGGAAAAAAATAAAAATATTTAAAAGGGCAGGTCAGAACACCAGAGCTTGCAAACAATTACTCAGCGGGGCCGGTGGGCAGGGGTGGATATTTACATTAGGAAGTCTGAGGGGTGAAAAAGCACTACACATTCTTCAGTAAAGATATAACAAGATTTTAGTTTCAAAATACGCCCCCCAAGACTGCATCTCCCACCCTGAACCATTTACTAGCAACGAGAAGGAACCAGGCATCTGGCGATTATGTATAACAGATTATTTAACCACCTAAACCAATTCCCCTGTGTGAATATTGAACATGGGGGTAAGCAGTTGGAGAGGGAGAGACTCAGGGGGCTATGGGAATAGTGACTGCAAAGAGGCCCAAGGACAGTAAATGAGAGAGAGGCCACACAGCTCTCACTGGGAGTAAGAAGCCCCGCCCACCCACAGCTCTTCAACTAAAGCAGTTTCTTCCCTGGCAGGAAAAACTCTGTCGAGACACAGAATCTATCTTTGGACACTTCATAGCAAAGGTGAACCCACAGATTGACACTTACATTTCATTTGCTTGAAGATGGACTTGTTAGGTTCAAGCCAGTGCTGGGGAGAAAAAAAAAAGAGATTGTGGGTCAAATGGTTGGACCATATGATGCATACTTAATAACTAAAAGGAATTTAATAAAGATACTCTTTTTCCAAAGTACAGCCTTGGTTCCTATAGATATTCCTCAGGGTTCCACCTCTGAAGACCCACATGAACAATTTGGCAACAATAATACCATAGGCAAGGGTATAAACTCAGAGAATTAACACTTGCTGAGCAGTGTTGGAGTCATACGGTTGCTAGGGGAGAAGGACAAGAGAGTGGACATGCACCTAAATGGGATGTTCTAGTGGCTCTAATTGACTCCTTGGTGATCCTTTGAGCTCCACTGCTCTAGGAAAACCAGAGATGGCTAAAGACTTGGACATCATTGACCTCAGAGTCACAATCCAAGACAGCATCAGCATCTTGCCCCCCATCGTCCCTGAAGCAGCCTCCTCTCAGGTTACCAGTGGGCCAAGCCAGCATCAGCCCTGTCGTGCACAGAGCAGATCCATGCTTTGCAGTAGAGAGGAACAAATGATTTTTAATATCTCATTTCAGAGGCCTATCGTCATCTTGAAGTAAACTCAGTTCCTTCACAAAACAAAGGAGCTCAAAGACCTGGGCAGGCATTTGAAGCAGACTTCACGCTGGCCCCAATGGCCAGCTCTTCCCACACATGTATGATGGTCACTTCAATATGTTGAAATCTGGGCAGCTTTTGGTATTACATCATGTCCCTAAAGACACTTAGGGAATGTCAGGAAACATCACTTTATACACCTATAATTTATGAAGACAATAAGGGGATTGATTGCCACTGGGTATACACCAAGAGGTCTGGGACTGCCCACTATGGGTCCTCCCTCCCACCCTGTTTGACACAGGAGAGGAAAATGGACACTTATCACTTGAGTGCTTACACTTCTCTCTCATTGTGTCATCCAGAAGCCTCAAGGTTCTGCATTATCACTATTGCTTGATATAGTACAAAACGATAAGGTTTAACAAGAGATAGCATTTGCTGAGTGCTTACTAAGTGCCAGGTACTCTTTTAAGAGTCTCCATGGACCATCACTACTGCTCCATTTACAGATGAGAAATCTGGGGCTCAGGAGTTAAACAACTTGCGTACAGTCACCCAGCCAATAACTGGGGAGGGCAGTGTTTAGTGGAATTCCAGAGCACGGCCCTCGGCCTGGCCTGTACAGCCTCCCAATGGATAAGTTCACTCTAAAATGTGTCATTCTCCACAATGAAGGTTCTCTTTCACCAGGAACTGAAAAATTAATTGGTCAAATCAGGAGTTTCCAATCCAGAAAATGGGAGCTTTGTGGCCTTCAAAAACAAGACTAGTGCTCTGGCCGATGTTGCTCAATGAGTGTCAGCCTGGGCACCAAAGGGTTGTGGGTCTGATTCCTGATCAAGGGCATGTACCTGGATTGCAGGTTCGACCCCAGCCCCAGTCAGGGCAGGAAGCAACCAATCTATGTGTCTCATTCACATCGATGTTTCTCTCTCACTTTCCCTCTCCCTCCTCTAACAATCTATGGGAAAAAATATCCTCAGGTGAGGATGAACAAAAAAAGAATGGGTGCCTTTTCATGAAGACTCTAACAGAAAACCACCATTTCCTCCCGATACACTGCACAAGCTAAAATAGCAAGTTTCTTTGCATATGGCCAACATTATATCAACTCATTTTGGAAACCATGGTTATCTTCCTTTTCCCCCAATTTTTTTTATTGTGGTAAAATATACATAACTATTGTAACCATTTTAAAGTGTGCACTTTAGTGGTATTAAATGCATTCATATTGGTGTGCTACCATTACCACCATTCATCTCCAGGACTTTTTCTTCTATCTTGTAAAATTTTAACTCTATGCCTATTAAACAATAACTCTCCATTCCAGGCCCTGGAAACCACTATTCTACTTTTTATTATCTCCTTCTAATCAGAAATAATGTTTGTTCTTTATAGCATTACAATGGATGAGTGGAAAATGTATTGATTTTAACACTTACTGGCTAGATAACCTTATGCAAAAATGGTTAACCTCTCTGTGTCTCAATTTCAACAACTATAAAAATGGGAATAGTAATAGTATCTACCTTGCAAGCATTTTAAAATGTATTAAACATAAGTCACTTACACAGTGGCTGGCATGTGGAAAATAATCAATGCTTGTTTGCTGATGCTGTTGCTGTTACTTAAGTGCAATTTAATTGATAGACCAACGTCTTCCAATACATAGGACTCATGGAGAATAATAAAAGGGGTGTCTGGTGATGAAATTACTTTTCTAGAAATAAATGGAACAGCTTAGCACTAAGGCAAGAAAACAAATAACAGCAGCCAGAGATCAATACCTATTGCTCTTATTTCACAGAGGAAAATCACCAGTCATTTTGTCAATAAAGCCTGAAATATAAACATGTTTTCTGAATTCTCTTTGCCTGTCATCCTTTGAACTCTTGGGCCCTTCTCAGCTTAAGGTCAACCTACCTCTCCACCTTTTCTCTGCCTCCAGGGATGACAGGTAAGTTTCACTTTGTGTGCCCATCCCGGTTAGTCAGTGAGAAGGATTCTGAGAAGGGGTGTGGGGGTGAAGGCTCGGTAAGGAGGGCCATGGTCAATTGGCTGTGTCTGCCATGGAGGAGTAGGAAACATCACTGAGACGCTAAGAAAACCATAAGCCAAGAAAGTTTGGGAATCTCCAAGTGTGGTATCATACAATTCATGTCTCTTTTTTTTAAGTAAAAGGTCATGTATTTTAAAAGAATATGTAATAAGTATCTAAATGTTTTTTTAAATATCTGATATGATACACATTGAACTGATACCAGTGAGAGTAGGTTAACAGGAAAGGAACAGGAATTTGGGGGTGTTGATCAAAATAAATGACTTACATTTTTTCCTGTGATGTTTTAACTTAAACTTTTTAAATGTATTGGTACATTCCACGAATAATTTAAAAATCAATGTTTAAAAAAGGAGGAAAGAAAGATAAGTTCTGCTCAGAGGATAAAAGTGGATTTCATGTCATGTAGGCACAAGAGGAAGCATTTCATACATAACAGGCAGATGCTGGATCCAGCTAAGCTCCCGGGACTGATACTGTCATCCAACTCGGAAGCCAGCAGGCTTAGATTCGAACCCCAGCTCTGCCACTTACCAGTGGTGTGACCTCCAGTTCCTCTGTCTCCTCCCTTATAGCATCATTGTGAAGTTTAAGAAGCTCTTAGAACAGAGCATGGGACATAGTGGAGCCTCAGTTAAACACCACTCATCCCCATTTCTTCACATTCACTGAGAGAGCCCTCTAAGCTGGTACACTGCCCCCCACCTTGATGAGCCCACCTTTGTGATTCTCTTCCTCTCTCACCTTCACCCCATCTTCCCTGTTTTACATGAATAGAATATTCTCCTCCCTTTCTTCATTCTTCCTTTTAGAGTCATGAGATGGGCAATGAAGTTAAGTCTGGCAAAAAATAACCACCATGATCATTAGAGATAAGTCTTAAAACATGTATTTCTGTTTTCCTGTCTCTTGCTGCTTGGAATATATGCTCTTCTGTTTTCTTCCTAGAAACTGATATGTCCTAAGAGAGGTAGAAACAAAAGTGTGCCAACCCAAAATCTGAATTTGTGCTTAGTTTACCCACGGAAACCTTCCTTTCCTCATCTCTCATTTAGAATCACAGTTCCAAAGACTGCGGAAGCTCAGACCCAGTCACTGATTGTACCTAATGAGCTCAGGGAGTGAGCGGCACTGGAGGATGCACCCTAGTGTGATTTGAAGGTTTCAGAAAGGTGTCTGTTGTCAGGGCTCTGACAGGGCTGTGCCCAGGTCCCCTCAGGTAGCTCTCCCTGTAGTTACACTATCGTCTGACTCCCTCCAGTTACTGGAGTCCACTGCCAGGTAGAGAACTGAGCACCCCACTCACACTCACCCCACAGCAGGGCAGCTCTTTAATACCCGAAAGGTGTAGAAGAATAGTCCGTCTGCCCCTTCACCCAGTGGCCGGGCATGACCTACACTACTCCAGAGCTCCTCTGTGGGACTGAGCCCACATCCCCTCTGCACAACTGCCTGACACTCCACTCTCTCAGAGTCTCCTTGTATTCCCCATCCCTTCCCATCCCCAACTCTCCTAACAAACCTGGAATTTTCATCTCAGGATCTGTTTTCTGGGGACTGGACCTAAGACAGTCTCCCTATCTCTCCACCAGAAACTGCCCTCCATGATAATTAAGATCCTTCCCTTGGAGGTTTATTCCTTTTGCTTTTGGTGTGAACCCTGCTCACTGCAAGTCCCCTGTGAGAGGTCCGAGTTTAACCAGGTTAAGTTTTGACAATATAGCCTGACCACATTTCAAGCCATTTCTTAAAACAAATTTATTTTGATTGACAGCAGCTTGAAGAAAAAGGAGTGGGAGGAAGCCACACCTGAGTGGTAGAAAGCAGAAAGATAAAGCCTCCAGGCCTGATTTCCTTACCTGTGATCTTGGGGGCAGGGGTACCCTAAGGTTCCTTTAGCTTTCATGTTCCACATTCTATGAACCTGACTAATGAGAATGTTGCCAGCAAATTTTTTCTTTTTTAATTTGTCTAGGCTCAGCTGTGCTTAGCCCTAAGAGATTGTTTTTCTCTACCCTTTCATAGAAATAATGAATTTCTTTTGTACTTTCTAATTTTGTCTTGAGGAAAAAGAATATAAGTGTGAAATGGTAAGTATTTGTAACAAAGTAGATTGATTTTTAATTCAGTAGCTGCAAACACACACACACACACACACACACACACACACACACACACACACTCCAAAAGTAAACAATATCACATGTTAGGCTTCTGTTGAAACTGATTTAGCCAATGATTACAGAATAAATTACACACTTCTGTTATCTTTCTCAAAGCTCTTGGTGTCCTGGACAAGAGTAATCTCTAGCCCAGAGAAATGTAGTAAAGAACCAATGGGGCTTTTCACAAGAATGAATGTGTCCCCCCGCCCCCCCAAAAAAAGATTCTTTCTTCCCTTAGGAGTAATCAGATTCAAAACTGAGCACTTCTCATCATAGCCCTGAAAAGATGGCCTGATTCTCACATTACAGCTGGACAAAGCCCCGAGTAACTCAGTCTCTGTTATCTAGCCAGTTCATGCCATTTCTGGATCCTGTGGCTTTACCAGGGGAGAAGGGGGAGGGGAAGAATGCTATCTGAATTAATGCAGCCCTAAAAGTGCTCTGTATAGAAAAGTTAGAGTTAGGCCTGGTTATTTAGCTCCAGTAACAATGGTTTGCACTCCAATTTCAATAAAACCTACTACACACTGCAACGACATCTAACGACATCTATAGATCAGGCACACTTGAAAGTTATTGTCCTTTTGGAAGTCAATCTGTGTAAGAAAAAAACCTTATTTGCTTTTGTGTAGTGTGTTTTACTCTTTCAGCCGTAAATACTTTTGTATTCTAGATTCTCAGTGATGAGCAACATAGAAGCAATAACCAGGAGAAGAAATACTGTAAGAAACACAACCGGAAATAGGAAGTCTATGAAAGCATTAAGCATCTTTATTTTTCTAAAGGACCAGGCAATAAATGTTTTCAGCTTTGTGGTCCATGTGATCTCTGTCAGAACTACTCAACTCTGCTAATGGTGCATGAAAGCAGCCAAAGATAATTCATAAGTAAATAGAAGTGATGTGTTCCAATAAAGCTTTATTTACAAAAATGGATGGAAGAAAAGTGGCCTGACACTTGTGTTCCAATCCCTGGCTCTACATCTAAGAAGTCCTTAATGTACCCTTCACGAAAAAAAATAGTAGTAGTGCTTATAAAATATTCACTGCTGTTTATTTAAAGTGCACTAGAAAACCAAATGCAATCATAAGAAATTATGCAATTCCTTCAAGCTTATTACAATCGAATGTGTAACATTTGCTTTCAAGTCATATAAATTTAACAGTGTCATCCAACTTTCCAAGGCCAAAAGTCTCTTAGTTGCTAGACCCATGGACCTTCACAAACTTTTTAATGCACAGAAGAGTAAAAAGACTGGTAACATATGTTGATAATATCAAGTAATGCATTTAAGGAACAACCCTATAGCATAGGTACTAATAGTATACCCATTTTTCAGGTTAAAAATTGAGCCTGTGTTAAAGAGCTTGCTCAAAGTCATACAACCTGCAAGTGACAGGGACAGGATTTGTCTCAATCTTCCTGGTGTCAAAGCTCTTGGCAATAGTGTCCTCTGATCCTCCTTCCTTCTTGATGTTTGAAACTGGAACCATTCCCCTTTATTAAGTGAATAACTACCCTAATGTCTCTCTATTCTCTCTCCTCATTCTATTCTTCCTTCTCTGTATGATCCTATCCAGTCTCCTTTGCAGGTTTCTCCTTCTAGACCATCCTTTAAACTATGGATATTGTTTAGCTTTCAGATTCTCCTCTCTATATATACTCTCTTCCTCATCTCTTTGATCTATTCCCAGGGCTTTGAAGTACTGAAGGCTTCAGGGGCTCCCAAGTCGCTATCTGTGGCCTAACCCTCTTCATTAAGCTTCAGACCCAACTGAACATCACACCTCAGCATCTCACAGGCAGCCCAAAATTAATATGTCCAAAACTTACCACCTCTCAGTAAAATCCACTCTCTTTTACAGTTTATCATGTAAGTGGTTCCATTTGCACTTGGAGCCCAAAGTGGCCATGTAGGAAGTTCAAACACCCTGCTGGACAAGCCATGTAGAAAGGCCCCAAAACCACATGCACAGGGAACCCTCCCCCACACCCCACTCTCTAGCCCCATCAAGGTACCAGGCATATGAAGAGGTGTTGTGCTGTGGCCATACCACCCTGAACATGCCAGATCTCATCTGAAGATGTGTGAGACCCCCAGATCAGGCCAACCACCAGCTGAATGTTACTGAGGGAGCTTTGGCAACACCATGTGGGCCAGAATAATCACCCAGCTGAGCCCTGCTCAAATTTCCAACCCACAAAATCCTGAGATAACAACATTTTGTTGTTTTGAGCCACTGAATTTTGGGGAGATTCATTACACATCAAGAGATACCTAGAACTCCCACTCCTTGATATGAACTGAATGTTTGTGATCTCTGTAAAATTCGCATGTGAAAGCCCAAACCCCAGTGTGATAATATTTAGAGGTGGGCGGTCTTTGGCGGGTGATTAGGTTTAAAATAAGTCCTTAAGGTGGGGATCCTAAGAAAGAGGAAGAGAGACCAGAGTATAAGCTCTTGCTTCCTGCCCCACCACCTCACCCCTAGTGACTTCTGAGGACACAGGGTGAAGGGAGCCATTTGTAAACCAGAAAGAAAGTCCTTACCAGGATACAAAACTGTCTTCACTTTGATCTTGGACTTCCCAGCCTCTAGAAATGTGAGAAATACACTGAGTGGCCAGATTATTATGATCTCTGAATGCATAGTAATCTGGCCACTCAGTGTATATCCTATATAATAAAAGGTTAATATTCAAATTGTCCTCTCAAC